>OX376706.1:14577671-15257671 GCA_947389935.1 Agrilus cyanescens
TTTGAATTTTCGAAAAACTATTCCGTGCTTTAAAACGTAGTCCCTAAAATACTGCTGATTTTCCGGTATCTCGTAGCAGTTTCTAATATTTAATAATTTATAATAATATCGTCCTGTAGTTGTGATGCGAGGATCCATTCGTTTTCGATTATATCTATCTGGTTCATTTGCTCCGTTATGGGTAATCTACTGAGTGCCTCTACGTGGGGCATTCGAGGAATGCGTATGAGGTATATTTATTGGTTGATGTTAATTGGTGGTCTGAAGAAGGGAAGGAATGTTATGGATTGATAGTGAACACGTCGGACAGTGGAAAAGACTATTTAACGGTTGTTAACCTATCTGGAAATAATCTTCTAATTAAAGCTGGTAAAATAGTTGCAAGAGGCCGATTTTGTGTACTTAACGCAAAATGGTCCATGAAAGTACCCAGAACGAACAGTAAACCCTTATCCGGGTTGGAATTGGGAATCTAATTATTAGACCTAATGGAAAGGACAACATAAGTAAATTACATGCCCTCATAAAGGAATATACCGATCGTTTTTCTACAGGAGATATACAGTGACGGCAAAAAATCTGCATTGAAAAAGCGCCAAATCAGATATGAAGCTATAAATTGTGTTTTCAATAGATTTTAGGGCTACAAATGCTTAAATATCAACAAGAAACGTTTATTGAAGATTTTTTTGTCTTATTTATACAATGCGAATAGAAATTAGAACAAACGAATGCAAAACTCAAAACAATACAGAAAATTTTTGTGGAAAAAATCGGCATACAGAACACAATATGAATTAATATTAAATAAATATGGAATAAACTAATAACGGGTTGGTCCTCCCTTTTTAGAAATGACTTCCCTTAATCGGTTTGGCATTGAGTTGACTAACCTAGACGTCTCTTCTGCCGTTATTTTCTCCCACTCCTCAACCAAGTTAATTTTTATAATATTGTAACAAGCGTATATGTGTGCGAGAGCGGCGACGAGATCCGACAGCAGATAAGCGGAGTTCAAAGGATGCCAGCATCGGCACTCCCGTAAAGTCTAGTACGTCATTCTGGTTTCTTCTGGAATGCTCCAAATCTGTATAAATACTTGTTGATGTGGCCAGTAAGAGTAGTTCACAGTGAGCTTCCGAACGAGTAATATAAATAGCGAACTACGATATAAAGTGATATAAATACGCATTTTCCTGGTCATATAAATAAGTTGTTGAATTGTTATTAGTGTTTAAGTAATCTATAAGTGTTTAAGTGTTAAACAAATAAGTTAAACTAGAAAAGTCGTTACATTGGTGTCAGGTGTGGGGTGCTAATCCAATCGATCCCCCAAAGAAGAGAACTTTGTAGTAGAAGAAAAATTGTTAAATAAATCCAAATGCCGAAAAAGTTCTTGGAGTTGAAAGTTGCCGAACTGAAAAGTGAACTCGAGGAGCGAGACGAAGATACGTCTGGTAACAAGCTCACCATACAATGGCGACTCGAGGAAGCTCTGATACGAAAGGGTTTCGATCCGAATACCTACGAATTTGAGGATGAACTAGAAAAGAAATTAAAGGAAAATTCAAAGGAACAAAAAGGAAATCTGGAAGAACTGAAACAAAATCTGGAAAAGAAATTAAAGGAAAATTCAATGGAATTGGAAGGGAAATTGAAAGAAAATCCGGAAAAGAAAAAGGAAAACCTGGAAGAGAAATTAACCGAAAATTCATAAGAACTGAAGGGAAATTTGGAGAAATTCGACGCAAAATTGACCGAAACAGAACAGAATTTAGCAGGAAAATTTCAAGAAATAGATTCACGAATTAAGGAAATAGAAGAAAGGTTTCTATGTACGACAATGTCCGAACAGATCGATAATGAAGCTAGAAGTGTGAAGCAGGAGAATGGGAACGGGATTTCATCGAAAGCATATACGAAGCCACCTAAATTCGACGGAAAAACATCATGCACAACTTTCCTTAAGAAATTTGAAACGGCCGCGAAGTCGAACGTATGGACGTTAGAAAATAAAGCCTCCGAGCTGGTCTGCGCGCTGCATTATAATGCCGAGGAAATTTTGGATACCATACCACCCGAGAAGTTGAACGACTATGGACACCTAGTGAAGAAGTTAGAGATGCGGTATGGTCAGGCACGTATGAAGAGCGTCAGTCACGTGCAGCTAAGAAACCGACGTCAGAAGGCAGGGGAAAACTTGCAAGAATACGAGGCCGATATCGCTCGTCTGGCCCGCCTCGCGTATCCAGGTACTCCCGACGACACTCTAGAAAAGTTTGCTGTACACTCTTTCATCGATGGGTTGAGGGATGACGACATACAACAGCGACATCAATTAGACAGGCCAAAAACACTCGCTGACACGTTGGCTCGGGCAGTGAAGTATGACGTCGTTAAACAGGCATCGCAACGGCAAAGTAGAGTGCGCGAGCTAAGGGAGAAACCCGACGGTCGATACGAAGACAGACTAGAGGAAGTAGTTAGCAGGATAGTGGGAAGACTAAAAAGAAACCGAGACCAATAACATGCTGGAACTGCGGGAAATTCGTAAGAAGCGCTTGCAAGAACGAAGAGGTTACTCAAGAGCGCGTGCCCCGCGTTCCGGAAAACTGCAAGCACTGCAAGCGCCTGGAGGAACATGAGAAAGTCCGGAGAATAACCGTCACGGATAAACAATGGCATCCTGATACCATCGAGACGGAACAGGGTTCTGAGCCGGTCCTGAGCTTGTTCCGAAGATGGAAACATGAAGGCAGACGACCGACCTGGCAAGAGATCGCCTCTAAATCTGGGGAGGTGAAATCGTTGTGGGCCCAATGAGACTCTATTGTTGAGGAAGATGGACTCCTGAAGCGAATAGTGGAAAACCAGAATGGTACTGAGAGCAAACGTCAATTGCTTGTACCGAAGAGCCTGGTAAAGGAAGTCTTGAAGTGCCTCCATGACGATGCTTCGGGGGGACATTTTGGTGTTAACAAGACCCTTGGGAGAGTCCGTGAGCGGTTTTACTGGGTCAATTACAAAAAGGACGTTGAAGACTGGTGCAAGAAATGCACAACTTGTGCAGCCAGCAAGGGGCCACAAAGACGACGGCGTGCTCCTATGCGCCAGTACAATGTCGGCAGTCCATTCGAACGGATTGCCATAAACATCGCAGGACCGTTTCCAGAGACCGATGGTGGCAACAAGTACATTCTGATGTCAATGGACTACTTCACGAAATGGGTTGAAGTGTACGCACTCCCCAATCAGACAGCCACCACAGTAGCGAAGGAGCTCGTAAACCACCTAATCAGCCGGTTCGGCGTGCCCATGGAGCTTCATTCTGATCAGGGTCCGAATTTTGAGTCCGCCGTGTTCCAAGAAATCTGTAAGACATTAGGCATTCACAAAACCTCTGCATCCTCAATCAGACGGCATGGTAGAGCGAATGAACAGGACCATTAATAAGTATATGTCCAAAGTGGTCTCCAAACACCAAAGAGACTGGGATCGCCATCTGCCACTGTTTCTTATGGCATATCGATCATCGATTCACGAAACTACTGGACAAACACCAGCAAAAGCACTGTTTGGTCGGGAGCTACGGTTGCCGTGTGACCTGAAATTTGGCTGCAAACCTGGTGAGGACGTTGCTGGAGAAGACTACGTTAGTGATCTTCACAGAAGACTTGACGATATCCATGAGGAAGTACGTTCCCGGATGCAGATAGCTAGCGACCGCATGAAGGACACCTACGATATACGAGCCACTGATGGAGGTTTCCAGGAGGGAGACATGGTGTGGTTATACAATCCACAGCCCCGTAAAGGTCTTTCGCCGAAGTTACAGCAGCACTGGGAAGGCCCATATACAATCGTCAAGAGAATAAATGACGTTATTTGCCGGATTCGACGCACACCAAATCGAAAACCGAAGGTTGTCCATTTTAACCGTTTGGCCTCATATGTTGGTGACAATCGCGAAGAAGCACGGATCAGGCTTATGCAAGCTCGTTTTCCGGATCCCCAGTATGACGAGTTTATGGCCACGCCGAGCTTGTATGCTAACTCCAGATTCGGTGTCACCTCCGAGAGATCCGAAGATTTGTTTACTGCTTCGGACTCGCTGGTTCATTGTGTGGCCTTAGACTTGAGAATGGATCACGGTATTGCCACCGTATTCAAGAAGAAGTTTTGCCGCTTGCCAGAGCTGCGGAACCATCTTGGAGATGAAAAGAAAGTTTTAAGTCTGGTGGACGGGAACCGATCCATTTACTACCTGGTCACTAAGGAGGCGTCGTCTGAAAAACCCACCTACCGCGCGTTATGGAATTCGTTGGTGGAACTAAGAGACCAACTGCTTTTCACGGGTACCACAAGATTAGCCATGCCAAGGATAGGATGTGGGTTGGATGGACTGAACTGGAGAGTTGTGCGAAGCATGTTGGAGGTCCTGTTCCGGTGGAGCGGCGTCGAAATAACGGTATACATTAACAATCCCCAACGAGATCCCGCACAGCCAAGGACGGTGGATTGCTACTTCCATATGACGACTGGGTGCGTTAGGGGACAGAATTGCAAGTACACATGCTTTCATGACGTCGAAAGGGACATACGAATTCAACAGAATTTTGGACATACTTAGGGAAGCTGGTCTGACGGAGAGCACGGGTATCACTCTTACGAGTTGGAGGCCCTTGGCGTAGTCGAGTTTTATCGCAAATTTAGAGTCTACTTATTGGGAACAGAGCTCAAAGTCATCACTGATTACAATGCGATCAAAGCTATACAAAATAAGAAAGAACTTGTTCCAAGAATTGCTCGATGGTGGCTCTAACTTCTGGAATTTACCTATTCAATTCAGTACAGACCTGGCGATAGGATAAAACACGTGGAATCATTAAGTCGAAATACTTCCATCAGTTAACAGACTCCTGACGATTGTTGTACTCTGTATTGAACAGCCAGATTGTGTATTAAGTGGACAGTTGACAGATCAGACAATAAGTCATTTTCGTCAAGTACTCTCAAAACCCCCAGAGACAGATGATGCCCGGCACATTTATAAGGAATACGTCCTAACGGACGGAAGAGTGTACGAAATCACTGCTATGGGATTACTATGGGTGATTCCAAGAGGCATGCGACATCAAGTTTTATGCGGTGGAGAAAACACTGCAAAGACTCTGCAGACATTATCGGTTTCCAAGGATACGACAATATGTTGACCCTATCAAAAAATACCCGTAGCTTTCCACATGGTACACATTAATCACCTAAGGCCTTTTCGCAAAAGCAAAAATAACGAATATCTGATAACTCTCGTAGACGCATTTACCAAATTTCTATCATTAATACCTGTAAAATCTACGGCTTCCAGATTTATTATAACATTTTTAAAAGAAATTTTTCATTTTTTTGGAAGACCTACAGATATTGTAGCTGACCCCAAGAAAGAGAAGATAAGAGCGACGAAGCCAAATAACACGAAACATTACGGTCTTCGAGTCGGATACTTCAGGAATACGTCGACTAATTATTCAATTAATTCAATGTGTTGATCAGTTAATCATTCAAATTCATCGTAAACAAGTCGAACTATACATTCATCATAGCATACAAGTGCAATCCAGTGAGGTACTTATTCAACAGTCAGTGAAGTCAAAAGTTATTTCTTGCTTATTGCCAAATAACATGAAACAGATTTTGCCAGGAAGGTATCCACCTGCAGGAAGTACCGTATTGTATTTGTTCTTGTTCTTACCTATGCAAAAAAATTTGTAAAAACCAATTTCAACCCTCTATTGAAGATATGTTGGCCGATTCAAGCTGTTCGAGCGAAGACAGCGATAATTAAAAATTTAGGACCGAAAAATGATAAGAATAGTGACCATCAAAGCTGCGACGAAGCTACGGAGAAACATGAGACAGAAACTGCGAATGCCGGTGGGAAATATAACTTCAATTAACCCCTGTTTCCATATTTTTTGTATAATTAAAACACTAGCTTTTAAAAATTTAATTTTTGCACCACAGGCTTCCCCAAACTGTGGACCATATATTATAAAATTTCGATTTGGGGCGCCGTTTATCCGATAAAACGGTGTAAACACAAAAGTGTTAAAAATGAACTGTTTTTTATACTGAGTAAAGCAGAGAAATTTCAAGTTTTATTTGTCTGCTTTCCGTTTACTCGCATGTTATTGCGCAACTTCAAAAATTCGTAAAAGGAAATAATTTCACAGAAGAAAGGTTAATTTTCGATTTAATACGTTAATTTATGAAAATATGAAAAAACTGTTTTTTTTAGCGTAGTCCTCTTCTCCGCCAGAAAATTGAGGATAACTGTCAGACATAGAAACTAATAGTTATCAGGAATCTACCCTGAAAAAAATCAACTTGTAACCTCAAAATCCCAAGAGGGTTTCGTTCAGAGATATCCCTGATTTTACTGATCTATCAATATCAGCTCGAAGTTTCGTGGTCGAACTGACTTATTTGATGATGGCGTGGTAGGATAGGTAGGAACATTCCTGACCTGGCTTTTCCGTATTCGCGGGTATTGAGAGAATTAAATTAGAATTAGACTCTGAAGGAATTGCGACTGCACTTCAATTAGACTCGGTTAATGGATGTTTTTGAATTATTTTTGTTGTAGTAAAGAGATTTAGTTTCCTATCAAAACAACTACGTTTTATTTGTTTTTTTCGTTAATATGATGTTTCTCCACGAGTGCAACTACGATAGTTTAAGAATTATTACGTTTTCATAGAACGAATAAAGCGATTTTTAGAAGCCCATTAAGGTAACAGTTGTTATTCACATTTAGAGGAGCGTCCGGTATTAATATTGGAGGATCGGCAATACCGGGTCCAGGACGAAATAATCGAATTGGTACGGGAGACAGATTAAAGTCACGGTTCGCGTGCTATTGTTCCTCTGGGAGGCTGAAATTAAAAAAGGAATTTTTGAAATGGATAAATGATATTTATGAAGTCGCGAGCGATCGATATAGGCGGCGGTGCCTTTGATCAGGTGGTAGGAAAAACGCCGCGGGGCGAATAAGCTTTATCAGTCGGACGTTTCGTACAACGTGTAATATTTTACAAAAGATACAAAAATCAAGTCTAGTCCAAACTTAGCGTTTTTGCGGGGTCCCATTTTTGTGCAAAAAGATTTCCATGGCCAAATTTAAACTCCAATGACTATATTTGTTACTTCTCGTAAATAACGAACAAATGACAACTTCAAAAAATTTCAAGCTACATTTCACTCAGCTTGAAACTTTGAAAAGCAATTACTTAAGAACAAATGTAATTGCTATGTTTATTCATGGTATTTTTACCAAATGCAAGGCAATTGCTTGCATTCTCTAAGTAAAAGATGGTCTGGAAAACATTTGCTTGTATTTCTAGCAATTTTTTAAGCAAAAGCAAGGTTCGTTAAATACTTTTGTAAAACAGAACGAGGAAAGGTTAAACACAATATATTTTTGCACTCGGAACAAAGAAAAGTAAAATATGTAAAAAAAGATATGGATATTGTAGCGAACACGGTTATGTTTGTGTGCGATCGGGCACGCGTGTACGTGTACGAGCGAACTGGTCAACAAGCCGATTAGCCGCGGGCGACTTCGCTGCTGTGCGTTGTACTAGCAAATATGTATATCGTACCTGACTTCTAGGAAAGCAATTAAGCAGTTCAGAGAAAAATAAACTAATCCCGACGTTTCCAAATATTTTGAGAAAGTTCGAGAATGTAAACAAAAGAGCATAGAAAGGCCGAGGGGGTCATAAATAAATTGACAGCTGTAGAAGTGAAATCATAAATAAATCGAGACGCGAATAAATAAATAGCGCAGTGAAGAGTGATATACAAACAGTAAGTTTAGATAAATAGTAATCTAAGTTTAGGTGTACTTTAAGCTTCATTAATAATTAGTGTAAATAAAAAGTCTTTGAGTTTAAATTTGTTAAACCCACGAACATTACAATATGTAAAAAAGAAATATAAAAAAAAATAACGTGATAAAAAAGATATGATGTTTCCTTCGGGTTTATTTATTTTGCCATATTTTTTTATCACATTTATTTTTATTTTTATTTTTTTTTTTTAATTATTACACGAACGGCGCCTCATACTCTCAGATAAGAGTGATGAACGCAATAGGAGCGCGAGCAGAGGCGAATGGAATGCGGGACTGAAATATATGGCAGGACATCTAAGCACCGTACCGGTCTTGGTTAAGATTCTATTTCTCACCGTTTACTTCAATCCTGTGTTTTGTTCACTCCCACTCCCATCTGCTTTGGGGAATCCATAGAAATTCTGCTCGAATGGGTTCACAATTGCCAAAAAGTAAATTTCGCTCACATGCAAATATACTATCTTTATTATAACATTGCATGTGCGTGATCAACGTAATTTTTAAGAAACCCTTTTTCCTTACATATGTTCCATTTGATTAGGACACCATACGAAACATTCTAGATGCCGAACGTCTTCTAATTTTGTACACAAGCAATCTTATTATAAAAATCATACAGCTGATGTTAAAATGGAAAAAAGCTAGCAAGAAGAGGTAGTTGTACATACTAAAATCTACTTACAATTTATAAGAGGTCGATTTTGCTAAAGCACAATGAGCGGCAGTTAATATCACTCTATTATTGATAATGGATCCAGAACAAGGATACTTGATGTCGCCATTTTCCATACCTACAAAATATAAAGTAAGTTAAAAATTTTAACAGTTAAAACGTTTAATTTGTTGATGAATATAGAAACACGTTGAGTTATGGCGTAAACGCTTAAACAAATTTGTAAGGTTTTTAATAAAAATATTTATCAAATCCAAAACTACAGAAAAAGATAAATTACTAAATGATCAGGTAGATGTATATCATTCACAAATGTTCAATACGTTTAAGGCATTCCCAACAATTATAAACACCCCCGACAAAATTACCTAATCCTATAAATACTCGGTATTTACATTTGTAATTCATTCAATTTGAATCGCTTGAAAATGACAATCTGTCGAAACTAGTCGCATACTATTTATGTAAAACTTTAAGCCATTTAATAAAGTGATATAAAACATAGTAAAATGTTGTTGTTTGTCCTTATGATGGAATATCACAAAGTAACCGCCGAAATTCAAACGAATGTAGCCTATCAAGTTATTTGCATGTGTCATATTTGTAAAGACATCTACATAGGACAGACTAAACAAAAGTTTCATTACATAATTTTTGAAAATGTTTATCCATTTGGAGTACTCCCATTCTGATGATAGCATCGTTAATCCACCAAAGGATAAACTTTAAATCCAAAATAAACATGTGTAGATGTGTGGTAGAGGATCCACGAATGTAGCCTCGACCGTCACTCTTTACAGGTAGCTAAGGTAATTTAGCCGACGTGAGTGCCAGTGTCTGACCACTGCCCAAGGATGCAAGTAACCTAACTGGAAAGAGTCGCATTATCATCTAATACCTACGCCATCGGTATGTTAATTACACTATTAAACAATTTGTAATTGTAAACACGGCCGTCATTCAAATTTTAGTAGATGATAAATATTTATTCTTGAAATTGACCAGGACATCTTTATTTTTCTGCAAAAAATGCATAAAATTATTGAAATTGTCATTCATAGCCAAGGCTCTTTTATTTTCAACATGCTCACAAGAAGAAACATCAGTAACTTGAAGGACGCTCGCAGACTCGACCACTGCGTAGTCGTCACCAAAAAAGGAATCGGTGAACGCCACTCATTAAAAGAAGCCGGTGTACGCCACTTTTTATTAGTTGTTTCGGAGACAGGTCCGGTATTGATTTTAATTAGTTTCTATACAAATGTTGCCACTTTCACGTGCTACACTTCTTGTAATGATAAAAGCCGTCGAATTTTTAATTTTGTACAAAAATCCGGACATATAGGTAAAAAAAAATGAATATTATTCAATTTAAATAAAGAATTCTTTTTAAAGAATATTAAGTTAATATTAACTAAGAAATTTGAGGTTTCATAATTTCTTATTTACAACTCAACCTATACAACAGTTTTAAAACAATCTTTGGTATCACACTAATGTAAATTAGTAATTTTGAAGCATATCTTACATAGCAGGTTTGATTTCAACTTATGATATATTTGAATGGGGGTAAAAAATGTTGATTAGTTAGCGGCTTCCACTTCTGTAAATATTATTAATTTTTTTGTCGCAGCTTTTACATACAATGGCCAAGAGTAGACTATTAAGCTGAGAAGAGCTCGAATGTCTAGATAATGATTCTGAATCTGAAGACAACTATTACTGTTTCGAATTTGAAAGATCGAATTAAAATCAATACATTATCAATTGTTGCTACTGAAGGCACTTCTGTAGATAAAAAAAATTCAGACTATGACGGATTCAATAGCGCCTTTGATGACTCAGATTTGGACCTATAGTCTCTCAGAGGATGTTCCTAATAAAATAAGGAAACTATTTCATAAGTTGTTTGCTGCTTATTATTTCGTGATTCAAGTAGCGAAATAAAAAATGAAGATGCGGATAAACAAAATAAAGAAGAAGACACAGAAGTAACCGAGACAGAAAAAAATAACCTTTTCATGGCCAATGAAGGAGCTGATACCTCTACTTTATTCAAATTTTCAATTTACTGAAAACACCAGAGAGTGTCGTATCAGTTTTGACGATAATAATTCTCCCTCGCCATTGGAGTATTTTAAATTATTCTTTTATAACGAAATTTGTGAAAAGATTGTCATGGAATCAAATTTATATGCATCGCAGGCATCTACATCCCTAAATTTTGAAACAAAGGAACTAGATGCCTTTTCAAGGATACTGACCATCATGGGCTTTCACTCTTTGCCCTCAATAAAAAGTTATTGGTGAAGTGACTGATTTTTATGTGGATAGAGTTTGCAACGTTTTTACATTGAAGAGATTTTTGAATGTTCTACGTTTTCTGCATGTAGTTGATAATAAAAAGATTCCTACTCATAAACCCCAAGAATTTGATAAAATATACAAAATTAGCCCACTTATAAACCACTTGAAAACTTAGTTCTTGGTCGCCTTTTAATCGTCCAGATTTCAGTTGATGAAAGCATGATAGGTTTCAAGGCAAAACTTCGCTGAAACAGTGAATGCAGGTGAAACCTACTTAACGCGGATTTAATGTATGGATATTAGCCTGTGCAGAAACAGGTTATCTGTTAGACTTCGATATTTATCAGGGCAAGACTGTAATAAAACCTAATGCTAATATGTTGTGGGAAAGTGCAGTTTTAAATTTTATCAAAACATTCGAAAGCAAGGGTTCTTGTGTATTTTTCAATAATACCAGACAGTACCAAAGTTTCAGAAGTTACTTGATAAAAAGATTTTTGTCTGTGGTACAATTCGACAGACTAGGAATAATTACCCTAAAAATCATTTATGTACCGACAGAAAATTAAAAACCAATGAGTCAGAATCGGTGACTGCCAATAACATTTCCGTTTACATCTGGAAAGACAGAGGGGTTTGTGTAGCCAATAATATGCACAAAACTTCAAAATTCTACATAAAGCAAGTAATAGTCAGAAATTAAACAACAATAATAAACTAAGAATTTTACTGTACAACTAATTCGATATAAACAATTCCCTTTACTAAATTTAAAGTTTAACCCCCCTCTGAAATTTTGTAAATATGCAGTATAGAAGTTTTGAAAAGTATAACACGATTTAATGTATTTCATCCACCTGATGAAGCCACAGTGTGTAGCAACCACGCACAGATGTCTTTTTCCTAATTCCGAAAGGTAAGTAAGTATAAATTAGATGCGCTACATCAGCGGGTTATCGGTTCTTTGATTTATAGTTTCTTCCATGTATATACGAATCTCCGAAATGGCAATGGCTTGTGGACTGACTTCCACATCTTTTTGAAAAGATTCGTCAAAATTTTCCCAAACTAAGTTACTTTTCTTTTTCTTATTTTTATGAGTTGCTGTTTCACTGTATCCTCTGCCCTTTGTTTGCGAACAGATGCCACAATGTGTCGCTGTATCATATCTTTTACACATTTCAATGCTTCTTGGGATGAAACAGCAATGAATATATCGTTAGAGCATGTGGACAAATTTGTAGTACGTATATAACCACGCGATTATTACAAATATGATAATATAGACCACGAATCTAGAGTACCTATGGAAATATTGATTTATATTGATTTTAATTTTTTAAAACCAAAATTCATAGTCTGCCATGCAAGAAAGAGGACTGTATACGGGGCTACATGAAAAAAGTGAGACCTGATATTTGAAGTAGAAGACATATCGCTTATAGGGTCGTGGCCAAAGCCATAGCGTTACTAATATGTAATGCAAAAGTGAATTTTCTACACCAAATGAAAAATTATTATCGATATTCATTACCTATAACAGAAAAACCAACAACATGCAGTTATTAGCGAGATATTTGCATCAGAAGATTCTCTAATGCCGTTACACAATATTTTTCCTGTGTATAGTACTGGTAAAGTTAGGGCCACAGAGTGCGCGAGATAGTAGAGATAGAGAAAGAGAATGGATGCGGACTTGACTCCGAGTATCTACCAGATACTCTAGATGTAAGTTACAAGTACTTGTAACGATTACTATGTAACGAGTACTGGTTATTAAAGTAACTATTAATAACGAATACCTAAAAGTAGTTATATTTGACAACACTAGTAGCTGGTGACCAGAAGCGGCCACTGCAGTACCACTTGAATTGCATGTAAAATACAATCCACAACTTGTAGACGCGTCTCTTGCGACTACAAACCACAAAATTACCGAATCTGCGAACGGCTTAATTGGAGTACCACTAGTACTTGCTAATAAAACTAAGCGGACCGACTCTTGGTCAACATATTAGGTTTGTTCCAAATTAACAATTTTGAATCGTAACGTTAGAGTAACAGAATCGCGAGGACTGCTTTTTGTACGCAGGTCATAACTGTGTAATTCGTATAGGTGTACCTGACTTGGAACGTTTTGGTGACTACTAAGTTATCTGCGTCACTTGTGAGAAGAAACTACAAGGCTCTAACCTAATCTTATTTCTTTAATAATTGCTATTTTGGTTACTCTGCATTTTTTTATTTTTTTCTCATTGATCATTTCATTTAAATTCCCTTCGTCAATTTCATTAGCAATTTTAATCCCAAACTAATCCAACCATTTACTACTACAATTATTCTATGTTATATATATATATATGTTATGTACTTGTACCCTTTTACGGGTTGGGAGCCACAACACGAGTGGTATGTCAGATGATAAGCTTCATACAAAGAATATATTATATATACTAACGTATATAAGAATCGGCACTTCCATAGTAACTGAAAACCGAGCAGCGCCTCTATGAACCTAGGCCGAACTAAACGTTAAATGGCGGCAAATTTGAATGTTTCTATTTCTTTTTTCTTTGTTATTGTAATATTTTGAAGTTTCTTACCCCTATTCCACAAAAGTTCACCAAACATTCGTAGTGAAAATAATGATGTTTGGTGAACTTTTTTGGAATAGGAGTAAAAAAGTTCTGAATAATAACGGAATTCAGTTACTTAAGTCTTAATTTTTTGTAAATATAGCTTTGGTTTTTTACAATAATGGTAAATAAAAAAATAAAAAATAAAATTACAGAAAAAAGGATTTATTGACGAATTACTGATAAACAGCTATACCATACAGCATTGCATAAGTCAAAATAATAAACCCTTACCTACTAACTTATTATGATTAAATACATCAATATTAAAAACAATAAAACACGGTCACAATAAAATAGAAGCAGAAGATACTGTTATTCACATTATCACATAAAATTTTACGAAAAGAAAATGAAAGCACTCACAATTACACCAGTCCAATGAAGTAAAAATCAAGCAGTCTCTATATTTTTATATACTGTACGTTCCGTTTCCAACTTCTCGTGTTTCTTCTTTACTTCTACATACGTAATCAGTAATCACACATATAAAAAGGTTTACATTACCTTATATTTTTGTTATAATACTTTTGCCGGTTTGACAGATTACATTTTTGATTGTTAGATTGATGTTTGTTTGTATCGATAATTTATTTAATAATCCTTGTTGCTTAGAAACGGTTGTAATTTTACTGTAGCGCCACCTAACAATCTAGGCCGAACTAGGGCAATGAAAAACCAACTATCGCCATTAGATTGTCTAGGCCCTGGCTTCATAGCTAATGTTGATTGTACGTTGTTACTTAACTAATAAAGTTTAGTATTAAATATCATTCTATTATTTAACAATGATATAACATGGTGTCAGGTGTGTTAAAGAACAACGTGTTCAAGTATTGCATACGTGTCGTCGGCTTGTAAGACGAAAGAAGAAATACAAACGAAAATAATATTCTGAAAAAACAAAATGGAGTGTAAACCACCAGAGCAGTATAATCTAAGAGAAACCGAATGGACAAGATGGAAACAAAGATTTGTGATCTATCTGAAAGCGTCTGGCAAGCATCAGCAAGATGAGGACATTAAAATTGCCATATTATTAAATACAATGGGTGAAAATGGGCTTGACATTTTCAATACTTTCCCCGATAGCAAAGTAAAATCCCTTGATGATGTGTTGGACTGTTTTTCCAATTATTTTCTTCCAAAGACAAATATAACAATGGAGACTTTCAAGTTTAACAGTATTTGTCAAAAAGAGGATCAAACTATTGATTCCTATATAACCGAATTAAAAAAACAGGCTAATATTTGTGGATTTGTATGTGGAAATGAGAATTGTAAGATTTCATACATGAATCGTATGATCAAAGACAGAGTTATATTGGGAATTAAAGATAAACAAATACAACAAAGACTTATTAGAGAAGCAGATATGTCATTAGAGAAAATTTAAGAATATTGCAAGTCTGTTGAATTAGCAAAAGAACATAAAAGTGCTAGCTCCTGAGGAAGAGGTTAACTTGGTTAAAAAAATTATTAGATGCCAAAGATGTCTTTATAATCATCCTATAAATAGATGTCCTGCTTTTAACAAAACGTGTGCAGTGTGTCAGAAAAAAGGACATTTTGCAAAAGCATGTGTAAAAAATCAACAGAATACAGAAGCCAGAAAGAAAAGTGAAGAAAGTACAGCAGAAGCTAGTATGTTAGGAGCAAAAGGAAAAATCAAAGAAGTTAGAAATAATGTTAGATATATCAAAACACAGGAGGAGACAGAGGAAGATTTAGAAGAACTTCTTGTTAGTGAATGCAAAAGTAGTACTTACAGCGATTGCTGGTATGAAAAAGTTTTAATTAATAATAAAACTATTAATTTTAAATTAGATTCAGGTTCAGATGTTAGTATTTTACCATTTAATGTTTATAAATCCTTAAATACTCGAACATTACAACCTTGTTCTGTTACTCTCATATCCTATGGGAACTTTAAATTTAAATGCTTAGGTCAAGTGATTTTGGCTTGCTATTGCAATAATGTAACTAAAAATACTAAATTTATTGTAGTAGATTTTAATGCTGAACCATTGTTAGGTTTAAATGACTGTTTACAATTTAATTTAATTAGAAGAGTAAGCACCATAACGAGTTTACCAAAAACCAAAGAAGAAATTTTTAATCAATACAAATCGTTATTCACGGGATTGGGTAAAATTCCTGGAAAAGTAAAAATACAATTAGAAGAAAACTCGAAATGTGTAAAACAATGCCAAAGAAAAATTCCTCTAAGTCTTCACAATTCTCTTAAGACTACCTTAGACAGTTTAGAAAAAAAATGTATTATAAAGAGGGTAGATTATCCTACAGACTGGGTAAATAGTTTAATAATAGTAGAGAAACCGAATAAAAAACTTCGATTGTGCATTGACCCTAAACCTTTAAACAAATTTATTAAAAGAGAAATATTCTTAATACCAACCTCTACTGATATTGTTAACCGATTAACGGGAAACACAGTATTTAGTGTACTTGACATGAAAGATGGGTTTTGGCAATTACAATTGGACGATGATAGTTCTGATCTAACTACGTTTAACTCTCCCTTTGGAAGATACAAGTTTCTTAGACTTCCATTTGGATTGTCCAATGCCCCGGAAATTTTTCAAAGAAAAAATTTTGAAATGTTTGGAGATATTCCTGGTGTGGATATTTATTTTGATGACATAATTATTTCTGGAATAAATAAGGAAACCCATGACAAAGCGCTTAAGACAGTGTTAGACAGAGCTTTACAGTACAATATAAAATTTAATTTTGAAAAGTTTCAATACCAACTTCCTGAGGTTCGTTTTATGGGTCAAATAATTTCAGCAAATGGTATCAGACCAGATAAAAAGAATGTAGAAGCTGTACAAGCAATAGAGGTACCCAAAAACAGGAAAGAACTCTTAAAAGTGCTGGGAATGCTAAAATTCTTTTCTAAATTTATACCAAATCTATCACAATTGACTTATAACATGAGAGAACTTACCAAAAATAATGTTACTTTTAATTGGTCACAGAAACATGAAAAAGAACTTGTTGATTTAAAAAATATTATAACAAATTACCCCTTATTGAAAATATTTAATCCAAATCGACCAATAACAATACAATGTGATGCATCTTGTGAAGGGATAGGCTGCTGTTTATTACAAGATGAACAACCAATAGCATTTGCTAGTAGAGCCTTAACGAATGCAGAAAAGCGTTATGCCCAGATTGAGAAAGAACTACTTGCAATTGTTTTTGCATTTAAAAAATTTCATAATTTCGTATATGGTTTTGAAGTAACTGTTCAAACTGACCATAAACCATTAATACCGATTTTTTCAAAAAATTTAGAAAAAGTTACAGCACGTTTGCAGAGAATGTTATTACAATTACTTAAATACCACATAAAAATTACATACTTACCTGGTAGGCAAATGCTGATTGCAGATCTTTTATCACGAAGCTATTTGAAGAACATTACACCGGACGAGTGTTCGGAAATATCATTTGTCGTGCATTCATTATCAAATAATATTCCAATGAGCGAGGCAAAGAAATCTGAATTTATAGAAGCGACTGATAACGACAAAACGTTATCTCAAGTTAAAAAGTTTTGTGAGACAAGTTGGCCTAAGGATAATAAATCGTTATCTAAAGAATTGAAATTTTACTACGATTTAAGGGATAAGATTTATTTGTCTAATGGACTATTGTTTCTGGATTATAAGGTAATTGTTCCAATAGCATTAAGACAACGAATGCTTGATTTGCTTCATGATACCCATTTTGGTATTACAAAGACCAAACTTCGAGCTAGACAGCTATTTTATTGGCCTTATTTATCAATGGACATTGAAAATTACATCAGCAAATGAGAATTGTGCAAAACTAATATAATTTCCAACATAAAAGAAACACTCATTAATCATCCAGTACCAGAGCGTCCATAGCAGTATGTGTTTTCTGATTTTTTTGAATATGGAGGGCGTAATTATTTACTTCTTTTGGATTTCTATAGTAGTTGGATAGAGGTTACCGAAACGAAAACTAAAGAGAAAAATTTTGTCAATTTGGTTTTCCTGATATATTTTTTGCTGACAATGTACCATATAATTCGACTAAATTTAAAGATTTTTCGTCAAGATCGAACTTTACAATACGGTTTAGTAGTCCTCATCATCACCAGTCTAATGGACCAGCAGAACGTGCAGTTCAAACAATAAAAAGCATGTTAAAAAAGAATAAAAGTAATTGTCTATCTGAATTAATATTAGAGTATAATAATACTCCATTACCTGCGATGAAGCTTTCACCTTCTCAAATGTTTTTAAGTCGTTTGACAAAAACAAAAATCCCAATTTCTTCTGAAAATCTAAAACCTATTAATCTAAATTCGGAGATGATTAAAAATAGAATAGAAAACAAGTTAAAAACACAAAAAGAACTCTATGACAAAAACGCAAAGGAGCTGCCAATTTTAAACGAAAAAGATAATGTGTTAATACAACACAAACAGGGATGGATGAAAGGAAGAATAGAGAAAAAAATAAATGATAGATCATATGTGGTTTTGGATGCTAATGGAATGGCGTTAAGAAGAAACAGAAAATACTTACGGAAAAGTAACTTAATCAAGTCAACAGCGTTCCTTAATGGAAGTTCTACAGTAAAATAAGAATGTGGAAATTACCTATGAAGACACAAACAGTTCGCAAGACTTACCTCGAATTCGTAAACCACCATATTATTTACAAGACTATGATACCAATTAGAAAGAAAGAAAGAAAAAAAAAAAAAAAAAAGAGGGAACGTGTTATATATATATATGTTATGTACTTGTACCCTTTTACGGGTTGGGAGCCACAACACGAGTGGTATGTCAGATGATAAGCTTCATAGCTAATGTTGATTGTACGTTGTTACTTAACTAATAAAGTTTAGTATTAAATATCATTCTATTATTTAACAATGATATAACATTCTATCCGACCCGTCCCCGTTGCGTACCTATACACTGCGCATATCAGTCCACACAGTTTTCAATCAAAGCCAGGTACTAGAGTGATGGTTTTGTTACGATAACTACCTGAAACGCTAGCAAAACCGTCCGATGAATAGTCACTGTTCACTTGGAACGTGTTTTTCATAATGCGTATGATCTGTACCGTACGCGTACGGTTTTTCTATCACTTGGAACGAACCTATTGTGATATTTGATATTCCAATATTGTTGTTATGCAATATTCCGTGAACTCGCTATACCGGCTACATTTTCTAGAGTTACGCTATCCACATATATACCATTAAGTACTTTCAATACTAAAACGATGACCTACAAGACGTGTAACTAATGCGCCAAACGACACATTCGGGAACAAACTCTGACCGTGTTCCGATATACACTGTGAGTACTGTAACACGTTACGTCACACAGTATACTGTAAATTCCGTTCCTGTTTAGATTTTTGTACTGAATCTGCTACTGGCTGTTATATATTAGAACGTATTTCAGTACTGTTTCAGTACTTTTGTCAAAAATAATTAAGACACTATCCGGTAGAGGCGCTAGATGTATTGATGCACGATATTAACATTTAATGTGGCATAAATATTGCAATTTTTGGCAAATAAATCTTTTAAACTACTTGAGAATAAAAAAATGTTTATAACGGTATAGGTACCTAATAAAATTTCATGATCTTAACTAATGAAAATTACTAACAAGAAAACGTTCCTAGTGACCAATATGTTGTGCTTAGAAGAAAATAAAATAAACAAACCACTTTTAAATGTTTCAAGAAGGAGTTTTTATTTAACTCTACTTACTCTTGAGAAAGGTATTATAATACCGAAATAATTGTAGAGTTAAATAAATACTCGTTTTGAAACATTTAAAAGTGGTTTATTTATTTTATTTTCTTCTATTTAAAAAATGTTTCATAAAGAACCGACCAAAACTACTGTTAATAGTATATGTTGTGCTTAGGTATATGCATGCTAATTAATGTTAAAAAGTTAAAATAAAAATATGCATATTTTTTGCAGAGAAACCTTAAGAGTAAATATCACTTCAAAATTTCTATTTCAGTTTTTCACAATTTTCTAATTCATCCAGACCTAGTGGATTGAACACAATGTAAAAGAATGATGAAAAGTTCCTTCTCTTACATGATTGAACAGGTCTGCTTTTAGAATAATTTTAAGTAAAAACGGTGTTTAGTGGTTTAAGTAACAAACAAATTACAAAAACCGTAAAACAGAGCAATAAGAATGTTTCAATTTCTTTCATTTTAAACCTTTTAATGAATTGTAGCTTTTTATAAGTTTGAAGAAAAATATTGGTCCATGTTGTGGTGTGGTCTGTGTTCTTGCTATGTCTGCCATTTTTATCTAGTGGAAGCTACTGGAAGCGCCTTACCTCCCAGAGGTAATACGCTCCCAGTACAAAGATGGTGGCAAATATGACGTCATTAGTTTCTTTCTGTCACTGTCACGGTGCACTGGAAGCCTATATCGGAACGCATTTCTGTATACTGGCATTACTGTCCAGTGCTCACAGTCTATATCGGAACATGCCCTCTGTTAACGGATTACTGCTGTTGCGGGTAGCGAATAAACGTATATTTGTTGTATGTAGGGATTGCTAGTATACAGAGCAATAGTTGATGTTCTGAGGCTCGACACAATCATTCTTAAATATCCGTGAGTGATCTCCGTGTGAAGGCAACCAACAATTCAAGATGTGCAAAATCAGTTCAAATAAACGCTTTCTGACAAATTCCAGTAGCCGACGCGGCGTTTAGAAGAATTACAAAGAGGACTGAGTACCTAATGATAATTTTTTTAAATGGAAAAATAACTAAAATTTTTAGTATTGAACCCGACAATACAAAACCGTGATTAATTAAAGTACATAAGAGAGGTAGAAAATGTTGAATGAATATTTTATTATATTTAATTGAAGGTAACCAAAACTCATAGGGACGACACTGACAGTTACTTGACAGATGGTAGCAATTTTAGTAACCAACCAGTATCTAGACACAGTGTACTAACTCCACATCAACAAATGCACTTTAGGTTACCAAAAACTATGTAGCTCAGAAGCTATCAGACATTTATGAAGATCCTGTACTTTTTTACTCTTATAGAAGCTTACTTTTAAATCCAATCCTTGCCACGAAAGGGTACGCTCCTATACTCTTGTAACCCCGTCCTAAAACTGCCGGAATACCACATTCTTGACCATCAACCATGGGAGTTGGCGCTTGATTCGATGGTAATTGCTGTACCATTTGAGGACAGCATACATATCCCGAACCTTGATATCCACAAGCCAAATTTGCTAATCTGAAAAATTCGAAAATATGAAGTTTATGGCATATTCAACAAGACAAATGTCATTAAAAAAAGGTCAACGACAATTCTGTTCAACCATAAAATGAATGTGATGGTGAATTTCGTACTACACAAGTTTGTTAATTAGTTCATCTATTACAGTTTTTTCAGCTGAAAAATATCAGTCGTCCCATTAGTAATTTTAGTGAAGGTACATTGAGAATTCCTTTAAAACAAGTCTAAAGCGTTTATGATATAAATATGCAGCTTCTACCTAATAAACTTAATGGGTACGTAGACGAAAGGTCTTGTTGGATATTGTTGAATATGCAATTTAAAAATCGACACCATTGGCGTTTGCTTACCGCCTGTGGTAGTACATATTGTAACGATTTTTCCATTTTAAAATAATTTATTTATTTAAACAGTCTAAATTAACAACTAAAATACCAAACTACACAGAACTCAAATGAACAATATCCTAGTATTCATATTTATATTACAACTATTTATTTAACACATTTATATTACTTCGCACTTTCGCTATTATCGCTTTGTTCACCTTCGCAAAACCGCACTGTATGCTGAACTGAACTCATGTCGCATCCCGACTCTATTAATACCGTATCCTCTATTTCTGGAGAATTCCAGAAAACCTATCGCTAAATCTAGCATTCTTTTCTTACAAGCTTCACGAAATGCTTTTTTTTTTGCTTATAGCTGTATAACGCTTATTTGCCCTGCAGGTACGACGTTCCGCGAACCGGACTAAGGGTGCCGTCGACGATATTGATCGCCTGCAACTTTAGGTCGCAACTATATTTTATTTGGTAAGTGTACCTATAGGTACCTGTTAAGATTGCGGCAAAATATAGAGACTATATGTTCATATAATAAAGTAGTGGATTAAACAATGGTATCCGTGGCGCGACCTGTTAGTCGTGATGGTGCACTAGGGTATTGATTTTCTCTGTGACTATGCGCAATAAGATTTTGTGTGGGGGGTGGCACCGAGTAGGACATGAAGAACTTTTTTAAGTCATGTTCATGAAGGGTGATTATTTTTTTGTTTCTTACTTGTAATTGTTAAATGAAACTAAAATTAACAAATTACATGTTGATACTTTTGTTAAATATGCAGCAAAAACCGTTTTCCCAACATAGTAGCAGAGCGTGGTTGTTGGACAACAACAAGAAATAAAGTGTTTTCGACAAAATAAATTAAAAGAACTGAAGTTTAAAAATCAAAAAATAAACATAAATAATTAGAAGGAAAGAGGACTTAAATTAAGTGCCGATATAGAGAGATTTGAATCTCCTCGTGATTCAAAAAGAAAGAAAATTTTTGAGGTAAAACGCACGCCAATTAAAACGTTGTGCTTTGAAGATAAATTAATTTGAATTTACAACCCACTAACAAGAGGACAAGGTAAAATCTTAAGCGTGCGAATATCATCATCATCATCATCATCATATATCATATATAATAATCTTATTTTTATTCGATATGAGTTTCTTCAGTTTTTTGGCTTGATTCTTGTATTGGTTGAAACAAATCTCTTGAGCGAAACTTCTTGCGTGGTGGTCTATGGTAACTCCCAATTAGAATAATGGCGAAATAATTCAGTGTGAATTAGTTTGAGGTGGAGTGAAAGATTATTTCTAGTTGAATGCCATTTTTTCGTTTCTAAATCGAGCCAAATCGAGCTTGATGGACTGCCTGTTCCGCTTCTTGTGAATGGTGATTACATCTTATCTTCATGAAGGTGGGAAGAACTTTTAGTTTTTTGCATTGTTTGGTAAACCATAAGTGGTTGTTACACTTTTTAAACTTGGTAAGGCACTTTTTGTAGAACACAGCGAGGGATGCTTTGCTTGCACTTAGAATAATTGAAATAGCGAGTCTACTATTTCAATTATATAATAATAATATATAAAATTGTTTTAGTGTCCGCAGGTTTGTCAAACACTCAGTTAGCTATTGAAAAAAATGGTGAAAATTGCACTTGTCGGTTAAAGATTGTCGAAAAACTGCAAAATTAAGATAAAGATTAAAACTAAGTAGACAACGACTAAAGATGTGGGGGTTTCAGACTCCCTGCTTCATCGACCGATCGACACCGGCGCAAGTAGTTTGCCCAAGCGCCGCCAGCGGAAGCAGGCGCTGGTGCCTCGTGCCGAGGCGGTTGACATTCTCGAGTGATCTCCAATACTCCACACGTGTGGCCAACGCAGTCATTTATAGTGCCAAAGTTAGTTAATTAATAAAGTATTATTATTGTTAAACGTGACATTATTATTATTAGTGGTTGAGTACCCCCTTATTCCCACAAAGATGTCACGAGAGCGCCATCTGTGGTAAATGCTATAAATAATAAGTACTGTAGTATTATTCAAGAAGATTCCGTTCTCTGTAAGAAAATTGATTGTTGAATCAGACCCTCGTATAGGAACGACCTGCGTGATCGGCACGCATACCAAAATAGAACAAAACAAGTCCTTGGGCAGTTTTTTGAATACACACCAACCAAAGTCTTCTCTTACCGGAGGTGGATTAAACAGCCACCAAAGATGTTATGAGTGCGCCATCTGTGGTAAACGCTATAAATAACAGGTACCGTATTGTTCAACAAGATTCCTTTTTATGTAAGGAACCTGCTTGTTGAACCAGACCTTCGTACAGCAACGACTTACGTGATAAGCTCCATTTTGTTGAATCTTGTTAAATTATCCTCTTAACAATTTAATTAGTCAATGCTAAAGATGACGTAAAGATAAAACAAACTAACTCGACGATGTATTGACTACAAGTCATCTTTATTATCATTGAGGAACAGGTTAAACGTACAATCTGATAAGAGATATATTAATGTAAATATATATATATTGTATATTTGTACGTATGTTTACGATTATATTATTTCATTATCCTCCCTTAATCGTGAACCATGCAAACTCATCAGTCTTGAAAGTTTAATGACTTTCGTTTGAGCAGTTGGTTTAGTTAGGATACCTGCCATCATATCCTGGGTGTTAAAGTAATTGACCTCAATTTCCCCCTCAGTGACCTTCTCTCGAAGAAAGTGGTATCGGATATCAATGTGTTTGTTGCGGGCACAGTATAAATCTGTACCTGCAAATTTAATGGCGCTTTGGTTATCACAGTAGATGATGGTGGATGAGGTTCCATTTTCTTGGTGTAGTTCAGATTCTAAATTTCTTAACCACATCGCTTCTTGCACAGCAGCAGCTAACGATATATATTCTACTTCTATGGTTGATAAAACAACTGTGTTTTGTCTTTTTGAAATTGCTCCACCCTGAAACATAAAATTCTAACCAGAGTAAGATCTCCGACTGTTAATTTCTGAAGCCCAATCAGAATCGCAGTAACCAGATACTCCTTTTTCTTCAATGTTTTGACTAAATGTCAATTTATAATTCTTGATTACCTTTATATAGCGTAGAATTCTTTCAACCGCTAGTCAATGTTGTTGTTCTGGTTTGTTATTGAAGCTACGTAATTTGTTCACGATTAAGCAGATATCTGGTCTAGTTCCTTGGGATAAATAAAGTAAAGTTCCTATCACTTCTTGATATGGAATATTTTTCAATATACTAAGAAATGTATATGTAACCTAACTAACTGCTGCTACATCTCTTATACTCGCTTTCTATCTTCCACAACCAATTTACTGCTGCTTTCACGACTTTACTTCAGATTCTCCAAATCCTTCTCTTTCAGATATATCTGATCCAACAGTAGAGCGTCCTTCGTGTGGTGCTCCTTTATTTCTCCTTCTCGTTTACGTTTTTCACGTTGAAAAGTCCTTGCTGCTTCCTTCACTTGGTCCACTAGCTTTGAATAATCCAACGGACCGCTCGAAACTCTCTTGTTGTATGTTCCTTTCTTCGGTTGCATTGTTATGGATTTAACGCTCCCTGCTACGGTTCGCGATGTACTAGCGACAGACTTTTCCGTGACATCTCCTACGCTCGTCTCTCCTCCACCAGACGATGATATCTTACTAATCAGCTCGACATTAGATTAGTCTACGATAATTACGGGCACTTTGGCACTAGCACACTTTCCCCAGCTATTTTACCTAACCTCAACTTCTATACTTCTCTCTTAAATGTCTTCTGCCCCCTCTCTTAAAATCCTCCCCCTTTTTTATATTCCCCCTCTCCCACCCATTAACTTACACTGTTAAATTTAACTCGCACAACGGTTTTCCTCAGTCTTGGTCGAGACACGTCTCTTGCAACTTGTCGATATGATTCGTTGTCCTGACTGTCATACGTCCTTTACGCGATCTGACAATTTAAAAAGACATCAAAAAGCTTCGTGTCGTAAACGAATGCAACACGAAGCTCCTCTCTACCGAGCAAAAAACCCAAGTGTGCTGCACCTGGTACGTCTTCCGACCGGTGGTGTGACACCTGTAAAATTTATGTTCCGCAAACTTCATACAGCGGTCATCTGCGCACCTTACAGCATAAAGAAACTTGCTGCTCACCTCTCGAGGAGGCAATCGGTTTCTTTTCCACTGCTTTCGCTAACAGGATTGCTTCGTTTCGTATTAGGGCCGCTAAGTACTTCCTTTCTTATACACTTTTTTAGTGATGTCCTCGACAAATGTGTTATAATTAATCAGATCCATCTCCACGATACGGTTAAAATGAATCTCAATGTTTTTGGACGTTATGTGCACGAAACTAAACAAATACTTGAAATTAAATCATTCAACACAAATAACAAAGTTGTGGCTCAGTCAACCGATGTTTCCTAAATTCTCCAAAACTTTTTGAAGTACTCGACACCAAAGTTTCCGAGTTTCAAGAACGAGAGGCAGCTGATTAACCGTTTGGAATCTTTTACGCTTCAACTAATAACACGGTTACTAACAATGTCCATACTTTTTTTCTTCCGCAGAATGAATTTTAGAAGGGATTCTTTTCCTCGGAATCGACTTCAACAAGTACAATCCGTTGAGAGCCTCATCTTACATTCCTTTACACAAAGCCGTTGTAATGGGCAAAACGATGATCAAGCCTGCCTTGCGTGGGCAATAGCGTCAGCTTTATACCCCTCGCAAGCAAACCCGCAAAGAACAACTTCCTACCCGCATTACTTTCGCACTTTGGACTATGACGGCATCGAATATCTGATGAAACTAACCGATATTCCGATGTTTGAATCCACGAGCCACTGTTCTGCGAATGTCTACGGCACTGAATCCGTTTTGAAAGATAGAAAGTGGATCTGGGAAATAGTTGGTCCCTATACTACTCACCCTTCAAACGGAGGCTGCACATCAACCTGCTGCTGCTTGATGATGATCAAGGCAATAATCATTACCACTGGATCAAGGACATGTCTCGTTTACTTTCTTAACAGCTTTCCAAGACAGGACACAAATTCTTTCGTGACGGTTGCTTACAATACCTCTCAACTTTAGTTCGCCAGCATCGTCATTAACAGCATGACTGTAACTACGTCTTCACCAACATTCCTAACGAAGATTTCAAGATGAATGAGATGGGCAGGTTCGTCCCCAACCACATTTTCAAATTTGATAACTATCAGAAACGCATCAAAGTACCCTTTTATGTGTATGGAGACTTTGAAACGGTATTGTGACCCATTGGTAGATGCTTACCTGATCCTAACAAGCACTACCACATCTACTCACAAACATCAACTTCATTCGATCGCTTACTTGATGAAGTGTTCCTTTGATGATTCAGATCATATAGGGGACCCGATTGTGCTAATCGATTTGTTCAAACACTCGATCGAGACGTTTATGATATTTATCAGCGATATTTGAAGATCACAGCGCGCGTGCTACCCCTGACAGATGAAGAAATGCGTCTCTACTCCGAGGCCACCTCTTGTAATATCTGCGAAGAACCCTTTCTAGACTATGATGTTCGCGATAATTGTCTGGTAAAGTTCGGTTAGGTGCCGCTTACTCCAGATGTCATTTACATTATAAACTACCCAAATTTGTGCCTGTGTTTTTGAATAACCTCTCCGGATACGATTGCCAGCTATTTATAAAGTAAATGGCTGTGAACGATGTTAAATTTACCGTAAACGCTCAAAATAAAGAAAAATGTATTTCCTTTTCTAAATTATTACGAGTTGATGCTATACAAACTGATACAGACGACTTAACTCAAAATGTGTTTGTTAAGATTAGATTTCTCGATTCTTTTCGTTTCATGGCTTCTCCCGCCGACAGGCTACCGAAAGAACTAGATTCTTTTCGATGTTTGCACAATTTCAGATGGAAAGGTGTTTTCCGTTATTCCTACGTGAATGATATTTCTAATCTAGATGAAACAATGTTTACATTTTTTCGATAAATTTCCTTCCCGTTTTCGATGAGGATTATGAACAAGCAAAAACGGTTTGGAATACTTTCTCATGTTCAACTCTTGGAGAATATTCAGACTTACACTTAAAAACAGATGTTCATGTATTAGCTGATGTTTTCAAGAATTTCCGATAAATATGTGCTGCCACATATGATTTAGACCCTCTCAATGTAATACCGCTTCAGGGCTTACGTGGGATAGCATGTTAAAGTTCACTCGTGTTAATTTACAACTTCTTACTGATATCGATATGCTAATTTTTTTTCAAAAAAGGGTACGTGGAGGAATATGCCAATGCGTTCAACGAATGCATTTCGCTAACAACCCTCATCTCCCCGATTACAACGCATCCGTTTCCACCTCGTACATCTTGTATGCTGCTAATTTGTACGGACATGGTATCAGTCAACCGCTACCTCTTTCACTCTTTCGTTGGCTCACCGAAGCCAAAATTGATGAATTAAATGTTCTCTCGTTAGATACTTCTTCAGAATATGGCTACGTCCTTAAAGTTGATCTTAAAAATCCCCAACACATCCACGACTTACATGCTGATCTCCTCTTTTTATTTGAAAATATTATTTCTCCTGCTAATGTTAACGGTAAGGTTAGAAAGCTGATTCCGAACCTCATGAATAAGACAAAATATATTCTTCATTACCTACCGTTGCAACAAGCCCTACATAATAGATGAAAATTTATTAAAGTTCATAGTTATTCAGTTTAAACAGTCTGACTGGCTTAAACCTTCCATTGATTTAAATACCCGAAAACGAGATTTATCTGGAAATATTTCGGCGTAGTAGGTACCCTACATCCATTATTAAATCATCTACACACTTTAATAATGTTGCATACGTTTTCCTTGTGTTAACGATGGAAAATTTTTTGATCCTAGCTAAAACTGATCCGTTTGTGCACATTTCCTTTAGAAAATATATATCATTCCGCGTGTAATTATAACTCGTTTTGCTTAAAATTCCTTGGACTCCATCGTCAATTATTTCCACTTTTTCACAACAAGCTTTTAAAAAATCAACAACGAATATGTCATACCGTCGTTTTTTGTTCAAAAATAAAATACAAAACATCAAACGATGCGTTTTACGCCATTGTTAACCATTTGAACACCTCCTTTGGAACTTCAACTCCCAACTTCGAACACACCACTTTGGCTCTAAATTATTGGATAATATCGCTCTGCGGAAATTGGTAACGAGGACTTGCCTTCCCGCTTGATACAACTCATATGATAAGGAATCCATTTTTTAGAAAAATTCGATTTCTAAGTCGTCTGGGTCGCTTTCCTTGCTTACTAAATAGCCCGTTATTACAAGTTTATCATATGCACTTTTCAACTCGAATTCTTGCACTGCGTTTTCTAACTCTCACGCTACAAAAAGTTTTCTCATAGATAAGAAACCGTTTTTGAAAAATTTCACTTCAATTACATAACTTTCTACCATTACTTTACATTAACTGTCAATACGGAAACTAGTGATTGCAACTGAGGACACTCGCCATGTCTAATCTTATTTATAATCATATGTCCAGGGAGAAGATGAACAAATTCGTAAACGTTTCACCATTTATTAATTCAAAAACCTATGACCATATTACAAAAAGTTTTTTTTTCTGAATCCAGCTATTATGAGATTTGTCCAGCACTAACCATATCACGTAAACCATGTTACTTCTACGTCTTAGTACTCACTCCACTAAATAAATGTCTGCATATGCAGCTTTCTGTAATTCTATACCATGAAATCCTCCGTTTAGGTATTCCCCATTATCATCCTTTAGGTAGTACATAACTGGATCAGACAATTTTATACGAGTTATTGTGAATAGTTCGTCGGACCAATTCGGTGTATAACCTTTGCTAAACAATTTACGATATTTGCTTATTCGTACTCGGTTTCCCACTTTATATCGAATTCTCCGTAAATCCACCTTTTTCGGATTGTTGTAAACCCTCTCCAAAAGTGTTTCTTTGTTTCGTCTATTGACTTTGCTTGATTTCATTTCGATAATTCTGTGAACCTTATTGTTGTACTCGGTTACTGTATCGTGTAATATATTCAACCATTTGTAGAATCCTTGTAAAAAAAAGCGTTGCCACATTTTTTATTTTAGCCTTCGATTTACCCCGTTCCACAACCGACGCTTTCTTGGTGTTATACGTTGAGTAATGGTTAAGTATATATTTTTGTATCACTTTTTTCACTGGTTCGTTTTAAAATTTCCTTCCCAAGTCAGTTTGCATATTCTGAGGAATACGCTTACTGCTTTTTAAAATTAACTTCAAAGCCCTTCCAACATATTCACCTGTTTTGCGTTTTACTGCTTGTGCCCACACAAATTTTAAGAAAACGTCTACTACAACGAAAATGTATCTGAAACCTTTATTTTCTCTCGCATACGGAATCATTTCCACTAAATTGACTTGATGAAGATCATTCAATCCTTAAACCACCTTACGACATGTAAAATTAATTCTAGCAGGTTTATGCAGTTCTTTCACAAGTTCTTCTTTCACGTTTAACACTTTCCTTCTAATAAAGAACTACATGGACGGAGCTAGTGTTGGTTTAGCTCTTTGTTGTAAAGTATCTAGCCTTACTTTCAGCTCCTTTGCTTACTTTTTTAGTGATTCCATCATTTCCACTAATCCCTTTCTGAAATCTTCTTTCTTTTTATTGGTTCCCTGAATTTTTTGTTCTCTCCAAATTCCTTAACTTTCTACACTCGTCCTGAGTCAAGGTTTTTATTAATTCAACACTCGCGTCGTTATCTATTTTCATATCTCGCATAATCTCCATCTTCAGATTCGTCGATAATTCGCCTTTCCTAGCAAACGCTTCTAAATCTTTAAGCTCTAGTTTTAGTTTTGTTGAAATGGTGGCCATGTTTATGATAACATTCTTTTCTATTATATCATTTACCATATTTGTTATTTGTTTATCCCTGTCGTTGTTATGTTTTTCAATTTCTCTTTGCAAATTTTTAATCGACATCCCTATATTATTAGTAAAAGTTTTCATCGTCTTTTCCACCTCTTTTGGGGACAGCTGTATTTAATTCTTCTTGTAAATCCTTCATCCTTCCGACACTTTCACTGACAGCACGATCCTTTAACTCTTCACACTCAATTCCTATATGCTCTTTTATTGACCTATCTTTTTCATCTACATACATTTTAGTAGCTGCATGAACGGTAGGCTCATTCAAATGTATATTACGCTTATTAGCCACATCAAAGAAATACAACACTTATCAAATGATTGTCTAATATCGATTACATCATCTTGCGATAAAAGACGTTGCACCTTCTTCTCCAAAAATCGTACATTCACAGCATCATGCTCCTGCTAAGAATCACCGATTCTTGTTAGGCGGTGATGATTGAAATCACGAACATTGCTGAATGCTTGCGAGTACAATCCTCCCTTTTCTAATCCACGTCGGAACTTATCAACCGTCATTGTCTAACTAACAAGATCAAAAATTTGTTTAAACGATTATGTCGCACTCACGTAACTCTTCTAAAATTGATTGTATTTCGTTTTCATGATTTGTGTTGCCTGCTTGTTGAGAAGCAACCAATTACTTTAAACGATCACACAATTCATTAATGTCATCAAAATATTTGTATTCTTTCGGTTTTTCGTTATGAGTTTACAACGACAATTCTCCACCTTTAGAAAACTTCGATGTTTGTTGTCCTAGCTTGTGGTCTCCGTCCACCGAAAGAATTATTTCAATATTTGAAATCTAGTAGACCTTGTGCTATCACCTATAACTACAATCGTGTTCAGAATCCCGCCGATTATAACTGTGGTCATTTAGTTCTACAACTCCTACGATGAATTACAAAAACCCTTTTTTTAAGCTTACTTCTCTGTATTAACAGCCTTGACTAATATAAAGTCTGAGCTATAAATAATAAAAAGTCCACCGAATGTCTTCAGCGATGATGAAGAATATCAAATAGCATTATTAAACTTGGAGGCGTATAACAGTATTCCTAATATCGATGAAAACAACAAGTTCTATTTTGAAGGTTCCACAAAACCAGTCGTAGCTCTTCCAGAAGGGTCCTATGAAATCAATGATATTAATGTTTTTCTTTAAGAGAAATTGGGACGTGCTACTCCTACATACATTCTAATGATGGCGCTAAAGGACAAAATGGACATACACTACATTAATTATTTCCCAATGTATCTCCCGGATTTAAAATTGTTGAGAATCCCACAAGTCTTATATATTTATCTATCAACACTCACGTCATCAATTACATTTAGCTTAAAATAATTAATTAAGACGGTGAACTTGTTAGTTTCCGTGGAGAGCATGTTACAGTAAGGCTTCACTTACGAAAAGTACAACAAACGATTACCGCCCTCGCAGACGTTTATTTCGAGAACCTCCCATATTAGCGAATAACACCCTCCAATAAACAGTTCCTTAAATCCTCGGGATTGCGGTTACAAAATACGAAAAGTTAAAATGGTTGCAGAAATCCTTAATACCACCAAGAAAGCGGTCTTCGACAACGCTATTGTTAACACTGGTAGACATACTCATCAACTTCATGCGAATTTGACTTTAAAAATGACGATCCCATACTCATTCCAATAGCAAATGAAGAAGTTTATACCTTACCTTGCAACAGTTTCGTATACATAGAAGGAAGTTTGTTGAAAAAATATGGAACTGTACCTACCAGTATATTTTATAAATAATGGAACCTTTTTGATGAAATTCAATATGAATTGGGTGGAAAAGTTATTGACCGAGTCCGTAATCCTGGTATGACTACAACAATGAAAGGTTACACATCTTACAATGAAAATCAAAGTAAACGTATCATTAGTAGTGGACGGTTGCCTCCTACTTTAGGCGCTATACAACGTTTTTATTCCTCTTCGTATGATTTTGGGATTTGGAGAAGAATTTCGAAAAAAAAAATACTTACTATACGACATGAATTGGTTCCAGTTTGCAGCAGCACTGATAATAATGCTCTCTATTACTCAGCAACACCGGTTGAAGAGGTAATTGTCCATTTGGATCAGATATGTTGGAAAATTATTCATATATCTGTTGCTAATGCTGAAGTTTGAAATTATTACGTTACGTAACGCAATTTAAATATGGAACTTTCGTTCGTAGTTGGGGACTACGTGAATATCCCTTACAAAATAAATCACATTCGCACAATTGGGCTGAAAACGACATCGCAATTAGAAAAACCTCGCTTCATTATTTTCAATTTTCAAACCTATAAATGTAAGGATATTACAGAAAATATGAGTGTTTTCGATCACTGTAACTTAACCAATTTGAAAGTTGATTTAGGATCTACTATGTACCGGTATGATAATTTGAATTTAGATTTGCTGTTTTGTATGAAATGAATGGTAACTTTCAGCAATCATGCTACGGTAATGTAAGTGAACCCATCGTAAGGAATGTCTAACGATTGCTCCTCTTGTAATAGTAGACTGTTCATATCAGAATGAACTTGTGAAATCTGTTAGTATCGATATTCATTTAGAATTTCAAACAAAGCAGATTATACCAGATAAAACAGCAGCTTACTGTTTAATTATTCATGACCGACTGATACGTTACAATCCCTCTACAAATTTAGTTCAAGCAGTATAAAACCCAACGACCACTTCCCGTTTACTTTTTTTACCGATGGTGAGCGGTGAGCTCTTTGACTTTCATGCTGGACGTTCAAGATTTTCAGTATAGTGAGAATCGATTTGTTTTCAAAGTGGTACCTGTTCTTAGGCTCAAGGAAGAACCAGTTCATCATTTCACATTTGAACCACAATTTCCGTAGGACGCTCTCCCTGTTCGTTACAGGAGCCAAAATCGTTGGTTAACCAGAAATTTACATGGGTTATATTGGGATAATAGTGATTTTCCGTACTCTACGGTTTATGATACTATTTACCCTATATTAATGAATTCAACGGTTGTATATGCTAAGGGATTGCAAAAGAAAGTGTGGCTGATGGAATACTTTCCTAATTTCAACTTTGTTAACATCGAAGACATCGGATGTCCATCTGTCTCAAATTAGCAACAGTTTTAAAGTTTAGGTGTGTTCCTATCACTTATTTAAAATAGATCTTAAACCAACCTGTGCTTATAAAAGTGTTCTAAAATTAAAATATTAGCTATCTAATAAATGCATTGTATTTTTTATTCAAATAAATATAACATTCAAAATAAAAATTGGTTTTTATTCCTTTAAACAACACTGTACATTTTACATATGTATTTCAATATTTGCTGATTTTCCCACAAATCCTTTGAGATGAATCGATGGCTGACCCACTTGTTTATCAATTTTATCATTTATACCCTCGATCTCTGTATCTGTGAAAGCTTCTGCGTGTCTGCATCGAAGAAATACAACGAAGCCATACAAATCGGTTTACAGACGTGGTCCCCATTTTGTATGCACCTCTTTGAAGATTTGCACGGGATGTGTTTGATTCAGTTCCAATGATTTCAGAGAACCTTTTTCTTCATAACCCACCCGCACACTATTAATCTTTTCAATAACGGTTTCCATGTTCTACTATCTTAAATGCACCCAACTCTGCTAAACATCTACCGCTCGTTCGCATAACTTCTGTAAAATCCCCTTCCACTTAATAGTTATCTGTGGAGAGGGGCTGTACAATAAGAGTATACTACATGTATTCATCATCTCAGGACATGTTCCGATATAGACTGTGAGCACTGGACAGTAATGCCACTATACAGAAATGCGTTCCGATATAGGCTTCCAGTGAACTATGACAGTACCAGAGTGAAACTAATGACGTCATATTTGCCACCATCTTTATACTGGAAGCACAACATATTTTCTCGTTAGTAATTTTCATTAGTTAAGATCATGAAATTTTATTAGGTATACCGTTATAAACATTTTTTTATTCTCAGATAGTTTAAAAAATTATTTGCCAAAAATTGCAATATTTATGCCACATTAAACGTTAAAATTGTGCATCAATACATCTAGCGCCTCTATCAGACGGTGTCGTAATTATTTTTGACAAAAGTACTGAAACAGTACTTATATACGTTCCAATATATGACAGCCAGTAACAGATTCAGTACAAAAATCTGAACCGGAACGGTGTTAACAGTATACTGTGTGACATAATGCGTCACAGTGCTCACAGTGTATAACGGAACACGGTCTCAGTGTAAGGGAAAAACTAATCATCATCAATGTATCGTCGTTACTGATTTCAACAAATATATATAACAATACCTTCTACATTTCGCGACCGGATAATACGGTTGGTGGCCAAGCCTATGTTTGTAAAAATTCTAATATAGATGTTGATGTGCCCTGTGTATGGATGAAAATTGGGAATCTTTATTTTGAAAAATGTTAATGGAACAAATATCTTTCCTGTTGAAAAAGGTGCAGAACCTTCACTCTGTAAAATTTATGTTTGTTGAAATAGATGGATCTCGAAAATACATCGAAAGTCGATGGATTCATCTTCATTGTTACAAAGGGTTACATGACAGATTCTTCAGTTGTTGGCACTACTAATGTAATCCTATTATTCAATATTTTGATTGTAGCACTTACATACGTTATTTATACCAAAATAAAGAATCGTTAAATTTAACGGTGTTTCCATTAAATTCTAACATCTCGAGAGGTGAATAAGGATCATACAATATCCTACATACAGTAACCTGGGGCGAATTGTGGGGAAAGGGTGGGGAGGAGTTTGCTGTTGTTTGTTCTATATATCATGTATTCATGTATATGTATATGTACATGTACCTATAAGGAAATACATCATGTAATTTGCTCAACCACTGCGAGTCAATGACCTTACTACTCCTCTTTGTGTTAAAATCGGTTATCTTACCCTACTATCAACGATTTCGATTAGGAATCCAATGAAGTAGAAATTTGCAAAATTTGACCGCCATTTATTGACGGGTTTAAAAAATATTAGCAAATAAAAACGGGTGTCGTAAATTACCAAAAGATCTGTACAGTTTAGTTTTTGGTTCTAATATGCATTTTCAGCTTATGACCCGACCTACAGTTTCCGTATCTTCGTCAACTTTACTTTCTTCTCTATCCTCTTCTAACGCTTCTCTCTTTCTCTATCTCATCACTTTTTCACCCTTAAGTTTAGTCTAGCAGTAGGCAGTAGCAAAAAGCAACTATCGCGCGCCGCACCTTTCTTGTCTTCACCGTCTTATCGCACCATTTTTTATTGTTTGACCTGTATATATTGTAAATATAATTGTTTCGTTAGACTTTACAAGTGTACAGTGTTTTAATCACCAAAAATACCTGCAAACCTTTAATTAGGATTGAACAGGAGTCAAATCGTTTTCGTGTGACATACATTGTCCCTTCAGTTTTGATCTTTCGGTTAGAAAGATTGAACTTCACCGTGTCGCACGAGACAATACGACAACGGGGAAGAACGGATTTTTGCTAAAAGTGAAATCGCCTGCATCAAACTCCTCCGAAGATCGAATCATCTGGAATTTTCCGATTATTAAAACGTTTAATATAAGGACCAAAAGGTTGCAAAGACCTATGGTCGACATCCATAATGTTTTCATCAAAACAGAATTTGTAATTAAAGGTGGTTAATTTTGACAACTCCGGACTTTAAGAAAACAATTTCTCAGACTTAATGGGCGGGGCTTACATTCTTATTACTTGAATATGTAGATTCTAACACTACAATAGTGACGTTTATCAAAGAACGTTCATAAAAGGTACGAAATCAGAAAATAAATGTAAGGAATAAATAATCGTGCATGAATATTCAATATAGTTCGCATGCTAAACATCTTCTTCTTCTTCTTCTCCATTCTCCTTATGCCTTTTCAGGTGTCGGAGTTTGGGTTGCTTTCAACCCATTTCTTCCATATTTTTCTGTCTTGTGCTATTCTTCTCATTTCTTCTTGTGTTTTTCCTCGATGTTTTCCCAGTTCTACTATTTGTTCTATCCATGTTCGTCTTGGTCTTCCTTTCTTCCTCTTCCTACTGGTTTTTGTTTCTAATATTTTTCTAGTTATTCTTTCTGTGTCCATTCTCTCGATATGTCCATACCATTTCAATTGTTTCTTTTCTATTTTCTTAATTATTGATTCTTGTTCTACCATTTCTCTTATTTCGTCATTTCGTACTCTATCCCATTTTGTTTTGCCTGCTATTTTACGTAGGTGTTTCATTTCAATTGATTCTATTTTCTTTTGGTGTTCTTTTTGTATCGTCCAGTTTTCACTTGCATATGTTATGGTTGGTACCGTTATTATGTTGTGAATTGGTATTTTTGTTTCTTTCTCTATGTCTTTATTACTTAGTATGGTTTTATTTATTGTATAATATATTCTTGTTCCCTTTCTTGCTCTGTTTGTTATTTCCGCGTCTATCTTTCCATCTTGTGTTATTGTAGTTCCTAGATATTCATATACTTTTACTCTCTCTAGTTTATTTCCCTTACATTTTATCTCTCTTTCTGTTTTGATATTTTTGTTCTCGTTTATTATCATCATTTTACTTTTATCTATGTTTATTTCCATTTCCATCTTCTCTATTTCTTCTATCCATATGTTCACTAGTTTTTGCATTTTAATTTCTTTATCTGCTATTATAACTATATCATCTGCGTATAGTAGCCAATTGATTTTAATTGGTGTTAGGTTTTTGTATCCTATTGTTGTTTCTAGGCCCTTTATTCTTTCTTTGATGTTTTTCAGTATTTTGTCCATTACTATTATAAATAGTAAAGGACTCAGACTGTCTCCCTGTTTCAGTCCCTTTTTCATTTCAAAAACTTCCGATCTCCTGCCTGCTATTTGTATTTTTCCTTTTACTTTTCTATATATGCTTTCTATTGATTTTATGATCTGTTTTGGTACTCCTATTTGCTCTAGGCTCTCCCAAATGCTTTGTCTATTTATTGTGTCAAAAGCTGCTCTTAAATCTATGAATGTTAGAAATAGTTCTTCTCCTTCATTTATTTTTCTTTCTATAATATTTCTTAGTACGAATATGTTGTCACTTGTTTGTCTTTCTGTTCTAAAAGCTGCTTGTTCTTGTTCTAAGTTCTCTTCTATTATTCTTCGGAGTTTTCCTTCCACCACTCTTGTATATACTTTAATGCAAACACTTGATAGACATATCGCTCTGTAGTTTTCGCATTTGGTGGAGTCTCCTTTGTTATATATTGGTATTATTAGGTTATGCTAAACATAAAAACAAATATATATGTAAATCAAATAATTATAAGAAGTAAAATGCTGAATATTATTTAACTTCTGCGAAAATAATTAAATAGTATCTAACTACATTTTTGAGTCTGTAACCTCCTGCATCCGGGTGTTACAATATTAAAAATAATTCTCTTATATTTATTTATTTAGCAGGTGGTTTTTATCTGATAATAATTCTATTTAATTATTTAATTGAATCGCAGATTTTTTCGTCTCTTCATCTTATTATTTCTTTTATTTCGTATGTCTAATTTCGATTATTTTTCTGATTTTATTTGAAATGAGAATAGGATTGAATAATTTCTTTTAAAATATTTTTCGGACTTAATGAGTAAGAAAAAGACGGAATACGTCTTTAAAACTGGCGTTTTGTGATAACTTTCGTACAACGGAATACCATTTGAGGCCATGTGTTTGGCCAGAATGTGTGTAGGGGCGTAAAGAAGGAAGAGGGGGGGTTTTCGACCACTGCCAAGTCAGTGGAATATGAAGATGTTAGAGTCAACTATCGGTGGATTGAAGTAGAAATATCTGTGTCTTTAGTTTCGAACGATAGGTATCTTAGGGATGTAGAGAAGCGAGGGGAAATTCGCGAGATGCAGTACAATTTTGGGATAAAACAGCGCAAGTTTCAATAGGATAGACACTTGAAGTCAGACGGTTAAAATTTGAGGGTATAGTCAAACAGTTAAAGTCCAACAGTTGCAGTCAGACCGCCACCAACCCTGATTTGAGTCGTATACAACCCCGCCACTGGCGCCTGTATCTCAAACGTTGTCCGAGAGTCGTACCATTTGACGCCGCTGCCGAACCGATCTGTCCGGTACCATAAACTACCCCATTAGCGGTCGCTCGTCCATCAACCCCGAGGCAGCCGCTACCGATGCCGATGACATACAATACAAAGGTTACTTACAGACCGATATTTTATTCGTATTTTGAGGTCGTTGAATTTTCCCAGATTTATGATTTTATTTATTGTTACTTTTAATTTTGAATTGCATCGCTACCATTGTCTTATTTTACCATTCAGATTTAATGAATTTATAGTGTTTCATTGCGATTATCAGGTGTTATTAATTTTAAGATTCAATTGTCTAATTCGAGTCCTTTTTGGACCCTCTATAATTCTTCACTGATTCATGTACTGATTTTTGGTACTAGGAAGGTGTATGACAAGCACTTTAATTTGGTTTATTAAATCAGTATAGCCTGAGAAGTTTTGATCAGCTGTTTTAGAATGGGTTCATTCTAACATTGGTATATTTACCTACAAAATTACGTAAACGTAGATGTTGACTAAACCGGCCTGAAGCTAGAAGCGGCAGGGGTTTAGAAGGATCTCCCTACGGTTTACGCTCCTATGATTAATTCAGGTGAACGTGCAGCTACCGTATTAGATCAATTTGGCGGTATCTATTCTTTCAGTTGAAGGTATCCGTTTTGGTTTGATCTTTGAATCACTAACACTGGTTGAGCATCTCAAGGTTTTGCCTTGGTAACAGATGTGTTTAAAAAGATAGCAAATTTGCAATTTGTCTAAATTTAGGCGAAACTCTTAATTGAAGAACTCTCGATCAGAGAGAGAGAGAAGTCGAGTAAGTTGACATACTCTGTTGTTCTGAACTGTCATAAAATAGAGGCGACGTCCAGTAAGAGTGGCGTGTCTCGAACCACCTTAATTAGAGGCTATGTTCACCAAGGTGACATGTCTTGCCAAACACAAAAGGGCTATGTTCACCAAGTGTGACGTGTCCGACAAAAAAATATAAAAGGTTTTTTTGGTTACCAAGTGTGCCCGATTCCTCACACCAAACAAACTATATATACAAACTCCCGTGACATGGCATCTTCAGACAACAGGTCTACTAAGGTAGCCCATGGGCTTACAGCGGTTGTGGCTTTAGCGACGGTTAAAGTTCACGATTAGCACGACTTTCCTTCTCCCAGTTCTAGACGAACATGCGAGGGTTTTTCCTACACAATTCGTTGTTGCACTGTTTGACGATGTTCCAACTTTGTACCAACACATAACTTTGGTAATTAAATGTCTTTGATGGCACATCTGTCCCAATTCTATGGTAACTTAAAAGGGTGCTTGTCTTCCCGAATCGATACCAAGGGCAATTGTAAATATGTATATAATGTAAATAAATCATGTGGTTCAAATTTCTTGTGTTTTCTTTGTTAGCACATATAACTTGTACGAAACTCATAAAAGAATCTAAGTTACTACATTCTATTAACACAATGTAATTAAAAAGTCCTTACACTAGACGATTCACATTCACAGCCAAATTCTTTGATTTGATTAGATAAATAAAGATTTTTGAAAAGATAAATTTAACTTTTAATTAAATTAAAACTCTCAAAAACAAAATAAAAACATTGTTAATAACCAAACAGAACTGTATATACATAATACACCACTCCTTTTAAATTTGTAAACATGGAAATTTTGTTAATCATCTTCATTTAATTAGGTTTCTACTCTCGAATTATGTATTTATACCGCGCCAATAACTAGTTTTACTTTAGTATTGTCTTTGTACTCTTGATAATATTAAATAAAAGCATTGTACATAGTCTTATATACCAATGGCATATTCGCGGCGCTAAATGCACGATATAATTTTACCTGGTCCCTTCGCGGCGATAACTTCACGCAAAAGGGTCGCGGCGCTAACTGCACGGCCCTACAACACGACACCAATTAAAAGAAGAGAAGAAACAAGTTGATTAGGAGAAGGAGAGGAAAAAATTGTAATAATTCATGAAGATGCTGTTTTCAAATTAAGATTGGGACATTAAGGCAAGATAGTTGTATTCATTAATTAATTGTCAAAATTTATTAATAATACAAAAAGACAGAAGTGGGTGAATTTATACATTTCATCGCAATTTATTTTTTAAAACTGTAGATTTTTATAGCTAAAAATTTTATTTTCAGTTTTTAATATTTAGTAGGTTTTATATTATATATTAGATTAGAATTTTTGAACAATATTCAATTAGTTTTTATTTTTTGATTTGAATTTTCGAATATTATTTAAATAAAAACAAAATTGTAAATTTAATTTTTGGAACTTACACTGAGTAAAATTATTCATGCTCTATAATATTAAAAAATTAGCATTTAAATTAAAAAAAATTATTTAAATTTAAAAAATTGTATTGTACCTAGACATTACAATATATATATTGTCATGATAGAAGGATGCTACATTAAAATTTTGAAAAAAAATTAACAAAAATAGAAATTTAATTTTAATTAAAAAAAAAAAAATGTTTTGGTAGTTGTTTTGAAAAGACTGTAGCATTTCAAAATAATAATACTAATCAAGATTGTATGAATTTAAAAAAAATATTAAATTTTATTTGAAAGATCCAGGTTGTGGAGAATTTGTTTAGATTATTAGACATAAAAAAATTAATAACAGTTTTGAAATGAAAAGAAAACAAATTGAAATTAGAAAAATATAATTAATAAAATAGAGCTTATTAAAGTTTTGAAGAAAACAAATGATATTTTGAAGAAGAGTTAAAGTTTATAAATAATTCAAGATTTTTAAGAAAGCAGTCAATTTAATAATACAAGTAGAAGAAGAAGAAGGAAAAATAGAAAATTTAATATGGATATGGAATGTCTTCATATTTTGGTAAATGCAGTTTTTCAGTTGACATAGATTGATTTTAAAACCAAAGTTAGTGAATTTAAACATGTCACCATAATTTAATAGAAACACTATATAGACTTTCAGTAATTTAAAATTTTATTTTAAAAAAATTTGTTAATAATTTTTAATTAGTTTTAGAGTAGAATTTTTAGAATATTATTTAAAATAAAAAATTGTAAAATTAATTTTTTGGAACTCAATTAATCATGTTTTGGTGTTTATTAAATTTAAACTAATTAACAAAAAAAAATTGTTTTGTATCTCCACAAACCATTACATATTTTTATTATCCCAACATAACGTTCATTACAATATAAATGTATATTGGGCGCGGTTTCCAACACTTTTATTCTTTAATAAATTTAAATTTATGAGGAGGGGTAGGGAGTGGAGGTTGTAGTGGTGGGTTTTTGACTTTCTGCAAGCCCTACCCCCTGCAACCACCGCTTCTTACGACCCCCATCTCCTACCCCAGCACTATTTTTAATTATTTTCAATAATGCAATGATTGGAAAAGGTAAGGGTAGAGGGAGGGTGTGTATATTAATGTACGTACATCCACCCTCTACCCTAACCTTTACCATCCCTCCATCCCTTGTATTCCTGAAACAAGTTAGGAATACTGTTGAGGTGGGTGGTGGGAGGTTATAGTGGTGAGTGTTTGACTGTTTACAAGCTCCACCCCTGCCATCACCACGCTATAGAACCCCCCGCTACAAACCTAACGTTATTCTTAAATTTTTTCAAGAATGCAAGGGTCCTTCTCCAGCTCCTGTATTATTTAACCCCCATCCCTTACAACATCCCCGCCTCTCAAAAAGCATGCTCGGAGACATCCCAAACTCACACTCCATCGATGTCGTTTATCCCACTGCCAACATCCCTCCACCGAGTATACCACCTCCAACTCCCAACCACCGTATCTCCTACACCATCCCCACTTATTGCACTTCCTTTACAATACAAGCTCTCAATTTTTTAGAAAAATCGATTATATGTTTTTTCAAAATGTAAAAGCCATGTGTATGGGTGGTTTCCGCGCCCAACATATATACATACCATATTTATTCTTGGTCGGGACGACAACTACTACAACATAACTACATAATTTGAAACGAATCGGAGAGGTGAGGGTAAAAGCGTATAACCTAGCATCTTTTATAAAATGTCTCGGAGAGATGTGTAATTGTTCTCAAAACAGCTTAATAATATAGACCCGTAAGGACGAAGCAAGCAAAAAGCAAATGAGGTATTAAATTGTTGCCCTGATTATACTTCCTAAAATGCTATGCACCACCGTCCAATGTGGGACGAGTTCAAGTAGTAAATAATATATATTTTGGTAAATAAAGGCTGAGAGCCTGTGCAACAGAATAAAAAAATAAACACATTTTTGTTTCAACAAATGAACACATTTTCAATGTGTTTTTGCCACGAATACATGTTGAGAAGGATTTTCCAATTTTTACTTGTCCAAGATGTTCATCGCGTTCTGGTTAGTTGACTGTTAAGCCGGCTTTTCACTTTAGGATATAATTTAAATTATATCTCGAAATATAAATTATATCCCGCGATGATCCTTTACACTGTGAGATATGTATTTTTGCTTAATTGTTTTGCAATCGTCTACAGAGGAACTGGCAATAGGATGGGAAATGATGTTTGAGGGGAAAGGAAGGCGTAAAATATGAATATAAAACCTTGAAAATATCGCTCGATCGACCGAAAAAATATTTCTTGTTTTTAATATAATATATATTACATTTAAGTGTAAACGGTACCAATTAAAAGTACCGTGAGCGATATCATCATTATATCTCATAGTGAAAAGCCGGCTTTATTTATAAATGTTTGTGTTCTAGCGACTTACATTACGTTGAAAAATTTAATACTGTATATGCTAAATTTAACAGTCTTTTTGATGTAAATAGAAGAGGATTTTAGAGTCTATTGAACTGTTATTTTATCCATCTTCTGGACTATTTTTTAACTTTTGATAATCCACAGTCCACACTCATAAACTACGTAAAACTAGGAAGCGGGTATGTGAAAAAAATGTCGCGTTGTTATCCTTTCAATATATGCTAAAGTATAGAAAAATAATTGCAAATTTTGCTTTAAGAAGTTACCTTTCGCTTCTAACACATTCATTGTTCAAGACTTCATTAAGAAAAGGGCACGAGCTCACTGGCAAACATTTTGTATGTTGTGGACAAGTAAGTGGACTCTTATAAGGATACTTGACACCATTCTGCCCAGAGTCCCACAAAGTTTTTTCATTTTCTTCTGGGACTGAAGCTGTAAACAAATTGTTAGAAAGTAATCAATTTATATCTTTAAGATGATTTAGATTATAATATTGTAGCGATTTTTTATCTGTTCAGTTTTGTACGAAATTATCATTACCCTTTAACAGTTTAATTAATAGATGGTCAGTAGCAACCTTCAGTTGAATAAGTCGTCATCTGTCTTAAAATATCGTTTTCATTTTTTGTTTCAGCGTTTTTTTTATTTAATTATATTAGAGTTTTAATTGTTTTTTTTTCTTCATATACAGTTGAAGTTTCTGTTCTTGAATTGATATTTTACTTTACTTACCTCAACCGAAAACATATGGGTTGCTACCTACCATCAAGGTTAGTATATTTAATATCTTAAATTTTATCTTTTATCTAAATTTATCTTGTTGAAATTTTACAATTATATGTGTTAATTGATTTTTTAGGTTTTCACTTCATTTGTAATTTTCATTATCTTAATAATTGATAGAAGCAACGTTTTTTCTACACTATTTCATCAATAAACTTGAATGGTATCATCATTAAAGTGTTTTTATTGATCTAAAGTAAATATGTAAATAATTAGTTCGAATCCTTTCTTTTCAAAGTGTGTTATTTTCATATTTTCAATGGAAAGGAAATTATAATTTCTTTCTGAACAATGATTTGCAAAATTTGAGTTACTATTTTCTAAATGATCGAAAATGTTTTTAATTCGAATTCTATATAATCTTCCTGTTTAATAAAAGGAATCAAATTTCGAACACTCAAATTTGTATACTCCTGTTTTTCTAATTTATCGGTTTTGTCGTTTGCATTGAGAAATCAGTGTTTTATGGTAGAATTTAGAGTTGTTAGGGACTATAATATCTGAAAATGTGTGCTTTCTATAAATGCCGAAGTATATATATATTTTTTAATCTGAATATTCTAAAATAAGGTCTAGGAAGTTAATTTTTTGGTTCTTTTCAGTTTCTAAAGTGAATCTTATGTTGGGTTAAATTGTGTTATATTTTTTATCACGAATTCTCATTAAACACAAAATTTTCGTCAGAGTGTTAGCTATAAGATTCAGCTATTACTGGTAAAAATTTCAGCACTATAGGTCGTATTTTGTGGAAGTGATGATTTCTTATAATTTAGTATGCGGTAGTTTTTTTTATTTCCATAAGTGAAATTATCTCTGAAACCACTCATCGTAGGTATATTTGTGTTTAATGCGAAATCGTTATTAAAAATATACTTCTACCTTTAAAATAATAACAAAATTGACTTCAACTTCCGGTATATAATTGAATTTATGAGAGCGTACCCAATAACGTTATTGCTCAAATTTTCAGGAAGTCGTTGCAACGCACTTCTTATCCCCTGCCGGGTTATTATGACATCGGAACTTGATCACAAGCTACAATTGCCATTATCATATTAATATCCGAATCGGATTCCTATCTATTATTTATCGATTTGTTTTTAGTACAGAATTTTGTTTGCGCTCTGAAATAAATTGGCCCATATCTTACTCTTTTTGCGTACAGAAAACTACATTTTATTATACTTTTAACTTCCGTTTACGTGTCTTTATTAATATTTCTGGTTCTCCCTAACTCAAAGTTAAAGTTGGCTTAGTTTTATAACTCCTCACGAAATGTTTTTAAACTACTAGGGTAAAGTTGGACATATCGTACCATCGGGTAAATCGTAACACCGCGTTATTTCAAAATTGGCGCTTCGAGTACGTTAGCCAACCGATGATAATCGAAGTTCAATACATGACAGTGTCATGTGTGCATTTTACCGGCAATCCGTCGTTGAATTTTGAAGATAGACGTTGCTTGCAATTTGTGATTACTTGTGTCTAGTTTTGTAAGTATTTGTAAGGAATTTACAAGAAATCAAGTAAGTTTAAATGTAAGTGTTATTAACTGTTGGAAAGCGTAAACATTTTACACATTTTTCCATGTTTCGAAAATAACATAACTTCTGTTGCATGCTCATAGATTAAAAAATTTCTTGATAATGACAAGTCGGCCATATTGTACCATTATGTAGTCGGGAAATTTGTACTGGTACAATTTTGCCGAAAAGTTAAAAAACACCTTCTTAGGATTTGTTGTATTAGCAATGAGTCAAAAGAGAATATATGGTACTTGGACGTTGAAAGACATGGAAAATGCGATAAATGCCTACAGGGGCGGGCAATGTGGCTTAAACGAGGCTTGCCGAAACTTCAATGTACCAAAACCAACATTAAAAAGGCATTTATTATCTAAAAATATCAGAGCCAATGCCAGCGTTAAAGAGTTGGGACGTACAACTACGTTGCCTGAAAAGATGGAGAAACAGCTCGTAGCTCATATTTTAAGATTGAAAGAATGTTTGTTTGGTATAACTATCACAGACGTGAGAAAGCTAGCTTACCAGCTAGCGGAAAAAAATTCTATTCCGCATCAGTTTAATAAAGCAAAGCAAATGGCGGGCAAAGACTGGTATTACTCCTTTCTTAAACGCCACAAAAATATTAGTTTGCGACAACCTACATCAATGGCAAGAGCCAAAGGTTTTAACAAAAAGCGAGTACACGAATTCTTTGATATTCTCGAGAAACTTTGCGATCAATATAATCTGAAACCAATCGACATTTATAATATAGACGAATCAGGATACTCTACAGTCCAAAAGAAGAACAGAAAGATTCTTGCACACAAAGGCAAAAATCAAATTGGAGTTCTGGCGAGCGGAGAACGCGGTACCAACACAGCAGCCGTCTGCTGTGTTAGCGCTGCGGGCACTTATATTCTCCTATGCTAATTTTTAAGAGAAAATTAATGTGCAATGAACTAAAACTTGGTGCCCCACCAGGCAGTCTGACACAGGATACATTGTTCAAAAGGTAGTAATATATGTCAAATTTAACTTTGTTATTCATCTGTTAATATTTTTGTAATATATAAACACAATAAAATTGTATTCAGTATTAATATCCTTTATTTTGCCGATATTTTTAAAGACATTTTAAATAGGTCTATTAGTGGTACGATTTATACTCATAGCGGTACAATTTGAGCGATAGGTTGGTCAAATTGTACCACTTTGGAATTTTTTCCTTTCTTTAATTTTGGCAAACAAAACTTGTCTTAATTGTCAGAACTTTTAAAATTATTATAATATAATGCATTAAAATTCCCCTGTAATTATTCCCCTATACAAAACGTCTATACTAACCGATTTAAATGCATTTTTACAAACTAGGTACAATTTACCCAACTTTACCCTATCCCCTCTGATCTTGACTCAGTTGCTAGTGGCGAGTTAAAAACCGAATATAAGGACATTCATTTCACTTTTTACGCGCTATCATCAAAAGACGACAACAGCTATTGGAAAATACGACCTGGTAGGTATACGATAATTCATACAAACACCCTTCGCAGTTTTTTCTTATAAAAAATAAAGTAAACTCCAATGAATGTAATTTAAAGCTTTTGAGAGGTGTTATGCTTTGTTCCAAACATTTTGAGTTATTGTAGTTTAGGTGAGTTATGAGTTATGGTTAGTTGAATAGACGGCTAATTAGTCAGTCAGTTGATAAGAAAATTTGTTTAAAACAAACTTAAAACGTTTAAAACATGTGTTCATTGAAATAATTAAATAGAAAAACTGTTAAAAACGTCTAAGCACATGTTTAGAATATTTTCAACTGTTTGTTTCATAAATTTAATAAATAACTGTATCTTTTTCAACCCTGCCTCAATATTGTTAGTGATTGCACCTGTATGTGCATAGGATGGCCTAAGGAGTACGTAATATCCTCATTTTGGCTAAAATATGATTTTAATCAATTTTTTCTTCAAACAATACTTGTTGTTGTAGGCAATCCTCTGCGCAAGCCAAATTAAATTTGGAAGGAAAAAAAATATTATTCTTAAATGACCTTTAAATATGGATACAATGGGAAATAATTTAAGGAAAGTTATTCAGAATCCTGAAGGATAGTCCGATGCAAATGGCCCAAAAAGTTTGCAATATAGCTATTGTGCTCAAAGTGTAAGTAAGAACAGTCCAAACCACTGAGTCAGGAAAATTGAAATTTTTCAAAAAGATTCCTTATACAACGGTATCTTCCATTATAAAGCTACTTTTCAAAACATTTCATCTAAAAGGGTGTAACGGAAGTTAAAATTTACCATAAATGCATATTCTAAAACCACTATACAATCAATAATGAGATGCTTATAATTTTTTTTGTTTAGTACACTAAGGCAATCCATGAAAATGTTATAGTAAGTTTAAGTGTTGAACGTTGTATGAAGTTGGTGTGATGGTCTGCAAGGAGAGGATAATCGATATATTGACTCTAGTATGTTAGAGAATGTAGTACCTAGTAGTTGTACATTGAAAGCGTGGTGTCTCTTTTTATTTTATGTACTTTCATTTTAGCTATCGTTTTATTAATTGTATAAATTGTTCAAATAAATCCTTTCAAACCCACTTCGGATAAAGAACAAATAATTACGAATAAAAGTTTGATGCTTGTGAATTTTGATGATTTTGGTTCTAAATCATGTGGTGAAAATAACAAAATGGCGAAATAATAATAATTGCGACAGAAATTAAACAAAACTTGTGGTATTATGGTGTACGATATGAATGATAATACACAATACAAACTTAATTTTGTATTTTTGGCTTAATTATAATATTCGATTGATCTATGACAAAATTAAAAATAACAAAAATTTGTAATTAACGTGACGAAGACCGAAATTGACGATTGAAACGTTACCTAATTGTTAATAAAAAGTTGTTGGTTATGGACAGGATTAGATTTTATTGATCTTAAAACACAATTAAAGTTTCAACAATATAGTGTTGTAGACACTGCAATTGTTTCACTGTACAACAGCTTCTTCAGGTGAAGAATAATCAAACTTAATTGACAATACAGATCTATATATATAAATGTTACATGCTCAAATAGAGAAAAACTCTTTTTTAAAAGATTTATTTAAGTAAGTTACGACACACGCACAGTGTGAGGTCTAGTCTTAAGCTAGAATTGTACATCTATCTATTCTACAAGCTTTTATAACGTTTGACATGCAAAGCTAAGCAATTTCTAAATAATACCTGTATTACACATGTAACACCCCCCCCTCCTTTATATATATAATATTTTTTTCATTTACCTATAAGAATTGACTTTTCAAAAATGATTAAAATTAAAAGGTTAAAACAAATTTAAAACAACTATTTCTAATTAGCATTTGGAATCGTTGGCGGTATGAATTTCCTGTATCTGGGTTCTGGTTTGGCTGTCGTTAATTCCAACGGTGAAGGACCTGGGTCTTCATGGGTTGCTTCACTGATAGACACGACCGTGTCCATTTTCGTATTTTCGTCCAACAACAGCAACGACATAGGAAGATTATAGTTGTAGGGATTACGTAAAACCAGGTTGAGTAAACTTCGGTGAAACCCCTGGTGGATTCCCGTAGTATTTCTTTTTGTAGATTGGCAAGCTTGGTTTTAAGGATTGGAAGGTTAACTTCTTTTAAATAGTTTAGGTCAATAGGTTGAGTTTCGAAGTTCCTTAAAAACCCCGTCTATTTTCTTTGGATTTGGTTTGATACCGTCTGTCTTAATAATGTGACCTAAAAATTCGGTTTCTCTTCTGAGAAATTCCGATTTATCAGGCTAAATTTTGAGATTATGTTGTCTAAGCGGTTTTAGAACATTACGCAATTTGTTACAATAATCTTCTAGAGAATTTCCAAAAATTATTATATATTTAAGATACAATAGGCATTGTGTGGGTGTAAGACCTGCAAAAACGTTATTCATCATTCTCTGGAAGGTAGTCGGAGCATTGGCTAAACCAAATGGCATCCTTAAAAATTCAAAATGAGAAGTGGGAGTTGAAAATGCAGGTTTGGAAACTGAATTTGGATGAATTTCTATTTGATGAAAACCGCTAGATAAATCAAGGGTCGAAAAATATTGTGCGTTTCCGAGATCATCTAAAATTTCTTCTGTTTGGTAATGGATATTTATCTAGAATGGTGATTTTATTTAAATTTCTGGAGTGTACGACCATTCTCCATTTCGTATTGCCTGAACTGTCAATTTCTTTTGGTACAACCCAAATTGGGGAGGAGTACAGGAAATTACTAGGTCTAATAATTATTTGTTCCATCATTTTCGATACTTGCTTGTTTACTTCCTTCTTATGTACGTTCGGGAAGCGGTATGTCTTGGTATAAATGGGATTTTCATGTGTGGTCTTAATTTCATATTTTACCATAGAAGTAAAAGTTAACTGATCTTCTAAATCGAAAAATCAGAAATATCCTAGCATAATTTCAATACTTCGTTACGTTCCTCAGCGTTTAAATGATCTAATCTTAAATTTTCCTTTAATTTTTTAAAATCTGCTTTTTCTTTTAATTGTGTTTGGGATATAAAACTTTCTCATTAACACTAAAATTTAATTCCTTATCTGTTGAGTTTATTGAGGTTGTAAATTTTAAATCTATTCCAACTATACATCCAGGAATTAAGAGTTTATCATTTACATTCATTTTAGGTAAAATACCTTCAGTTCCTGGTTCTAAATTAAGTTTAATGTTTATTACTTGTTCGGCACGTTTTTGCAATGTTGTATGATTAAGTACTTTTGTTTCCTTCTTTAGATAGATAGGAATCTTGTCCTCGTTATCTGAGAACAAGATGTTATGTTGCAAATCTACTTTACAATGCAACGTCTTAAGAAATTCAATACCTAGTATGGCATCTAACTCGATATCTAGATGTACAACATGAAATCTTACATCTTTTTCTTTGAATTAAGTTGTAATGGAGCGTAAAGTTTTAAATGAATCTGCATTTAAGCCCGACACATTAATAGAATCTCGAAAGTATATAAATTTTTATATACTTATATTTTATTAAGTTTATGGAAGCGCATGTATCAACCACTGGTACTCCTTTAATTTTTAAAGAAATAAATGGAACAATTTCTGTCATGATTTTGGTAACATTAACGTTGAAATTAGCTAAATTTTGAAAAGATGAGGGATTTTCACCTAGTTGAACGAACAACCCTCTTCTGTTTCGTTCACATATACTTTTAAATTGTCTTGTTCAGATTCGTTTTCGTCAGAATCTGACTCAGGACGTTTAGTTTCGATTTCACACATGTTAATTTTTGGAAATTGTTTGGGGAAACCTTTGAAAGGAGTGCCGAATGAGCGGCGTTTAAAATTATTGTTATTGTTATTAACTGTATTAAACCTATCATGTGACGATGTACCTTGTTTAGGATAGAGAGTGGGTTCTCTAATTACAGGTTCTTTCTTAAAAAATATATTTTTGTTGCTATTGGCAACTTTACTTTGAAAAAATGTGTTATTAATGGATTTAAATTGTACGTATTTTTATAAGCATGGGAAAAAACTACTTCTAAACTTTCGGTTTGTGCGTGAGCTATACAAATTTCAACATCCCTTGGCATATTGTTTAAGAATGTCTTCTTAGATATTTTATCAATAAATTCAGATAAAAAATAGACGGCATTTTTGAAATTAATTCTAAAGAGTTTTTGATGCTATATTTAGACGTGAAATTACATTTAGATTTAATTACATTTGTTAATAATTTAGAGATTTTGGTCGATGGAGCACAAACAAACGAAACAACTGGGCGTATAGGTAAATTATTTTTATGTAATTTTATCAACGAGTATAATCTCAGAGGTTGGGGGTTCATATTAACTAATTTGTAAATTCTAATTTTTATATAGAAACATTAATTAAAAATAACAAAGATATGTGTTCTGGAGTTCATAAGTTAACCTGTGGTACATGCCAAAAAGTATATATCGGTCAGACTGGCAGGAACTTCAAGAAACGTCTGATAAAGCACAAAAACAGCTATATAAAAAATAAATCCGATTCGACTTACGCAAATCATATTACAGAAGAAGGGCATCAATTCAACAATAATATAGAAATTTTACATTTACATAATAAAGGATATAAACTTTCACTCTTAGAAAATTTGGAAATAAATAAACATCAGAAATTAGATATTATATTAAATGAACAAACAGAAGGCAATAATTCCCCACTCCTTAATTTATTTTGATCTTCCGCCACCCTTAATACTAACTATTTAAACTCCCACACTTGAAATGTATATGTATTTGGTAGTAAGTACTCCCGTCTGATGAAGCTAAAGTTTAGCGAAACGTATGTTACGGTGTTAATAAAGTTTGTGAAAATCCTTCATTGTGTTTTACTGGTTAATATATCTTCGCATTATGTAGTCCGGAGTGCTTCTGTCTAGATTAAGTGCTGATTTTGTATACTTTTTATATATCCCCTTTTGTTGTTTAAATTCTCTAAAACCCCATATTTCTACTCCATTAAAGAGAATATTTCTAATTACCATGTTAAAAAACATTAATCTTCTCGTCCGATCCAATCATTATTACAGATTCTTTGTCCTATTCCCCATATACTACCCAACAAAGCATTCGCTTTTGCTACTTGATTGTCTATGTGTACAATATCATAATTATTTTCGTTTAATATATATCCTAAATAGTTAAAATTTTTGACCTTTTCAATTTTCTTTTTTTCCGCTATACCTTTTTACTTTCCTTTTCTTTTTTTCCGTCTTGTTTCTCCAAATTCCATTACTTTTGTTTTTTCACTATTTAGTTTTTTAAATATTTTCCTAATTTTTTCACCATTCCTCATAATGCTCCCACATTTGTTGCAAACAAAACAATATCATCTGCATGTGATATTGTCCATTGGTTTCTTCTTCCTATGACAATTCCACCTTCTTTTACATCCCTCATAGATTTTTCCAGGTCACTTATATATACATTAAAAATTTCTGTACTTAATTTACACCCTTGTCTAGCTCCTTTGTTCATCCAAACATTTTCTAGGTGTTTATTGTTTACTCTTACAACTCCTGATGTTTCCTCATAGATGTTCATCATTCTATTTATTAAACTTTCCTCAATTTTGCTTTCCTTTAACATCCTTAGTATTTTGTTTCTGTCTGCAGAATCAAAGACTGCTTTTAGATCTACATACATTGCAAATATCTTTACCTTTCTTTCCAACCGTCTGTATTGCATTTATCATCATAAAAATCGCGTCAATTGTACCTCGTCCTTCTCTATAACCAAATCGTTTCAGTTCATACTTCATTCATTTCTATTTGTTCTTCTGATCTGTTTTTAATTATCAGTATAAATTTTATATCCGGTGTCCATGATCGTTACCCCCTGTCATTTCTTACATTATCGTTGTCGCCTTTTTTGAATATTGGTTTCACTATACCAAATGTCCTCTCTACTAGTAATGTGTTTTCCAACCACATTTTATTTAGTAATTTTTTCATTTTCTTTAATATTATATCTTCCGTATACTACCAAGCTTCAGTCGGGATTCCATCTTGTCCTACTCCTTTTTTCCTTTTTAATGCTTCTATTCCTCTTATAATTTCTTCTCCTCCTTTATTATTCTTTCCTATTTTTTATTTTTTGTATTTTCTTTTGTTTGGAATTGCAGAATCATGCTTTGTTCTTTTCTTCTTAACATTTTTTTAAAATATTCAAGCCTGTTTGTTTGAGGTTTTTTCCCCTATGGTTGTTTTTAATTTTCCAGAAATCTGTCCAACTTTTTGCTATTTTTAATTTCTTAATTATTTCATCAGGATATATAAGTTAAACGAACCACAAATAGCGGCAACATTTAAAGAGAAATTGGAACAGAAATTCATGCAGTATGATTGTATACACAGCGATACGGATATCGAAGGAACGTGGAAAAGTTTCAAGGATATTTTAATAAATACGGCAAGAGAGGTTTGTGGAACGGTGAAAATAGACAAATGTAAAAAGCAAACAGCATGGTGGTCAAATGAGGTGAAAGAACAGGTAAAGATTAAAAAGATAAAATGGAAAAAGTACTTAAACTACAAGAAGGATGCTAACTATGAAGACTACAAGAATCAGCGTAAAGTAGTCAAGGAGCTAATATTAAAGGCTAAACAAAGAGCTTGGGAAGATTTTGGTGCGCGTATAGAAGACACCACAAAAAGGAAATCAGAAACTTTTCTACTACATAGTGAAATCTTTTAGAAGAGAGGACCAAAAAACTAGCCTAGATATTAAGGATAAGGAAGGGAACATTTTATCTAGGGAAAATGAGATAAAAGAAAGATGGTGGGAATATTTTAAGGAGCTGCTTTGTACAAATAAAGAAGCGGCGGCAGAAACAGGTATTGTAGAAACCCATGAGATCACTGAAGTGGACGTAAGAGAAGAACAAAACGGTATAACGATAGAGGAGATCGAAGGGGCCATACGGAAAATGAAAAACGGGAGAGCAGCAGGACACGACTCTATCAGGACGGAAATGTTGAGAACAATCGGAAGACAGGGAATGAGATTTCTCAAGAAGCTGTTTACAAAGATCTGGGATGAAGGGAGGATACCAGAGGATTGGGAGATAGGGGTGATAATACCAATCTTTAAACAGGGAGATAAAAAGGATTGCAAAAATTATCGGGGAGTAACGTTGATGTGCCAAAATCTATGAAAGATTATTAGAGACAAAATTAAAGAGAAAAATAGAGAAAGAACTAGTAGACTCTCAAAGTGGTTTTAGAAAAGGATTTAGTATACAAGATCATATATTTACAATAAAGCAGTTAACTGGGAAAATACTGGAACAAGACAGGGAAGCGTGTATAGTATTTTTGGACTTAGAGAAGGCTTTTGATAGAGTGGATAGAAACAAATTATGGAAAATACTCGAAGAAAGGAAAGTAAGCAAGAAGTTGTTAGAAGCTATAAAAAGTATGTATAGAGTATGTAGAAATGTGGTCAGAACACGAAACATTGTAACAGAAGAATTTACCACGGTACAAGGATTGAGACAGGGGAGTGTACTAAGTGCTCTTCTGTTTATAATAATTAATAATTTAAATTAATGAAATCATAGTAAAATCTGTCGCGAAGGTTAAGTGCACTGTCAAATTGTGTCAAATGATCAGATGTGCCGTTTAAATTTGACAGATGAACTGTAAATTAGTTAGTATGAAACACTGAAATAAATAAATACCTATTTTTTTAAATTTGACTGTACTTTCTTACAAATACGTATACAATTCAATGAAAAACTCAGCTGTCATTAAAGATGTTAAAGAATATAACCTAGGAATATAGCTGTCATTTAACACTACCTTTTATTATTTTCATTTACTTTTATTGGCGCCGCCATTCTATTCTTGTCCCAATTGCATTGTGGGAACACTCAGTATCGTTCGAAATACAGAAATTAGTACACTCTGTACAGTGGAATCCAAATTCTGACGTGGCCCATGTATTTGAGACTTGGGATACACGCAGATGTCAGCAACGGTGTTGACCAAAAATTTCAGACGTGTGATTCTGTCCGCTATGAAGATCGTCGTCGTTAGTGATCTCCTGGACGGTTCGGGTCGGTGGGAACGAAGGGGGAAGCTTGACGGCACGTTGGTCCACTGACGATGAGGGGCTGGCGGCGGGTGGTGGCATTTTTGAGGAGGTGCTGGCGGCGGGTGCTGACGGTGACGACGTTGGTGGTAACGGCGGTGGAGGCAGCAGGGGCGCAGTACCACGTTGATCATGTTGATCACGTCAGAACGTAGATCACGTCGGGCGGCGACGCTGGCGCCGGGACGTACATCACGTCGGGGTCACCAATGTAGCGTGGTTGCGGTGGCGCTGCATCACGTCGTCGGGTACGTCACCCATGTGGCGCACTTGCAGGGGCGCTGGATCACGTCGGGACGTGCATCACGTTGGGACGTACATCACGTCGGGACGTACATCACGTCGGGGTCACCAATGTAGCGTCGAGGAAGCTAACATGTGAAGGAGCGTGTGGAGAGGTTGGTTCTGATAAAAACCGTTGGATGTGGAAGCCTATTTCAGATTCCAATGAGGAGCGAGTCAAAGTTAGACAGACTAATTTTATTAAAATAAATCACAGCTATTTATACAAAAAACATTTACATTGATTATATGGAGATCCCATTGTAAGCGGTTTACGTTAGTATGTGTTTTTTGGTTCTGATCTAATTAGTGGCCAGAACTGTCGAAAGTCTCTGTCAGCAGAATTTGGATTCCACTGTACAGAATGTACTAATTTACGTATTTTGAACGATACTTAGTGTTCCCACAGCGTGATTAGTACGCATTGACCATACTTTAATTATGTATGGACTTTATACTACACCATATAACTTTCCTGATCGTACCGGGATTAGTTTCTTAGTTTTAGCACAGTATAATTCTAAACAGTGTGGACAATCCGTGTCGGAACCATTGATGTGGCGTGACTGCTCTCATGGACCTTGAAACCTGTCGCCCATATTATTGGTCACAAAATGAACGGCGGGAATTAAAATTTTGAATTTGGTTTTGAATTATCTTACCACTGAAAATTGCAGATTGCTACCGAACTTGTCGAAAACGCTGTACATATAATAGTGAGAAATCAATTAAACATCTATTAAGAATGAAATAAAGAGAATTATTTAATGGTTGTGATTTTGAAAATTTTGGCAGTGATGTTATTGGGTATGCTCTCCTCAACTAAAACAACGCAATCTATATGTAGCATCCGGTTATATCGGAGGTTGAAGTCAACTTTTTTATTTTAAATGGAATGGTATATTTTTATCACGAATTCGCATTAAGTACAAACTTTTGTTAATCAATTTGTGTACCTACGATGAGTGGTTTCTTTGATAATTTAACTTATAGAAAAAAAAATCCCTACCGTAACCCAAATTATAAAAAATCATAACTTTATCACCCATCATGTTATTCGCGTGCCGTTCCCGAAAAGAAAAAGGCTGGTAAAATACCAATGTGTTGTGCACCTGGCTTTTATTCGGTTCAACCTCTGGATAAAGCGACATTTACTCGAGAAATCCAAGCGCTTCGACAAGGCATGCAAGAAAATCATGATTCCACAATTGGTAAAATTAATGAAGTCGAAAGCAAAGATGATAAAAAGTTTGAAGAAATCGAACACAAAATCGGCATGCATGATAAAAAAATCGGTGAACATGATAAGAAAATTGATGATCATAATAATCAATTGCTCTCCGTTGATGAAAAAATTCATTCGTTGGAGCAAAAATGTGATTCTTGGCAGCATGATACATAAAATATTATCATGCATAAGAATGATAAATGGAAACGAGAAGCAGCTGAAAACATTTTACCGGAAATCGCAGAACGCAGGCGCCGCGAAAATAATGTTATTGTTTACAATCTCTCCGAGGACGAAAATATTAATGATATTCAGTTACTTATATCAAACTTTCCAGGTGCACCGTTTAAAAGTTCTGATGTATACGTCAGAAGGATTAAACCAAATAATAAAACATCTGCTAATAAGAGTACATTGAGCAAAGGTACGATTCATCCACTTAAAATTTTCTTCCAAAAACAAGAGTATGCCCACTGGCTTCTCTTGCACTCTAAACAAGGCATTAATAAAGATGTCAAATGTGCTCAAGATAGAACTCAGCTGCAACGTGAAACTTTCACTCGTGTCTCTCAAGAGTTTAACCCTTAAGTACCATGGCAGGAAAAAGTTACGTTCGCACCATGGCAGGGTCAAAATTGACCCCCTTATTTTTCCTATGCCTGTAATATATTTTTTCTGCTTTTTGCATTTGGAGTATGTTTGGGTAACTCTATCAATGTGTCCAAGAAAAAAAAATATTCATCAAAACATCTGATATTTATATTAAACGCGTTAAAAAAAATGTCCATTCTACAAATCATCATTATAAAAATTCTTAAAAATATCAGAACACAAAATTTCTTCTTTGGTTTGTGGATGGTTCTTGGTTGATTGAAACCTCAAAGATCCTCCCTGCAACAATAAAAACACTTTTGGAGGTCTTGTTTCAAAAATAATAGACATGTTTTAGAGCTCACCTGTCAACACATAATTGGCATAACACCTTTTTGCTTGTATGATTTTGACAAATATATCTCCTACATTCGTCACATTTGAGACTCTCCTTCTTTTGATTTCTTGAATAGGGACAAAAATGGCACCTTCCCCTCTTGCTTCCCCTTTCTACTGGACCACGAGCAGGTACTGGTTCCTGAACCCCAGAAATCCTACAGATGATAGTATGAAGTTCTCTAGGCAAATTTGTTTCTTGAGATCGGCGCCTCAGATGTGGCTCAATAAGTTCTCGTCCCAAAGTCGTCAAAAATATTCTTCTTTCCATTGATTTGTTCTTCGCCGTTCCATTGAAGATAACATTGCTATTTACCCCACCAATATCTAAGATACGAAACCATACCACTTGGGGCCATCTTCTTGTTCTTCTTCCAGTTTTATAGCATGCATATTTTTGATCAAGTGAATCCACTCCACCTTTGGTCTCATTATAAAAATTGATAATTTCTGGTTTTTCTTGTGTTATGGTATCGGTGTGATGCATCGATGACACTAATATAACTGCACGATTTTTTTTTGGTACGAATGACACAAGGGTCTCATTTTTGGTAAATCCAAACATAGAAGAATTCTGAGGTCTATTTTTGTTAGGGAGAAATTGATTCGGAATTTCCCTTTTATTTTTTTTTACAGTTCCGACGTACGTTAGGTGTTGTTTTTGTAGTTCTTTCACTAACTCTATTGATGAGAACCAATTGTCCGCCGTAATGTTCCTATTGGTTCCTACTATGGGAGGTATCAAAGTCAAAACGTCTAATGTAGGAATGGCAAGTTTTCTTGGATTCGTTTTGTGGGTCCCCTTACCAGTGTATAAGAAGGCACTTAGCAGATAATGCGTTCTAACATCCACTAAACATTGCATTTTCAACCCATATTTGTCCGGCTTATTTTTTAGGTACATTCTAAATTTGCACCTGCCCCTAAAAGCTATAAGCATTTCATCTATAGTTAGGTATTCACCACAGCTGTAATTTGATTGACAATTTGTAATGAATTTATTCAAAACATCCGATATAGCAGCAAGTGTGTCTCCATCGGCAATTCGTTGTGGTCTTGTAGTCCGATCATCAAAACATAGAGCAGACAGTAAAAAATTAAATCTATTCAATGACATCGTAGCACGAAATATGTCACCACCGGTACCATCAGTTGCGAATAATGCTCTCAAATCTTCGTTATTGGATTTGAAAACCCCTGCTAAGTACACGAGTCCTATAAATGCCCTCATTTCAATAGAATCTATATGCTTTGTGTACTGACAAGAAATGTTGTGCGTGTTATATCTACAAGCCATATCAGTGATCCTTTCATTACTTTTTTCGACTATTATTTGCAATATATCGTCATCAATGAGACATTCCCAGGCCTGAATTGGGTTTTCAGGCCTAGTAGCCCGAGCTTTTCCAATAACACCAGGTAAGTGACTTACTATATTATGCTTTCGTGTTCTCGAGTAGGCAGGAGGAGTATTGGCCCACTTGAATCTGTTTTTACCATAAAAACTTTTCCTATCACCAGTAATTGGATTTGCTTCATTGCCATCAGTAGAATCACTATCAGTAATAACGTTGTCATTTGCCGAGTTGTCTATCTCATCTTCACTAACTATTGATTGTTCAGATTCCGATTCATGATCACTATGTTCACTTGGATTATCCGAAAATTCAACATCACTGCCTAGTCCATAATCCATAACGTCTTGTGCTTCTTGTTCAATCTCATTTTCCGTTAGAGGCCTTTTATAATTGCTGCAACTCGCCATCTCCAAACTTTAGCACAAATTAATTTTGTTGCACTTAAAACATGGGCGGGTCAAATTTGACCCTATTGACGTATAACTCAACAACGACTGAACGAATGGACTGATGTTGCCGCATATCGAGAGATCAAAACATGCTTAGATATTAGACGAGAGCGTGCGCATGTATCTCGACGTTTCATTGTAAGAACGTACGATTCAATACTTGTGGGGTCAAATTTGACCCCGCCATGGTACTTAAGGGTTAATGAAAGAAAAAATAACGGTGAAAAGAATTTACAAATTAAATTTATAAATGGCATTCCACAAATTAAAGTGGTTAAAGAAAATCTAAAAAACAAGGATATGTCAACTATACCAAATCCAACTTAACTATATATTATCAAAATGTAAGAAGCTTAAAAAACAAAATAAAAGAATTAAAGCAAAATGTTTGTGCAAATTCTCTACAATGTGATATAATTGCTTTAACTGAAACTTGGTTAGAGGATCAAATACAGGATTCTGAATTGTACTTGCCCGGTTATAAAACAATAAGATGCGATAGAAATTTCCAAAGAACTGGTAAATGTCGTGCGGGTGGTCTATTACTATATATAAAAAACAATATAAAGTGTCGTGTTATGGGCCAAGCTGACTCTGGAATTGAATATTTGACTGTGCTTTTAAACGTTTGTGGGCAAAGTGTCATGTTCACTGTGACGTATGCACCTCCATTTGAACACAAACGGCAGGCAACATACATTCAAGATTTTGAAAATTATGTTTTGGAAATGGAAAAAATCATTTACACACTTGATACAAACACATGTTCTATAATCTGCGGGGACTTCAATCTACCAGGATTCTAATGGCAAACAGTCAACGATATTTCTCTCGCAAAAGGGTTTTATGCAGTATGGCAAGTCCGAGAAGCTGTAACAGTTCTTGAAAACTTCTCAAATCGTAGTCAGTATAAACAAATATTAAATGTAATAAATAAATTCGGTAACTGTCTTGATCTGCTATTTTCTGATATAACTAATATTACAACATGTATTTCAAACGATCCCCTTGTAACAGTTTTTGATTCTGCTCATCCACACCCAATAATAGCAACTGCTTGTATAAAAAAACTTAAACATGTTCAATACTGCGAAACCACTTATAATTACAATAAAATGGACTTTGACAACATTAATTCAAATTTGGATTCTATTAATTGGGAAAATACCTTGCATGATAATTCAACAGTTGATGAAATGGTAGACATATTTTACAATACACTCTACCCCATTATTGATAAATTTGTGCCAAAACAAATAAAAGGCAATAGTACTTATGAACCTTGGTTTGATAGTGCACTAATACAAGCAGTTGAAGAAAAGAAAAAATTACATTGTAAGTTGAAAGAGTCCTATTCTGAGCTTCTCGAAAAGGAGTTTAAAATACAAAGAACACTCTGTAAGAGACTGACATATTTAAAGCACGATCAATATTTAAATAAAATTGAAAAAAATATTAAAGATGATCCCAAAAAATTTTGGAATTTTGTAGATATTAAAAATGTAAAAAATAGAAACATTCCTGATTCTGTATATCTCAATAACACCATCGCAAATACCGGTGAAGATACGGTAAAATTATTTGCAGATTATTTTAAAGAAATCTACAATCCTGTCAGTTCAACAATTAACGATAATCTCTCAAGCACACCATATGACTCTTTCAACCATACCCTGTTGCAAACAATAAGAATCACTGAATTAGAGATTGTACAAACCCTGCAATCATTAAACGATAAGCTGGGAATGGGACCTGATAAAATACCAGTAAAATTTATAAAAATATTTTCTAAACATTTGATAAAACCATTATTTTTAATATATAACCAATCAAATCTTACTGGCGTTTTTCCCACTGCATGGAAGACTTCTTACGTCACTCCAGTGCCAAAGAAAGGTGATAAACAAAATGTAGCTAATTATCGTTCTATAGTAAAAACTTCTATTTTTGGTAAAATGCTTGATTCAATAAATGAGACTATTTTATCAAAATATCTAAAAAAATATATAATTACAAACCAACATGGGTTCATGCCAAAAAGATCAACAACAACAAATCTTGCTGTATATTCAAATTATATAAATAGTAAATTAAAAACTAAAAAGCAAATAGATGCAATTTACACGGATATGCGTGCAGCATTTGATAAAGTTGATCACAAAATACTATTAAAAAAACTAGAAAAACTAGGTATAATTGGTAGTGCTCTAAGATGGGTCGAGTCATTTTTAGTTAATAGAAAATTAATAGTAAAAATTAAGAATTATAAAAGCTATGAATTTGAAGCAACTTCTGGAGTGCCTCAAGGATCACATTGCGGTCCATTATTTTTCATCATTATGATAAATGACCTAGCAAAAAATTTAGCTTATTCAGAAATTTCTCTATTTGCAGATGACTTTAAAGTGTATAAATCCATTGGAAATTATAGTGATCATCTGCAACTGCAACATGACTTGAATCAAATAATTATTTGGGCCAAAGAAAATAGTCTTGAGTTCAATTATAAGAAATGTGCAATTATTACTTTTTTTAAATATGAATAGGTATGTTAAATATTCTTATTGTTTGGATGATCAAGAGCTGGTGCGTGTTGATTCAATTAGAGACCTAGGAGTTTACTTTGATAATTCATTCACTTTTGAAGAACACATTGAGTATATAACTAATAAAGCTCTCAAAAAAATTGGATTTATTCAAAGATACAGCAAAAATTTTAAAGATCCTACTGTTTATTTGACACTCTATAAAACTTTGATAAAACCAACTCTAACATATGCTTCCGAAATTTGGTCCCCTTACACAAAAGCCCTCTGCTATAAAATTGAAAAAATACAAAACAGATTCTTAAGATCATATTCATTTCGAATAGGATCCCCTATGTCATTTGATAACCACGATTACACCAATAGGTATATTAGAGTTAACTAAATTACCAACTCTTGAATCTACACGACAGTATCAAGACATCCTATTTCTATATAAAGTAAGCAACTTCCTAATTGAATCTCCAGAACTATTGGGACTTTTGAATTGGCACGTACCGGGTCGATTATTGAGACAAAACAATATAACTTTTTATATAAAAACAGACATAAACGACTTCATACACAGAGATGTGTTAAACAGAACGTGCAAAAAAGTCAATGAGAAATTAAATAATATTGATCTCAACTTTGTTAGGATTTCTGAATTTAAGAAATTGTTAAAAGAGAAAATATTTTGTTACCAAACAAGATAAAGTAAAAGTAAATAGGCAAATTAATATAATATTAATTATAATAATTGTATACAATACTAGATAATAAGTTTGTAAAGGGCAATTGCCCGTGTATTTGAATAAATAAATAAATAAATAAATAACTTCCACAAAATACTACTTTCGTAGACTGTTGAAATTTTAGTAGCTAAATCTCAAAGCTACCGCTCTAAAAAAATTAAGTACAAATGTATACAGGCGAACAATTTTGTCACCTATCATACTTTATTTTTTCGTTATGTTACTTTTATATCTTCTTTCGATCCATCCGAACTGAGTAATTTTGGATTTTCAAATAAAATAGTTAATTTTAATGTTTTTCGCATAAAAAGGTATACCTAAGACAATCAACGGCAATCATTGTAAAATAAAATCAAAAATCGTTGGTTCGATTAATTTCTGTTACAAATATGTTCGAGAAAGTGTGTGAATGGATACTTCAGTTGAAGTTTACTAATTTTGTTACATCATAATTTATTATACAGTAACTAACATTGTGTATTAGCCTGACGACTTATCGTTAGTCCCATTGGTGACCGTTTCGTTGGTAATCGCGGCTCCAAAAAGTGGCATTAGTGACCGCCAAATTAAATGAGGAATTATGGAGTGGCAGTGGTGCCCGTATTCTTCGTTGATTGAAGCTGACGATTTAATAGGTAATAGATAATAAAGCGTCTCCACTTAACAAGAAATCGAATGACTGTAATATTTCCCATATATGTAGTCTACCACATTAATAAAAAACTCTCTCTCGCAGTAGGGTGAAACGAAAACGGTTTCCAATTCGGAGACAAGTTTAAGTGGATTCCCTACTAAAATCCCTTATTAATAGGTTATAATATTGACTTTTTGTTAAATCGAGCGAATAATTGTAACTATTACTGATATAGGTATAGTATGATTTCGTATGTAGGTACTAATTCCTCTACATACAAGAGTAAACCAAATTGATGTAGTATTTCCCATGCGTGTAGAAATACCTACAGATAAAATTCTACTCTCACCAACCGACGATTCTGCATCTTGCGAGCTTCCCCTCGCTCTCCTATACCCCAAAGCCTATAGTTCGAATATCAAGACACGGATATTTCTACTTTAACCCTTGTATAGTTCAAAATATGCTCTTGGTCAGTATTCTGTCGAAACCACCAGACACGGATCGCGATTTCGAGCTTGTTGGCTCTCATCAGCGTGTCGTAGGAGGTTCCGACCTTAGACTAGGAAAGAGAGGGGACACGTAACTCGTAAGCCGACTTTACGTTGAACATTTTCACCTTTATTTTGTACTGTCTCCATTAAACGATCCCAAACAGTGCGTTTATATCGTTGTGTAAAAATGTCAATATAATTAAATAGTGCAGTAAAGTTGAAGTGGATTTTGTGCAAAACAATGGTGGTTTGTTCCGCTTACGGCTGTAAAAGCCACAGTGATAGAAATGAAGAAGGAATCACATTTTGCAGGTAAAAAGAATTTTACCTAGCAAAGTAAATCGCGTTTCTTTTGTTTATTGTTTAAATTCTACTTACAAGAAAAATTAATGCGTAATATTTTTTTTGTTGGAATGGTTTACTGATAGTGTTAAATACTTTCAAAGTTGTTAGAAGCATGCGTTTACCACCATAGGCGGCGTCACTTTTAGTTATAAAAATCTAAGAAAGTAAACTTAATTAATTAATAAAATTCGTCTTAAAGTTTATTAGTTCCGTCACATCATGTTAATTAACGTTAATAAAATTATTCTTTGCATTTGATTTCATTGAACATGTATTCTCCTTGACATAAAATAAATAATATTTTTCTTAGTAACCTATGACGCAAAACAATAGTTCTTAATAATTGTTTACTTTATCAAATAAACAATTGACACTGTATGGAATAATGGTAACAAAACTAACTCCCTTCTAACATTTTATGTTGCGCTACTGAACGCTGTCTCGTGTTCCCAAGCGTCACAATTTTCAGTCGATGATTATGCGTCCCCTCTCTTTCCAAGTCTAAGGTTCCGACAGAATACAGACCAACCAAAGTATCCTCTTACTAGAAGTGGATTCAACAACGACCAAAGATGTCACGAGAGCGCCACCTGTGGTAACGCTATAAATAACAGGTACTGCATTGTTCAACAAAATTCCTTTTTCAGTAAGGAAATTGGTTGTTGAACCAGAGCTTCGTATAGCAACGACTTGTATAGTTTCTAAATATTTTAAAAGAAATTATTCAATCTGAGTCTCATTTTAAATAATCAGAAAGGTAATCGAAATTTGAAATTAGGAAATAAAAGAAATATAGAGACGAAGAGACAAAAATAAATACCTGAAGGATTGTTGGTAGTAAGTACCAACAACCCTATATCAGAAGGAAGGCGTGCTAAAAACATATATTTAATCCACAGTTTTGTCTAAATTATAAGACGAAACTCTCAATTGAAGAACCCTTTTTCCGAAAGAGGAAAGTCGGGTAGGTTGACGTACTCTGTTGTTCTGAACTGTCACAAAATAGAGCCGACATCCACTAAGAGTGGCGTGTCTCGACCCAGAATATAAATAGAGACACCATGACGTGTTTTCCAAAACAAATATAAAGGGCAATGTTCACTAAGCGTGATGTGTCCGATAAAAAATTATAAATAGTTCCTTGTACCCGATTTTACCCCAAACTTTGTGCTACATAGTTTGTTGGTGCATGGTTTTGACTAAGTTCGGACTTTGTACCAACACCTGTTAAATTTGGTCATTAGGTTTTAATAGCACATCTGCTCCAACTCTAAATTCTCTGGTGAAACTAAAAGCTGCTTGTCTTCCCGAACTGTTGCCAAGAGCAATTATAAATATGTATAAATTAATTATGTGGCTAGAATTTTCTGCGCTTTAAGATCAATAAAATCTAATCTTCCCAAAAATCATCAACTTTTTATTAACAATTAGGCAACGGTTCGACCGGCAGTTTCGGTCATCGTCAGGCTAAACACAACATCAATTACTTAATAAGTAATAAACTACATAGGCCAGACAAAACAAAAACTATCGACGAGAGTAAAGGAACACCGATCCAGTATACGTAGAAATCCAAAATACTGTAATGAAATAACTGAACACAAACTCAATTATGACCATGAGCTCGACTGTGACAATGTAAAGATTATAGATAAAGAACACAATTTTCGAAGAAGGTTGATAGCTGAAATAATATACATAAAGAACAACACTAATTGTTTGAATGCACAAATGAACACGAACAACTTGAATGAAACATGTGAACCTATATTGATGGGAAATAACATGTGAAATAAGTTAATCATTCTTTTAACAATTTAAAATATGTAAAAAAACACTTGGAAATTTTGTTTCACTATTAATGTTTATTTTCACTCTATACGTATTTCGCCTTCTTAGGGCATCTTCAGGAGTTACAATTTAACTAACAATCTATATACAATTCTCTTTATATCTATTATCAGCTAAAGGGGTGGGGGGATAGCAGTGGGTTATTTTCAAAATTTGTTTGGTCGTTTGTTAATATTTTCTTTTCTTTTAACGCTTTCTTTATTTCAATTATTTCTAACCTATCTAATAGGGGGCCTCTTTTTTTTTTTATGTAACAACTTTAAGTTTTTAATGTCACAAGAATGCTTACAATCAATAAGATGGGTGCAGAGACCAGATGCATGTTTTCCTTTTATTGCATTGTTAACGTGTTCTTGGAATCTTATACTTATTTTACGACGGGATTTGCCCAGATAAATTGCAGGGCAATCGGAACACTTTATTTCATAAACCCCGCTGTTTTCGCTTTCATCTATTTTTATACCCAGCTTATTGTTTATTAACATTCTTTTTAATGTGAAATTATTGAAATATGCTGGATTGACGTTTACATTTTTTAGACATTCAACAATATTTTGATTGTAATTTCTTAAATATGGGATTTTTCTCCATATCTTATCATTTTTAATTTTTTCTATAGGGAAAATTGTATGGTTAATTTTTTGTTTAATTTTACGGCTTAACATCTTATCCACTAATTGTGTATCGTACCCATTATTCCAAGCTATAGTTTTTATAATATATAGTTCCTTATCAAAATTCTCTTTGTTAAGTGGTATATTGATTAGCCTGTTCAGCAGAAAATGAAAAGCGGATAATTTTATGTTGTAGGGATGGCAGGAATCTTTGGGTATGATACAATCAGTGAACGTATCTTTTCTATAAATATTGAATTCAAATCTAAGGTTATTATTGATGCTAATATGTAGGTCTAAAAAATTTAAACTCTTTCCGCCTATTTCTATAGTAAATTGTATATGTTTGTTTATATTGTTTAATTCCGATAAAAACTTATATAATTGCCTATCCGTACTTAACCAGATACAGAAAACATCGTCTACGTACCACTTTAAAATGCAATTCTTGAATTTACTATTCATCATAATATTATTTTCAAACTTATCCATATAATAATTAGCATAAAAAGGTGAAATTGCCGAACCCATCGCCAAACCATTGTTTTGTTTATATATTGTATTATTAAAAGCGAAATAATTTTGATCTAGACTAACATTAATAAATTCTCTTAATTCATGTACTTCAATCATATTCAAATTCGATGTTGGATGTAGATGTAGTCTACATCCAACATCGAAGATGGAAAGACCTCTGAAGAAGCTCGCCACTCGCGCCAGCGAAACGTTAGGAAGTAATTCCAACCAACGACGGCCTATAGACCCGAATCAGGACTACGCCAATTCATCAACTGGCCGCGAAAGCCTTAACCATTATGGTAGATGCCATTTGAATAAACGAAATTATTTGTGTTTGAAGTTTTTAAACTTTACAATTTTTTTGGACGCCCTGTTAAAACTATTAGGTTCAAATTTATCAAGACGTTAGCTTTAAGATTATGCTACCGCTAGTAAAAATTTCAACTCTTACGTTTAGTCATATTTTGTGGAAGTTATTATTCTTTATAATTTGGGTTGCAGTAGCGATTTTCTTTTCTAAAAATTAAATTATCTCATTGTAGGTGTACAAGTTCGTTATCAAACTTACCTTAAAATTTCATGTTTTATTGGAATTCGGTTTAAGAGCTATACGATTCCATTTAAAATAACAATTGGTGCCGACTTCCGGCGTAACCAGGAGTAACAGACGACTGAAAATATTTTAATTAGATATAGTGTCAGTTATTAGGTTGTCTGCCATATTGTCAAAACTACCGGCATTATAAGTTTAAAAACTTAACGAACGGGTTTCGTGAGAAACCCTGTGTATGTATAGTGTATAAATTTAATAATATGCTCATCTCATTAAAAAAATTAACTGTGTGGAAATAATATTTATTGAACGATGATACTAAAAAATGAAACTGGTATTGTATGTACCTACAAATTAAAACTATGTAAATTGTATTATGTTCAAATGACCAGTATTGACCAAGGCTGTTTAATATCGCATGGATGCACAATTCCTTGAAATTATAGTTTGCAAAAAAAAAATTGTTTGCCTGAAATTCGAGTGTCGCCTTGGTAACTCGCTTTCTATTGCAGCTTGAATAAAGTTTAAATGGGAAAAGATTTGGGGAATTTCATGGTAATTTTTTGCCGCTTTAAAATTACCTGTAGGTCTTTTCGTTATAGAGATAGTAGCGGAAATGTATTTTTTAGTTTGGCACTTCCAAAAAACTTCCATACTTACTTAATTTGATCTGTGGCTACTTTTTAATGAGAACATTATTGCGACACTTTTACGTCAGACAATTTCAATCGTCATTTATTTACGAGAGGAAATCACTTTTTGTTCAAATGCGTATGAGAATTCGACATCGTATACACGAAATTGTAATATACTTAATCTTCTTGTACGGTCTCCTTCATACATGGAATGTTTTCGTTATGTTTGTGGTGTCCATTCAATGGAACTTTGATACATTCGTACATCTATGGGAGAAGTGTAAGAAGCTTCCTGTTTTATCCCTAATCCTTTAGTTTTGGGATGTTAGTTCGGAATATCCGCACCTTGCGAGTAGCAATGAAAACACTGGACGTCTTTTCCTCGTTTATTTATAAACTTACGAGACTACACTTATATAACAGCTAAAACTAAAATATCTAACAAAAAGAGTCCATGAATTGGAACAAAAATGAAATAAGACTTGACGTTAACGAGTTCGAGTTCAGAGCAATAACTACTTTGAAAAATGCATATTTTGCTTTTATAGGGGTGCTTTTACCAACCGTTAGTTTCCCGCCCCCAACTCAGGTCTGCTCTGGTTGCCAGAGAGCGCGTAGTTTTATAGCACCAAGTGCACAAAGTTTCAGATTCTTCGGTACTGTCTTTTTAGGAAAAGTGCGGCTCGAAATTTAGAAACTTTAGTTGGTCAGAAAGCGAACGGTTTTATAGCACCAACTGCACAAAAATTGACATCTTATATACTACCCTACTGAATAATGTTGAGGCAAACCTTATTAAAAAAATGTAATCCTAACTTAAAAACAAAAGCAAACCCTACAAGTATGTAGATCATAACATTCTGAAGAGGATGAGCATGGATATCGATCAGTGAACAGATAAGGAATGGTAGATAGACAACGTAAAAGGAATCGCATGAACCTCACTCGTCGTGACAAACGTGTCATTTTGAATCCTTTCGCATCGTGTCTACTAATATAATTTTCATTTATCATTATTATTGAAATTTCTTATAGTCTCTCTATACACGCAATTATAATTAAGTATAAACACAATTAAAGTTTCAAAAGTATGGTGTTGTAGATACTACAATTGTTTCATTCTTAATATTGTTTGTTGTTTATATTTAGATGTTCGACATAGGTTGATTCAGTTCTTTTGTTGATAAAGTTTCTGTAATGTTCTGAAATTCGTGTCTTGAACGACCTCCCATTTTGACCAATATTAACTTTTTTTACAGTCGTTGCAGTTTAATAGATAAACACCCGAATTCGAAAATTTGGGTGTTTTACATTTGTTATTAAGTATGATTTTTCCTAAATTACTATTTGTTCTGAAAGACACACAGCTATTGTTATTTCTTTGTATGTTTTTTGCTAGGTTTAAAGGGATATTTCCTCAATAAGTAATAGGTACCTACAGTTGAAATTATTTAATTTGTTTTTTTTAAAGACAGAAATATAGAGTCACGAATTCTCTGATCCTGTTTGTGTTTTAATTTGTTATCTACAAGATTGGTATTGTAACCACTATTAACAGCTATTTTATAAATCGTAAGAAATGGCCAGAGTGCAGATGACGTAACAGCTAGACATGGCGGTGATAGTTGGCCCATACATCGTGCTTCTGGTATGCAGCGACTATGGGACCAAATCAGTGTTTATAAATTTTTTGTTGTGCCGATATACTTTTTCTTTAAGCATGCATATGTAACGAAAATTTTTTTGTCTCCAAAACACGTATAACGGTGATTTAAACTAAAATCTATTTAAATGATTTAAAAAAATAAAATTAATGTGGTGAAAGAGCTCAATTGTAATTCTTAAACTTACTTAAACCATTAAATGTGAAGCAAATAATGAGTAGTTCGGTCATATACAGGTCGTTTAATAAGAAAATAGCGTAAAAATTGAATTCATATATGCAAGAAATGTACTAGCGTTTTACCAGACTTTAACAAATAAACGTATTAAATTTTTTAATCCCATCTCCGATTTGAATCAAATTTTAGTATGCTGTAGTAATCGTCATACTGGGCAATGGAAACTGAAGTGAATAGCTTTGATAAGGACAAAGAAGGTAGAGTGCCTTGTAGGGTTGAGTGAGGGCGGTGTAAATTGTAATAGAGTGAACTATTATGGTGGCTGCAAGGGTAGTTTTGGAGTGGTTTTGCTTTATTTATTATCTACTATAATTTATCCTTTATCTTCACTGTTGAATGAAACATGTGATAAACAACACAAATTTTGACTGCAAATTAAAAATTTATGCGATTACGTTACAGCGGCGTAATCTGGTATGAATTGATTAGCTGAGCTCGCATACCTAATTGGCATCGACACTTCGATTGTATTTCTGATCTATTGACAGCCCGAGGCGCCATTAGTTATTACTGTGTGAAAAAACATTGACAATAATTGTGCAATAATAATAAACGATATATTAGGTACTTGTTTTTAAAGACAATATAGATACATTATGCCATTTAAGTGCTGTGTGCCGGGGTGTCGAGGAAACGATAGAGGTGAAAAACGTGTGCATGTTTTTGGTTTCCCCAAAGACGGTGATTTGTGCAAGAAGTAGCTTCAGGCAATTCACCGTGTTGATTATACAGTGACAAAAAATAGTAAGGTTTGTGAACGTCATTTTAAAAAGATATTCGCGAATGGTTGTCTTTATGGAGTTGCTTCAAAAAGATTCACAATGACAAAAATATGTGCAATGAAGATAAGTTCCAGTAGGTACTTAAAACAAGCGGTCGTGTCAAATTCAAGAGCAGCGGAATTAGTTAAAAGTTATCCGCCTACGGGAAGCAACAACAATAAGGTGATAAAAAGTTTGAAGAATATATTCGGGCAAGACGAACTACTAATTGAAGTTTACGTACGCGAATTGTTACAACTTGTATTACAAAACGCGATTAAAGGGTGTGATAAGATTTCACTTGCAAGTCTATACGATAGATTAGAATCTCATTTACGAGCCCTTGAGGCATTAGGGGTTACCACGGACGTGATGTTGTATCCATTGGTGGAATCTTCATTATCTGAAGATTTATTGCGGGTAACGCAGTGACACGGGAAAAAAACAATTAGGCCGCGGATGAGGTGAAACCGCGAACCAAATATCAATTTACCCATCTTATAGAATTTATAGAGAGTGAAGTTCAAGCGAATTACGGATTTCTTTGGCATTAGAAGGTTTTAGTTAGTGAGAATGTTTCAAGGTCGATGATTTTATTAGTGACCAAAGGGAAAGACAGCACGTACATATTTTGCGCCGCCAAAGATCACAGTTATGATAACTACAATAAAGCTAAAAGAATGAGTTTATGGGACAAACAAGAGTGTGTAAAGAAAGAAAATGCGCGTTTTAAGTGTCTTAAAATCGACCATGGTTCTAAAACGTGTCGAGTACGCGTAGAATGTTCCACATGTGAAAGAAGTCACGTAAGTTTAATGTGTCCGGACGATAAACCGAAGCAAAAAGGGGATGAAAGTAGGAGCTTGGACACTTCCGCAACGGTGAGGAAAGAGTTGAATTGTGTCGCGAGTAACAATAGTGGTATTTTTGCAAATACTGAAAGTCAAAATTTATAGCGATGATCTTGAACTAATTACGCGCGTGTTGATCAATAGTGGATCGCAAAGATCCTGCGTGACAAAGGAGATAATAGAAAAATTGGGTCATAAGTCCGTGGGTGAACAACGATTAAGTCATATGCTTTTCGGTGGCGGACAATCGGAAGTTGTCACACATAAAGAGTTTCGTGTGCGAATACAAAGTTTAGAGAGCGATTTTGCCTGTAATTTCGTTGAACCAGATCAAGAAGTTATTTGCGGTCGGATAGAGCCTATTGCAAGCGATAAGTGGTTCAATGAATTAATTGAGTCTAATATAAACTTAACGGACGTATGGGAATGGGGGTAAACCGATATCGATCCTTATAGGCGCCGATGTAGCAGCAAAAATGTTAATCGGTTGTCGTAAGGAACTTAAAAGTGGTATGGTAGCTTTCGAAACGTTATTAGGTTGGACAATTATGGGCGCAGTCAGGAATGAAAATGTTGGCGATAACTCTATAGTAACCGCGATATCGTTGTATGTAAAAACCTTCGATTTGAACGACTTATGGTCATTAGATGTGTTAGGCATAAAAGAACCTATGACTCATAAGACTCTGAAGCAACAAGAACTTACCGTTTTCGGAATGATTATCAAAATAATTTAATTGTACTGCGTTATTGTATAGTTGTATTTGGCATGTGTTGTAGTCCTTTCAAGTTAGGCGCAGTAATTGAGTTACATTTTATAACTATTTAAGTCTTTAGAAAATGATTGCGAATCGATTTTTACACGTAGTAAGTAATACTGAGAAATTGTTAAATGATTTTTATGTAGATGTGAGCGCGCGCTATCTGGCAACGCAGCCTCCCGATTTTGTTATGGTTTTGGCGCCGACCAGCAGGACTGATATGATGGTGATTTCCTGGGAACCCAACAAGTCCAGTGACGCATTACATTAAAAAATAATAATACAAATTCAATCATGTTCAATTGTTCCTTTGTTCTGGCATTATTGACCAAGCTACTGTTATAGAAAGAACTCTGTATTTTTCGGAGTGACAATACACGCATATTATAGTTAACCATCGCACGTTTCATTGACTTATTATTAAAGGAATCTTAAATCTTACATAGATAATTGCGCAACCAGTGTAAATTTGGCTAATCAATTAAATGAATATACAATGAAATATCAAGAAACATTTAGTAGTGGTGATTTTAAATACATTAATGTGAATTAAATTGAAGAACCATCTACAAATAACCTCAAATTAATGAGGAAACAGCTATTGCTGTCATCATGCCCCCGCCGGGATTTGAACCCGGGTTTCCGGCTTTACGCGCCATTTCTCTAACCACTAAGCTACGGCGACATGCTGACAGCAACATCGACGAAACTTACTTATGTAAAATGTACCCAATAGTTTACCTCGTTTAGAATTATTGGCAGCATATATTGTCGCACGACTGGCTTACGCTACGATGAAAAGCATTGAATTGAATTGTAAATCTTCACTTTTGATCGGATTCGTCGACAGTAATAGCGTGGATTCATCGTGAAAACAATTGCAGTACATACGTACATAATCGGGTAAAAGAAATACGCGAAATTTCCGATCCTAAATCTTGGAAACATGTTCCGGGTGAATTGAACCGCCGACTTACAGTCGAGAGGGATGCACTGTAGAGCGTTTGTTTGATTGGCCAAACAGTGATGTCAATCTATTGTATAATGAGGAATACGTTTTGGATTGAAGAAGAGTGCAAAACCTGTTAATAGTAGTTGTTTGGCTGCAACGCCAGTTTTGGTTAAATTAATACAAGTTTTAGAAAGTATTCCACCGTTTTACGTATAATTGCTTAGATAAGAAAATTTATAAACAATTGTAAGGTTACTTCCAATAAATTTGTTGAATCTACTTTGACTTTTTATTTATTTAATTTAATTATAGCTGCAAAAAAAGTTTACTAAGGATATGTCAAGAAAGTTTATTAGCTTTTGATAATAAGTATATTCTACCCAATAATGTTAATATAGTTAATTTGATTATAAGAGATAAACATGAGAATTTAAATTATGCTGGTGTATAGATTACGTTAAATGCGTTAAGAGAAAAGTACTGGGCAATCGGAGGTAGGAAACTAATTAGGTTCCTTTTAAGAACATGTGTAGTTTGTCGTCTTTATGATGCTCAGCCATTGAGTGCGGTTTCAGTACCACTGCCCTTAAATCGCGGTATTCGAGATAGTTGGTGTAGACTTTTCCGGAATTCTAACCCGGCGGGAGAATATTGACAGCAATAGATTTTTTCTCATTAATTTGAGGTAATTTGTAGATGGTTCATGGATTTAATTCACATTAAATATTAGAGGGCCAACAATAATTAAATTAAAGTTAATAAATGGATTGTTACAAAAAAACATTGTAGGGGAACTTATCTTGAATTGCCTACGACAGTGTAGGATGCCCAAAGGAGTTTTTTGGGAACTCCTTCAGTGGGGATTTCTACCAGACTGAGAGGAACTATAAGGGGCACCAAAGATACAGGGCTGATCAGCTATAATATCAGGTTAAGTACATTCGGAATGCACCGGTGGAAATGGGCCACCATAGTGGTTTAACTAGAACGGTGAAAATAGTTGGTGGCAAGACCCAAAGAACTTTAGTGAGCTGGATGCACACGGCAGGTGTTTTAACTTGAACTTGAGTTCAATTTGTAACAACCCAGATATATAATTATAATTATAAATGGCCAATTTCTTCTCAGGGAGGAAATTGGCAGAAAAAAAGCGACAAAAAAAATACTCCCAGGAAAGGAAGGGAACGGGTTCAGTCGAGTCGTCGTTGTTAAAAGAATAAAACACACCTGGTGCAATAAGTTTTGTAAAAGAATGAATTTCTGAGCATAGCGGCAAAGATAATTTTAAAAAAAAGCAGCAAAACGTGGCTAAAGGCCCTAAATTAATGAAATATCAAATACATTACAAGATTAAGAAAATCAAAGTGGTCGAAGGCCTAAAAGCAAAAATAGCAAAACATGTGACTTAAATTGAAAATGCAATCTACAAAAATTAAATTAAAAATAGTTAAGAGTACTCCACCTGAAGAAAATAGTACCAGGAGGCACTAGGTTAAAACTCCATTAAAACATTTATAGCCAAAAATAACGAATAATAAAAGCGAAAACGCAAGATGTAGTAGGATTAAAACATTTCAAAAAACGTCGCACGTCCGTTAAGGACAAGGATCAGAAAGGTAAAAAGTATAATAATACAAGAACAATAATAATAACAATTGTAGTTAGAATAAAAACAATAATTATTTATATTTTCTCCAATACAATTTCAAAGAAATGGTATGCGACTTCCAAATCGCTTGAAAATTTGTACAGGATGGGCCAATTTGGACACGTTTAAAGGGAAAGTGCCCTTTAAAAAGGAGATAGACAAAAACCGTTGTCGGTGTCTGAAGCTCAATTTTTATGAAAAGTTGATTGGCGAAAACGTTATCGTTATCTAACACCGTTTCAGATATACAGGGCGTTTTTGGAAAAAGCACGTTTTTCCTGGTGAAAATTTTTTACTTCTGTAAACATATTCCTAAAGCACCTTCTTATGAAGAATTCAAGGATGTTATGTAAGTTGTTGTGAAGTTAATAGTTTGCTTGTAATCAACACAAACAATATATTTTAATTGCCAGATAAACTAATGAATTACATATAACATTGAAAGTACCTTGGTGATCGAAACGTCTGTAATTATTTTGTTATGATCTCTAATAAATGAATGGTTTAGATCGGTTAGCAACTGAGTTGCTCTTCTTCTTAGTGTTCAAAGATCTTATTTTTGATTCTCAGAATCGTGGAATTCTTTTGATTTAATTAAATAATCAAATCGCCAACCAGTGTAAATATGTTTATTCTTATACATAATATTGAAAATTAATGAGGACAAAAATTTTTTTCGATAAGATAATTTTTAGTACATAGGTGCATTACATACAATCCACACTTGTTTAATTTATTGCAGGCGCAACATCTTTCTCCAGAAATCGAAATTGCTGAAACTGAAGATGTAACAAACAATGATGCTCCAAGTTCATCTACAGCTTTAGAAGATAAGACCATTTTTAAGGTTTGCAGTTTGATTGAATTATTTTAACTTAATTTTTAAAAAATATAATGAACAAATTTTCATTTCAGAAACGCCTATTTTTTAATAATACCAAGAATTCCTTGCTCTTTTTCAGGATCAACCTGACTTTTCACACGATCTTCCAGTAGAACCGATGGAGATTGTAGAAGAAGAGTCAAATGAAAATACCGAACAAATTTCTCAAGGAGACTGCAAATGTGTTTTTTGCGGGCGTCGGCAAAAAAGAATCGGTAACCGTCGTCAAGAGCTTATAGTAGGCATAAGCAATTATAAAATGAAGCTGGAAAAAATGCAGGTCGTTATGAAGGATGTTCAAGTCGAACAAATAATGAGTAATTCATCACAAATCTACTACCATTCATCGTGCAAACATTCATACGAGATGCAGTACAATCGCCTAATAAAAAGAGAAGAAACTCAAGATTCTCTATGGCATCAAAAACGTGCAATTCACCAAGAATGTTTCAGAATTTTATCATTTTTTTTAGAAGAAGAGATTTTAAATAAACAAAATGTTCTTCTATTTGTCGATGTTTTTAATCAATATAAAGCATTATTAATTGAATCAGCCATTGAGCAGAACATCGAGTATGATTTCGAAAATTTCCGACCAGAAAAACTGCAGAACAAAATATTAGAAAAATATGGCGATGTTATGGTCATTGGCACAATCGATGAACATAGTCATCGAAAAATAATATATAAAGCCGAGATTACAATGGATCCAGGCTTAGCTGAAAAATTGATTTCTTCTTCATCCCAAAAATTTAAAATGCAACATATTGCATTTCTTATTCGTAATGAAATATTGCACGTAGCAACAAAAAAACCAAAGAAGATAGACGCCGAATACATCACAGAAGGTGATTGCGATATTCCTGATATTCTTCACACATTTATTTATAATTTAATAAAAGGCCCAAATTTCCGTCGGCAATTATCCGAAGAAGATTCTGTAAGGATCAAATCTGTATGTGATGATTTGATTTACATAATAAATAAAGGAAGGGTGAAACCAGCTAAACATATGATGTTGGGATCATCCTTAAAATCTTTGACAGGGAGTAAAAAAGTTCTCTCAATATTAAACAGGTACGGTCATTGTGTTTCATACTCTGTTGCTGAAGAACTGGAAACAGAATTCACGTTTTCTGCATATGAAGAAAATAACATTGTACCAGCAGGCATCACCAAACGTAACCATTTATGTACCCACGTTGCATTTGATAATTATGATCGTTTCGTAGACACAATCAATGGAAAGGAAACATTGCACGATACAGTTGGAATCATTTACCAGTTTAAACCTGATGAGGATGAATCACAATGTAATGATAGACTTGATGTTGACATAACAGTACCATCTACTTCTAGCTTACGTTCACAATCAAGAAGACGACGTTTCGAGGTCATTCCTCGCGAAATCCAACCATATTCAAGAAGACCACATGCTATAACTTATTTACATCCCTTGGATTACCTTCAGAGTATTTCATCCGAAAATCATGTTGCAAAACAGGATGCAATTCTAAGAGATTTAATTTGGGCAATATCAATACCTTTTGTGCCGCAGACTCCTATGTGGGTTGGCTTTAACAGCTTGACTATAAAAGACAATAGTGAAATACAAGTAGTAGACTACTTAGCACAAATAAATATGTCGCCAACATCATATGGTCCTATATTAGAAACAATGAAAAATGCACAAGAGATAGCTAAGCAGTGCAATCAAGATCACATTATCGTTACATACGACCTTGCAATAGCAAAAATGGCAATGGAAATTCAAATAACTGAAAGTCCAACCTATGATAATATCTTTGTCAATATGGGGGGTTTCCATATTCTAATGGCTTTTTTCAAAGCTGTTGGCAAATTTATTGACTCATGTGGAATCGAAGTTTTATTACAAGAATGTAATCCTCGCTTCTGGATCAGTAAATGGCTTTATAACAGCGAAACATTTTAATCGGTGTAAAAGGATTCATCCTATTATGACAGCTGTTCTTCAGTCACTTCATTTTGAACAATTTTTAAGTGAAAATCAAGATTTAGTTGATGACTCTTTTGTCAATGATTTAATATATATTCAAATGAATCCAACTGAATGTAACAGTGATTTAGTCGTGCCAATATCTTTGAAAGAGTTACTAAACAAGTATCAAATATACACTCAATCGACATTGAATGGAGACCATGGAAAAACAGCCCAATTTTATATGCAATATGTAGATTTTATAAACATTTACTTTCGTTTTTCACGAAGCATCCGGACGAGCAACTTCAATTTATACATAGAATCACTTTTCGAAATGGCAGACTTATTTTTTATATTTAATCAGCAAAACTATGCAAGGTGGATTTTAATGTATCAACGAAATCTAATAGATATGAGAGTTAATAACAGTCCACTGTTTGAACAATTTCAACGTGGTGCCTTCGGAATTAAACGGACAGATAAAAATATTGCAAGAGTTCCAATTGATTTGACCTTAGAGCAAACCATCAACGCTGATGCAGCCAACACTTTAACGGGTATTGTACATTTCACCAACTCCATTTCAGCTCGACAACGCTGGGCGTTAAGCCACAGTTTAAGGACTAAAATAACATCAAAATTATTGGAGAGCGTAAATTACAATGAAAAAGATGATATAACTCATGAATTAGAATCACAAAGAATAAATAAAGATCGAAACGCATTTCATGAATTATACGAAACTATAAAACAATTTATGAACCCTTTCAGTTCTACAATTGATCACAATAATTTGTATAATATTATCACAGGAAAAGCTGCATCTGAAGAAGTAACCAATTTCTTATTAACCGTAAAAGAAGCAGGGGTTAAACAGAAATCAAAATTTATAGAGGAATGTGCCATAGATGAGAAAAGATTTACTAGAGCAATTACAAGAAATAAAATACTTAATTTTGCTAGTGAATCATTACATAAAACACAAAGAACAAAAGACGGCCAATGTGCAACAATTCGTATGGAACGCGACATCTTCGGAAGATTACTAGGAATATCTTTAAAGAAAAAAATAGATATGGAAACATGTTTATCATATCCATTGTCACCATTTCCACCTGCACTGACCTATGTTACCGGAGAAATGTTTAAAACAGAGAAATCGACGCTTGCAAGGAAACTTATTTCTACAGTAGAAACATCCGAACCCGACCATATTGATATTGATGTGATTGATGGCTTTCATTTACTCCATAATTTAGGGCCATCTATGCCTCAAACATTCGGGAAGATAGCAGAATATATTTTCCAGAAGATATGCAGCACTACTGCAAGTGAAATACATTTAATATTTGATAGATATTTTTCCCCATCAATTAAAGATGTGGAAAGAATAACTCGTCAAGAGGATGAAACGCCGTTTGCCATCACAGGACCACTACAGAGCCGACCAACCAATTTTAACAATTGTTTAAATAATCGAAATTTTAAAACAGCGCTCGTCACTTTTTTACATGAGTACTGGACAACTGATTGCTTAAGCTCGATTTTACAAAATAAAAAAGTTCTGCTTACAGTTGAAGAGCATTGCTTTGAATTTATAAATAATAATGGGACTATATCCAGACAACAGAATGAAGATTATACGTGTTATCATGAAGAGGCGGATACACGCATCTTTTTTCATTTAAGTAAATGTCCAAAAGACTCTAATATCATGATTAAATCAGTAGATACCGACGTCTTGATTATTTGTCTTGGCAATATTCATAAATTCGACAGTCTAAAAATATGGATGACCACTAAAAATAAAAATTTACATGGATATGTTAATTGTACAGAACTTGCAGAAAAATTAGGTTCTTCACTTTGCCGAGCTTTGCCAGGTTTCCATGCCTTCACAGGGAGTGATTACACTGCAGCGTTCGTACGTAAAGGGAAAATAAAGGGGTATAATCTTTTAACTGAAAGTGAAGAATATCAACATGTTTTCCAACATCTTATAGATCCCGACGATATTTATAATAAAGAAAAAACTGATGTACTCCAAAAATTTACAAATGAACTATATAAAGTCAATAATAATAGTGTTAATAAGGCGAGATTCGAATTATTTATAAAATTTTTCGCTAGTACCAGCAACAATGATAGATTTTATCAGGGCATGATAAACTTTAATTCCAGCAATATTCCTCCCTGTTGGAAATCATTATCGCAGAAAATATTAAGAGCAATATTTGTAAATGCAATGTGGCAAAATGCAACCGAACAAAGTTGTATTACATTAGACCCGATTGCATGTGGTTGGCAACTAAACGAAAAAAATAAACTCGAACCATTATGGTATACTGGCCAGGCAGCTCCTCTTACCGTGGAAGAAATTATACAAAGTAATCAGGATGAAGAGGAAAAGGAGGAGGAAGATACAGAATCTGGAAGGAATAGATATGGATGTAATGATATAGATTATTCTGACTAAATTTACGTCTAATTTTAATAATACATCATGTTTGTATATAGCTTAAACGTAAGAAATTCATTTTTTATTTCTCTTGTTCCGATATTTATTGAGTGAGTAATGTGTAAATATTAACTAAATTATGAATAAATGAAATGTTCAATTTTATCAATAAACAATAGTTTCCAGCAATACATTTAAATAAATTTAATGACCTCTACTTTCCTTCTTAGTATTAATTTATTTCAATATGCCTTATTCTCATGATTTTCTGGGGTTGAAGCCGCAATATAAAGTGGTGTGACAGATATTTCTGCCAAGTTTTGAGCTGTCACACCGAGATATTTCAAGAGAATAAGGAAAAAGGAAGAGATTAAAAAAAAAAAAACTAATTCCGCGATAAGGGCAAATTTTGGTGAACTTTCGTTATTAAAAGTCGGTGTGACAGGCTTTTCTGCCATGATGAGAGCTGTCACACCAATTTTTTTGGAAAATACATAAAATTTGCGATAAAATGGTTTAAAAAAAATTAAAATCCGCCTAAGTGCAAATTACTTAGGATTTTTAGAAATATAAAAATTTATAAAAAATATTTCTGCCAGGATAAGACCTGGCACACCGGGCTTATCTTGTACCTATGAATAAATGCTATTAATTCCTATGCAAAATTTCAAAATCCGCGTAAGTGCTCCTGGACTAATAGGGGCGCGCACGCACCCATCGGTACATAAACGCTTAACACGTATACACCCAGACAGCGTAAAAACCCATCATCTCACAACTTATTTATCATCATAACCATTGAAATATTAAACTCCCTCTCACTTATCTATTGTAATTGGATTGAGAATTTTACACTCGTGTATAATGGGAATCAATTTCTTCAAATGGATTGGTCTTAACTATGGGATACACACAGTCAAGCTTATGAAAGACTGGATCCACATCATTTTAAAACTTCAACTCCTTACCAATCAACTCTTTGTTATAATGTTATATCTAATTCATTAGTTTATCTGGCAATTAAAAATTAATTACTGTTAAATTGTAATTATTTAGATTTGAACATGTTTCACATTGAAAAGGATCACAAAGTTTGGTGATCGAAACGTCTGTAATTATTTTGTTATGATCTCTAATAAATGAATGGTTTAGATCGGTTTACAACTTATTTATCATCATAACCATTGAAATATTAAACTCCTTTTCACTAATATATTTTAAATATAACACCCTATATATTTTAACGAATTTTGAAAGTGCTTAAAATTCTATTTTTAAATATATAATACATTTGATGTTTTTCACGAACTATTTTCAAAATATACCACTTTATAAATTTCGTAGAGTTAGGTCTGGTGATCTTGGTGGCCAAGAAATAGGACCTTGGTTGCATATAAAATTGTTACCAAAATTTTCTGTCAAGAAATTTCTAATAATTGTGCTACTGTGAGGCGGTGCTCCATCTTGTTGAGAAACTACATTTATAAGCTCCATTAACGAGATTTCATCAATAACGGGTTCTATTGGTTGCCTTAAATTTTGCAAATATCTCTCCGATGTGAGTCCATCATAAATAAAAGGACCAATAATTTTACCTTTAAAAATACCTGCCCATACGTTAAACCAAACCGCCCCTGATTTCTTTGCTCCAAAACTACATGGGGGTTTTGGTGCGCCCATGTGTAGCATTTGTAGGTGGTAAAAATACCTGCGCTGCTAATGTGTGATTCGCCCGTCCAGATGCAATTTAACGGAAAATCGCGCATTCAATTACAATTTTCCAGGAATCACCTACAAAAATTCATACGACGTTCAGGATTTTCGGTTCTAAGATAGTGGACCTTCCTGGTTCCATAAGGTTTTAAATTGTGTCTATTCAAAATCCGTCTGCAATTTGTTCTAGGTATTCCCGTAGTTGTCCGTAGCTGACGCGTCGACGACTCAGGTTTATTTTCAATAGCTCCTAAAACCACTACCTCTTCTAATTCTTTATCCATATTTGCTGTATACCTTTTTGGCCTTTTATTATCAAACTGGCCATCACTAATTAAATTTTGTTTCAATCAACCGAAAATATCCTTGGAAGGCCTTCTTTCAGGATACTGCTCATGGTATAAATTACTTGTTACTGCTGCGTTTTCCTAGGATTTTATATAACATACTATCATGTCCCACTTTTCATAGTTTTCAAATTTCATTTTCCTAATTTAAAATACCGGACAGAACCTCAGAAAATTTTTGCCTTTATACAGCTTTAAACAATACAAACGGTTGTGTTTTATTTAATCATATTGTTGTCCACGGCCTACTTGCCGAAACCAAGTAGCACGATATTTATTTTTAAGTATTATATTTTGAAAATTGTTTGTGAAAAATATCAAGTGTGTTATATATTTGAAAATATAATTTTAAGCACTTTCAAAATTCGTTAAAATATAATAGAAAATAGAAAAATGCTGTTTGTGTTGATTACAAATAAACTATTAACTTCACAACAATTTACATAACATCATTGAATTCTTCATAAGAAGGTGCTTTAGGAATATGTTTACAGAAGTAAATGCCCCAAAACCAAAGTGCCACTAGCTGCCCCAAAACTTTAAGTATCTTAAAATCTGGTTGCCGAGGTATCGAACAATAAAAGTTTAGAGTGTACGTAGGTACGTATGGTAACACCTACGTATAACATACAACCTAGTGGTCTTGTAGGGAGTGATTTTTTGTACCCGTACAACCTCCACACTCTGTAATCACCACCCTCTGCAACCTCCAACCTCTACAACCCCTCACTACCCACTTCAACTGCAATCTGTTATTTTTTGAAAAATACAAGGGTTAAAATAGGTTATGGAAGGGAGGGCGTGTGTGTGTAAATGTAGAGGTATTCACCCTCTACCCTAACCTCTTCCTACAATAAAGACGAATAAAAGGAAGGATTCAAGAAGTGAATAATTGAAGAGAATTGAAAGAACTAATGAATGTAATCCAATAAGGAAAAGAATTAAGAAATCAGGAAAAGCAGCGAAAAATAGTGAAATGAGAATTGTTGGAATAAAAAGAAGAAAAACAACGAAGCCTTAAAAAATGGAGACAGGATCACTGTATATATATATATATATATTATCAATAAGCCTTTCTACCTTATGGTGTAAGGCTATTACTTATTACTACTCGTACTTGCACTTACGATCGAATCTGGTTTAAATTTTACGGTTTTTCTTATGTCTATATTTCTGTGATAGTATTAACTAAATTTTTCCACTCTTTCTTATTTTGTGCTAGCTTCTTTCCCTGCTGTACCGTGATCTGCGTTCTGTCCAGGATTTTTCCTATCTCGCTGGACCACATATTCTTTGGTCTTCCTCTCTTTTACTTTTTGATAGTGCCAGCTTCCCATACTCTCCTTACTTGTCTTTCTTGATCTAATCTACTTATGTGCCCGAACCATCTTATCTGATTTTCCTCCATTACCATTAAGGCTGGCTTAACGCACAATTCCTGTCGAATGTCTACATTTATTATTTTGTCCATCCGGGATATTCATAGGACTCCTCTTAGGTACTTCATTTCCATTGCCTGGATTTTGCTTCTTTGTTTCCCCGATAGAACCCACGGTTCAGACCCGAATGTGAGAACAGGCCTATATACGGTCTTAAAAACGTCGATTTTTGTTTTCTTCGATACCTCTTTCTTTCTTATAAAATTTTTATTCAATACGCCGTAAATCTTTGCAGCTGATGTTGTCCTCTCGTAAATTTCTGTTTCCTGGTTTCCTTCTGCATTAAGGGTACTGCCCAAATATTTAAATTCTCTGACTTGCTGAATTGGTGTTCCTTCGATTTTTATTGTCAGATTTCCCGTTTTTGTTACCAATGTACATTAGTTTAGTTTTCTCTTCGTTGATCTTCATGGACATTCTTTCTAAGGCTCTATGCCAAACATTGATATTATGCTGCATGCCCTTTTCACTCTTTGCAAAAATAGCTAGGTCGTCGGCAAACGCGCATTCCGTTATTTCTATTTTATCCATATTTCTGTATCCTATCTCCAACCCTTTCACCGATACTCTTGTTTCTTTAATAACTTCATCCATGATTATTATAAACAGAAGAGCACTTAGTACACTCCCCTGTCTCAATCCTTGTACCGTGGTAAATTCTTCTGTTACAATGTTTCGTGTTCTGACCACATTTCTACATACTCTATACATACTTTTTATAGCTTCTAACAACTTCTTGCTTACTTTCCTTTCTTCGAGTATTTTCCATAATTTGTTTCTATCCACTCTATCAAAAGCCTTCTCTAAGTCCAAAAATACTATACACGCTTCCCTGTCTTGTTCCAGTATTTTCCCAGTTAACTGCTTTATTGTAAATATATGATCTTGTATACTAAATCCTTTTCTAAAACCACTTTGAGAGTCTACTAGTTCTTTCTCTATTTTTCTCTTTAATTTTGTCTCTAATAATCTTTCATAGATTTTGGCACATCAACGTTACTCCCCGATAATTTTTGCAATCCTTTTTATCTCCCTGTTTAAAGATTGGTATTATCACCCCTATCTCCCAATCCTCTGGTATCCTCCCTTCATACCAGATCTTTGTAAACAGCTTATTGAGAAATCTCATTCCCTGTCTTCCCATTGTTCTCAACATTTCCGTCCTGATAGAGTCGTGTCCTGCTGCTCTCCCGTTTTTCATTTTCCGTATGGCCCCTTCGATCTCCTCTATCGTTATACCGTTTTGTTCTTCTCTTACGTCCACTTCAGTGATCTCATGGGTTTCTACAATACCTGTTTCTGCCGCCGCTTCTTTATTTGTACAAAGCAGCTCCTTAAAATATTCCCACCATCTTTCTTTTATCTCATTTTAATTAAATTAAATGATTTGCTTCGATTATTCCAAATTCATTTTGCTCCATTTATGAACATCTTTTTATATCCTACTTTAACTTTGTTCCCTTTCTCCTTTTCAGCTTTCCCTTTTATTCTTATTTGTCGTTGTATCTCTCTTTCATTTTTCGTCAAATCATTGTTTATGTAAATCTGATGCTCTTTCAGATATGTTATTTTACCCTTAGTCTCCATTATCTTTCTTTTTGTTTCGAAATTTCCAGCCTCCAAGATCCACATTTTCTCGTCTATTTTAGAGGCGGACTTTATCACGTTTTTTAACTTAAACATTTGTGAGAAAATTTTATTAAATATTACCTTTGCCTCTCCTTCGGTTTTATTTTTGCATAGATCCTGTATTTTCGCTCCTGTTATTACCATATTATTTTTCCTCTTTTCCTTTTCTATCTTATCCATTTTCTGGCCTATTTCTTCTAACTCGTCCATTCTGTTTCGCATGCTAGCCATTTCTGCTCGTAGTTGCTGATTTTCTTTTTTAATGCTTTTTATTTCATCTTTGTATTGCCTGTTTTCTTTTCTTAGTTCCCTTATTTCCTTCAAAATGCTCTTCATCATTTCCATCATTTCCTCTTCTTCCCCACACTTTCCCTGATCTCTTTCCTTTCTTGGTGATCTTGTTGTCTTTTTACTTTTCTTGAACAAGTCCAATATATCCGTTCTTTTTCTTTTATTTGCTTCATCAGTTGAGAATTCTGAACCACTATCGCACATATTAAACTCTCTAGGTATTATGCTTGTATATCTATCTATACAGGGTGTTTGGTCTATAAGTACAAAAAAAGAACCACATGTTCCCTGTTGCATTTCAAACATGAATTTATACACTTTTTGACTTTTGAAATAAAAATAAAAAATTAAAACTTATTTTGATTTCTGAGACCGGCCCTGGTTCAGCACGCTTATTCCCTAGAGAATAGTCGCCGGTGTTTAACGCTGTTTCGTAAGTGGCGCTGCTCGTTGCAAACTATCAGTTACGAGAATTCGTATTTCGCCAGGCCCGTATTAAACCGAATTTCAGGGTCAAATTTTCGAACACGAATTGCGTACTTAATTGTCACTCGATTGAAAAATGTTTTAGACTTTTGTTAATTTATTGTGCAAGGAATCCATGATTCTTTTTTTTGTACTTATAGACCTAACACCCTGTATAATGCACATATATTACCGTACGGTGTGTTGCCTATGGCGCCAGGCGTTCTATTTCGGATCTACTCCTCGGAAAATATATCGCCTACCTCAGCTGTTCGGGTTATTGTTCTGGTATCTTATTACACTTACTGCCCACTTTTATTTCTCGATGTAATAATAGTATAGACCCTTTAAACAGTTCCTGGATCACACTTGAAACTTTATTCTTCACTCGAAACCTCCCGAATTCGGAAACAAAGTATGTCGACTTCACCAGAAACGACCTCTGCACATGTAATAAATATGAAATAAAGGATAACCGTAATATATTAGAATATTCTAGAATGTTTTACAATTTTCTGGAATGTCCCAAATTTTTTAAAATTTTTCAGGATGTTCGAGAATGATTTAAAATGTTCCAACAAGTTAAAAAATGTTTTATTATATTGTAGAATGATTTGAAATGTTCTAGTGATCTAGAGTATTTAAAAATCTAGAATGTTCGAGAATATTCCAGAAATGTAGTTTATAGACAGGTAAATATGTTTTCAATAAATATTTTTTACCTCTTATATTTTAAAGTTTATCATTTTATTATAACTGCCACACAATCATTTCAAATATTTCCGCATTTAAATCGAGAACGGATAGAGATGTCGCAATGCATTTTTCACTAAAACATAAGCAACATGGTCATTCTCCTTCGCGTATCGGCGCTATTTATGTATATCCTTTTCACTTACGAAAATAACAGAAAGAAACTACATCCCTGGAAATTTGTACATGAATTCGACATGGCTTATCTATCGCACGGCATCGCTGCAGTTGGCGGTCAGAGACGGGGCGCCATCAGTATTTATGCTTATACTGCATTAACATTTTTTTAAAATAGTAAATCAACTCCTATAATTATTGTTCTACCTTTAGATATATAGTTACTACATTTAATAGAATACATTGCAATAATACAACATTCTTAAATGTACATACATAAAAAACAACAAAATAACCTATGAACTCGACGTTAACTACTCGTCGCTATAATCATCAACACTATTAATAACATAACTACACAAGTAGGGGTAATTATAATCAAAACATGTTCTAATTAAACTTTTATACAGTTGCTGATAGCAAGTCACTTAAATATTGCGAATTTCTCCAATCATCAGGATGATGCAATCGAGCGAAAGAAAAATATTTACACCTGTATAATTAGATATTACCTATATACATTAAAGAGAGATTAAGTAACACGACTTAAGTAACTGATTCTCGTCATTTAGGTACGTTCATCTACATCTTTTAAAATACTTACTACACAATAACAAATAGAATTTATAGGTATAGCTAATGACCTTTGAAAACACAATGAATTAATTACTCCAGCATTTGAAAATAATGACCTATTTTAACCTTTTTACACCAAAGATGTTAATTTTACTTAATAAATTAAATTTCTTAAATATGAATTCATTCTAATGGCAATCGCAAAACTCAGAAACAGAACTCTCGAATAATCTGTTTCCAAACCCCTTTCTGACCTTCACCACAGTCTTCAGGTTTGAGAAAGTGTACTACCTACTACTTACTACATTTTCTTTTCGTTAACTCCAATAATGCCCTGTGTACCCATAATGTTCCTTATACAGGGTAGTTCTGATATAAATACGGATTTTTGGAGGGTGTCAACTAGATGCAATATGTAATCGAATGGTCACTACAGCAGCGCGGTGAAGAAACAAAAAAATTTTCAAAATTTTTGAAAAACATCTTAACATGAATTAATTTGAATACGGTCCTGTGCGTTTTCGCTTTGACTTAAGCAACACATTTGGCAACTGTCACAAAATTCTGATGAACTAAACGCCATTTTCGAACACACTTGTTTACGTTACAGTAACCGAGTAACCTCATTCGCCGTCAGCTGATTGAGACAGCGTTGCCACTACACACGACCAGGTCAATCGAGGACACGTTTTACACAGGACCGTACTCGGTTTTGCCTGTATTTTCACATACGTTTTTCTCGAAAACGGTAAACTTTAGGACCTGCGAAGTTTTGCTTAATTTTCTTATTTTCTACTGCCCTATCACCTCCTTAAATATCCGCAGTTATATCAGTAACACCCTGTATACTCCGCAAAAAAATTTTCGCAACAAGTTTTCATTGTAATATTTCCATTTTTCAAATATTTGTAACTCCATTAATTTTTTTAGGAATATGACGATTTCATTTCTTCTGTTTCTAAATTGAAGAATATTGCATAACTGCATCACCAGACCAGAACACGTGTACCTACAGATTATTTGCATTGCATTGCATTGGGTTATAAAGGAAAATGAAATTATTTACAACTGTTACAGTAATTTAATAACTTTGAAATTGAAATTCGTCTTTGTTTTCCATAACACAATTACTACTGGAGACAATAAATAAAGATTTTTGCTTATGTATCATTTATTCTGAAAGTAAACTTTTGGCAGGGTTGTCTGGAGAACAAGGTATGCTAAACAGGCAAGAGTCGCGTAAACACCATAGACTAAGTAAATAGTGAGCTCTGCACCCCTTCCTACACACACTTTAAGAAAGCGTATCTACTTGCTAGGCCTAATTACGATATGGAAATGTGGAAATAACACTTGTGCATGATTTTTTACTAAAGATACAATAATCAAATTACACCTCAATATAAACAGAAGGAAATATGGATTTTATTAATTCTTTTATATAAAATTCATCATGTATGTTTAATTATTATTATTATGTTATATCAGCCACTTAAAAACTAACAATTAAGATCATCATTAAAAATCCACTATTACTGTTTATCAATCAAAAATACTTCCTGTAATTACTATGAATAGCATAAAAAAATCTATATTTGATGTGTAATTATTCGACATGTAAACAGTAAGTTATTTATATTATGAATTATGCGCCTAATATCTACTTTTTATCATATACATATATCTTTCATCTTTGTTTCTTTTTATCTCAAAACAAGCCATAAAAAAATAATTAAGAAACAAACAAAAAATAAATTACTTATTTAGTAGGTACCTAATCCATTCGCTTTAACTAGACGTAGTTTAGCATTTTATCAGATTTTCTTCGGGTTTAAAATAGTATTTGCGTAATGTTATTTTCAGTTGTTAAAGACGTTACTGACGATGACGTTACCAAAACGATTCCTACATCCTTCACTAATTATATTCTTGTATTGTTCGTCCTTGACTACATTTATTGCATAAGACAGATGTTTTATCTTTTACATCTTTACGCATGTTAATTAGTAATAATTGTAATGTATTATACATATCTAGGAAACAATTGTACTTTATAAAATTAAAACACAGGTAAACGTTTCAAGAAATTATATATTGTCACAACAATTGTATTTTAATTTTATCATGAATAAATTTCAACAATTGACAAACTCTACAATCAACAATTGTACTTTAAATAAATAAAAAATTGCATTTATTATATTTGATACATTCCAAAATTGGGTGCATTAAAAACCTGCAGTCGGGAAAATTTAATGATGAAAATAAAAGAAAATAAAATTTACACATGTTATGTCTGTTTTACACACTCGAAGTCGGACCGAAAGCGAAATGAAGTTTGTCTAAATTTTAGAAGAAGAATCCAACCTCCTTGCACATATCTGTACGTACATGAATCTACACTATTCGATGATTGTATCAGCCGATAGAATTGTTACAGATTAATGCAATTTAAAATTGCCAAATGTTTTAGTTAGTACATTCCTGATAGTACGATCGAAGTATCCATTTCAAATATTATATTTTCAAAAGAAACATTCCCAGCCAACCTAAGAGGTTAGGTTCCAAAAGTATGGAATGCTGTCGTTCATAAATGCATAAGTAGGTCTAAATAATTATAATTGTTGTAGGACCAATAATGAGTAAATATCTTAGATTTATTGAATCCTAATTAAATTGATAAACTTTTAAAATTAATTGCAAAATTTCAATGTATATTCTAGTTCAGCGTATTGATAAAAAAATCACAATTTTTCATATTGCGTTGACGTGATCTCCATAATGTAGGCACCTAAAGTTAATTTAAATTTATTTTTAAATTGCCAAAAATTTTTTCGAGAAAATTTTTATGTAGGTATCTACCGAAATAAATTTGATTAAACTGATTTTCGTAGCCTTTATCTGCTTCATACGGAATATTATTTATAAAATTGAACAGTCTCCGTGTGGTACCTACTACCTCGTACATATAACACTGAAGAAAACATTATCAACATTATTATGACAGTCTCTTTATTTTTTAGTTAATATAAAAACTGAATTTTCGTAAGTATTCTCTTATTATTTTACGCTAATTATCGGAAGCATTTAAAAAATAGACTACTTCACATTAAGGAAGCGAAATATTAAATGATATTGCATGTAACTGTGCAATTTAAAAACGATTTCTATTAACTTTCATTTCATTTTAAAAAAGATGTCTCCGTTATTCTTTTTCATGCAACGTTTGTAATTAAAAGAACAGTTCCAAAATAATTGGAAGTTAATCATCCAAGAAATCGGTACTTGACGGAAGTTTCCTAATAAGTTATTTAAAAACAACAAATGAGAGTTGTGTTTGCCTTTATAAAGAGTAAAGAAGTCATTGACTTTATTTTTTATTGACTTTAGTGCAAATAAGTTAATACTTCACCCTTATTTTTTGAAGAACTGCCTTTTTGTCGTAAATAAGTATTAACTACAGTTTAAAGGAAATATTGAAGTGCATATTAGAGCAATCATTTAAACTAACGACGTTATACTCCTTTTTACATTTTAAGTAGTAATTCTAAAAAAAGTGCGAAATGTTTAAATCGAATTGTTAAAATTTATTATATTATGTATATTAAGCGCTTATTTATTTATTTTAGGAATAGGAATTATGTAAGTTATTGATATTATTCATTACAGAAATTAACAATCATAACGTTTCATATTTAGCAAGATTAACATTGATTATTGATACAATTTATTGATTATTGGTGCGATGTATTGATTACAGGTACAATTTATAAATTGTAAATTAATAAATATGTAATAAAATTTACTAATTGTACCAACTACATAAGCTTTTGCATTAATAGTTTAATTTTTTAATATTGTTCTGTAAAGTCACGTACGTAAAATTAGAAAAATTTATAAAATTCGCTTACCCAGTAGAATGTGCACCAAAACGTGTAGGATTAACAGATAATTCAACATTTCTACGTATTTCCACTGAAAATTGTTCGCGACAAAAGCAAAAGCAGAACTAATTCACTAATGCGAACTATCCTCTCTGAAAGTCGGCCTTCCAGTTTATTTATACTTTTAGAACAAATTTAATTTATAATTTAACTGCTCTTCCACCGCTAAATGCCTATGCATAAAAACGTACTGTGCCGTTCTTTTTTTTTTTTTTTTTTAAATACATGTTTACTTTTTCGAGCTCGGAAGACAGCGTGGAGGGAGTTCTTGGTGACTACTCTTCATTTATATGAAAATCTCTTTATTAATAAAGTAGGTACATAAGTACACATTCAGTGTGTAAGAGTTAAAAAAATATTTTACACATGCTGTGGGGTAGGTATTTAATGTATTTAAAAGCATCACTATCAAGTATTTCCCAGTATGTCGTTGTTTATTGTATACTTATAGAAACAGATCTTTTACTTTAATTAATCAAAATAATAGTGCTAAATAAATAAAAATGTATATGAATAAAAAATGAATACAGTTATTAATAAGTTTTTAAATTCTAAATTAGTACTTTCTGTTCACCGGCTAACAATTTAAAAAAATATGACTGCAGAGGCTAAATAAGCGTTGTATTTATTTAAAAAATGAATATATTTATAATTATAATGCTTTTTCTTCCTCCTCTTATTCTTCAGTAAATTCACTTTGAAATAAATTTAATTTATTGATCTTACAATATTTTATTCTACCAATAAGATTAAATTCATTAATAGAAAATTGGTAATTTAATTTATATTCGCGAGATAAAAATTTGCTGACAACAAGTCCGAGTCGGAGTAAATTTGCGTTTCATAAACCGACCTAAAGCTCAGCTTTTGTTGGCCAGCCAATCACAGCACGAGAATCCTGAGACGATCTCAAGGCAACGATTTTGTTTGACGGCGCACGAATTAATATAACCTACAAAAGGTGTGAAAAATATAAAGGTTGTTTGAAATTTGAGAGACAATTTGTGGTGTTTGTGTTTTCAAAAGTGTCTGACGAGTTAAACAATTTTTTAGAATAGGTACATCGATGTGGTTCAATAACAAATGGAAGAACGTGTGCCAAGAAGATACATCCGAGATGCTGAGAACCGGCTTGAATTTGTTAACGATCGCGAATTTCGTGCTAGATATCGTTTTTTCCCATTTATTTATTTATTTATTTAACTCTACGGACTAAAAAGTCCATTATTCACAAAACAAAATTTATAAGTACAAAATACAGAGAAGAATATAGCTAAAAGTAAAACTTAATCAAATTTAAGAACACAAGCTCGTACAAAAATATCAAGATCATGAACACTAGCTTCATAGATATCAACACAAAGTTACATATACGCGTTAAGGGATTATTACTTGTGTAAGAGGCATTGTAACAATCGACATAAGACAAATCCTTATTGCGAGAGAGAGAGAGTCTTGGTACTCTGAAGTTAAGCTCACCCAAGAGTGTATCGCAATCAGTAGCTCCTTTGCAAAGTTTGAAAATAAATTTAAGGTCTTGAGCTTCACGCAAGGATTTCAAAGTTTGCAATCTAGTTAAAGATGATAACGCGCTATAGTCATGCATAAGAAAAGGATCAGGTAAATTAAGACGTGGCGCTATAATTCTAAAGAACTTATGTTGGACTGTTTCAATGAGCTTAGTGTGGGTTAATGTAAAGGGCGACCAAATTACCGAACCAAACATGAGAATTGGCCTTACAAGAAGTAGATATAACGTCCTCAAAACTTGAGCAGACCTGAAGTCTTTGCATGTTCTCCTGATAAAACCCAGTTGTTGCAAAGATTTATTGACAATGAAGTTATGGTGACAGTCAAATGTTAGTGGCAACTCTCTCAAGAGGAATATGATTAAGAAAATAAATATTAACAATAGGTTGCTTGCTTCTTGTAAAAGAGATAGATTTACATTTCCCAGGGTTTAAATAGATGTCATTAGCAGAGCACCAATCAAGCAAAGAGTTCAGGTTATTTTGAAGAGCAACAGAATCTCCAACAGATTTAATACTCTTGAAAACTTTTAGGTCATCAGCAAACAACAAATAATCCACTTCAGAGAAGCATCTAACTATATCATTTATAAAGATAAGAAATAATAGGGGGCCCAGATGCGATCCTTGGGGAACCCCTGAGAGCACTTCAATTTCATCAGATATGAAATTTTTGTATTTAACGTATTGGTATCTGTTGGTTAAATAGCTCTCAATAATAAATTGCAAAACACATATTAAATAAATTTGAGTTTTTGGATTACTCATAAAAGAAACAGTTAGTAATCAATATTTATTTATTTTTTGATCAACTTTTTTCATTGCAACATTCACAATGGTACTTGTTTTATTTTAATACATAACAGGCAAGTATTGCCCAATGTATAATAAATTACATGTTACAGTTACATTTATTAATTAATAAATTATTGCAACTAACAACTACAACTACATTAATGAATGAAATGTAGTCTACAGGAATCACCTGTCAAAAATAATTAAGTAATATCGAAAACAAGAAAAATCAGCGTTTTATTAAATAAAAGGGACGCTAACTTCAACCACTTCAACGTAACCTACAATTATGCTTCTAATTGGTCCAAGAAAACTTGCAAACAAAAAAGTCACTAGAAATCCCCCGTTTTTCGAGCTTGAGCTCAAGCTCAGCCGAGATTTGCCGAAGTTCGGTTTATGAAACAGACAACAATCTCATCCTCAAGTCCGTGCTTGGCCAAGCCCGTCTTGAGCACGAGCTTGAGGTCGGTTTATGAATACCAGCATTAGTGCTTCACAGTTTAAATCCGGCACTGGTTGAGAGACCGACCTATTCTACCAAACCAGTTCTACATATTTCGGACCTTCAAGCAGTTCCGTTCTGGTTTGGCTAGTGTTCTGCTGAAATAGTCAACGAAGTTTTTTTCTTTCTGAACCTAAGAAAGTACGGTACATTTACCGGCATTGTTAATAAGGGTATCTATTACTTGACAGAAACAGCTTTGCCCCTGAAATGTTAACCCCCACCGATAAGAAACTGATGCGCGATAGACAAAGCTGAAATGCAGTGGGGACAGCGTATTTTGTCTTTGTTGGTGAAGACATGTCGGGGTGTATATAAACTCGCCACTTTATTATCAGAAAACAAGCTTAAATTTAAGGGTTAATTTTCGTTTGTGCATACATATTATTGGATACAGCATTGCTCATTTAATCCATCCTTTACCTGCATAGCGCCTTAATTGCTTTTTTACTACCGTTAAATTAGTCATTATATTTTTGTAACTACTAACATAATGGTGGGTAAGTTACCTATACGAGGGTGGTCTGAAAAGTTTCCGACCTAACATAGATACAAGAATTTTTATCTTAAAATTTATTTTTATTTTTCTACATATGTAGTCTCCTTGTGACTGTATACACTTCTCCCAGCGATGCTCCCATCTCTTTGATCCGTCCAAATAGTACTCGGCGTTCTTCTCTACGAAGGTGATTACATCCTCATTTGACAAAAATCTTTGTCCTCCGAGCGCAGTTTTTAGTTGAGAGAACAGAAAGAAATCGGTTGGGGCTAGATCTGGTGAATAAGGTGGATGGTCAAGCAGTTCAAACCGTAATTCATGGATTTTCGCCAGATGTTCGCCAGGGTAACTGTTGAGGTGTGAGACAGGGCGTTGGCTTGGTGAAACAGGACTACTAGTAAGTTTGCTACATATTTTGACCATGGCGAACACGTACCTTTCGCTCGAATAATTTAATTTTTATTGATGTTAACGCAAAACTCTCGTTCTCCTTACACTTTCTTCTTTAAACACCCTGTACAACTTATTTAATTTGGTTTTCGCAAAAGGCCTTCTTGTAAAACAGACAAGTTTTGTTTGAAATTTTTTGGAGTTTGTTGAAGTTTACTCCCTAAGGATCGATATTATAAAGCCCGGAGTAAGAGAAATATGAAGAGTAAAATCAGAATATGAAATGTCGAGCGTCCGCGTCACCTAGGTTCACCCCAGTAGTACTAAGCGTAATTCTATAAATTACTAAAATCGGTATTACGGTATTACCGCCGTATAATTTTTAGCGAAATGGCCAGTAGATGACGCGATGGCGGTTGGAGTTCCCCACTTTTTAAAGCTAAAAACCCTTAATAGGTAGTCATCGCTTATTAATCTGCTGTTGATATTATTGCAGCTATTATAAGGACAAAATATTTTATCTACACAACCGGCAATGTGGAGATAAAACAGTGCAGGTCTAGCTGATTAACTATGAATGGACTGGTGACAACGCTAAGATATATGTAACAATCGCTCTTATGTAACCGAAAGCAGTGGCGGTGCGTCATAAGTGCGCTGGTGCGCGTGCACTACCCAAACATTTCTTAACTGAACATTAATAATTTTCTTTAGTAAATAATTGATGCATTCTTAATTTATTTCTTTCCCGCATGCCTAGCGTTAATACCATTCAAACACTATTTGGCCGAAGCATTACAACGTACTGTTAAGAAGTTGGTACACCCCCAATCTTATTATTATGTTCTACACCGTACTATATACACCCTAGTATATAAACCCCTGTATTCATTTTTTTAGCCAGTTCTGGTATCTCACCTTTCTCTTAATAAATGTGTTTTTAAAGTTATTGGTAGTTATTGAGCTCCTTTTCACTTGAGAGATTACGTATAGTGATTACCATTGCTAAGTGAACTTGTCTGTTCGTAATCGTGATCAATACTTAGAGTAATCAGTGAATCGAACTAGATCCGAACCAACGAACGTCTGTAGATTCCTACATTCGTTTCCCGATTCCTGGATCTTAACAGTACGATTCTACCAGGCGCTGTGTATTTTCTACCTCGAATGCAACCGACACGGCGCGGCTAGAGTTCGCTCGGACGCAGATTACTACTGTTTACTAGCTTTGCTTTAACTCCTAAAAGTACATATCATGATTCATTGGATTCGGAATAACGCTTAGAATAATCTATTAAAATATTATATTAGCACATAAAAAATTACAAAAGTTATTAACAAATTAAGATGGGAAGATGGGAAAGTAGGCATTTAATTTTTTCGTAAATAACTAAAATACCATAAATGATAGCGCAAATTGGAAAAAAACGTCCTTAAAGGGGAGGAAATTTCCAATAAAGGAAACACTGTCGAAACTCTATCTCAGTTATTACTAATACTAATTTAACACTGAACAAAGGACTCCGCTAGGACGCTACAGAATGGGGGTGCTGCCTGAAGGTCAGCACTTTTTATGTGAATTAATTCTTTTATGGTATCAATTATCAATTTAAAAATTTGAAAAAATATAGTGTATTCTTAACACTTCAAAGAATAAAGTCCCATTGGAAAAAATTGTCAAAGACCATTTTTCAACGAATAAGATAATAAACGTCATCCAATTCAGGCTTTTTCGTGGAATAATAGATTTCAGTGCTGAGTAACACGAAGGTATTGTAACGACTTTTCTAGTTTAATTTATTTATTTAACGGATATTTATTTACAACTATTTATTTAACACTTAAGCACTAATAGAATACTTAAACACTAATAACAATTCAACAACTTATTTATATGACAAGAAAAATGCGTATTAATATCACTCGGTATATCGTAGTTCGGTATTTATATTACTCGTTCGGAAGCTAACTGTAAACTACTGTTACTGACCACGTCAACAAGTATTTATACAGACAAGGAATAATCCAGAAGAATCGAGAATGACCTACTAGAATTTACTCGAGCTCCTATTGTGTTCGTTTATTTTATGGCCTTATTTATTGTCATCAAAGCGCCGACAGACGCCGGTATTCTTTGAACTCCGCTTATCTGCTCCCGAATATCGTCGCCGCTCTCGCACACATACGCTCGTTACACTAGCCCCTCCTCAAGGGTGATCCGTTCCGGATCACATTCTGCCGTTCCTTCAAAGGATCATGCCGGTACTTGCAATTCTGTTCCCTAAGGCACCCAGTCGTCATATGGAAGTAGCAATCCACCGTCCTTGGCTGTGCGGGATCTCGTTGGGGATTGTTGGTGTATACCGTTATTTCGACGCCGCTCCACCGGAACAGGACCTCCAACATGCTCCGCACCACTCTCCAGTTCAGTCCATTCAACCCATATCCTATCCTTGGCATGGCTAGTCTTGTGGTACACGTGGATAGCAGTTGGTCTCTTAGTTCCACCAACGAATTTCATAACGAGCGGTAGGTGGGTTTTTCCGACGACGCCTCCTTACTGACCAGGTAGTAAATGGATCGGTTCCCGTCCACCAGATTTAGCACTTTCTTTTCATCTCCAAGTTGGTCCCGCAGCTCTGACAAGCGGCCAAACTTCTTGAATACGGTGGCAATACCGCGATCCATCCTCAAGTCTTTGACCACACAATGAACCAGCGAGTCCAAAGCAGTAAACAAATCTTCGGATCTCTCAGAGGTGACACCGAATCTGGAGTTAGCATACAAGCTCGACGACGACCTTCGGTTTTCCATTTGGTGTGCGTGGAATCCGGTAAATAACGTCATTTATTCTCTTAACGATTGTATATGGGCCTTCTCAGTGCTGCTGTTGCTTCGGCGAAAGACCTTTACGGGACTGTGGATTGTATAACCACACCATGTCTCCCTCCTGGAAACCTCCATCAGTAGCCCGTATATCGTAGGTGTCCTTCATGCGGTCGCTAGCTATCTGCATCCGGGAACGTACTTCCTCATGGATATCGTCAAGTCTTCTGCGGAGATCACTAACGTAGTCTTCTCCGGCAACGTCCTCACCAGGTTTGCAGCCAAATTTCAGGTCACATGGCAACCGTAGCTCCCGACCAAACAGTACTTTTGCTGGTGTTTGTCCATTAGTTTCGTGAATCGATGATCGATATGCCATAAGAAACAGTGGCAGATGGCGATCCCAGTCTCTTTAGTGTTTGGAGACCAGTTTGGACAAGTACTTGTTAATGGTCTTCTTCATTCGCTCTACCATACCGTCTGATTGAGGATGCAGAGGTGTTGTCCGGGTTTTGTGAATGCCTAATGTCTTGCAGATTTCTTGGAACACGGCGGACTCAAAATTCCGACCCTGATCAGAATGAAGCTCCGTGGGCACGTCGAACCGGCTGATCAGGTGGTTTACTAGTTTCTCCGCTACTGTGGTGGCTGTCTGATTTGGGAGTGCGTACGCTTCAACCCATTTCGTGAAATAGTCCATTGCCACCAGTTGTGCACTTTTTGCACCAGTCTTCAACGTCCTTTTAGCAGTTGATCCAGTAAAACCGTTCACGGACTTCTGTGGTATGGACAGGTAATTCACTGTCTCTTGAAATAGCTGGCATTTCTTGGAGCTTAATTTAAGGTTCACATCACGCAGCTCTCGAAGTACCTCTTCCAAGTTTTTCAGGTAATCGTCGAAGTCTTTTCCGATCACGATTATGTCGTCAAGGTATATCAGGCAAGTTTTCTCAATCAAGCCGTTCAAGGCCGTCTCCATGAGTCGTTCAAATGTGGCTGGCGCATTACACAACTCGAACGGCATCACGTTGAACTGCCACAGTCCGGTTCCGATCGAAAATGTCCTCTTCTCTTTGGCCTCAGGTTCCAGGTCTACTTGCCAGTATCCACTTTTAAGGTCTAGCGTTGAGAATATTGTCGACCCCGCAAGAGTGTCCAAGGTATCATCGATGCGTGGCAAGGGGTATCTGTCTTTTTTAGTGACATTATTTAGCTGGCGGTAGTCAACACAGAAGCGTGTAGATCCGTCCTTCTTCTTGACCAAAACTACCGGCGACGTCCATGGACTGGTCGATGGTTCTATTATTCCGTCCTTCCGCATGTCGCTTATAATCTTTTCGGCCTCTTCCTTTTTGGCCAGTGGTAGTCTCCTCGGTCTCTGACGGATGGGCTGCGCTTCGCCAGTGTTGATTTTATGGACGACGATGTTGGTTCGCCCTTTCTTGCTGTTGTCCAATGTGAACATGTCCTGGTACTTTTCTAGGAGCTCCCCTATTACACGTTGTTCAGGTTGATTACGGTTTTCACCCCCCTCCTTGTACAGTTTTAACAACGCCTCCGGTATACCTTGGACTTTGCGCATCCCTGAACTCATTCTTTTAACTTGTGGCACGGCAGTGTCCTGGGCGTGTAACTGGAAGGTTTCGCCGTTCAGTGTAACATTCTCCGGAAATTCAAGCAGAAGTCATATTTTCGGAGGACGTCCAAACCCAGTATTACATTGTCCTCTATTTCTGCCACTAACACGCAGTGTTTAAAAGACGTTCTTCCCATTTTGATGTTGACGTAACTTTCGCCCCTGACTACTACTTGTTCTCCAGTGGCGGTACGGAGCTTCCATTGCGTTGGCAAAAGTTTACTGGGCTTGGTCAATATTCCGGGCCTTATGATTGTTCTGCTAGCTCCAATATCCAGCAGAAATGAACACTGCTTCCTATTTATGAGTCCAGTGAGAAAAAGGCTGTCAGTTCGGTCTTTCATTGTCTTAGTCAGTGCTACTAAACCTGGGGCCTCGTGTCCCGGGACCGACGTTTGCCCCACCGCGTCCTTCCTGATTAGCTTTCCGGAACGCGGGGCACGCGCTCTTGAGTTACGTGTCCCAATTTCCTGCAGTTCCAGCATCTTATTGGTCTCGATTTCTTTTTAGTCTTCCCACTATCCTGCTAACTACTACCTCTAGTCTGTCTTCGTATCGACCGTCGGGTCTCCCTTAGCTCGCGCACTCTACTTTGCCGTTGCGATGCCTGTTTAACGACGTCATACTTCACTGCCCGAGCCAACGTGTCAGCGAGTGTTTTTGGCCTGTCTAGCCGAAGTCGCTGTTGTATGTCGTCATCCCTCAACCCATCGATGAAAGAGTCGATAGCCAACTTTTCTAGCGTGTCGTCGGGAGTACCTAGATACGCGAGGCGGACCAGACGAGCGATATCGGCCTCGTATTCTTGCAAGTTTTCCCCTGCCTTCTGATGTCGGTTTCTTAGCTGCACGTGACTGACGCTCGTCATATGTGCCTGACCATACCGCATCTCTAACTTTTTTACTAGGTGTTCATAGTCGTTCTACTTCTCGGGTGGTATGGTATCCAAAATCTCCTCGGCATTACCATGCAGCGCGCAGACCAGCTCGGAGGCTTTATTTTCCAACGTCCATACGTTCGACTTCGCGGCCGTTTCAAATTTCTTAAAGATGTTTTTCCGTCGAACTTGTGGCTTCGTATATGTTTTCGATAAAACACCGTGCCCATTCTCCTGCTTCACACTTCTAGCTTCATTATCGATTTGTTCGGACATTGTCGTACATAGAAACCTTTCTTCTATTTCTTTAATTCGTGAATCTATTTCTTGAAATTTTTCTGCAAAATTCTGTTCTGTTTCGGCCAATTTTGCGTCGAATTTCTCTAAATTTTCGTTAAATTCTCTCAAATTTTCTTTCAGTTTTTCAAAATTTCCTTTTAGTTCCTTTGAATTTTTCTTTAATTTCTTTTCAAATTCATCCTCAAATTCGTAGGTATTCGGATCGAAACTCACTCGTATCAGAGCTTCCTCGAGTCGCCGTTGTAAGGTGAGCTTGTTACCAGACGTATCTTCGTCTCGCTCCTCGAGTTCACTTTTCAGTTCGGCAACTTTCAACTCCAACAACTTTTTCGGCATTTTGATTTATTTAACTATTTTTCTTCTACTAGAAAATTTTCTTCTTTGGGGGATCGATTGGCTGAGCACCCCACACCTGACCCAATGTAACGAATTTTCTAGTTTAATTTATTTATTTAACGGATATTTATTTACAATTATTTATTTAACACTTAAGCACTAATAGAATACTTAAACACTAATAACAATTCAACAACTTATTTATATGACAAGAAAAATGCGTATTAATATCACTCGGTATATCGTAGTTCGGTATTTATATTACTCGTTCGGAAGCTAACTGTAAACTACTGTTACTGACCATGTCAACAAGTATTTATACAGACAAGGAATAATCTAGAAGAATCGAGAATGACCTAGTAGAATTTACTCGAGCTCCTATTGTGTTCGTTTTATTTATGGCCTTATTTATTGTCATCAAAGCGCCGACCGACGCCGGTATTCTTTGAACTCCGCTTATCTGCTCCCGGATCTCGTCGCCGCTCTCGCATACATATACGCTCGTTACACTACAAAATATTATTTACAAAAGGCAGCACTTTTCAAAGTACTTCTAATACTATAATATGCTTGAAGTTTGTCACGATCAAATAATGACAGGAATTAAAAAATCTACTTTTGTGGGTATTTGGGATATTATTACATTACTTTTATTAAACCTTAAGTTAATACAAACAAAAAAAATTTATACATTTAATTCAGTCTCGTCTCTCTAGACTGTGACTACTACACTTATAATAAAATAACAAAATCCATTTGCCTTATAGCTAATAAATATAAATAAATACATTCTGCGATCTCTTACAAAAAAAGAACCAAATAAAAAGAAAAAAAAAACAGCAGCAAAATATATTAATCCTCCCTAGTCCACCCCATTCACCACATTTAATCATAGCCTTTTCTAGTTTTTAATATATTTTTTAATATTTCCATTCCGTCATCCTTCCCCTCTAATATTCTTTTACACTCATCTGAGTCCTTCGTCTCTTCACATCCACTTATTACGTGTAACACCGTCTCCTCCATCCTTTCACAAATCCTACATACTCTTTCTTCCTTCTTCTGCCAGTACTTACATCCTCTACTTTCATTTCCCACCCTAAACCTTGCTAATACGCTCATACCCTTCCATCCGTTCACATATTCCGGCATCCAATCGCTCTGCCAATGTTCCCAAAGTAACCCCTTTAAGTATTCCGCATACTTTGATTTATCTATTTTTCTTAGGTCCTCTCCTCTTATCATCTCTTCACTTCTTTTTCTTATAATTTCCCCTACATTCTCTCCCATTCTGATCCACTCCCTATATTGATCCTGATTAATCTTTAACATTTTGAATATTTCATCTCTGTCTTTATCATATCTATTTTTTCCCCCATTTTTTGCGACTTTCCTTTTCCATAATTCCTTTCTTATATCCCCTTCCCGCATCTCTTCCAATTTCTTTTCATAGTTTGCTACTCTTTTCCTGGTTCCCTCTACCATCTTTCCGCATTTGAATTCCCTTCTAATCACATAGTCCGGCGTATTTCTGTCGAGGTTCAGTACCCATTTTATATATTTCTTATGTATATTTTCCACCTGATTTTGTTCTTTCCAACCCCAAATTTCTACCCCATATAGTACTATACTCCTAATTATAGAATCAAATAGCCTTTTCCTCCGACTCCAGTCATCTTTACATAATTTATTTCCTATTCCCCATATACTTCCTAGTAAGGCGTTTGCTTTTGCTACTTGTGCATCAATATGTATTTTATCACCATTGTTCTCCCCCATAAGGTATCCTAGATACACGTATTTTTTTACTTTCTCTATAACTTCTCCTTTCCACATTATCTTTTTAACTTCTTTCCCCTTTCTACCTCTAACTTCCCCAAATTCCATATATTTCGTCTTGTTCACGTTTAGTATCAAACCTTTTCTTTTTAAGTATTTTTCCAGGGTCCTCATCATATCCACCATCGCACCGTGGCTTGTCGCTATTAGTGCTATGTCATCGGCATACGAAATCGTCCATATTTTCTTTCTACCTATTACTATCCCCCCCCTCCTTTACTTTACTAATCTCTTTTTCTAAATCACTTAAATATATATTAAACAGCTGTGTACTTAATTTGCATCCTTGTCTTACCCCTGTATCCATCCAAAATTTTTTTGTCTCCCTGCCATCAATCCTTATACACCCCGCAGTTTCTTTATATATTTCAATTATGCTATAAATCAGACCTTCGTCAATTTTACTCTTCCTTAAACTCTTTATCAACTCGTTTCTATTTACCGTATCATAGGCTCTCTCCAGATCCACGAATACGGTGAATGTCTTTTTTTTTGCCTCCATAGCTGTTTGTATTATATTCTTTAGTAAATAGATCGCGTCGACTGTACCTCTTCCTTTTCTGAACCCAAATTGAGTTTCATTTAATACGCTATTTTCAACTACTTTCTCCTCTAATCTATTTTTAATTACCTCCGTATATATCTTATACCCCGTATCCATGATAGTAATGCCCCTATAATTGTTTATGTTATCCCTCTCACCTTTTTTAAACACTGGTACTATTGCCCCACATTTCCACCCTTTTGGTAAACCTTTGCCCTCGTACATGCTTTTAAATAGGCCATATACCTTATCAGATATCAAGTCTATTGCATAAATCCATGCTTCCCCCGGTATCCTGTCCCTCCCACAAGCTTTTCTCTTTGCTAACGATCTAAAACCCTTCATAATCTCCTCATTCCCTACGTCAGTTATCTTTCTTTCCGCCCTGTTTACCTCTTCTATACCAATTTCCCATACACTCCTCTCCTCCCTACCACCTAACCTTCTTTTAAAATGTCTAAACCATTCTTCTTCATTTATTGTGCTACTTAACCCTCTATTTACCTGTTTTTTTTTTAAGCGTATTTACTATTTCCCAAAATTCTTTTGTTCCCCTTGCCTCTTTGAATTTCCTTATCATTTCATCGCTATAATCATATTTACTTTTCTTAACTTGTTCCCTGTATTCCCATCTCTTTCTTCTAAAGAGCTCTTCCTCGCATTTATTTCTTCTCCATAAACTCAACGTTCTCATGCACTCTTTCCGTTTCATCCCACATTCCAAGTTCCACCATCTCTCATTGTATCTCCACTTTCTTACTCTGTCTTGTATCATACATTCTTTCATTACTTTTATCAAATCTTCCCATGTTTGTATATCATCATTCATTCTTTCCTTTAAATTTTGCCTATATGTTATAATTGCCTTTTCAGTCCACATAATCTTTGCTCTTTTGTCATACATCTCCCTGTCTGTGTTCACTACATTTTTCCATTCTACTTTTATAGGTAAATGGTCTGAGCCAATTTCTTCCAAGACTTCGAAGCTTTCTATGTCAGTCCAAGCTCTACCATTTACCATTGCATAATCGATAACTGTTTTTCCCCGCCCTATAAACGTGTGTTCTCCCTTTAAATCACCTTTAATTGTACCATTTAAAAAACCTAGCCCATTCCTTATACTCCACTGTATTAATTCTTTTCCCTCCTTATCTATATGTCCATCTTGTGAATTTCTATTATTTACATCGTCGTCTACTACAGCCCCTATTTCTCTCCCAATTCTTGCATTAAAATCCCCAATTATCATTACATTACTATTTTTATTTAACTCTATCTGCTCTTCTATTACATCTAGCCTGCTTATTCTATTTTCATTAAGATAAACAAACATAATTAACCATTTTTCTTTCCCTATAACTCCCTTAATTGTTACTAAATCATTATTTAATTCTTTGATTTCCAGATTCAAATATTTCTTTATTCCGACCAAAATTCCCCCTTTTGCTCTACCTTTCTTTGATGTCCTTACTGCACTAATAGTTGACCACTTATACATTTTATTTAGCTTTATACTATCATCCCATTTTCCCTTTTCTTCTAACCACGTTTCACTCAAGCACACTATCTCATATCTATTTATAAATTTCCAAAAAATATTACCTTTAGATTTCAGCCCCCTAACGTTCCACGCCATCAAATTAACTTTTTTTTGTTCACTATGCTCATTATTATCCCTCACATTATTAACGAAAAATCCTATTTGTTGATTCTTCTACCATCATCTTCTTCTTTTCGTCCCAAATCCACCATACCTCACCTATTTTCACTTTATTATGCGACACTCTTACTTCCTTCCCTTTATTTCTCTCTTGCTTTGCCATATTCCATATAATTTTGTTTATCCTTCTCTCCTCCAATGTTTGGTCTTCCTTAATGTACACATTTGAACCTTTTAGTTGAATCTTATTCTTTAATATTTTCAGCTTTTGTGTAACATCTTCTAGCTTCACTCCGTACACTTTTTCTTTCACTTTCCATACATCAACTATACCTACATTAACTTTCACTTTCTCATTAAACATTTGTGTCGTCGCCTCCTTCCAGTTTCCAGATCCCAAATCTATTCCAAATATCATTACATTACACTTCTTTTCATATTTATTTCTTCTTTCCATTTCGCTCTCCATATTTCCTATTCTTCGTTCTTGATCTTCTATTTTCCTTCTTAATTCATTATTGTTCCCATTATCAATCCCTTCTGTATTACTGTTCAAACTATCAATCTTCTCTTCTATCTCCTTGGTTTTTCTTGTCAGCTCATCTATTTTCATTTTGTCTATTTTCTTGTTCTCTCTGATCTCTTTAATTTGTTTATTCATCTCATCGAAATTCTGATTAACCTTTATCTCCCTGTCTTTCATCTTATTCTGCAATTCCTCCCATCTTTCGTCTTCTTTTTTTTCTCTTTCTTTCTGCCTGTCCTCTTCTTCTCTCCATCTTTCCTGTAACATGTTTTTTATTTCTTCCATCTCCAATGCTAGTTGTCTATCCGAATTCTTCTTTTTTGTCGTTCTTTCTTCTTGTTCCGGACTTTCTGCGATTAATTCCTTCTTCCTTTTTTTATTTACTTCTTTCTCAGCCATTTACATAAAACATAAATATAGCCTTTCCATTTAATATATATCTAGCTGAAAAAAAACTGTATCAGCTCCACTTTTTGTGACTAAAAACTCGTTCCGCCTGCTGGCCCGGGTCGACCCCTCGAAGGCCACACGCTGGTAATATGTTTATCACACAATTATGTAGGTTTTAATCCTCTAAAACATCATTAAATCCATCACTGATCAGCATGAAAACTACAAAAACACATTAACACAGTTATATCCAAAGAGCCCACTAAAAAATGAATTATTATATCTTGAACTGTCGAACAAATAAGGCTTTAAAGACCGAGCACATTTCACACGTCTATACCGACGAGTCAATTCTACTACAATTTGGGATATTATTATTATTATTATTTTGGTGTACAGCGCAGCCCCTATCACGCACCGCCACTGACCGAAAGAATATCGTAGACATGAAGACACACACTTATCGGACACATGCATTTAACGGTGCATGTTCTCCGCCAGAGACGTGCTCTGCGCTTGTTGTGTTGCCAAGTCCTTTGTCGATTGGGGTACATTTTTTATTTAAGCCTGTCAACCCAATTTACAATAGGTAATTATGCAGTCTAGGACATCCCCACCCGACTTTCTTGAAAATAAAGTATGTTGTAGTGTTCGTCATGCTAATCAAAAAATATACTATGAGCTTCTAAAATTTCGAAAATTTATAGTACATATAAGCTTCATTGTGTTATTAATTTATTTAAAGATTGGGATCATATATTTTTTTTTGTCGATTAGATATGGAATAATTTAAGGCCTTTATCTATAGGTAATAACAAGGATAGAAACATACATGTTAGACGTAGATAAAATAATCTAAAAAGACAGGTAAATTCCTGTAACGTCTAAATATTTAAGGATTACAAATCCCACATTTGGAACGCGTTCTATCCAATAGACACAACGAACCATAAGCCATATCCTACAACCGGTTTCGACCTATTAGTCTCATCAGGTAGACGCTGGCAAAACACAAACTGCAAAGTTCACTTGAATAACAAGACTGACTAGAAACAAGAGAAACAACTACTCCGAGGGCTAATACCCCTACCGGCATTGAATTTCACTATTGAATCTGAAGGTACATACATCTAACAAGTGAACTTTGCAGTTTGTGTTTTGCCAGCGCCTACCTGATGAGACCCAATAGGTCGAAACCGGTTGTAGGATATGGCTTATGGTTCGTTGTGTCTATTGTATAGAACGCTTTCCAAATGTGGGATTTGTAATCCTTAAATATTTAGACGTTACAGGAATTTACCTGTCTTGTTAGATTATTTTATCTACGTCTAACATGTGTGTAACACCTCTAGTTGTAAAACATTCTGAAAGTATTATATTGAGCTTGACCTGGTCTGGTGATTCGACAGAATACCGACCAAACATATTTTCTTATTTACGTATATATATATATATTTGAGCAACATGGCAACATACTGTATTTTCAAGAAAGTCGTGTGTGGATGACCACCTTGCATTATTACCAAAATTCTATACAATTTGATTCGGAATGTATAATGTTGAACCTCTTCATATAAAATGCATGTTTCTTCAACTAATGCTTATTATTTATTGTTGACGCCTATTTTGACGAACTGCTTGTTGAGCCACTGGTTTAGATTACCCAAATTGTTGTGTTGATGAATAACTCTTGTGAATTTTTAACTATTTATTGAACAACTTATTAATATAGTTCACAAACAAAACACTTTAACAAATTAGCAAAGAAAACGTAAAATTATGAATAATAGAGCGGACTGTATTATTATTGATTATCACAAATGAATGGACCGGTACCGAAGGATGACTGATTAGATCGAGATCAAAATTACAACTCCCGTCTTCGACTGCTTTTAGGAAAAATTACGAATTACGTGAACAATAAGTGATTGGAAATAGGCAGCGATAAAACTCGACCGTCGACCCGGCTTCTGAGAAGCATAATAATAGGGAAAAACACCAATTAACATTATTGGGGATAATTCTGGTTGAATAGCCAAAACTGAAAATATGTACCGATCCACAATAGAAATTTACACAACGGGCAATAAAAGTTTTGAATAGTTCCGAATAGTGCGCAAACAATAATTTCCAAAGAGCGTAGACATCCTGTTAAAAGGTATACAAATATTAAGCCATATACTAATAAAATAAACATTCCTGAAAAGATAATAAATGCCTATTCAAAAAGGTACAATTTGTATAAAAATAATATTGATACGCAACATTTATTTATTGGAGTTTATTGTTTATGAAAAGAATAAATTTGTAGTTTTTACAGAATTCATTTAATTATATAAAATAAATCATAAATAACTATTTTCTATCGACTATCGACGTGTCGACATAGGCTTAAGGAGTAAACTCCAGTCGCGTGTCGGAGCTGACTCACACCCCTTGTTTTATGAAACCTGTACAATACTTTCGTCAGAATGAGCATATTGCGTATTTTTTGGTCTACGCTTTATAAACATTTAACCGGTAACTTCAAATTTAGTTAGTTGTGTTCATCCATTTCGTGATGTTCACTTTATAAATCACTTGTCTGGTTTAAAAAATACGGTAATGTTTATTCCATTTTACTTGAGATTATTTGATTAACTAGTAGCAGAAACATTTGCAATTACATTTTTTCCAATTTAAAACCTGTACCTACATGACATCACCAAACGCAATTTTGAGGTTAGATTAGATTAAAACTTGGATTTAGTTATATTACTAATACGTACTTATTTGGCGACTGAAACTAAATAACTAAAACAAATATGAGAGTCGAGTATAATAATTGCCGAGATAAAAATATTTTATTGTGTCATTCTTGTTAAATTGTGTAAATAAGGTAGTTTTTACAAATAAATAAAACAGTATACATAATTTTTACCACCATATTATTAATTTCACTTTTCTTACAAACTCCAACATGTTTTCGATTTAATATAAATCAAAATATGTAATAGTTAAAATAATACACGAAATATAAATATACTCAATAGTGAGCTGTAAAATAGTGATAATTTGTCCCAAGAAACATTAATATAGGTAATAAAATAAAAGAAATAAATATAATATCTACGTAATACTTAAAAGCTCCTAAAACATTATCTACTTTATGACGTTAATATTCTAAAAACAGACTGCGTTAACAACCTAAAAATATTCAGTACGATATAGTAATATTTGTGAAGTTTCCACATCTTTACTATAAATATTATTTTCAATAAAGCCGCATGATACGAACGAATAGATATCATACGTTCAACAACTGCAAATTAAAAGTTTCACGTTTGCAATGCTGTACTAATTTCTTCGTGAATAGTAGCCAAGTCGGAGATTCGTACTGCTAATTGTTGATTGAGAGTCAAGAGGACCTGCCTCTGTGATTCATGGGCACTTAGTGCAACATCGAGTTCTGATTGCGCTAGTTTTACAGTTGCTTGGAGTTCTTGGTTTTCTTTCTGCAACGACTGAAATGATACTTCTTAGTATTTAACAAAACCTTTTTTTATTGTAACTGTCATAGAGTGATTGTAAGCAAATTAATACATATTAGGTACAAAGCTAAAAAAAAAGGCGGTTTCCTGTGCAATTTTATTTTTAAAAATCAGCAATAAGTGTGGTACTTTGAACAGAATATCAGGTTTAATTTTCATGAAACCTACCTATTTTCATCGAAGTATAACTCAAACATCGCTATAATATTTAACTAATGGAAAAAATGCAAAACATAAAAATTTCGAGTTCAGTGTTCAATGTGACTATCTTCAATTATTAAAATAAAATGAAATCCGATCTGCTTTTCTTCCTTTAAAGTCTTTAACTCATCGTCAGTTAACTACCCAATCCTTTTGAATAAATTGTGTAATTATGGTATTAGAGGCAATCTATAGTCCAAGCAATATAGCGAAAAAGTAATTAATACTTTGCACTAAAATCAGCAATCCGATTGTACCATCACATGTAGGATAGTAAGTAGATCATAAAAACATAAACCACAACAGCTGTTGAGTCTAGAACTATAAAAAAAATGACAATTTTCTTGTTTCTTGCTTATATTCAGAAAACTAGCCAGAGGACTGGATTACATCTAATTACAATTCCAGTATCTCAGTGTTTTGAATGGATTTATTGAAATGAGCTAAAATTCTCCCGAAATAAAAGCAAATTAACTCGCCATCGGAATCAAACGAAGCGGCGGTTGTTACGAATCGTTTCGTTTCGCACTGGCTTTGGATATTTTTGGCACATTACAGCTCTATTAAAAAATTGACCTAGACACCTACAGGAATTGTAGCCTATAATCTCACTTTCAGAAACCGTTTACAAAATTAAAATTGCACTTTCTCTGTTAATACGGTGACATAAACAAAATAATGCCCTAAATTCCTAATTTAGCGTTTATTTAGAAATTATTTAATCAAAAATAATAAAATACTAATACACACAAATAACAACTTTATATGCAAAACAATAAAAAAATGTACACACGAGATAAAAAGATAAAAAATGAAATTATGTGAGACAGGATTGTTAGTACATGAATCAAAAGAATATTTAGGAAAGAGAAGTACCGGCCGAGGGTTATGACATAGGTTAATGGAAAATACATAGAATTGAAGAATTTGAACAGTATAAAATGAATGGAAAAGTAAGCAAATAAAAACCAGCTAAGGGGTGCCTGCAGGTAATGTTAAAATAAAATTCTAAGCATAATAATAAATAATAATAATAAATAAAAGAACAACAAAGTTTAAGTAGCAACGAAACAAAGGCTTTCGCAAGAAAAGAAATTGAATATCTACATTCAAAAAGCATTTACAATTAAAATTAGAAAAATATTAAATATATGAAAATAAAATTTACAAAAAATTTTTTTTTTTAAATATTGCAGTTAATGCAAAACTAGAGGGGGGTTCCTCGGGCCTCCTTTGAATGAGCTTCTCATTAGATATAATTTGTCGAAATAGTTTTTCTTAATACTCTAAACAAGCGGGGCCGACATACGCTGTCCTGTCAAACTACCGTAAATAATTATAGTGATCCCCACACACTTGCCTCTTCTATTCAAACGCCTGCAATATCCAATTCAGGATAGATTAATAAGTGAAAAATTTACTAATCAATGTCTGGACAGATGAATTTACTCGCTTGAGACCGAGATCGTTCTAACCTTTTCTAAATACAAAAAATGATGGCGACGTTCACGTGACTGCGCATATATCATAAATAGTCCCTCATACTTTCATCTTCTCAGTAGGTCTTTCTGATTATCATCTCAATGAAATCAAAGTGAAATCTATCGCGAAAGTTAGGTGCGTTAAGCGAAGTGCAGTTGCAGTGATGTTCAGTGTTCAAAGAATATACTAGTGTTTTTTTTTACTGTAAATTTTTTACGAATATGTATACAATTCAGTGCAAAAATCAACCCCAACCTCTTATTATTTTCATTTACTTTCATTGGCCCATCCATTTTATTCTTGTTCCAATTACGTGATCAGTAAGGATTGACCAGACTTTGCTTATCTAGGGACATTAACTAAAACTAGTTCCTAGTGCCACCTCCTGGAATAAATGGTAACGTGAGCTATCAATTGCATAGGATAGCGGAGTCCAAAACCTAATTTATTTAAAGAAATTAATTTTCTGAATAATGTTTTTTTCCGTCAATTTTTCCGATATTTTAATGGTTATTCTGTTACACGGATCGGAGAAGAATCCAACAAATAAAAGACAATTGAAATCGGCCCAGCCGTTCCTGCGTTATTAAAGGAGTAGCTAACCCGACTTGGTTTTATATATATATAGATTATCCGCAATAAGAATTTAAAAAAAAAAAATATCTTTTCTTATAGGTTATTCGTCTTCTCTCGCTAAAGAATTGTCCAATTGGACTTCTGAGAAAAAACATTTTGTAGGGTTTTTAATTGTCTATTATTTGTCCATGGGATGTAATGCACGCCTTTAGCTAGTTTTCGAAATTTAAACAACAAACAAAATAATTGTCAGTTTTTTTTAGTTTTTGGTGAAAAAACATACCGGACTCAACAGCTGCTGAAATTTATTTATCTACCTTACATGTGATGGCACAACCGGTTTGGTGTTAAATTTTAGTGCACAAAAAAAGTACATTGTCTACTACTACCACTAATTACTAACAAAAGATAGTTCGTATAAATAATGACATCATTAACTTTTGACGATGGTTTTATGATTAATGCCTATATAAATTCAAATCCAGACTGTCATCTAACTATTTCTCTTGAAAATGGATGGCTATCGACAGAAACGAATTTGTCGAGAATTAATAAGTCATATTATATAAGTTATGTAAATTTATGGTAATAACAATTAATTTTAAATTACCTGAGTTATTTCTGATGCCTTATGTACATTATTCAGTTGTTGAAATTCCTTGTTTTTAGTATCGAGTTCAGCTTCAAGCTCTTCTACTCGTCGTCTTAGGGAGTGTATTTCCTTTCGAAGTTCATCCGCCAAATCACCCCCTCCTAATAACAAAGCAATAATCATTATAATATGAAAAAGTAAATATTACTTTTAATGACCTTTAATGTTTTCGAGATCTGTTTGGTATTTTGTCTTAATTCTCAAATTTTCTTCTTTGTAGCTGTGCAATTGTCTTTTCCATTCGTCTACATTTGCTGTACTTTCTTGTAGAGCAGCAGTTAAACGAGCATTGTTACTCTTGAGAGTAGCTAATTCTATTTCCCATTTCTTAGCATTGGCAGAACTATAAGGAAAGTTGTCTAAAATATATTTTAATACATACAATAAACCGGAAAATTATGTAGTTGTATTTTAATTCCATGTTTTCATTTTATATTATTCGCTATTTAATTATTTTTTTAATGAAAAAAAAGCAAGGATTATCCCTATTTTAATTGGTAAATTTTAGGCGAGTTATGCACCAGCAAAAGGGCAAATAAAAAACATTGAACTTCCCAAGGAAAGTTACTAGACTGAAAACAATGAAATATATTTGTTTCGTTATTGCGATTAATAAACGTAATAACTTTTTGTTATCCACATAGCAAGTTAATTGTCATTAACAAAAACATTGAATAAAAATTAAAAAAAAACTTTTAATACGTTGATTGTACATCATTTGCCTGATTCTCTCAAAAACTATAATTAAGCAAAATGTATGTCGAGCGATTTTTTGTAAATACAAAGTTGCTACTTCTTTACTTGTTTTATAATTTTACATTTACATGTTACATATGTTTTTAAATACTAATATTGTAAGTAAAACCCATAATATAAGAATTATGTATATACAATTATAGATAAATAGCTACATTAAAATTCATTTTAACGAGCCAAAAATGTTTACTTTAATCTAAGAACAATCGCTAATGAATCGCAAACCCTTTACAGAAAGCTTCTTCTGTCTCATAGTAGAAAAAATGATGTGGTAAACGTCTAAATAATTTTGTGTTAAATTGCCAGATATAGTTATTTTCAAACTTAACTACTGCCTAAATAAAATTTAAAAAAATTAATTAACGATTCAGAAATTGCTTTGGTATTCATTAACTCTTAATTTCTTCTATTATCTTTGGAGGGCACTTAAAACACACATAAATATCTTTTAATTGTTTTCACGAATACCAAATGCTAGAATCAAAATGAAAACATTTTCATGGTACCTATAATAAAATAATAATAATAATAAAAGATGACATTTTATAGGTTCTTTTTTAATTAATTACTTTAAATGTTAGTTGCAATTGTATCGTTTGTATTTCATTTTTATTTGGATATCCTGTATATCTCTATAGGAGGCGAATAAGTTTAAATAAATAAAATAAATAAATAAATATTATTTTTAGGATGAACATTATAACTTCAAGAAATTGTCATACTTTCCCGTGTATTAACGCCTACAGCTACATTTAGTTCACTGGTATTTTATCTAACATAGTGTCAGTTTTATAATACTCAAAAATTAAATTTAAAAAAAAAACGACGTTGAAAGCTATACCTAATTGCTAATCAGGCATTATACATATGCAACAATTGCAATAAATTATATGTCGGTTTAATTAACTAAAAGAAACATTCATACCAGATTTAAAAAAACATTTTAATCTTTTAAAAAACAACCCTGAAAAACCTGCCGTTGCTTCTCATTTTTTAAACACTAATCATTCTTTTGATTTAGATAATCTGCAGTTATTGAAACCATGTAGTAAATACTTAGAACTGTAAACCAGTGAAGCTGTTTACATTAATCAATGTAAAAAAAATCTAATTAATTTTGATACACATCACTTAAAACAACCCCCTCATCTCTTTTACGTCAACAAACATATAAAATTGTTGTATTCTTGTTAAATAAATAGTTTTGTGAATTTTGTGACGCTGTTTTTTTAATTTTCATTATATTGGGTCATTCAAACTGAGTGGTACATTAGACGAACCTAAAAAATTTTATAGAAGTATACAAAAAGTGACGATTTTATATAGAACGAGTACTTAGTTCTTCGTTCTTTGTTTTTTTGCAGTTCATGTAATAGTTACCGATCATTACAAAGATATTTTATCCTATTCTACCACTGGAAAGGCCATGAATTGCAAATCGCTCCGGAAACCCCCGCACGATATTCTTGCCTTGCTAGAAGATCAGTTTTTTAAGTTATTTCAACAGATTATGTGGCTATCGATGGAGAAAACATATTCGTTCTGGCGTAAAAAAATTAAAGGTATGTATGTACATACTCGTATACTTTTTTGCGTAATAATTGTTTAAGCGCTTATTTACTAAATTCGCATGGTTAGTAGAACATTACCGACAAATAGGTAATAAAAATTGTTTCTGTAGATGAACTACACGTCAAATAACAATCGTTGATTATAAAAATATTGATATAACACTTTCTAAATTTGAAGTGTACGATGTTCACATTTTTAAATTTTATTTTACATGTCACATGTACCCAATTGAAGCTTCGTAGTATTGCTGTGTTATAGAATCGAAAAACTAATATAATAATATGCTAAGCTCTAAATTATTGAACTATAGTTTTGTGTTATTTCAATATCTTACGGAACCTGTTACATACTTTATAGTATGATCCTTTTGCGATTGGAATTGAAAATTTCCAAATTTCAAAAACCCTTAATATTAGTTACAACTTTTTCGATTTGAGTACGATAAACACAGATAAACTTCGAAAGCAAACGTGTGACATGCAACATACATAAGTATGAATAATGTGAACACCGTAAACTTTAAATTTAAATAATGCTTAGGTACATCGACTAAAATAAAGGGTAGATCAACACACTGTAACTCAGAAGTTTGCCTTTACTTAACATTTCTATAGCCTATTACGATCAGGAGTGGTCAAAGGGGAAGGGGTATGTGATTTTTTTTTACATCTTTATAGTAATTACGGCTTTGTTCTTATATGAACGAAATGCGTCTCACTGGTCTCGCTTTGGTGAATATTCATCACGATCTTAAGATTAGTGACATTATCACATTATTAACAAAAAAAAAGACGTTTAGTATTTTTGATTGAAAATAAAGAATATTATTCAAAATTGAGTAAAACATTTAATTAAAAAATTAACCCCCCCCCATATTTTTCTGAATCCGCGCCTGCTAACCATTGTTGTTTAATGTAATTTCATTTCAACATTCATGCGAAATTTCATAATATCTCTTTGACTATAGCCTTTTATTATAGTTTACTAACCTTATTAGTTCCAGGCTACTTGCTTTAGTTAACAGCCTAGAAAATAATTTGCAAGAACAAACATACTTAACTACCAGAAAGCGCGATATTCAAATAAGATGTTGAATATAGTACGTATGTAGAAGTCAAAACATAATTTCAAATTTAAAATGAATATAATATACAGTAAATATCGCCATTACTATAGCACCACTGTAAAAAGAGAAAAAAGTAACGGTACATGGTATTAGCAATTTTCACTTTCAGTGACTCAAGAAAATGTGATGTTATATAAACGAAAATTTCCTTATTTAACGGTATTGAATTACAAAATAAATGTATGGTATATAATGACTAGTCTTTAGCACGTTAGGTACATGTATTAACCACTGCATTAGTGCATTATATTGTTATTTTCTTTTTCAGGAAATAAATCAAATTATACGATAAAAATTAGTATTCAATTATACTTACTTCTGATGATCGAATTAAGTTGTCGATACCTATATATTCTTATTTAAATAACTATTTGAACAACCTATTGAACTAGTTAATAGAAATCTTAAGATTATTTATGTAGTATTGTACCGTTTTTTCTATCTACCTAAACGTAAAAACGGAAAACTTTTTTGATCTTGTTTGTCCCATTTGTCAATATTACTGATAAGTATACACACAAAATGTATCCTAAAGAAAAATGAGAAAAGAAATTGTTTGCAAAATTCTAAGAAGTGTTTTATTATTTTTTTTTTTTTCAATGTTGTCTTTCCCTTCTAAATGTTTTAATTCTGTCATATACTATTATATTAAAATTTTCGATTTAAGTTACGAATTACATATCATTCGAATGCTTTCTACAGTTATTGATTAAACTGTCTAACTTGAGTCAAATTTGTTACTTATAAACGTAACAAAAATCCGTCTAAAAGAAATTTTGTATTAGCAAACATGACCGAAGACAGATGGGTGTTGCATTTTCTGTACGGATATATTTATAATATAAACCCTTTCTCACTTATTTGCATAAATTACACAGGATAACCCAAAGTTAGTGGCTCATAAACCAATGATTATGAAAAAATCATGTAGTAGTTATGAAACATGATCTATATTTTAAAAATGTTTTCAATGTTGTAACACACCCGGTTATACCGGATGCTGGTGCCAACTTTTTTATTCTAAATGGAAAGGTACATTTTTCACGCGAATTCGAATAAAAACTGATACCCAATATGACTTCCTAGAATGAACATTTTCGGAAATAATTTATAAAAAAAATTTCGCTACCACAACACAAACAATAAAATAATTACTTTCACCAAAAATGAGTTACAATTAGTATTGAAATTTTTACTGGTTACAATAGTCTTTAGGCTAATATTCTACTAAAAATAATCTTTGTACAGGGGGGTTTAAAAAAAATCACGACATCATTTTTTTCAAATTTCACCGACCATATCTGGTTTTATCATTCGACTCTGCTTTTCATCCTCTTTCAATCCATTAAGATGCTTCCTATTATTTTATTGGTAAAATTTTGAGTACCTAATTATTATTTTTTAACAATACAACTAAACGACCATTAATTAAAAATTAAACCAAAACCCGTTCTTTCGGTTAATTTAGTACAAAATACCCAAAAACGAATATTGCAATTGGAGTACTCATTATAAACACTATTTTTGAACATCTTTGTAATATAAATTAAACGTCAATGGTCAAAGGCACACTTTTATTATAAGTGCCATAATTAAAGAAATCATATATTAAAAACTCAAAATTACACAAAATTTTTCAAATAAAACAATAGGAAATATCCTGATTGATCGAAATAGGAGAAAAGAATCGAATGAAAAAGTGGTATAAGGTGGGTATAGTTTGAAAGAACAATGCTGTTCGCGTTTTTTTTTTTTTTAATTTGGATTTTTTCTGTACGCCTTGCTTATATTATGTAACCTAAGTTTGGCTTGCCTTTAGCCCAAATTGAAAACACTTCAACACTCACATTCGCAACAATTACGATTTTTTATAGATCTGGTTACGGTAACGATTTTTTTTATAATTAAATTATCTTAAAAACCGCTAATCTTATACACACAAGTTAGCGATTGAACTAAACTTTCACGTTTTAGTCGAATAAAAAAATATAGCATTCCATATAACCAGAAGTGTTACAAAATTGAAAATATTTTAAAAATATAGATCATCCGTCATAACTGCTACAAGACTTATCAAAATTTTCCTACCATTAGTTTTCCGTAAACGTTCAACAGGCCGCTAATTTGGCCCACCATGTATTGTTTAACATACGGAATATCGATGAAATTACGCAAAAAACTGTGTGCTTCACATGCAATAAACTATTGTTTTTCAAGAAATAAATTGTTGATTGTGGAAGCCTGAACTTGTTGAAACTGGTTCATAATTTTAAAAATTGAAAAACACTAAACGTTTCTAGATGTATATTTATATTCACGACAATTGTTTCGCTTAACTTAACTTAAGCTTCTTCAGGTGAAGTTAAGCGAAACAATTGTCGTGAATATAAATATACATCTTGAAACGTTTTGTGTTTTTCAATTTTTAAAATTACAAGAAATAATTTTCATATTTTAATCGAAATAAACTGCTAGAATATAGTTCATGTCAATTTTTTGAACATTTCAATTAAATTAAATAATTTCAAAAATAATTTGATGTTATTTAATTTAAAATTTATTTTATTTATTGATTTTAAATTTTATTTTTATTTCAGTCAAATTAAATAACATCAAATTATTTTTGAAATTATGTAAACAGCACGCACTATTCGTTCCGCTTCTCTTTGGCTCTCAAGGAAATATGCGTTGCAACTTGCACTGTGAAGCGTAATTATTACAGTTAAAATTACGTTCGCTGAATTGGAAGTTAAAATTAACGCCTCTGAGTGTTAGACGATAATAATGTATCAAGCGCACTTTATATTAATAAGAGAAAGTGAAAAGGAGGCGCATCCTTCAGGTGGGTGTTCCCTTCTATAAAAGCCAAATGTTTTTTTGATACTCACAGTGTTTTGAAAACGACACACGAACAAACATAAACAGAAAAACAGCAACATGACCCAATATATATATGTGAGTTACTTTCTTATTATTTTTTAATTAAATAAAACATTTGCTGATTATAATAATGTCTTTACTTTTATAAAATGGTGAACTAATTGGAATTGTACAGATCTCAGTGGCAATTGTTTCTTTGGTTACTTTGGCTAGCTGTGGCTACATAGATCATGGATACGAAGGTTTCAGTGTTGGTGAATACGAACATAAACCGGAACCTTATGTGAGTATAAAAGAAATCATCAGAAAAGTGCAACTTGATATACTTGTTTTTTATAAAAAATAAAATAGCTTTGAAAATAATATTGAAAGATCAATAAAAGCTTATCTTGCCAATAACCAACGTCTGTTACCGGGCATTATGCAACGTTTCGACCGTCAATTTCGGTCATCGTCAGGCTAACATACACCAACAAAATTAAACTAATACAATTGAATCTTTGAAATAAGTTATCATATAGAAACTAAATAGTCTAATCTGTGTTTCTTTTAATTTCTTTTTATAATATATGTATTTATCATTTTAAAATATAATTCAAAGCTACAAAGAGCAATGATAAACCATTTTTGTTTTATTAATAGCACTACCCTAAATATGCATTTAATTACGAAGTAAACGATCCATGGACTGGAGATAAGAAGCAGCAATATGAAGAAAGAGATGGTGACGAAGTTAAAGGTACCTACAGTTTAAAAGAAGCTGATGGAACAACGAGAGTAGTTCAATACAAAGCTGATAAACATAATGGTTTTAATGCAATCGTTAGCAAGGTCGGAAAAGCCCATGAAATCGATCACAATCAAGTTGAGTATGGTCATAGCGGTCACTACTAAACTTTATGCTGCATAAATTAAATTACCTATATCCAGACATTTCTAAAAAAATGCCTATTTATATAGGTATGAACGATATTTTTACAATTGTACATATTATTAATTGTATACAATAAAACTTCTTTCACTTTTTAATATAAAAACACAATCCTTGTTAAAATAATAAAATACATATGTGTAATACAAACAGGGCAATTTAATTTTTTTTTTAAGTGGGCTTAATAGTTGCGAGAACCAGTATTATTTATATGTGCTAATGTAGTTCATCAAACTTTCGTTTTCCATAAAAATTAGTGGGATAACTAGACACTTTAATTTATACCTTACGAACTAATCAACTTAGACAAATTGAACCATTTTCATTAAATAGAGCAGAAACATTACTATTTATTTTTCCGTCAGGCTAATACTTCATTAATTCATTAGATTACACAGTTTAATTTTTTAAATTATGAAACAATCCGCGCTGTAAGTAGAGAAAACATTAGAATTTGCGATTTCTAATGGATTTATTTTATTTTGTTAATCCATTTTGTTAACCCACCAGAAACAATCATGGAAGAACTTTCTCAGGCGACTTCATCAAATTTGACTTTATTGGTGTACTTAAAATCGTTATAATCATTTGAGCTATATACTGCGATATAGATTGACACTCTGCGCTTGTTATAACGATTTTACACTAATACGTTTAAATCTGATGAAAAATGGTCTGAAAGTTTTTACATTATTGTTTAAATCGAGATTTAATAGATTAATAAAATAAAACAAAATTGATTACAAATCTAATTTCTACTGTTTTCATTACACTGTACGTTGCTTTACTAATTTTAAAAATATTCCTAAACGTTGGAAGCTAAAAAATGAAAAACTGTGAGCTCGAAAAAGTGAATAAGATCCCTTTTATAGGAATTTTATGGGAATTGGTCTTACTCGTGTAGGTTGATTAGTTCGCGAGATACAGATGAGTAGCTAGCTATCCACGTTATTCTTATAGAAAACAAAAAGTTCAATTAACCAGCAAATTTAAATACTTTAAGCTCTTCTTGGACCAGGGATTTTCTTTTAGGTACCTGCAATTACAAAACTTGTTTGAAAGAAGAAAAAACAAGAAGTAATAAAAATGTGAACCACCCTAGTAAACAAGTTAAAATATTTAGTAGGTGTGTCAAATGTAGCACTAGCCTTTAATTTATACAACAAATAGTAAAAATTTCGAATATATTTAGAACTTTTCATGACTAAAGGGCACCTTCTGCATCTTGCTTCATTAATTTAAATATCTAAAATGTATTGAAACAGGACGTAACAATTGCGTTAGTTAAGTATTTCGTTAAAATAAGGAATTCTCCACTTGCGAAATTCAATACGTTAATTTTTTTAAACATCATGTATTCATGTTGTATATTATAACAATTTTGGTTACTAGGTATTAATAGGTGCGTTTAAAGAGCTTGCGGGAATCCAAAACCGCATGCGAATTAGAATATAACTGTTGTGTAAGTCCGAGAGACGGCGCCGCCGTCGGCGGGTGGGAGCAACGCGAGAGGCACTCCAGTCGACTGACGCTCGCGGTACAAGACGCCTCGCTCTCGCGACACTCACGGAATCTCCGGGTTTAACCTCACTGTTGTGTACAATCTCTTACCTCTCCCCTTTCCCTACTACAACATGGCGGCAGCGGTAAAGTGACGAGAGTTTCCGGAATTGCAAGCGAACACGTAAGAGAAAAAGTGTAACGGCTAATCTAGAACGCGAGTACTATACGCCGCGAGAAAACCTTTGTGAACACGAGCGCGCTACAATGGCAAGATGCCCGACAGCCAAAACGAAACTATCTCGGTGATAGCTCCAAGCCGGCGATCTCGACTTTAGTAGGCTCGAATCGTGGCCATCATGGATCAAGCGATTCGAAAGATACATCTCGATCGCAAACCTCTCGGGCAAAGCGGACAAAGAAAAAATAGTTCTGTTATACTACCTGATGGGCGAGAGAGCAGAAGAAGTGTTGAAACAGGTGCTACCACGAATCGAAAACTCGACTACACTCAGCGATGTCATAAAGAAATTCGACGAGTACTTCCTTCCAAAGACGAATAAAATATTTGAACGCTTCAAGTTTAACTCCCGGGTGCAAGAGGACGAGAGCGTGGACTCGTTCGTCACGGCCCTGCACTCTCTCGCCGAAACGATCACGGAAATCTAAGAGAAGAGCTTATACGTGACCGCATCGTGATCGGGATTCGAGATGCACGCGTATCGGAGCACCTGCAATTAATACCCGACTTAACTCTCGAGAAAGCTATTACGACAGCCCGTCAGGCCGAATCCCAAGCCAAGTAAAACAAAATTATTCGTAAAGGAGCAACGGAGTACGAGACATTAAATCGCGTCTCCAAACAAAACATAAACAAGAGCTCGAGAGACCCGAGGGCCAGAGAAGGAGCTTCTCGGAAAGACGGCTCCCAATGCTACAGATGCGGTGCTCAGAGACACGAAGACTACAAGAAGTGCCCCGCCGTACGCGCTGTTTTCCGGAACTGCCATAAGGTCGGCCACTGGGAGCGAGTCTGCAGATCCAAGAACGTGCGTCGAATAGAGGGAGGGAGCGACGACAGCAACTGCACCAGCGATCTCGGTTCAAGTACTTCTGCGTTTTTAGGCGCGATAAGTGGTAACGACGTAAACGGAAAAGACTTTGCGGTTAGCTTGCGAATTCACGAATTTTCCAGGAACATGGTCGATACCGGAGCGGACGTGACTTGCATTTCAGACAAAAACCTCCCAATAGAATTTAAAAAAAAGCTTTTCCGGCCAGACAAAACAATATACGGCCCAGACGGGAGGAGGTTACTGGTAAAAGGCTATACCGCCGTTAGAATTGCAAGGAAATCGAAAGTAGTTGGCGCGAAGTTGTACGTGATATCTAATTTGAAAAATAACTTGCTTGGCAACCCAGAAATTAGACAGCTAGACTTGATCGCCCAGATTCACAATTTATGCGTTATAGAGTCCGCGAGCCCGGAAGACCCAGCGTTATTGAAAAAATTTGACAGGGTTTTCAAAGGGCTCAGCATCATGAAGAGAGAGCCAAAAATTCACTTGAAATAAGGGGCAAAACCGTTTTCTCTCTCTACCCCCCGCCCGGTCGCGATTCCCCTAATGCCCAAGCTCAAAGCGGAGCTACACAAATTATTACGGCTAGGAGTAATCGTGTCCATGGAGTGGTGCATTCCGATCGTCGTCGTACCTAAGAAGGACTCGGAGGAAATTCGCCTTTGCATCGATTTCACGGAAAAACGTTAAACGCGCTGTGTATCCGATACCTAAAATAGATACTCTTCTAGCTACCTTGAAGGAGAAAAAGGTATTTTCTAAAATCGATGCAAGGGCGGGATATCATCAAATCACGCTGGACAAAGACAGCCAACTGCTAACGTGCTTTCGGCAGGTTTATGTGTACGCGTCTCCGTTCGGCATCAACTGCGCGTCGGACTATTTCTCCCAGACTTTTTCCGAAATATTCGCAGACCTACCAAATGTAAGCGTCCACATCGACGATGTATTTATACATGCTAATGATAGACAAGAGCACGACGCGACTCTGAGGACGGTACTCGAGCGCTTAAAAAAAAGAGGCGTCACGTTAAACAAAGGGAAATGCGTTTTCGCGTCCAAGGAGATCACATTCCTTGGGCATCTCATCTCGGAGCGTGGCATCGATATACTGCCAGAACGTATAGCTGCAATCGCGAGCTTCACAGTGCCTCACAACAGAGATTCGCTCCAACAGTTCCTAGGTATGGCAAACTACGTCGGTAAATATATTCCGAACAAATCCGCCGTCGTCAAGCCCTTGTCCTCCTTGCTGAAAAATAACACGCCGTTTGTTTGGCTTGATCCACAACAAGAGGCTTTCGAAAAAATAAAAGATTTGATAAATAAAAATAGCTATTTATCAACCCTGACTGGGGTGTCCTTTAAATATATTGTGGAAGGGGCGTGAATTTTTTTTAATCTCCATAAGATGAAAGAATTATGAAACCAAGAAATGCAATTTTATATAAAGTAATAGTTATGAATACCAATATTTTTTCACTAAGTAAGGAGAGACAGGATAATAAATATCCATTTTTTTTTTGTTTTTAATTCAAGACATATTTTAAGAACAAAAGCGATAATATACAACTTTCTAGAGATGAGCGGTTCTTTAAAAAGAAATGCAACATTTTATCTCCTTTTCTTATGGTATTCAACTAAACAACTTCAAAGTCAATATTCAGTCGTGTGTAACGACACAGACTTTCTTTTAAAACTTTAGTAACTCCTTTGGCAGTCACTTTAACGCCATCTGCGTAATTTAGCTACAAAATAGGTTCACCACCAACACAGTCCTTTGCATTAAGAGATTCCACAGTTGGATAGAGCCAAGCAGAGGGAGCTATGTGTATACATACCACCGTATGTGTAAATTACACATATCAACACAATAAGTTATTATGATGATTTTTTAAATTAATGCTTGGCTAACTCCTATTCTGACATGCTGTGTGTATTTATTTATAAACATATAATTAAAAAAATTGACTCACCTCTGCGCAAGGGCTAATTTTAATCGATCATTTTCATATTTAAGTTGAGCAGCATCCAGATGAGATACATTCGTGGATTGTCCGTATCCACCTTTTTCCATTTTAATCTGGTGACTAGGACTTTCATTACTTTGAACTGCCGAGAGTGAATGACTTCTTAAGTGAACATCATCTTCAATTTTGTTTGGATTAGGAGGAGACTGAAATGATGTTGCTCCACCTAAATTTTTTTGAAAACGCATGTCACTTTCGTGCAAAATATACTGCTAGACAAGAAAAATGTGACACCAAAATTTCTGTTGTAAAAATTTATTCTTAGATTCATGCAAAGAGAAAGAAAATTGACACATTCTGAAGATTTTGGCCAATAAAAAAAATTAATTTCTGAAATTAATACCAATATTAAAATCGCCAATAAAAATGTAAGAATTTAAAGTCAAAAATAGTGTCCAAATTTTTTAGTCCACCAATGTACATTTCTTCCTAAAAATTACAACGATTCCAATTACTGTAGCATAAGATATTTAACTTAGAATTAGGAGTATTATTATTTTCCAGTTTAGGTAGTCGTTTAAGTTTTAAGTTTAAGTAAGAATCGGTCTGTTTGGTTGTGAGTTTCGTCGTTTGAATGAGAGAGAGGAAAGATGTAAGTCAGAGTGAGATTGAATGAATGGAATGTGTTCGGGGTAGAAAGTGTGTGCAAGCGGGGTAGAAAGGCGGCAGTCGGAAGTAGGTTGAAGAAAGAGAAACACGACGTTGTAGAAGCTGTTTTCTTCTGTATATAATTTGTAAATAGACTGGTATTTTTCGATATTTCGCCTTGCATTTCTTCTTTTACTAACTGGCCGAAAAAACTAACAACAGTATAAACATATTATACTACATTTGGGGGCTCGTCCGGGATCCAGTAATTAGTAAACAATAACTAGCAGTCAGAAAAGAGTGTTCCGAAGTGATAAAGGCGGTTAAGTGTGATACAAATCGGGAAAATGGCAGACGATGAGGTGGCAAACAACGGTGATCAAGAAGAACAAGGGATGCCAACCGACGCCGACGTAGAAGTAGACGGAATGAAAATTCCCGAACTAAAAAAGCAGCTGAAAAGACGGCAGCTCAAAACAACAGGGTTGAAAAGGGATTTAGTTACAAGACTAAAAGCAGCCTTGATGATTGAACGCGATCGAGACGACCCAGAAGACGATGAAGAAGCTGAAGACAAAGACGATGGCGATGACGACAACCAGAGCGAAGATGACGATGATGACGACGTTTCAGCGCCCACGGTGCCTGCACCTGGCGCACGAAGCCGACGACGTAATGTTGCACCGCAACTAACATTCAGAGATGTCGAGGAATCTCTGGAAAATTTTAGTGGAGACGATTACGTAAATGTAAACCGATGGGTCGAGGACTTTGAAGAAATGGCAGAAAGTGGCCTACGCAAAAAGATTGCTTATGGGGATCCGCGAAGTTATTTGTGAACCACGAGAGATGCGCGAAAACCTGGGCAAAATTGAAGAAGGCTTTAAAGGAAGAATTCGCCGAAGTCATAGACAGCTACCATATCCACCAGGAGTTATCGCAGCGGACGAAAAAAGCAGACGAAACTCACCAGCAGTATGTGTATAAAATGTTAGAAATTGCGTCTCAAGCCAAGGTAGATACGCAATCTGTTATTCAATATATAATTCAGGGAATACCTGGTGAGGCTGCAAACAAAGCCATATTGTGCGAAAAGTATACGACAATTAAAAGAGAAGCTGGTACAATATGAAGCGCTAAGACGAGATATCAAGGGCAAAAGTAGAACAGCGGACAAGAAGGACGACTGTGGTAGACGTCACGACGCTAGGGACGTAACAAGGAAGAAGCATACCGATGGAAATTCAGCAGTGAAGGTGAGAAGATGCTACAACTGTGGGGAAAAAGATCACTTAAGTGCGGAGTGTCCGACAAAAGAAAAGGGTGTTAAGTGTTTTAAATGCAACGGGTTCGGGCACGTTGCCGCGAAGTGCGCGGGCAAGAATAAAGAATCTTTTTTTGTGTCAAGACCTAACAAGCAGAATTATGTGAAAAACATTGTAATAGAGGACCATAAGTTTGTTGCATTAGTAGATACAGGGAGCGATTTAACATTTATTCGATCCGATAAATATGAAAAAATAGGATCTCCTAGTTTAGGAAATCGTAAACTTAAGTTTGAAGGTCTCGGATCCGCTGACAATGTAACACTGGGTGAGTTTACAAAAATTATGAATGTTGACGACAATGAGTTTGTAGTAACTTTTCATGTAGTACCTAAAGAGATACTTAAGTACGGGTTATTGTTAGGAACCGATTTTTTAGATAAAGTTGAATTGCGTGTGCGACAGGGGGATCGTGTCCTTTTTAAAGCTAGACGACGTACAAACGGAAAATAGTCACCTTCCGGAAATTTTTGCTATAGATACTATCACTGAAGCTGATGAAATCGATTTGTCGTATATTGAAGATAAACGTTGTCGTGACGAAGTCGAAAATATGATAATGAATTATAAGCCGAAAAAAACGCGCGACGTCGGGATTAAAACAAAAATTATTTTGAATAGCGAGGTACCGGTGGTATCGAGGCCGCGAAGATTGTCAGCGCTAGAAAAAAGAGAAGTAGACGAGTTGATAAGCGTGTGGTTGGACGAAGGTGTAATTAAACATTCAAATTCGGAATACGCAAGCCCGATTGTTCTGGTTAAAAAGAGGAACGGTTCCACAAGAATATGCATTGATTATCGCGCGCTCAATAAATTAATATTACGGCCGCATTTCCCTCTACCGGCGATAGACGATCAGTTAGACGCGTTACAAGGCTCGGAGGTCTTTTCAACGATCGATTTAAGAAACGGGTTTTTTCATGTTCCCATGGACGAACCAAGTCAGAAATATACATCATTCGTTACCCCTACAGGACAATATGAGTTTTTGAAAACTCCTTTTGGCTTGTGCGTGTCGCCTATTATCTTTCAAAAATTCATAAATGTTGTATTCCAAGAACTTATAAGGGAAAAAATAGTCGTAACGTATATGGATGACTTAATAATATTAGCCAATAGCATGAACGAAGCGGTGAAGCGACTAAAACAAGTGTTAAACGTAGCTAGTCAGCACGGACTAAATATTAATTGGGAAAAATGCCGATTTTTGCAGCGGGAAATAGAATATCTCGGTTATATTGTTGCGCATGATTGTATACGACCGTCGGAACGGAAAACTTTAGCGGTAAGAAATTTCCCTCGTCCCACTAGTATTAAACAGGTACAGAGTTTCTTCGGATTGACGGGATATTTTCGAAAATTTGTGAAGGGATATGCCTCAATGGCCAGACCCTTAACCGACCTATTAAAAAAAGATGCTAAATTTGATTTTGGAACCCGCGAAGTCGAAGCTTTCGAGTCACTAAAAGCCGCGCTTGTTAACAATCCTGTATTGAAATTATATAGAGTAGGTGCTGAAACTGAGTTACATACCGATGCATCTCAGTTTGGTTATGGTGCAATTTTAATGCAGTTGGATGAAAACGATAACAAGTTTCATCCAGTGTACTTTGCTAGCGGAAAGGCGACCGAGGCAGAGACAAGGTACGCTAGTTACGAATTAGAAGTATTAGCCATTGTTAAGGCAGTAAATAAGTTTAGAGTTAATTTGTTAGGAATTAGGTTTAAGATTGTTACAGACTGCCAAGCGTTTGTTATGGCTATGAAAAAAAGGGAGCTTTGTATGCGTACAGCTCGTTGGGCTGAAATATTACAAGATTATAATTATGAATTGTGTCATAGGCCAGGAAAGAACATGCAGCATGTCGACGCCCTAAGTCGAAATCCTTTACCAAGTACATTTCTAATCTGTGAAAGTGAAGTCGACTTGATTACACGTCTCAGAAATCAACAAGAAAATGACCCAGAGTTAAGAGTAATAATAGAACAGGTTAGTCGTAATCAAGCCGACGGATACTTACTCAGAAATGGTTTATTGTTTAAGAATGTAAGTGACGATGTATTAGTAGTTGTACCGAAAAGCATGCAATTCCAGGTAGTCCGGCAGGCTCACGAACGAGGACATTTTGGCATAAACAAGACCGAGGAAATTGTAAAAAAAGACTTTTGGTTCAAGGGTTTGCGAGAGAAAGCAGCGCAGGTAGTAAATAGCTGCTTGAATTGTATTCTAGCAGAGCGAAAACAAGGGAAACAAGAAGGTTTTCTTCATTCCATTGACAAAGGGTGTTTACCGTTAGACACATACCACATCGACCATCTAGGACCTATGACGGCAACAAAGAAAAGATACCAGCATATTCTGGTGGTAGTCGACGCTTTTACCAAGTTTCTTTGGTTCTACCCGACAAGGTCAACTGATGCAGCCGAAGTCATTGACCGACTATCGAAACAATCGGCTATTTTTGGTAACCCTCGAAGAATAGTGTCGGACCGAGGGACTGCATTTACGTCGCAGGCCTTCAAAAATTATTGTGAAGACGAAAAGATAGAACATACAATGATTGTGACGGGTGTTCCGAGGGGTAACGGGCAAGTAGAGAGAGTAAACCGAATTCTCCTTCCGCTACTCACTAAATTGACCTCGCCAGTTCCTGAGAATTGGTATAAACACATGGAGACCGTACAGAAATATTTAAATGCCACCCCAAACCGTAGCACAGGTAAAGCACCGTTTCACCTGTTATTTGGGGTTAACGCCCGCCTAAAGGATGATACCAACATAAACGAATTGATAGAACAAGAATGGACTACCAAATTTGAAGAGGAAAGAAACGAGTTATAATCATAAATTAGTATTTCAGTTTTTAGATTGCGCACAGTTTTGGAAAATATAAAAGAAAACATTGAAAAAATGCAGAATGGAGCGGTAGGTGAGGTCATGATCAGCAATGCGCTCTTTAACAAGTATGCTTTATAGTTATTACATTCTAATCGTTAACTTGATCAGAACTGCGAAATATTCACAAAGATGGAAATATCTGTCACCCACTTTCTTCCCAAGGTAGGTATATATAGTACCAGATTCGCGAGGGAAGTTTGTCGTTTAATTGATTAACAAGAGGTTATTGTAATGTTCGTGGGTTTAACAAATTTAAACTTAAAGACTTATAACAGCAATAACAATTTATATACACTAATTATTAATGAAACTAAAGAACACTATACACCTTATATTATACAACTTATATTACTAACTGCACTATTTCTTTACGCTTTATCACTTTTCACTGTCCGTCTCGATTTATTTCTTATTACTACTCTACGACTGTCAATTTATTTTTATGACTCTTCGGCGATCACCTCTTCCGTATATACTCCTGTTTAAACTCTGGAACATTCGTTAAACGTTTAGAAACGTCGGGATTAGTTTATTTTTCTCTGAACTGCTTAATTGCTATGCCAGATATTTACAAGTACGATACAGATACTTACAAGTACGACGCACACACCGCCGAAATCGGCTAGTTCATGTACACGTGTGCCCGATTGCACACAAGCATACTCGTTTCGCTACACTGTCCCCTCGGTAAAGACTTTCGTCCCAAAACATTTTCACTTTACATTTCGGGTGATCATGCCGGAATCTGCATCTGCTCGCATTCACGACATCCGCTTCGGGACTAGAAGTAACAGTCCACGGTCTTCTCATGATTGGTCCGATTGGGGTTATTACAGCAAACCAAAATATCCACAACAGTACAGCGGAACAGGACTTCGATCATGTTTCGTATGATCTTCCAATCTATGTTGTCCAGTCGACAGCCAAGCTTCGGAATCGCCAGCTTCTATAGGTTATTCTCTAGACGATGTTTGCGCAGTTTCATTATTGCGTCTCAAAGGTCTCTATAAGTTGGTTAATCAGAGCATCTTCTTTTCGTTACTAGGTAACAGATATTGCGTCGTCCGTCAGGCAGGTACAACAGTCTTCTTCCCTTTTGTATTTGGTCTTCAAGGTGTTCCAACCCGCTAAATCTGCGTTTAAACTCGAACGCGATACCGCGTCTCATTCCGAGAGCCTCTGAAATGCAATAGGCCAGAGAATATTCCTTAGATATAGCAAAGAGGTGTCGCCGAATTTCTTTCGACACTTCAAATCTCCTGTTTACATGGGGGCATTCCTTCACGAACTCTTCGAATATGGGCTCGGAAGGGATAGTTCTTAATACTCTCGCCCGCGCCTCGTCTTCATTTGTGCCGGCAAATGGAGCCAAGCAATTAAAATAGACTACCTTCGGCTTCCCATTTGGAGTTTTGTTAATTCGGTATATCACGTCGTTAATCCTCTTCAGTATTACGTAGGGTACTTCCCAATTCTGTCGGCGACGACGAGGATTATACAATCAAACAAGATCTCCAGTTTGGTAACCACCCACTATAGGCTTGATATCGTAGTTTTCTTTGGAGGTCGGTAATATAATCTTCTCCAGCTGAGGTCACAAGGTCCAAAAAGGAGATGGATGGATGGATAAACGGTATGCCATTAAAAATAAAGGCAAACAGCGGCCCCAGTCCCTTTGGTGATCAGACACTACCTTGGAGAGATTAAGATCCGGTTCATTCTTTCAACTATGCCATCCGATTGAGGATGGAGTGGAGTGGTTTCGAGTTTTCTTTATTCCTAGGAGCTCGCATATTCCACGGAATATAGCTGATTCGAAATTCCTCCCTTGGTCTGAGTGCATCTCCAAGGGTATCCCAAAACGACTGATCAACTCTTTCGCCAGTTCCTCGACTATGGTTACCGACTCTTCATTTGGGAGGACATAGGCTTCAACCCACTAAGTAAAATAGTCCATAACGACCACGATGTACTTGTTACCTTTTCAGACTCTAGGAAAGGACCTGCCACATCGATTGCGATTTTTTTGAAGTGGCCGCCAACGTTGTATTGACGCAGTGGAGGTGGTACACATTTTACAACTATTTTTGACATCTTCCTCACAATTTACCCAATAAAATAACTCTCTAACCTCCCCAAGCGTCTTCGCCACTCCAGAACGGCCACCAGATGATCCATCATGAAGATACTGCAACACCTCTTTAACCTTGTTTCGAGGAATAACCAGTTGCTTCCTATCTTCCTCTCCATCTGTACTTTCAACAACACGCTTCATGATGTCGTCTTCCAAGACCATTGAGTCCCACTGAGCCCACAACGATTTTAGTACTTGGGTATAGGAAGAAATTTGTTGCCACGTTGGTCGTTTTCCGTCTCTTTTCCATTCCACCCCCTTCTTCAAGTCCGAATCCTTTTCTTGAAATTGTCTTATATTTTCAGGTAACCACTTGTCATCGATTACCATGACGCGTCGAATTATTTCTTCGTTCTTTCCCATTCGATCATACTGCTTGCAATCTGCTTGACAGGATCTTCTGGAAAGTGCATCGGCATTCTTGTGTCCTGTTCCAGACCGGTGCTCTACGTCAAAGTCATATTCCTGTAGCTTTTCAATCCATCGAGCTACCTGGCCCTCCGGATTCTTGAAATTTATTTTCAAGCTGCATGATCGGGGCGTAGGGTGAATTTTCGTCTATACAGGTATTTGTAAAAGTGTTCTCCACCTTTTAATACAGCCAGCATCTCCCGCCTAGTGACACAGTAGTTTCTGTCGACTTTTGACAAGGTCTTGCTAAAATAGTCGATTACCTTCTCTTGGCCGTCTTCTACCTGCGAAAGAACGGCTCCCATTCCCACATTGCTGGCGTCGGTGTTTAAAATAAACATTCCATTAGGCCGAGGATTTACCAGTACAGAGACTGTGATTAAAACCTGCTTCAAGGTCTCAGATGCCGTTTGACAATTCGAATACCAATGAAATTTGCTGTCACTTTCGGTTAAACGTGTCAAAGGTTTGACGATATTGGCGAATCCATATGAACATAATGACGAAAATACGTGCACAAACCCAAGAAGCTTCTTATGTCGTGAACATTTTCAGGCACTGACCATTCCTTCACGGCCTTTATCTTCTCTGGATCCACGGCCACGCCCTTCGCTGATACAACATATCCTAAGTAACTTCTTCGCGAAAAAGGTGGCACTTTTTCAGACTGAGCTTCAAATTGGCTTCACGTAACCGGTGGAATACTGCTTGCAACTTATGCAGGTGTTCATTAAAGGTGCTTCCAAATACTATGCTATCATCCAAGTATACCAAGCAGGTCTTCCCAATTTGATCACTCAAGATTTTCTCCATCAACTTTTCGAGCGTATCCAAGGTGTCATCAATTCGTGGTAGCGGATAACTGTCTTTCTTGGTTACGTTGTTAAGCTGTCGGTGATCCACACAAAAAGGGGTCGTCCCATCCTTCTTCTTTACCAACACTAGCGGTGATGCTATGGACTTGATGATGGTTCAATTATGCCGGTCTCATGCATTTCGTGAATTATTCGCTCTACTTCTTCTTTCTTCCCCAGGGGCAATCGTTTAGGTCTTTGACGAATAAGCTGCGCATTACCGGTATTGAACTTGTGTTTTACGATATTAGTCCTTCCCCTACCATTCCTGTCAGTCTCAAAGACGTCGGCATTCTGACAAAGTAGATATTGCACTTGTATTTCTGCTCGCTGGTTATATTCCTACAATATCTGCTAATCGCTTATTTCAGCAGGTACTGTTTCAGAATTTACCTTTCGGGTTACCACCTTCTGTCTATCTTCTATGAAATAAAATTCTTCGCCATCCAGTGCCCGATCGCACACAAGCATACCTGTTTCGCTAATATTATGTTGGGTTACATCTGACAGATATATTCAAGTTCGTAAAAAAAATTATCAGGGTAGATCTAAAGTTTTAAGTGGGAGAAAATTCTAAATATAATTGGCAAAATTTATTCGATATTCATTTTTTTTAGATACCTAGTATTATTATTATACCAATTATAACAATTGCTGAATGTTGCTGAATACGATGTTTAACGACATTATGACAGTAGTAGCTGTCGATAATACGTCAATTATGCTTCTCAGTAAAAAAAAAGAAAACGGGAATAAGTGCATATGTGCTAGTGAGCGACTGCAAAAGACGACTGGATTACAAGTGTAATCCACGCGCCTAACTGCGGATTCTTTTTTTCACGGTAATTTTTAAATTTTGGCTGTTGGAAGACTGGTAAGTTTTTTTTTATAATAAAATCAAATAAAATGTGTAATGTTGAATTACAATATATAGATGTAGAAATGTCCGACCCTAAAAAAAGACGTTTAGAGACCAGTGACGATCCTGCGATAAAGATGAAATGGTATGACAAGGTTTCAAGCGAAGTTGAATACGTTTCGGAAGATGATGAAGATGAATTAGAAGAAGACATTATTGAAAATATCGATCATCAATAAAACTAAAGTAGGTGTCGATTTGGTAGATCAGATGTGCGCGAAATATAATGTATCCAGAACAACAAATCGATGGCCAATGGTTGTATTCTATGATATGCTGAATATATATATATCTGGAGTAAACGCTTGCTGTGTTTATAAAGCTAACCACCCTGATAAGAAAGTCGTGAGGGCTGACTTTATTGAAACATTTGCATGGGAGCTAATAAAACCGCAAATAGAATATAGATCAACTATGTCTTCTTTGCCAAAAGTAGTTAGACGTCGAGCACGTCACTTGCTTGATTTGGAAGAGATTTTATCCCCTCCACCACCACCTAACATTTCAACAGGTTGTATTCGTCGCTGCCACCTTTGTTCCAGGAGTAGAAATAAATCGACCAGAAAGATTTGCCAAAATTGTAGCCAACATGCCTGTCCAGAACACATGAGAATTGTGTGCATTGCTTGTTTGTCAGAGTAAAAATAATATTAAACTTTAACATGTGTTTTTTCATTTACATATAGTTTTTTTTTTGTTTGCCTACATTGGCTTATTATTTAGTTATCCATTAACCCAAAAACAGGATAGTTTAATTAATTTGTTAAAAAAAAAATGTTTTTCCAGCCATTAAAAAAGACCTTTGCTAATAAAGACTAAAAAAAGCATGTGTACATTGTTCTTTTTTTCCCTGTCAAATTTAGGTTAAATGTTGAGGTAACTGTATTGTATGTCACGGGGATTATATAAATAAACATTCGTGTTTTAAAGTAATTGTATAAAAGTAAAAAAAAAATACACTTAACGAATAAAATAAAATGGATTACCATTGTAATCCACGCGCCTAACCGTGTGAGTAAACACTGCGCGCCTAATGGAGAGTTAATGTCTCAATATTATTTCGCCACCTGAGGAAGCAATAGTACTACAAAATAATTATGGAACATTAATAATATATTACGGACGAAAGTGGTCTATTATGGTCTATTACAGACCAGGGGCTGGAAACTTGTATCGGAGACCTTGAACCATGTTTTTTGACATCGTCAGTTGATCCCCCGGTCACCTGCGGCGCTGATAGATGAAAAATGACTTTTGAAGAATGATATGCGGGTTTGTTATGGGATTTAATCAGAATGCAGGCATGTAAACTTATCGGTTATCTTCCAGCAAAATTACAAGTTACTGCTGAATTTATGTGTTTTTTGGTTTTGTGTAGTTTTCAGTTTTGTGTGTAGTGTGTAGTTTTGTTGGTGTAAGTTGTTAGGAATTAGGAACACGAGTACTGGTAATCTAATCTAATGCCTTCCTCAAGTTATGTCCTATGGTTATGTCCCTGAACTCGTCTCATATATCTATTTAACCTTCACGTATGGGATGCTCCCGTGAGAACGATGTAATATGCGCTTTTACTGATTTATGCATTTTTAGGTGTAGCTGCTTTTTGAAATTGTTATTACTTCTTATTAGTCTCTTGATTAGAGAGGTCGCTTATTTGTATTTCTAATAGTTTTAATTAATAATAATAAAATAATTGTTTTTAAAAATAAAGTTTTATAAACCGAAAAGATAACTCTCATTCACACTTTTTGTAAATACCTAAGCATTATGTTCTTCAAAATTATTAATGGATTATTATTATGTATTATTGATTCTTCTTTACTAGTTAAAAAATTAACTTTAATATTTCTGCTAGATTACTTAGAACATCAAATACTGCGTTTATTATTCTTTATCATTTTCTCAATTTACGTGTTAAATATTATTTGTCATAAATGTTTTTGGTTCCATAAATATACAAAAACCTAACAGGTATCTATTATTAGCTGTATTACGTATATTGGTTTTTTTAACCGGGTTGTCTTTTAAAATAAAAAATAAATAATATGAATGTATTGTGTTTGCTTTATTGTACTTATCTTATAGAATTTAATTTTACAATGATCAAAGAAATTCGGTAAGTTTCATTGTTTATATGAAATCTTTGCCAATTTATTTTTCTTCATTGTAATAGCGCTTTATAAAAGTGAACTTAAATTTAAGCGCCCTATTCATATTTTCCGCGGCTGGTACCCCAGATACGCACATACTCAAACTCGGTCCTAATTTTTAACATTCGAGTTTCCAGTCTACATTTAGCCGGCAATCTATTGTCTATGATTACAGACCACGTGTGATTTGACAGCCGAGGATGGCAAATATATTCGTGTGGAAAATTCGTCATTTAATTAAACAAAAAGAGGTTATGTTACATCAGACGTTGCGAAATTAGTGTTATTACGCATGTGCTATCTTGTTTCCGTGCACCAGAAAAAGTTTTATGTGGGGTTTCAGCACGTATTGCCAACAAATATAAAATAATTAGAAATATTTAAATAGGGAAGAAAGAATTTCGTCAAATTATAATATAGAATACAGTGTAAACTTGGATGGCAATGGTATTTGGCCCCGTAACTTCCATTAAGACATTCAATTTTTTTATCCTAGAAGGAATGTCACTAATAGTACCTTCAGGATGTAAAGAATTAAAATTATGGTAATTTATGATAAACCATTAAAAAAAAGTTGATGGCCAAAGCTATGTTAGAAGATAAAGTTAGGTCACTTTGGCAGACCACTGTTTCATCACTTTTATGTAAAAATCGAACTTTCGTCAAAAGGGGTCATCCATAAATTACGTCAAACGTTAAGGGATGGGAGGTCAACCATGTGTGACACCGTGTGAAAAGGGGACAACCGGCGGTTTGGATTCAATAATCGCATCGAGTAATTTTGATATGAGAATGCACTTAGCTACTGGTCGGTAGTTACATACATTCCTTTTGTCGCCTTTTTTTGTGAATTGATGTTGTATAAGAGTGTATCCATATATCAAAAATCTATGGAGCACTGGAACATAGGAGCCAATTGATATGAATCTCTGAGATTGTTAATAAGCGTAGCAGGGATGTTAGAGATTACGTTGATAGGAATGCTAGAGTATTGAATATTAGAGAAATTTATATAATCATTTGAAAAATTTTCGCTAATAGATTTACAACAGTCTCGCCATTATTTGGAATCTCATCACCATAAAACAGGTATCAAGAACATGCTGAAAGTTAATTATTTAATTTGACAAAATTAACTTTTTTGAATTCATGGATTGGTTTATGAAGTAAACTATTTACTATACTTTCAACATATCTCCGATATAAATAACTCGCCGTAGAGTTACATTTAGCGCGCTGAGCCTTTAAAGAATTATATGTTATAAACGATGGGCTCCTTTTATAATATATTTGATATAATTTCTTTAGTCATACATACTTCATGTTTTAGTACTGAGTTAAACCAGCATTGAAATTTTTGTTTGAAAAAAGGAACTATTGCTTTCAAACGTTTCTTCGGCAACTGCAACTGATATCTTTACTAAATCGGTGTTGACCAGAGCGAAGATTATACCCAGCAGTATAACGAGATCTATCTATGCGAACAGTTTTGTAACCATTGATGTTCACTATTTTATCTTCAATTTTGTCATGTAACCAGATCTCATTTAGGACAAAAACGTCATATGTTGAAGTTGATAATAATAATGTAATGTGTGTGAATTTAACATAATCGTGTTCGTTACACCGCCCCTCCTTAAAAATATTTCGTCCCGAAACATTTTTACTTTATGTCTCGCAGGATCATGCCGGAATCTGCAGTTCTCGCATTCACGACATCTGCTCTAGGAATAGAAGTAACAGTCCACGGTCTTCTTGTGATTGGTCCAATTCGGATTATTACAGCACACCAAAATATCCACTCCAATACGGCGGAACAGGACATCATGTTTCGTACGATCCTTCAATCTAGGTTGTCCAGTCCACAGCTTAGCTTCGGAATCGCCAGCTTCTGTAGGTTATTCTCTAGAAGATGTTTGCAGAGTTCCATTACTGCATCCCAAAAGTCTCTATAAGTTGGTTTATCTGAGAATATTCCTTTGGTTACTACGTAATAGATTATTACATCAAACACAGGTATGGAGATTTCCGCCATTTATAAGATCCCTTTCTTTTCTTTTCTCGGTTCCTCCTTTCTCCAATTTTCGATACAAGTATTTCAGCCAAATCTAAAGCACATTTTTTTCCTTACCACATTTTCACTAGTAGTGACCATCTACCCTTTATGTCCTCGTGTCCTTAGAACACACGTAGTCGATATTTTATCGCCTTAATTTACCACGGACCTCTGCGACCATGTTGATAATAAAGAAGACGTTTATTATTTTGCTTATAAATGAATTTAATTCTCATAACTTAAAATACATTTCTCTTTGTACAAACTCATCACCCATCAAAGTCAATCAAACGTCTTACTTACTATCGGGACACGTGTTTTCATTTCTCGACCTTTTTGATGTCCTACGTTTATAAACACATGTACATACATATGTACAATAGTATAAATGTACACTATATTTAATAAATACATGTTGGGCTCTATATCTGCCTGTTTCTAAAATAACTGGAAGTTTGTTATTTTTCGGCGGTTTTGCCTATCTCAGACGTACTAAGCGTATTTTTTGCTTTCATTACATAAAATCGACAAATTGTCTTATTTTTTATATCAGTTTTGATGGCTAAGATATTTGGATCGATTATGAGCAGTCAGGTATCAGTTATGAGTTTCACAGTGAATGCAGATAATGTTTAAACACATGTGGCGGAGCGCTTCATAGATGGCAAGTTTTTGACTGTGTTTTGTTTCATACAATTGCACAAATCGCAAATTATATACATGTTCCTAAATTTTGTAAATAATTAATAATAGGCTGCGATAAAATAATCCTATGAATACTGAAATTTGAAAGCAAAGGGCTTAAATGGTATTCGCCTAGGACAGGGGTCGGCAACCTACGGTTCGCGAGCCGCATGCGGCTCTTTAGTTTCATTGTTTTAATTTTTTTGTTAAACAATAAGTAATTATCTAATGATACCATATATACATTGTCAACAACTAGCGGAAAGAAATAAATCAACACTCGGGACCATGTTCGATCGTAGACTAAACAATTGCTGATTACGAAAACAAAGAACAGTTTTAAGTGTGTGTGAGGGGATATCGTAACGGAGACGAGGATAAGAAAGCATTCTAGTTTTTGCAATCGAAGTGGGCATACGATGAACCAGTGTTGAAGGATTATATTTTTTTGATACAAGAAAACTATTTTTTACTTTACAACATATCTAATTTTTTGTAAAAAACACTACTTATGTATGAATAAATGAGTGAGAGCCTGTAGCGCCGTGCCCGTAGGGCCGCCATAATAGCAGCTAAAATTTGAATGTTCCTATAGCGCCGCGACAATATGTATAATGAATATTAATCCTATTTGCAATGGATTTGTTCATTCAAATTTTAACTTTCGTTATGTTAGCAACGGTCTCAATGGTCTAAATGTATTTAAGAATTGTTTGGGTTATGGATAGCGATACGTCATCGAGTACCAACGAACGGAAGTACTGGAGAGGCCAAAAAGGAGCACTTAGTGCCGGGACTCCTTACATTACAGTCGTTATATAGCTGTTAATAGATATTTCCTATATTTGGCCTATTGTGCACATAAATTATTATATATTCATTAAACAAGAATTTAAATTAAAGCTTACATCAGGAGTGCGATAAATGTTCCCACGTGCTAATTAAATTAGTGTTTAATAAAAGTGTGTGGCGATTGCACAATGCCACGAAATCATACTACACGAAAACAGCGAAAACCTGGAAAAGCATGGTAATAAGAATCAAGTTGCAGTTGACGGACACCGATACTATCTCCGCCGACCACGGCGTTATCTGGGTATGAACGTGCTTGGCGAGGTGGCGAACTTGGCAAAGATTAAGGAGTTCGGGGTTGGTAAAGTAACCCGCAGGTTGACGTGAGTCATAAATAATTTTATTGCGGAATTCAACTTGATTGTGTCGCAAAATTCGTACAGGATGTTGATTTTAAATTACTTTATTCACTTGCATTTAAGTACAGTAATTATTACAGAAACTTTGTTATTCCAAAAACATTTCTTTTACTTCTAAACGTTTTACTTTTGAATTCTAATCTTAATCTGTCTTTCCATTCCTCAAAACCTATTTATATGAATACTCATTCCCACCTTTTAATAATTAATTTTCCAATCACTTCTTCGCATTCATTAACGGTCATTTTAAAATCTTCCAATCACATTTCCGTAAAATTTAACCGAAAGTATATTTATCAAAGCCTAAATGTTTTATTGGCTTGGGTGGAGTCCTTTCGTGTGACTCATCATGTAGCAAAGTTTCGCCTTGACACTCTCGAGAGTAACAACGAACAAAAGTAACAAGTAAACAGAGACGTATTGATAAAAAGAAAATAACATTGGTTCGTTATCGTAATCTGCGTCCGATGAATTCATCATGGTATACAAGTGTATTATAAACAATAGCGTTATGAAAGTAGAAATATAAAATAGTAGCTGGGTAAAAACTTTACTTAATTTCCTATACCAGGTAAATTATTTTAGATTTAAGTTGACAGGGTAATTTTTATTTGTCGCCTTATAGATTCGACTTTAGCGTTCTGCGCATGGCTGAAGAGTTTATTAACTCGCCACCAGAACTGTAACTCTGATCTGGCTAAAATTATTACAATTCGCCATCAGTGTGAGGTACAAAAAAATAATAAAATTTTGCCGCTTCAGTCTGGTAAAGACTGAATGCATGGCTACCGCTTCAGATTAGCTAAATGCATGGCTGTCGCTTCAGATTAACCGAATGCATGGTTGCCGCTTCAGATTAGCTGAATGCGTGGATGCCGCTTCAGGTTAACTGAATGCATAGGGATTAAGAATATGTATATATGTATATTAAATACAAAAGGGGCCCCACCAAACTTTGTAAAAATACGAAGTTAAAGAAATTTCAGGCATGACAAAATCACGGGTTTCATATAATGGGATAGCAGAAATGGAAAATATGAAGCCCTGGATAAGCTTTGTTAACGACAATTAAACAAGTGCAGCAGAACGACGCATATTGCGCAAAATATCCAGATTGGACCGACACTTCCCCTCTGACATCCTATACGACAACATTAACATCCAACCAATTACCGATCATATCTCTGAGTTCCGGTTACACATTGGCAACTGAGAAATGAGGAAATTACTTATGGATTTCTGGAACCTAGGTCTGAAAAAGCAATCATCACGCTTAAGATATTTTGGAAATTTTGACTGGATTGAGCATGCTATTTTGGAGCAGTACCATGATGTGAAAGGATTTGTTGGCTTGTCTCTATCCACAACATTGTATCCGGGCTTTTGAATTAATGTATTCAAAAGAAAAATTTTGTTTTAGATAAGACAGTATGGCCGAGGCGGTGTTTCCAAATAGTAACAGTAATGGTTAAATACATGACGTTCTGTAATAATCTACATTCCCGAGTGAGGACACTCGGATGGTCAGGATGGCCGTGTTAGCAACGGTTTCAATTGTCTAAATGTATTTAAGAATTGTTTGGGTTATGGATAGCGATACGTCATCGAGTACCAACGAACGGAAGTACTGGAGAGGCCAAAAAGGAGCACTTAGTGCCGGGACTCCTTGCATTACAGTCGTTATATAGCTGTTAATAGATATTTCCTATATTTGGCCTATTGTGCACATAAATTATTATATATTCATTAAACAAGTATTTAAAATAAAGCTTACAGTTAACACTTTACCCTGGCTTAGTACTGGCAATTTTGTGTAAACTAAACGGGCGTGCTTAAAAGTATAAGTAAGGAATCCTCCTTAGAATACAACAGTATTACCTCATAATATAACAATATTAAGAATCTTAATGCAGAATTGCATTTGACTCATTCTGTTATATATTAAGTTACATTATTCTAACTTCTGTGTGCTAATGCTCTCAAATATTTTCCCGTCTTTGTTAACTTCAAACTTTTCTAGAATAATTTTTACTCTTTCTTCTTTTTTAACATATTTAATTCTTCTTCTTTTGCAAATGACTAATTTCACTCAATAAAAATGCTTCACATGATTTTTGGCTCTCTAGTTTTAACACTATTGTAATAAATAAAAAACTTGTTTGTTCAAAACTTCTGCATAAAATCGTTGACTAAAATTTGTTCGAAGATAACAGCTTTGGGGGAGCTGTCAAAGCATATAGGTGATCTTCTTCTACATATTATGATGATTCTTTTCAACTTTTATAATTCTAGACGGGCCAGGTTTGTTTGTACAAAATCATAATGGAATAATAATAGAATTGACTAAATTAAAACATGTATGTATGCATGTATGTACATAGGTTTACATATTTACTTAATTATCGTGGCACTACGGGCACGCTCAAATATTACCTGCTATTATCGCGACGCTACGGGCACGCAAAAAGGTCGCGGCGTTAAGGGCACGGCGCTACGGGCACGACACCGAATTAATAGATATTTTTTCTTATGAATAAATAGATAAATTTTTTGTTTATCAAAAAACAATATTTATGTAGTATTTATTGTAGGAAAGAAAACATTTTGTGGCTCTTTAAAAACTTTGAAATTTTGTAAATTGCAGTTTTTGACTCTTCCGACTCAAAAGGTTGCCGACCCCTGGTCTAGGATAAACATAATTTCCTGTAATTAAAGTCTTACGTGGTGCATTCACTGAGAATTTGGATATGACATGATAGGCAATTTCTTGCTTAATAAAGTGCTGAAATACAGATTTCCTTATTTTGTTTCGTTTCGGAGATATGATTATTTTTTTCTGAAACACTGCAAATAGTACTCAAAAGGTGCGGCCATATATTTGGTCATAACAGTGACCATTATTTTTAAGGGGAAATTCAAAAATGTAATAATACATAAGGTATTCTATTTAAAAAAAAGTAAGTTAAGTTCCGCTCAGGAAAGAAAAAAATCAGAAATTGACCAAAATTCACCTAAGTCTAAGGTTTTTAAAGTTTGGCTGTGTAGGAATACTGCATTCAAAAGTTAATTTTAATTAATCACCTGATTTAAAAAAAAAAGGACTTATTTCAACATACCAAAATACGTCTTAACCAACGGTGACATGTGTTTCGGTGCTTAATTTATGTACTTACAGTGTGAAATTTTTAACGTAAGTCTCGCGAAACAAGTGTCAAAGTTAGATAGAAGTGAACAAATCTTGCAACAATTTTGTAAATAATTTAAATAAAATTTCATGCGGGAATTACCTGGTGGATCAAGCAGGTTTTCTGTATTGGTATCACATCCACTGGCAGCTCTTGCTGTAACAGGACTCGCATTTGCACTTGTGACGGGTGTAACAACTCCATTGGCAGTAACTTTACTTATTGCAGTTTTTGTTGCTTCTTTTACTTCATTAAACTTATCTATAAACTTCAATAATAAAATAATATGACAATGTCTTACGTTATAGTAACATTGATTGAATTTTAATTGTCATTTTAAATACCTTCGTCTAAAAGCTTAGAATGCAGAAATTACGGTAATTATGTACAATAGCTAACCCTTCCTATTTTCTTGAGAAAAAAGTATGTAGTAGAGTTCGTCATACTGATCAAGAAGATAATATGTTGGGCGCAAAAACCATCCCTTCATGGTGTTTTTGAGTTTCTTCATTTTGTTGTTTATGTTCTTCCGAGTCTATTGTAAAACGGGGTTAGTAGTAGTGGTTTGTTGTTTTTTCGAATATTCGGAAGATGTTTGCTTATTTTGTAGATTAAATACGAAATTATTTGTAGTCTTTATCTATGGGTAATACATGATACTGCTTGTTTTTTCTTAACTCTGAAAGGTTATTCTTAGTCTTTTACGAACACAAATGTTAAGAAAGGGTGAAGGGTATGCAAATGTAAACACACCCATCCTGAACCATAACCTATTGCAATACACGCGGAAGTATTACGACAGTTTTTTGTATTTTATGACATATTCATACTGGTTTTGAGCTTCAAAAAATACAAAAAACTGTCGTTATACTTTCGTGTGTATTGCAATAGGTTAGGGGTATGACACACGTAACTGCACGGCCGAGTCGGCATAAGTTTACATTGGTTTATATGTGGTAAGATACATGAGGCGGCGCGGCCAACTCGGCAGCCGAGAGATTGGAATAGTCTTAGACTAGTAAAGAGGGAGGACACGTAACTCGTATGCCGACTGTACGTCGAAAATTGAGGCATTATTTTGGTACCGCCTCCATTTACTGATCCCAAACAGTGCGTTGACAGCGTTTGTAAAAGTGTCAATATAATTAAATAGTGTAGTTAGGTTTTAGTGGATTTTTGTTTAAAACAATGCTGATTTGTTCTTCTTACGGCTGTAAAAGCCGCAGTGAAAGAAATGAACCAGAAATCACATTTCACAAGTAAAAAGTATTTTACGTAGTAAGGTTAAGCAAAGAAAATTGTGTTTAATTTGTTTATTGTTTAGATACTACTTAAAATATGTTATAATTTACGTACTATAATCATTAATGCATTATATTTTTTTTGTTGGAATGGTTTACTGATAGTGTAAGAAACAATAAATACTTTCAAAGTTGTAAGATGCATGCGTTTACCACAATATTACCATAGGCGGCGTCACTTTTAGTTATACAAATCTAAAAAAGTAAAATTAATTAATTAATAAAATTCGTCTTAATGTTTATTAGTTCCGCCACATCATGTTAATTAAAGTTAATAAAATAATTCTATGCATTTAATTTCATTGAACCTGTATTCTCTTTGACATAAAATAAATAATATTTTCTTAGTAACGTAAGACGCAATACAACAGTTCTTAATAATTGTTTACTTTATCAAATAAACAATTGATACTCTGTATGGAATGATAATTGTACGAATAATGGTAACAAAACAAACTCCCTCTTAACATTTTATGTTGCGATACTGAGCGCTGTCTCGTGATCCCAATCGTCCTCAATTTGCAGTCGACTATTACCTGTCCCCTCTCTTTCCTAGTCTAAGGGAATAGTACTAATCAAAGAATTTTAGTTTTGTTTATAACTCAAAAATGAAATCCTATAGCAAACTTATAATTACATTGATGAATTTATTTCAAAAAGACAAATGTTGGATGTGTTATTTACTTATTTACATCTCTTAGATGATCAAGCAATTTTTTACTCTCAGAAGTGGAATATTTTTTTCAAATAGTTGCAATCGTTGTCCTTTTTTTTACTTTGGCAAAATTGGACACCCTGTAATTTTTTCTCTCAGCTGCCGACTGTAAAACCACCTCGTGTGACTTGAAGTCGACTCGGCTGCCGACTTAGCCGTGTCATGGCCCTTACGATTCAGGATGGGTGTGTTTACATTTACATACCCCTCACCGTTTTTATTCGTAACATACTAAGAATAACTGCTTTCAAAGTTTAAACAAACAAGCAGTATCATGTATCACCTACAGATAAAGACCATAAATTATTCCGTTTCTAAGCTAGAACAATAAACACTACACGATCTCAACATTCGAATAAATCAACAAACCACTACTAATGAATGCTTTTTACAGAACACATGCAAGACACATACAAGAAACTATTAAGCTCAAAAAGAGCATGAAGGGGTGATTACCGCGCCCAACATATATTTTTGATCAGCATAACTTACTCTACGACATACTTTTTTTTTTTTTTCAAGAAAATCGAGAGGGGGTCAGCTGTCATGCATAATTTACGAAATTACAACTAGCAGCCGTTCGTAAAATACGCTCGCAAATAATGAAGGCGGGAGGGGTATTGCTTAACGTGACGAAATATGACAAGGGGCAGGAGGGATCTAAGGAAATGTACCGTTTGCAGTTTATTACTTTTATTTTGATTTTTTTTTTCTTAGGTTCTTCATTATAGTGAAAATTATTCTCAAGTACTTGAAATGATAATAAAATGAAACAACTACTCAACTGCATTCAAAAGTTAATGTTTATGTTTGTCTAAGCTTCAATAAATTATACCGCAATAAAGTGTTCGCTTTATTATTTTCTGCAGTAAGTTCTAAATATACCTTAACACAAATATAATGCAGGACATGGTCGAAACGTTTCGTTAGCCAGAAAAATGGTTAATTTAACTTTTTTCAAGCGAGGCTTCTACAGGTGCATCGCTCGATAGATCTCAGACCAATTCCGGAAAAGAAAATCCAATTCCGCTTTTGTATAAGTCACAACTTCTAAAATCGGTTGAATTATGATTTAAGTGTAAATTTATTATATAAGAACATAAGCTTTCACGGTTCGGGCTTGTAGGTCGTGGTTTGTTAGGAACTATTTAGTCCAAACGTTTCGTCAGCAACTGCGGCTGACATTCAGTAGATTAATGTTGACGAGAGCGAAAATCATACCTCGAAGTCTCGAAGCGACTGAGCGTGGAGGTGGCTTCGCGCTGATATCCATTCCGGGAGGCGGTGAGCGAGCCGCAGATGGAGGTGTGTTAAAATGATTCGTACGTGGATTCGACCCCTTCTGTGCAGTTCTATCTATAGCTTGATGCCGTACGGTACTCAAACTAAGTCCTTCATTTCTGTTGAAATTCATAGGGTGTTTGTAAATTTCGACGGCTTCCCTATGCAATCGGGGGAATACTTTTCGGTAATAAAGTAATAAAGTTACTTTCTTCAGTGCTTCGGGCGCTTTTGTCTACGTTTTGGTGTAAAGGTTTGAGCTATTTAGTATGTTCTACAATACCTTGCCTTTTTATTGAAGGTGTTTACAATTCCCTAAGTCAATCATACCTTTCGCTGTATTAAAATTTCTTACTAATTCTTCGCTATATTCTTCTTTACATTTTTAATTTGAAATCTAAATTCTATATTCCACCCTTTTAGTTTCAAATTCTTCCCTATAGCATTCGTTTTTTCGCTACTTTTTCACATTTAAATATTTCTTTTTATGCCAGTATTCTTTGTTCCGCCAATTTTTATTAATTACGTGTATTTTATTTTTATTCTTAATTAAGCATAGACTTATTGTTTCTCTCAGTTCTCTCCAATTATTGATTTCTCCTATTCTTTCTTTCACCTTTAGTTTATATTCTTTCCTATAGCTGTTTCAGACCAATCATTCACCTCCCTGTACTCATACTCACACCTTTTATACCTCGAGCTTTCTTTCCACTCAACCATCAGAAGCAAGTGATCTGATTCTATCACTTCTAAAATCTTCAAGTTATTCAACTTCTGGCATGCATTTCACTTTACATAATCTATAACTGATTCACTATTTCCAATAAAAATAAACTCTCCCTCACTACCTCATTCGTGAATCCTATTTAAAAAGCACATTCCGTTTTTATTACACCAGTCAATAAGAAAAATTTCCCTCCCCACTTTTGATTTCCTCATGCCTTCGCTTGTCCTCGATGTTTTTTATTCTTAGCTTCATTTGTTTATTATTATCATCAATTTTTCTGTATATTTTCTCTAATAACTCTTTAACGCTTTTGTCTTCTCCCATTTTCTCTTCTTCTTTTGTAGCCCAATTTTTCTCTTTCAACATCCCTTTTTTGCTCTGGTATTACCTCTGCTTTTGTTTTTCTATCATCTTTCAACCAATTCACAAGCTTATTCGTTTTTTCTTGATAGTCACTTTTTTCACTAGCTTTTCCTATCTCTATTCTTTTGTTTGTCGCCTACCCTAGAATTTATTGCTCTACTTGTTTACATTCCCCTATTTCTTCTTCATCTGACATTCCTCTGTTTTGTTTTATTAACCTTTTTTTGTATATAACCGCGATTAGAAGTTCCTTCAGTCAACCTGCGATCTTTTAATCCAAAAAATATCCGCTTAGCAAAATTGTATTATGATTTATATTCTTAATTAATGAAGAAAACAAAAAAAATCACAATTGCACACCGCGGAAAAAAAAAATTTTTTACAAAGTCGTTATTACATGTATACTCAAACGACAACACTTAGTAAGCGGTAATCGCGACAGCTAAGAAAACGCATCTAGATTTTTCGACAACCTTCAATCAATCCCTCGATATTTGATTCATTTTATTAGCATTATTTCAGTCGCTCGGCGGCCGAGTCGGCCGAGCTGCTGTGCGTGTCATGATAGTATGACTAGTGCAATCATTGTTCGAAATGCCTACTTTTACTGTCGTAGGCCGCAGCGATCGCACGTAAGGGAAGGATACAGTTGCTGCATAACTTCCCTCACCTTAAATTTGAATCGAACCTAAATACTATTTCGTGAATGGATAATAATATGGATTTAGTTGAATAAAATAACACAACCTTGGAAATATAACATGTCTGTTGTAATTACAATCTGACAAAATAAAAATATTTATAGGTAATCTTTACCAAGACTAATAATCTTGGTAGATTCAAGCTATTTTCGGTGATTTTATTGTGAAACATTTTGTATAACTATTAAATAAAACACAACAGTGGAAAAGTTTCACCCGATTATTAGTCTAACTCGACAAATTTGTTTCGGTAGGAGCTACCATTATCAAGAGTATATCAAATATTACTAAAGTTATAAGAACAGTTTACATATTTATAGTTTAAGTCTGGGGTTGCCATCTATATAGGAGAAGTGGGGAGTTTAGAGAGTCTAGTTCTTGTTGATTGTTTACTAGGTTGAGCTTTTGGAATTTAGCTTTCTTAATTTCCAGGTTTTCGAGCAAGTTAAGTTTTTTACTTTTGTTTATATTTGAATGTAAAACTTTTGTTTTTTCTACATCGATATTATGGTTGTTATTAGCACAATGTTCGGAAAACCCAGTTTTTTTATCTTTTTTGGTAATGTTTGCTATATGTTCTTTTATTCGCGTTTTTATTGCTCTCCCACTTTGACCTATGTAGGTAGCATCACAAGAGTCACAATACAGCTGATATATGCCACTTTTCTCTTTGATGTCTTTTTTCGGTTTATTATGTACTAAAATGTTTCTTAAAGTTTTATTATTGGTTTCTATTGCACACACATCAAACTTTTTTAGACAATTTTTTAAATTACAAGAGACATTATATATATATATAATTAAGTGCACAATAGTTCTGCTTAGTTGTTATTTCTAGGCTATTATTGTAAAGGCTTTTTGTTAGGATTTTTTGCTTTTTACATCTGATCATATAATCTATTAGCGTGGAATTGAAACCATTATTTATAGCTATCTTTTTAATTGTGTTAACTTCTGATTCGAAATGTTGTTTTGATAGTGGTACATTTAGAAGTCTGTGTATAAGCGAATGGAAAACCGCATATTTTGTTTGTTTTGGGTGGTGTGAGTCAAAGGGAATGATAGTGTCCGTATATGTTGGTTTTCTAAAAATATTAAAACATAATGTTTCGTTGCAATTGGTTACTTTTAAATCTAAGAAGTTTAATGTGTGATCTATTTCTTTTTCTATAGTGAATTTAATATTACTATCTAATGAATTTATGAATGCTAAAAATAAGTCTAATTGCCTACTGTTGCTTGACCAAATGCAAAACACGTCATCCACATACCGATGCCAGGAAAATACGTTCTTAATGAGGTTGTTGTTTGATGCGAATAATACTTGTTCTAAATGAGCCATGTACAATTCTGATAATATAGGTGATAACGGCGAACCCATTGGGAGGCCATCCTTTTGTTGATAGCAAATATTTTGAAATTGGAAATAGTTTTGATCTAGGCATAATTTCAGTATTCGTAACAGGTCTATTTTCTGTTTATATTTCAAATTGCTAGTATTGATTTTATTATTTAGAATTTCTAATAACTTGTTGATTGGGATTGATGTGAATAAACTCGAAACGTCAAAAGATACTAGTATACAGTTTTTTGGTAGTTTTAGATTTTTTATTTTTTGTATAAAGTCTAACGTATTTTTGACCGAATATTTAGACTGTGTATCAATATTGTCTAAAAGTATTCTATTCGCAAGTCTGCATAGTTTATAACACGGGGCTTCTATATATGATACCACCGGTCTCATTGGGTTGTTATCCTTGTGGATTTTTGGTAGACCGTATAATACCGGGGCGGACGGATTTAAATTTTTAAGTCTAAACCTATCATTGTTTTCAATCCAGGCATTATCTTCATTAATGAGCTGGTAAACAGTTTTTTGAAATTTAGGTGTTGGATCTATAGATAAAGTAGAACAATTTGTGACTTTTAGTAGATCGGACATTTTGTTATTATATGAGGTTTTGTCTAGAATTACCACTGTGTTACTCTTATCTGCTTTTGTGATAATTAAGTCATTGGTGCGGCATTTGTCTTTGATACTATTTATGCTATTGATTTCTACCGATTTTTTACATGGTTTCTTTGTATTATAGAATTTCTTTTTAAGACTCTCGGCTAATAGGAACCCCTCTTTATTGATAATATCGCTATCTACCTCGTTTTTTACTAGATTTTGTAACGCTATTTCTAAGTTAATACCTAACAATTCAAAGTCTTTTTTATTGTGGTTAGGAAACGGCGCATATTTTAGTCCTTTGTTTAGAATCGCCAATTCATTACTATCAAATATAACATCGCTCAAATTTCTTACCCTCGGGCCAAAATTGAATGTGTCTTCCTCATTGAAGTTGGAGTTTTCTAACCACAATAAAAAAGACTGAATTGTTAGGTATTAACTTAGAAATAGCGTTACAAAATCTAGTAAAAAACGAGGTAGATAGCGATATTATCAATAAAGAGGGGTTCCTAAATCTAAAACTACCAAAAAACTGTATACTAGTATCTTTTGACGTTTCGAGTTTATTCACATCAATCCCAATCAACAAGTTATTAGAAATTCTAAATAATAAAATCAATACTAGCAATTTGAAATATAAACAGAAAATAGACCTGTTACGAATACTGAAATTATGCCTAGATCAAAACTATTTCCAATTTCAAAATATTTGCTATCAACAAAAGGATGGCCTCCCAATGGGTTCGCCGTTATCACCTATATTATCAGAATTGTACATGGCTCATTTAGAACAAGTATTATTCGCATCAAACAACAACCTCATTAAGAACGTATTTTCCTGGCATCGGTATGTGGATGACGTGTTTTGCATTTGGTCAAGCAACAGTAGGCAATTAGACTTATTTTTAGCATTCATAAATTCATTAGATAGTAATATTAAATTCACTATAGAAAAAGAAATAGATCACACATTAAACTTCTTAGATTTAAAAGTAACCAATTGCAACGAAACATTATGTTTTAATATTTTTAGAAAACCAACATATACGGACACTATCATTCCCTTTGACTCACACCACCCAAAACAAACAAAATATGCGGTTTTCCATTCGCTTATACACAGACTTCTAAATGTACCACTATCAAAACAACATTTCGAATCAGAAGTTAACACAATTAAAAAGATAGCTATAAATAATGGTTTCAATTCCACGCTAATAGATTATATGATCAGATGTAAAAAGCAAAAAATCCTAACAAAAAGCCTTTACAATAATAGCCTAGAAATAACAACTAAGCAGAACTATTGTGCACTTAATTATATATATATATAATGTCTCTTGTAATTTAAAAAATTGTCTAAAAAAGTTTGATGTGTGTGCAATAGAAACCAATAATAAAACTTTAAGAAACATTTTAGTACATAATAAACCGAAAAAAGACATCAAAGAGAAAAGTGGCATATATCAGCTGTATTGTGACTCTTGTGATGCTACCTACATAGGTCAAAGTGGGAGAGCAATAAAAACGCGAATAAAAGAACATATAGCAAACATTACCAAAAAAGATAAAAAAACTGGGTTTTCCGAACATTGTGCTAATAACAACCATAATATCGATGTAGAAAAAACAAAAGTTTTACATTCAAATATAAACAAAAGTAAAAAACTTAACTTGCTCGAAAACCTGGAAATTAAGAAAGCTAAATTCCAAAAGCTCAACCTAGTAAACAATCAACAAGAACTAGACTCTCTAAACTCCCCACTTCTCCTATATAGATGGCAACCCCAGACTTAAACTATAAATATGTAAACTGTTCTTATAACTTTAGTAATATTTGATATACTCTTGATAATGGTAGCTCCTACCGAAACAAATTTGTCGAGTTAGACTAATAATCGGGTGAAACTTTTCCACTGTTGTGTTTTATTTAATAGTTAATCTTGGTAGAGTTAGAAGAAAAGTGTCCATAAATCGAATACGATGCACATTAGGTTTAAGGTACACTACCTTTTTAAGTAGGTGAATATATGTATCTTCTTCCCAAATCAGTAATAAAATAGAGGGCGTTCTGCTTAAAAAAAATGACCTTCATGCAGTTTTCTTAGTTACATAGGTACTTAAAGAAAGCGTTCTCTCTCGGTTTACGAAAACATTAAAAAAAGTTACTCAGAAGGGCGATCTAAAAAATGTAAAAATACACAGGGTATTGCACTTAATATAACGAAGTTGTATGCGTAAGTAGCAACGCCGCAATATTTTAGTTAGTTTGTTAGTAACCAAAATTTCAAAGCAATTGATTCGTCCACTGTTCAAATATGTACTTTTAATCGTACATCCACCGTGGCTAACCCTGTACATATTCTAGGTCAGGAAAAAAACTGCAACATACTAAACTTTGAACTGCATTGGAGGTCGGGGGTGTGGGGGTTGAAGCATACCGTTACCTCCTTTTAAAAAAATAACATATAACAAGCTGATCTGATAACAAAAAAATTACAGGCCATTATTCATAGTTACATTTTTTTCAGCATTCTAAGCCGGAAGACTATTAAAAATATTGATTTTTTTTAGGTAATCAACAAAATTTAATACTTTTACAATCTTTTAAATCACTAAAATATGAAGTGGATTTTTTACTTCGTAAACAAAAGCTTGGTGGCCATGGAAGTGTACAGGGTGGCCCAAAGTCACTGGCCTATTAAACGTTTATGGAAAACTAATGTTATAAAAATTTTGAAAAAAATCGTCTAGGACTTACGATACATGGTCAATTTTTTTTTAAAATATTTTCAATTGTAAAGCACTTCGGGTTAGGTTGAAGTTGTTGTTGAAGCTTTGTTATTTTAATCGGAATGACATATTTTTAACCACGAATTTGAATAAAACGTTAAATTTTAAGGTAAGTTTGATAACCAACTTCTTCGCCTAGGCCCTAGGATGAACAGTTTTTAAGATAATTCAATTTATAGAAAGAAATTCATTAGTGCAATCTAAACAATAAAAAATCGTTACTTAACCAAAAAGTGACTGAGTACTGAAATTTTTACCGGTTGTAATAGAGGTTTAAGGCTAATGTCCTGCCAAAACTAATCTTCATAATTTGTAAAGGGCGTTCATAAAAAAGTCCAAAATTTTAAAACATCAAACATTTTTTTAAATTGCACCTTCCTTTTTTTATTTTTCACTCAATTTCTCTTTTTCTCCTCTTACAATATATTGAGGTATGAATGTGAATCAAATGAAAAATTAATATATGGGAGGTACCATTTTAAAAAACGAAGTTATTCGTACTTAAAGTTTTAAAATTTATTTTTAGCAGGACATTAGTCTTAAACCTCAACTATAACTTTTTTGGAAAGTTGTAATTTTTTGTTTGGATTGCAGTAATAAATTTTTTTCCACAAATTAAATTTTCTCAAAAATTATTCATCCTAGGCGTACATGTTGGTTATGAAACTTCAAATAAAATTTAATATTTTATTCGAGTTTGTCATTAAAAATATACCATTCCCCTTAAAATAACAAAGTGGGTATCAATTTCTGGTATAACCTGGAGTTTTATACAATTGCAAATATTTTAAAAATATAGGTCATTTATTGTAAGTACTAAAAAATTATTTTTAAAATTTTCCTACCATTAGTTTTCCATCAACGTCTAATAGGCCACTGACTTTGGGCCACTCTATATAATTGCCTAATAATATATCAATAATACCTTTTGCAGTTCAGATTCTGAAGAAAAGCCAAGTCCATAAACTGTATTAGCTCTAACATCCGACCACTGTCCAAATTTTTGTGATGTTTTAGTAAATGTCATAGTTGGTGTTACTGTGCTATTTATTACTGCTTTGGAACCTTCTACACTAATAATGCGATATAAGCTTCTTGAAGAATCGTAAAAAAATGAAACATTAACAGCAGCTGTAGAGGCAGGCATCCACGACCTTTTTGTTTTTGGGTCAATATGAAATACATGTGCCTTACATGTGAATATTGGTTGTTCTCTAAAATAAACAAATGTTACTTTTAATTTAGAAGTTAAAAAAAAAGAAAATGTTCTAATATACCACCTTTAAGTTTAATGTACAACAGGATTAATAAATATATAATGAGAAATGCTTACCCCATGACTTCTTTACCCAACGTCATTTAGAATTCAAGATTGGAAAATAACTACTTTGATATATTTTCAGAATCACTTTTTGATATTTACATTAATATTTCTATTACATAGTTTACAACAAACTGTTCTCCCTGATCTGTCAAACGCCTCAACGTCTTTCAACGTCTATGGCCTCAACCCTAGCCTCAACACTTTTTCGTACCCATTCTTACCCATCTCATAGTTTGGAAACCAGTGTTGCCGCGCTGAATTTCAGAAATGTACTGAGCCGTTACTGAGCATTTGCTGTAAAGTGAAATACTGCCGTTTCTCATAGAATATACCTATTTTTTGCACTGATGATATTATTAAACAATAAAGTAAAATTGTAAAACCATTAGGTAAAAAAAGTAAGGAACAACGCGCGAGTGCGAAGTCACATCAACGTCGTCCGTCTAATACCTAATTCGAATTCGGGAATCGGCGCCAGCGATTTGCATTTGCGGTTTATAGAATTTAATGTATGGATTTACATTCCACTCTAGTATTTCAAGAAATCATTAACCGATGGTCTTATTAAAAATGTACTAGAATTAGGCCTTTTTATGATGAAATGTAAAATATACTAAAAATAGTACAAATGTACTGAAACTGCAACACTGTTGGAGACTACGTTAAAGACGACTGTGGCACCCAGTTGCTCCCACGAAGTTTTTCGTTTTCTTAAAAACTAGGAGTTGCTTTTTACTTTATTTACAAATATATTCGTTACTTTTAGATTTGATATTATTTTATATTTCCTTTCATATTTTTTATCAGAATTATGATGTTAATCAATCAGAAAATAAATAAGTAAGTTTCTTGTTTATAAGTTTCTACAATGTAGACAGCCGTTCGCGCGCAAGAATTTGAGCGGATCGTCTCGAACCGCTGCGCGCTCTATCGGTCAAGGATTTTGCACCAGAAATTTTGACATTTCTTTAACATTGCCTTCGGACTCCTTCTATCCATACTTCTGACCCTCTTCTGACTTCGTGATATTACCTCTGGGAGGTAAGGCGCTTCCAGTGGTTTACCACCACATAAAAATGGTAGACCAGGCATGAACACAGACCACCACGACATGGACCACTATTTTTATTCAAACATATAAAAAGCTAAAATATCCCTAGAATTCATTAAAAGGTTTAAAATGAAAGAAAATGGGACATTCTTATTGCTCTGTTTTACGGTTTTTGTAATTTGGTTGTTTCTTAAACACCGTTTTTACTTAAATTTGTTCTAAAGGCAGACATATTCAATCTTGTAAGAGAAGGAACTTTTCATCATTCTTTTACATTGTGTTGCAATTATTTTTTTCAAAAATCTGAAACAGTATTTAAATACGTTCCAATATATAACAGCCTATCAGATTCACGTCAGTACAGAAATCTAGACCGGAACGGTGTTTACCTGTGTTTACCGTATACTGCCGTATACTGCATCGGTGCGTGTATTAGCTTATGGACGAAACTTGTAGGGTGAATTTTTCGATTTTTTTGAGCGTTGCTGAACATTCGGAAGCATTTGTATGAAAGTTCATGTAAGTTAAATTAAGTACTGTAAGTATTACGTAACATTTTCTGCAATACAGATTACTTTCATCGAGAAATTTTAGTGAACATAACCTATAACATGGTGATGTGATGTGTTGGGCGCCTGGTTATTACCATTACAATCAAAGAGAAACCTGCCAATTCTTCAAATTTCCGAAGAATGAAAATCTTAGGTGTACCGTTTGATCTTTTTAAAAAATGTTTTATCCTTCATATAATGTATTTTACGGTTTATTGAGCAAAATAATACAAAACCTTATTCGATAGAATTGATATTTATAGCTGCGTTTGTTTATTATAGATTCACAGAGTTGTTCTTGTTTTGTTTATAAAAGAATGTTCACACATGGTTCACACTATTGCGGGGTGTGAGAAAGGGAGAGAGTACTAAAACACGCGAGTACACAGTGCCACAGTGGTGACATGTGATTCAAAGAAGTAAGTTGTGTAGTATGCAGGTTAATAATGTGTACAGATTTAAATGATCAGTAAAAGGGTTAATCGGGTTACGATGCATTGGGATGCCATGTACAGGCGTCCGGGGAAGCCTCTACTTTTTCAGGTGACTAGCTAGTAGTGGAAGATTGAAGATAACCAAGATATTATGTAAAATGCGTAATTGTTAACTTTAAAACTTGAGTTGATGTCAATATGATAACTGGATATCACGATCCAGACATATGAGTATTGTGAGGGGGCAGAGGACCCCCGGTGAGTACTTTACGTAAATTGTATTATTTACAGAACAGTAATTTTTGTTCTTTATTACATGTAATTAATTTTCGTCTGTCTGGTTGCATTAAATCGAACACTGCCGAAGGTAAACAGCTCTGACCCACGGAGGATTTTCAAAATAATTTCCATCGATTAGGTAAAATAAAAGTCTAGTTTACATAGGAAAAAGTGGATTTTATTAGTTAAAAACAGTTTAATAAGTTAGGAGCACGCACTCTTATAGGTTATGTTTATTACATTTATTCTGTAAAGTTTTTTCTTTTGAATAAAATGCCAAGCAATACTAACAGCACTTAGCCTATAACTTATGAACTTTCATAAAAATGCTTTAAAATATCCAACAACACTGTAAAAAGTCCACAAACTCGCACACAAAATTTCCGCCGTAAGCCAAAACACGCACCTCTGCTTTGTTTGGATCCCTGACCGTGATCTACGTCAACAAAAATGGCGGGCTGACGTCATGTCATCGCTAATAGAAGTGTACGCTAATTAAACAGCTACTAGACTTCCCATACTATTTTTAAAATTCACTGATGATTTAAAAAAATTCATAAATAACGTTTGCTTAAAAATAATTACAATCACTACAATATTTTCTACATATATTCTCTAATTCGAGTTTTTCATCTAGAATTTTGAATAGATGGTTGGTTGTGGACCTGCATCTTTCTATGCTTGCATCACATAAATAAACATATCCCTGAGAAGCTATAAATATTCTTTAAAAAATTCCGTAGAGTGGTCTATCTAATTCTCATTTTCATCACTGAATTTATGAAATTAATATAAATTGCGCAACAATGCAGAGTACTGTAACTCTAGAAAAAACAATTCCTGGATATACAAAGGTAATTTTAAGTGATATTGCAGGAACAACAACCTCAATAGAATTTATAAAAGATGTATTATTTAAATTTGCATCTGAAAATATACAACCGTTTTTGGAATTAAATTGGGATAAAGAAGAAGTTCAAAATGCACTTGGACTTCTTTCTGATAAAAGTATGCAATTACAAGATGCTGTTACAGTTTTCAAAGAGAAAACAAATAAAAATGAAAACAATGAAGGACTAAAAATTTTGCAAGGCCTTCTTTACCAGAAAGGTTATGAGAAAGATTTAAAAGCACATGTATTCTCTGATGTTGTCAGATGTTTTAAAACCTGGTCTAAAAAATATAAAATTGCAATTTATTCAACGGGCAGTGTTAAATCTCAGGAACTTCTTTTTGCCAATACAAATGAGGGTAATTTGGTTGAATTTATTGAAAATTACTTTGATCTATCAATTGGACTAAAAACTGATGGTTCCAGTTACAGACAAATTGCAAAACAACTAAACGTAGAACCTCAAAATATACTATTTCTAACAGACTCAATCACAGAAGCTGAAGCAGCTGAAAAAGTGGGATGTCATAGTTTTCTAGTGTTAAGATCTGCTGATCAATATAAAACAATTGACCCTTCTTTAAACACTATATCTTCCTTTGATGAACTTAACATATGAAGACTACATAATCAGAAAACTAACTTTTACAGTGTCCATCAATGTATCTTTTTACATGTTCACATTGTAAATTATAAACTGTATAAATAACTATTACAAATAAAGTTTTATATTTTTATTTCGTAATAAAACATATTTTACAAGTATGGTTCAGGAAATTCGAATGTAACTTCCCTTCCAGTTAGTTTTTTATAAACTGCTGCAAATGTATCAACCTGCAACAAGATAATTAAAATCTATTTTGCTTTATAAATATAGTGTTTACCTTATGTTCAATGGTCATTTGCTGGTTTTTGTCAAGGTGAACCTTAATCAATTGAGAACCATCTAATTTTACTCTGATACGTTTACCAACAATTTCAGCAGGAAACACCAAATCTTCTAAGATAGCATCATAAACGGCAGTCAATGTACGAGAACGTGGGCGTTTCTGCTTGTTCTTCATACGTGTTTTTCTTGTTGGCTTAGGAAGAATTTTACGTTCACCAACAAAAACAACATGTTTCCCACTGAACTTCTTTTCTAACTCACGGACTAATCTTGTTTGAATTTTTTGAAACTGTTTCAATTTCGGCATCGGTACATATATAATAACTGACTAAAAATTAAATGCAATTAAAATAGCACCTTCTTTTCATGATTTAATATTACCTTTTTATTATTCAACTCAATTTCTCGGGCTTTTGTTATATGTAATTCACGAAGTTGAGCCTTTAAGTCTGAATTCAATTCAAGTTCCAATAAGGCCTGAGCTACTTGCTGTTCAAAATCATCAGGTTCACCTCCCCCAGTTTTAATAATTTTCGACGACATCTGAAAAATAAACAATAAAAACAGGGCAAATTATACACATAAAATAAAGAAAAGGTTAACATTAAAGAAAATTATAATTACTGGCTAACCTATACGAACGTATATTAACCCAAAAAAATTTGTTACTGTATCTAACGATCCACGTTTGAAATAAATAATGATAGTAATAAAATTAACAATACTCTATTAATTACTGTTATTTTCTGACAATAATGTAAAAAATCTAATTTTAACCAAAAGTTAGAATCAAAATCAACATGTACCTTGCCGACCTGCTTTAGCGTCAAAAAGAACCAATAGGTGGCGGTAGCGCATTCGCGGGTACTAAGTTCTGCTCTGTAAAGTTGGCGAAAAAGTTTGCCATTTTTAATTGTTGGCGATTTTATTCGATTGTTGGTGACTGTTGGTGCAAATTTATCGTTTGTTGGTATCTCGTTTTTAAATTATTTACAATTTAAGTACTGACGTGAAGTTGGCGAATATAACCTTCGTTTGAGTATTTTTAGAAACATCTTAACGATAATCGATAGGAAATCGTTTGTTGGTCCCGATTATATTAATTTCATCGTTTATTGATGAATATATAATTAATAATTAATAAAAAAATATCTCCCCGGATTTGAAATTTCAGGCATGTACTTTAACCACCAAATTCGTTCCAACTACCATACATTCATATGAATATACATAAATTACATAACCCATAAAGTCGACAATCCCTTTTAATAATTTGTTGCTTGTTTGAGACAACTCGGAAATACTATTCTAAACATCACTCACTACAAGCGTTCGCTTATTGCTAATAAACGATTCGTAAACATCTTCGAACGTTTGGTGGTCAATAGTGGATTACTAAATAAATTATTCGATTGTTGACATAATTTTATTGTTTATTGGTAACCTGTTTTAGTTATTAACAATTCTGACTACAAAACAATTTATAAGAAAATGAAAAATAAAAAAAAGTTATTAATCCTCAGGGTGCTAGCACCCCACCCAACGAATTTCGAAAAAAAAGTGGGTTTAATAGGTCACTAATTTCTCACAATTGGTTAGGTTAGGCATACATATTGTAGAAACGGATATATTTTATTGTTTTTTTCTATTTATCTAGTCCTATTTTTTGTCTAGACCTGACCAAATAATAATTATAGCTGACCAATTAAAAGCATCTAAAACTCAATCGATTGCTATTAATTTTTTTTAATTTTAGTTTAAATGGGGTGCCAGCAGTATCGAATATTCTTACAAAAAAAATCGAATTAACACTAATTTCCTATCGCCGACCAATTAATGGGACCAACTGACCAATTGTGACCTATAAGACCCATATATATTTCTTCTTCGAAATTCGTTGGATGGGATGTTAGCTTCCTGGAGGTAGGAAAGTGCTGGGTTACCGGATGGTGACCGGTCGATCTACTACCTCATTACCAAGGAAATATTATCAGGAAAATCACCTACCGAACGTTATGCGAATACTTGGTGGAATTAAGGGAACAGCTGGTCGCCACTAAAACTCAAGTTTGCTATTCTAAGGATAAAATGAGGGTTGGATCGACTGGACTGGAGGATAGTGCGAAGTATGCTGGAGGTCCTGTTTCGGTATAAGGGGGTGGAGATACTGGTTTGCACCTGACCACCTGACCAATTATGACCTATTATTCTTTGTATATTGTATTTATTGCCACCAGAAATTGATTACATTTTCAGTCACTTGTATTACATATATAACCACGTTTGTGTTTTCCCTTAGTATAATCACCTAATTGCATTTCATTTTGTGATTTCGTTAGAAGGCTCAAAGTCATTTTCCTCTTTATTCTTATTACCTCCATGGTTTAAACGTTAAATTTTTGTGTTAGTGTGTGAAATGTGTCATTCTGTAGGACTGAAATGGGAAATGGATAATTTTTAAATTAAATATTTCATTAAGATTGTCCATAATATAGTTCTATTTTTAAATATATTAAAGAAATACGTTTACAAAAACTTGGGACATTTTACAAAAATCACAAACCCATTTATATTTCGGGGATTTTTATTTTAGTTGAGACATCACGCATCTGGCGCTAAAATCGGTCAAAAGAAGTTTATCTATAATCCTTCCCTATCTATGTTCTGTCTATATCTACGTCTATGCTCTATGGGTCAAACTTTTGTTGACACTATTGACAATTTAATGTGGATTGTCGCAAGTTATCGTTTACTAGTGTTTTTATAGTAGCTTCGGTGAAATGATGATTAAATATTTTAAAAAGTAGATATTCGTTGCTCTGTTCGTGAACAAAACTTTCTTGGCAATTTATGTCTGTTTTTACCAAATGACTTTGTCTTTTTATTTAAGGGCTTCGTGAAAACAACCCCCTTTGAACACGAACTGTAGAAGTATTTATGAAACAAATTGCTCAGACGTTTAAGAAGTCTATCTAAAAATTCTGTATCATTTAAAATTAAAAGCCAGTAACAGTTCATTGGAATTATGATTTGTCGGAGACCACTCACTATGGAACTGGCTTAACTATTATATTGAAAATGGTTCAGTGTAGTTTATAATTATATAAGTTCTTTATGTATCATGAAAAATTGTTCGGCAGAATGTGATTTATATAAAAGTGCCTTTTTAAATAACTAAAGTTAGGTTAAGTGTGTGTGCAACTTTAAGCAGTTAATCATGACAACTGAGTTCAATACTGCTCAATTTGAGAAACGTCTTTCTTCACTAAAGGACTCTCAAGAAAGTATAAATAGTTGTTGCCATTGGTGTTTAGAAAATCGGCAATATCACAAGAAAATTGTTCTATCATGGTTCAACGTACTTAAGAGAGCCAAAGTTGAACAACGATTAACTCTCTTTTATTTGGCTAATGATGTTATTCAGTATTCAAAAAGGAAGAATTACGATTTTGTGGAAAGCTGGGTTACAACATTGCAGAAAGCAACTACCATGGTTAGGTAAGGAATTGAATAAGTTATGGAGTAGTATTAATACCACAATTGTTCAGCTTCTGCAGTGAGTTACAAAGGTAGTGTGGTCATATTGACAGTAACATTATGCGAGACAAACATTTTTTTATAAATTTAAATTCCTTTTCAAGATTTTCATTAACTTTATACATGCTCCCTTTGTAATTACCTATTTCTAAAAATATTAAAATAAAAATGTTAATTAACAATGAAATATCGAGAAATATTCAGTAGTGGTGATTTTACACACCAACATGAATCAAATTCAAGAACCATCCACAAATTAATGAGGAAAATGCTATTGCCGTCATCATGCCCCCGCCGGGATTCGAACCCGGATCTCTGGGTTTACGGTTCGAATCCCAGCGGGGGCATGATGACGGCAATAGCTTTTTACTCATTAATTTGAGGTAATTTGTGGATGGTTCTTGAAGTTAAGTTAAGGGTAAAGACAAAGGTGAAACGAAAAATCAAACGAATGTAGTCTATCAAATTAATTGCATGGACCATAGTTGTAAAAACATCTACATAGGCTAGACTAAACGAAAATTATCAACGAGGATAAACGAACACCGATACAATATATGTAGAGATCCAAAATACTATAATGTAATAAGTGAACACAATAATTATGATCATAAGTTTGACTGGGACGATGTAATGATTATAGAGAAAGAAAACAATTTTCGGAGAAGGTTTATAGATGAAATGATATACATACGTAAAGAACAATCCTAATTCTTTGATTGCACAAACGGACACCTATATTGATAGGAAATACCATGACAAATAAGTTCATCATTCTTTTAAGTCAAGTAGGCAATGGAATGTCATTGAATAGTTTTACTATGTTATAATTTATTTTACAGTACTTAATTGATGTGTATTAGCTTGATGATGACCGAAATGGAAGGCCGAAACATTGCTTAATTATTAATTAAAAGTCATTGGTTATTGGCAAGATTAGATTTTTTTTATCTTACAGTAAATATTAATTATTAAATTAATGTTGATAGTTTTTTTACACCGTCCACTTTGCGACGGTTGTAGTGGTCGTCATTGTGGCGCTTCTAAATGCGAGTACGTCGTTTCAGTGACGTTTTGCATGGTACTGCTCGGCGGCATGGTATATGTACTTATTTTGTGAATATTTTATATGTATGTGAAACTAATATACTAATATATGCTGTTTGTGATCAGTGGCGCTGCAAGAGAGTGGTCCGTATAAAAACCCCCGTTTAATCAATGATGCGCTAGCAAAGAGTTAGAAAGGCTTCCATTTCAGCCGTCGGGTTTGTGGCTGAACCGACGTTCGATGCGCAGCTAATTGATGCAAGTGTGAAGAACACCATTTAAAATAATGTTCTGCTAAAAGGTTGACGTCACCCGAGCGTTAGTGGCGACCACTTTAGTGGCCCGTGTGAAAAGGCTCTTAAACGCGAGTAAGAGCCTTTTCAGAGCCTTGGGGATTACCACGTAAAACAAAAGTCCAAGCGATGTACTAATCAAACATACAAAAAAAAAAAAAGAAAGTGCACCAGAACTGGATCTTTGGCTGACTGTGAGGATGTTTATCCGAAAAATATTTGTAGAGGTTTTAGAAATCATGATTATTATTTCACAAACACTGAGGAAAAACCATCCATTTTCCCTATTAATTAGCAATAGCATTTAAACTTATAAAGATATAATAATTTGTAAATGGAGGGTAAATTTAACATTAATCTAAGGACTGGGAAGTACAAAGTATGCGCAAAGCAAATAAAGAAAATATAATTCCAACCGTTAAATATAGTGAAGATGAGGTTAAGATCTGGGGATATGCGATAGCCGCAGCAGTAGCTGAACTAGTTGTTATTGAAGGGGATAAGTATGCTTCGGTGTACCTCGAGGTATTACTATGAATTACTTAAGAGCGCCCGTCATTTAAGGAGAAAAATATATTTGAATTTTTTTCACATTAACTAGATTTGAACATCTTTGCAAAGAATTATACTGATGTAACAACTCCGAAAACCTTAGGTCAGGTTACTGTTCCCAAACATTAATCATTTAAAGAATCTTTGGCACGAACTTTAAATGTCTCTAAAAAATATAGCTATTTCTTTGCCTAGACGATTACAAGCTGCAATTGATGCAAAAGAAGGTCTAAGAAAATATTGATCCATGGTATATGTAAGCTATTTTTTTGGTATGACAAATAAGTTGTATGAAGATTTATCTATCGTTTTTTCTTTTAACATATATATGTACTCATTGAGGTGGTAAATGACCATGTTTTCTTTCAGTATCAGATTAAGCTAAATAGCATCAGTATCTATTAATAGCAGTATGATTCTTTTTTAGGGATGAAAAAGTGAAACATAAAATATTGAGAATATTCAAAATATGGGAACAGAGGGGAGTGTATGGAGAAGAGTTTATTTCTGATTTATGTGGACTTATAAGTGCATCACCAAAGAAAACTGATGAACCTACTGAATTCCAGGTATGTTTTTTAAAAAATAAAGTTGGATGAGTAGAGAATAAGTGCTGTAAAATATGATAGTTTTATTGCATATATTAATTAATACATGTGTGAATATCTAAAATATATTTTAGTTATCATACTTAATGCAGAAAATTAAAAATTGCTCAACTCTTGAAACGGAAACAGATTTAAAACTAAAGCAGCTTAAGGAACACAATCCAAAGATACAAATTGATGCCGAATCATTAGTGACATCATTAAAAGGTAAGTGGGAAGATTATTAAAAGTAACGATATTTTTTTTCGTTTTATTTCATTATTTCTATGTTTGATATCACTAATAACTTAAAATAAACATAAAAGGAGACTGTGGTGAATGAAATAAAGAAAGTCTTTTTCCAAAACGCAGACACATATTTCGTTCAGTTACATATTGGAGCATCTTTAACGCTAGACTAAATTTTGATTATTAAGGAGGTTAAATAAGTTACTTAAAAGGAAAATAGCGGGGAAAGATTTTTAGGGAACCTGGAAACGTTCAATGCCGTAGGTTAAAAACTGGGAAAACACATTTTGTTGGATCTTAGCGAAAGGTTTTTGAGCCATGTATGCTTCGACAAACACGTATAGGAATTTATATTTAAGGAAAAGATAAGTGTTTAATTACAGTTCTTGCTCTTTTATTTTAGTTATGCTAAAAACCACAAAAGAGCAACAAAACGTATGCCTCATATTACCAAGACCTCAACCCGGAGGGATTATAGCAAAAGAAAAACGTTTGTGTTTAATAACTGCAGTTACTTTTAAGGACTTGGTGAATCCTATATTAGTATGCTTCATTAAACGAAGAACTAAGTCGAGAGTGGAAGGAGGCTCATAATCTAATATTAAATTTGTCGATTTTACGTAAAGAAAGCGAAAAATACAAGCGCGAAATATCTGCGAATTATTTGTTTTTCATGACCTAATATGTTTAGGATAGGTAAAACAGCCAAAAAAAAAAAAACAAAATTCCGATTATTTCAGAAACGGCCAGAGATAGAGCCCAACACGAATTAATAAAATCGATAAAGAATCAAATTCTGTATCTGCTAAAGTACAAAAAATATACCGTTCTATATATTGATGATTAAAAGTTTAAAAACAGAATTTGTTCCATTTTATCTTAATAAAGACGAATTGAATTAAATTTGGATATGAGACAATAGGCATTTTTTACTCGACGCAGTGATGAAACCCCGATCTTTCTATCTTGTTTCGTTTTGGAGATAAGATTTTTTTTTGAGACGCTGCAAACGTTTTTTATTTTCAAAAATGCTAAATAGTGCCGAAACGGTGCGACTTAGGTCCAATATTTAGTTATCAATGTGATCTTTAATTTTAACGGGAAATTCAAAAATGTAATAATATGTGAAGTGTTAGATGGCGCTCAGGCGAAATTATACACCCTGTATATTAGAAAATAATTTTAGGAAGGAGTTCATTCTGTGAAACTTTTATTTGAATCATTTTTTCGTAAAACCAATATTAACGACACAATCTTCCGTGCACGCACTATTGGTCCGCCCTAGTATATTTTATTGATCCTAGACGAGATGTGATGGAATGGTAATTTGAAAATTTTTTCTTTAAGTTTTTATAAATTAGATAAAGTGAAACTTTTGATTTCGACCCTGTTGTGTTTTTCTTATTAATCTATTAAGAATAACAAAATGGATACCATTGAAACGTGCAATTTCTTTAAAGTTAGATAGTTCTATATTAAACTTAGCTTTACTACGGGAAAATGTATTAACCTATGAAAATTAAAAGCAGCCATTTTATGCTTTCCCTACTCTTTTACTTTTAAGTAACTTATAAATTTACCTCTTTAAATCCTTAATAATTAAAATTTAGTTTAGCGTTGAAGATGCTCATGATATGTAAGTGATCGAAACACGTGTCCGCGTTTTTGAAAAAAGTGTTGTAGTTAGTTGGGGTACGATTTTCTTTGTTCAGTCATGATTTACATGGAGACTCAAGAATCTCTAGATTAGTAGATTAGTACATTACGTAAAATTTGTTTTAGACCGAGCTCACGTTGACGATGTTGAAAAAGAGTTGGATGATTACACAAAACACATAGAAAGTTATGTTGCTGCTTTAAAAACTGAGATAAAGTCCAGATTGCATTTAATTTCAGTCTTACAACAGGCACAAATACAGTTAGAAGCTGAAAGAAAGGACGTTAAAGTTGTAGCTAATGTAAGTTGTTTCTTATTAAAATTTTTCGTATTCTACAAAATTATTTATATAGGCTTATAAAACTTTTGGAACTCGTGTCAAAAATGTAAAAAAGAAAGTAGATGAAGTTCTGCCGACATTACCGAGTCCTATACCGTCACCAGACGTAAACGCTCCCTCTCCAAGTCCTGATTCTGACATTGAATTGCCCCATACAGAAGGTGCTCTACACTCGGGTAAGCGTATTTTATTTAAAGTAAATTTTTTGAAATATAATATGTCCAGGGAGCATTTATTGTGAAACATTGTAATATATATTGTCATGATATAGGGATGGTCACAATACAATTTTAAAAATATTAACAAATTTAGAAATTGAAACAAGTTCCAAAATATTTTAAAAAAAATATTTTAAAAAAGAAATGTATTATTATTATTAGTTATGTATTATAATTGTTTATTTATAGTTTAAAATTGTAACAAAGAAAATTTAATTTTAAAATGTTTTGAATTGACTGATGCATTTCAAAATTATTATTTCATTCTTGATTGTTTAAAAAAGAAAATTAAATTTTATTTGAAAGATCAAGACAGTGTGAGAATTTGTTATTGTTACTAAGGGTAGAGACTTAAAATGATTATTGAGAACAGAAATTTAGAAATTTAAAAAAAAATAAATTAAACCAAAAGTACATTATTAATTTCAATTGAAAATATTTAAAGTGATGAAGTGATAAGTAATATTATTTTGTATAACATCATATCATAACATATTTTATTTGCCCCCGCATCTCATATAATAACATTTTGTCATGATATAGGGATGGTCACAATACAATTTTAAAAATATTAACAAATTTAGAAATTGAAACAAAAGTTCCAAAATATTTAAAAAAAAAGTATTTTAAAAAAGAAATGTTATTATATGAGATGCGGGGGCAAATAAAATATGTTATGATATGATGTTATACAGAACAATTTTTTAAATAAAATTTTAATTTAATTTACTGAATTCATGAGCATGAAAATTCTCAACTCGGAGTAAGTTCCAAAATATAAAAAATTACAAATACCTTAAAACTAAATTAAATTCAAAAAAATTCTACTATAAAACTAAATCTAATTAGAACTATAAACAATTGTTTTAATAAATATGAAAATTTTAAATTAATAAAGTCAAAAGTTTTTCTATTAAATTATTTAGACATATTGTTCTCACACTGTCACGATGTCAATTGAAAAATCAGCTTTCATCAAAACTCCAACTCCACATCCAGATTAGTTTTTCTATTTTCCCTTTTGTAGTGGCTCTTCATCTTAATCTTTTTCTTGTACTTATTCTTCTTCTGGTATGGTTCTATCAATGCTGCCTTTTAAATAATCTCGAACTTTCTATAAACTGTGGTTGTCTTCATAATATTACTTATCACTTCATCACTTTAAATATTTTCAATTGAAATTAATAATGTACTTTTGGTTTAATTTATTTTTTTTTAAATTTCTAAATTTCTGTTCTCAATAATCATTTTAAGTCTCTACCCTTAGTAACAATAACAAATTCTCACACTGTCTTGATCTTTCAAATAAAATTTAATTTTCTTTTTTAAACAATCAAGAATGAAATAATAATTTTGAAATGCATCAGTCAATTCAAAACATTTTAAAATTAAATTTTCTTTGTTACAATTTTAAACTATAAATAAACAATTATAATACATAACTAATAATAATAATACATTTCTTTTTTAAAATATTTTTTTTTAAAATATTTTGGAACTTTTGTTTCAATTTCTAAATTTGTTAATATTTTTAAAATTGTATTGTGACCATCCCTATATCATGACAATATACAGGGTGGTTCTGATATAAATACGGATTTTTGGAGGGTGTCAACTAGATGCAATATATCATCGAATGGTCACTACAGCAGCGCGGTGAAGAAACAAAAAAATTTTCAAAATTTTTGAAAAACATCTTAACATGAATTAATTTGAATACGGTCCTGTGCGTTTTCGCTTTGACTTAAACAACACATTTGGCAACTGTCACAAAATTCTGATGAACTAAACGCCATTTTTGAACACACTTGTTTACGTTACAGTGGTTACAGTAACCGAGTAACCTCATTCACGGTCAGCTGATTGAAGACAGCGTTGCCACTACACACGACCAGGTCAATCGAGGACACGTCTTACACAGGACCGTACTCGGTTTTGCCTGTATTTTCACATACGTTTTTCTCGAAAACGGTAAACTTTAGGACCTGCGAAGTTTTGCTAAATTTTCTTATTTTCTACTGCCCTATCACCTCCTTAAATATCCGCAGTTATATCAGTAACACCCTGTATATATATAAAATTTTTTGTTCACCAAACTTTTATTTAAAAGTGTTTTAAAGAATTTAAAAAACTCGAATCATAATAAAATCAAATACTCTCATTTAAGAATAAAATTAATTGAAAATAAATGTAATCTAAATAAATTAGTCATAACAAAAGCTGATAAAGGCAATACCATAGTTCCAAAATCTACTCTTTACTAGATGACTCATATTTAACCTTGAAATCGAATCCTACAAAAATATTCCAAAAACAAGTACGGGTTGTTGAATTCAAATAATTGTTTGATTAAGCGGAAATCTAAATATAAACTTAAAAACCTAAACCCTTCAGCTCCGATTCTGTACAGCTTACAAAAAATACACAAAGACAATGCCAATGCGACCCGTGGTTTCATGTCAACGCTCCCTGCTATAAATTATGCCGGTTTGTTAACTATATCCTTTCCTATCATTTTAAATATTATTCTACATTTAGTATAAAAAACTCATTAGATTTTGCGGAAAAACTTAAAACTTTAGAAATCCCTTTAAATTCGGTTTAAGTCTCTTTCGATGTCTCTAGCCTCTTTACTTCCATTCCCGTTGCAAGCTAACCTCCATAATCAAAACTTTTATAGTATTAAGTAACTCAAACAATGAGGAAGGCAAGGATTTGCTCCATTTATTAGGCTTCTGTCTAAACCGAAATTATTTTGAATTTCAAGATAAGTTTTATAAACAGAAACACGGACTCCCCATGGGGTCACCGGTCCTGGCCGACATTTGTATGGCTAATTTTGAACAGGTATTGTTTAATTCGTAAAATTCCCTCATTAAACACATCTTTAAATGATACTACCACCTAGCCGATTAGACTTATTTCTATTATTCTTAAACTCGTTAGACAACAATATAAATTTTACAATTGAAAAAGAATGGAACAAGAGATTAAATTTCTCAAAATTTACAGAAAACCTATATACACAGATTCAAATCACCCTTGGCAAATAAAATTAGCAGTCTGCCTTGTATTGATCTTTAGAATAATTTCCTTACCTTTATTGGATAGTAGTTATGACAAAGAAATGCATACTATTAAGTTGATTGCAAAAAATAACGGTTATAATACACAATAAACAACAGAAAATCATCAAAAAAACAACCGTAGTGTTAATTTTTCCAATTAACAATTTGTAGCTATACATTTAATCGTGCTGACTGTACTATACGCAAGCGGACAAGTCAACACTACGGTGTAAACGCATATGCACGAATATATGCGTCTGTCTCTTAAGGCGGCTACCTATATTAAGTATTATATAGGTAGAAACTATAGAAATGTATAACCTATAAGAATTAATACTTCAAAATTAAGTTTTTAACCAAATTCACATTTCAACTACCTAGTGGTCATCTTCAGTGGTGTGAGCTGAATCAATAAATTATATTTAGTATAGGAGGGGTTTTACCAGTGACGATTGGTAAATATTGGTTTTGAAAATAAAACAGTGAGTCAGTCGAATGTAAATCAGAGTTGCGACTTGATGAATTTTCAGAATTATTCGGTCGGGTCATTTAAATAGTCTGATAATAAAATGAAATCAAAATATCTATAGAACCAAATCTCAACCAACAATTTACTCTATCTACTAACTGTAACAGTTCAATAACATGATTCATAAATTACACGTTATGAGAGATCCTTTTCAACGTTGACCGTGCCTTTGAGGCATTAAGGTTTTACTGGAAAATCTTAGGATTTATCATAGTTCGCGGTTTTACAGTATCATATATATCAGTGGGACTTGACTTGCTAAACATAAAAGCTTGAATATTTGGGTGGTTAACCGTCCTATTGGATGGAATACCTCGATTGAAAAATAAAAATTAATCTGTGCGAAAACTTTCTTGCTTTACATTTAAAACCTCGAAACAAGATAAACAGTGACCTACTTTAAAGCGGAACGCACTACTGATTTTGAGTATTTTGGAGTATCAGTTGTATTGTCACAATGGGCATAGGATAAACGTATTAAAAGTGCCTCAGCTCCAAAATTATTTTACTTTCAGTATGTTATGTAAGACTGTTTCGGAAAATTATTCACCATTTCCAGTTGCAAATACCAATCAAAACGAAAAATCGAAAAAAAGATTTTTCTCATAAACAACTGGATGGATATTGCCTACCCAACAGGACAGACAAGTCTTTTAGTTGCAAGCTATTTATCAAAAAAAAATCAGAATTTGCTTATTAAAAGTCCCGAAAGAATTTTTAGAAATTTAAAATATTTTTTTTTGCGTTCTTGAGACAACACAAAAAAAAATGAAGTAATGAAATTATCATTAATAATGATTTTTTAATTTTGATAAAAATATTCACTGTAAAAAGAACAAAGAAACTCCAAACGAACTTATATTAAGATTTCGATTTGCAAACAAATTTTAAAATAGCAGAAATATGTTGAAAATTATTAATATTCAACACTGCCGTCATTTATTACAGCCTGAGTATTTACATATTTTATCAAAGAAAGTACTAAATATTTTTGCTGGTTAAATTATTTTTGCTTGATATCTTGCGAACAATAGGTAATATGTTATAATTTAATGTTCACTATTTAAATATCGCGATTAAAATCAGGTGTGAAAGTGACAGAGTTCGCCACTAGTGGCGCTAGTAACTTAAGCTCATTGAGTTTTGAATAATTGCTAACCTTAGCACAGTTTCTGTTAACATAACTTCAATTATTCTAGGAATTTCAAGATCACTTTAATACTGCGTTCAAATTGCCCGTAGGCCTTTTCGTTTTAAAGATATTAGCGAACATGTATTTTTTGGGACTCTCAAAAAAACTACTGTCGTTCTGTAATTTAACCTGCGGCAACATTTTAATCTTCATTTGTTTTCGAGAAAATATGACCAACTTTTTTATTTCTTACGGGCGCCATATTAGATTTTACCAAAATTGGAAAGAGCTTTTTTTCTAGTTGGCTATGACACTGATAGTCACAAATTTAATTTTTTTACAACAAACTTTATTACTTAAACCAGGACAATAACAATAATATGTAAACACAAAACAAAACAAGTAACCTTACAATCATTGCTCGAAGTGTCTCTTATTTTCGTCACCAGATTTTGGCATCTTATCTAAATAATGTTAGTGCATGCTCGCAAAACCGCTCCCCTTAATCAACATTATCATAGGACTTCTGGTAAACACTTTTTTTTTAAAATCCTATAAATAAATGTCTAAAAAAATTCAGTCAAGTGATATTGCAGGCCACCTGACTAGTCCAAAAGTTTGTATATAAATTCAGTGCAAAATTATTGTTTAAAATATTCTTGAGCAGCCACTGTTATGAGGAGGCGCGTTATCTTGCTGAAAACATAAGTCACGAAGCTCGCACAAAGGAAGATCATTCGGATAGTTTGAAATTTCGTCAGCGTTTGCTAAAGGCTGTCTGGCATGTTACAATAAGATGCCAAAAGTGTTACGTTGCAAATGGTAGACATTTCGAGCAATTATTGTAAGGATACTCTTTTTGTTTTGTGTTTACATAATATTATTGTTGTTCTAGTTTAACTAATAAAATTTGTAGTAAAAAATAAATTCGTGACTATCCCAGTCACAGCCAACAAGTAAAAATTGGAAAAATATTATTTCCTTTGGAAAACAGAAAACAAAATAGAGTTCTCATGCATCCCTAGCCAGAGAAAAAAAAAATGCTCTTTTGATTTTGGCATAATCAAATAGGCGCTCATAAGAAATAAGAAAGTTACATTTTCTAGAAAACAAATGAAGATAGAGATTATCTGATACATCCGTGCAAAACGGACTAGTTGGTCTCAGAACTTACCTCGCAGAAAATTTCTCTTCGCTTCTCGACGCCCCGCCCTAGGATTGTGTGTAAATTATTCGCGAGAGAAAAGTACGCTTCGCCACGCTACGCAACGTGGCGCTTCTATGAGCGACCACAAACCACCTCTCACCCTGAACCCATACACCTTCGTCCCTTCAACTGTAAAAATATGATACAAATGAGTTTTGCATTAACTCCCACAGAAATGTTTTTCATGTAAGGAGTATATTTTGATTATTGTTTATTTTTTAGAGCCACAAACTGCGCTTACCAATACAACTATCTACACTAATGCAGGATATTATAATCCCAGGCATTCAACCAATAATGAAGAAGGTACAAACATACAGAGTAATAATTTTTCTAGTTTTATGGGAGCAAATAATCCATTTAATATACAGGTGAGTGTATAGGTAGATATTTATTAAAAATTACAAATTATGTCACCTGATTTATCGAAGAAATTTATTGAGACAGTGTCCTAAAATTCATAGTTAACATTATAAAGAGTAGAGGGAGCCATAAATAATTAGTAAAACTAAGGTTTCGTTGGCAACTGGGGTTGGCATATTCAGTGGAGTCTCGACAGCGACTGAGTGGAAATCTGACTGCTCGCTGCTATCAAGACTCAGAATGGTTTGAAGGCGGATTAGACGACTTATGCGCTTATAATCAATCGCTGTAGAGACTTCGAGGTATAATATTCGCTCTCGTCAACACTGATTCACTAAAAATGTCATCCGCAGTTGCCGACGAAACGCTTGGAAGCTATAGTTCCTTTCGACCACGGCATATAAGCCCCAACCTTAGTTTTAGTACAGATTCCGGCCGTGAAAGCCTATGTTTCTATACTCTAAAACAATTCTTTTAAAATTCTTATTTTAACAGTACATAATGTTTTTTGCAACAAAATTTTTCATGCCTTCAAATAAAAAATTCATCATATCAGAATTGTTTTATACGTATAATATCACAAAAGGCACAGTTATACAAAAATGTTCATATATTTTTTATTTCATTTGTGAACTAATTTTTATGTGAAGTGCAGTACGGCAAGATTGCTGCTAAACGCTGTCAGCTTACTGTTTAGCGGTGTTGTATCTCCATGGGCCAATTCCAATGTTTCTCAGAACTCGCTAATTACATGAGATACAAAAAAAAATAATGGCGTATCTTCGATGTCATTTTTTAAGGGAAACTTACTGGCGTTATAAACAAAAGTTGGAATTTTCGAATTTTAGAAATATGACCATATCTTGGGGACTATCCATAAAAGGCGTCACTCAGAATTTCACCTTTTTAGACCCCTCCCTTCTCCCTCGTCACGCTAAGTTACTCTTTAAGCGACCCCCGTAACAAATATTAAGTCACAAAAGCTAACCCTCGCCCTATAAACAATTTTTTTGTGATTAAAAATAGCATACAGATGAATGATTTAAAAAGTTTTAAGAACTACCTAAATAAGAAAAAATGAAAATATAATTGATGAACTGCGAACGTCACATTTCCTTAGACTCCCCCCCCTTGTCACATCACGTCATGCTAAGCATACCCCTCCCTCTCCTATATTTGCGAACGTATTTTATGAACAGCCCCTTGGTTGCTTGTAAAATTAGAAAAAAACGACTTTAACGTTCTTCAGAAACTTTTTTAACGTAGAACAAAATGGCGCCGAAAAAAAATCGATTCGGAAAATGATAAAAAAGTAATCAGAAGTGGATAGACACAATTTGCAAAAAATTATTCGAAAATTCACTACATTATTTTTTGACCATATTAAGGATAAGAAGTTTCATAAATACTTCTTAAAACACTTACAAAAAAAAAATTTGTAACTGTTTAAAAAATTAAAACTCAAAACACAAATTCAACCTTTCGTGTAGCTATCAACCGTTAAGGCTGTTTGTAATGCTTTAGGGACAACTGAATTCCGCTACGGGGCGCTGGTATCTATTTTTTTGAATTTAATTCGTAAGTCCAACCTCCACCCGCCCATCTATATATGTAACTTTATTGCACAGGTCATACAATAAGACCCTTGTCCCATCTAAGCGACGCGATGGCGATGCGATAACGACGCGATATCGCCGGGGTATATCTTTCTGTCGAACCCATGGTTTATATGCACCTTGTACCCACCAACGCTACAGCAAAGCAACATCCAAGCGCGCGTCGACTGCTTGTTGCCGAGCGACTCGACATGACAGTTTTGAAGCAACATCCAGGCGATCTGGTGGTGTATTTTGCGTTTAATGACGATAAGAGAAATGGATATTACGGCACAACAGAAAAATGAACAGGACTTTAATGAAAAATTAGTGGATGCTGTAGAAAAATATACTTGCTTATACAATTACCAATGAGCAGAATATTCTAGAAAAGATAAAATAATTTAAATTTCACTGGGTGTCTGTCGAGTTCCTTAGCAGCAATAAACATTCTGCTTTTTTGGTTTCTTGCCATAAGTAGATGCACCCACCATTTCTTTTTGTTAGATTCGAAATTTTTTCTATTTTGCATGTACCAGTACATTGCAAACACATCGTCCTCTTCACTTGTTGACATTGTTCATTGAACTGAATTTGTAGAAAACACGTCGCTTTGGTGGGACTACTACATGTCGCCTGCTTGTATCATGTCGATATCGTATCGCGTCGCTTAGATGGGACAAGAGCCTAAAAGTGTAAAATTTGCATTGGGATAAAATAACCTGAAAGCTTGAATGACAATTAGACGGCGGTCAACTTCAATATGAATTTCGAACTAAGTATAGGCGTTGTAAAGGGCATTTCGGTTGCAAAAATTTTATTCTGAATACGGCTTTTTGGTATCTTAGCAATATTTCGAAAAAGCTGAAAATCTTACATGCAAATGCAATAATTATATAATTAGTGACTAGCTAAAAAAAAAAAAACAAATAGATATAAATACTTTTTATTAGTCTCTTCTACGCATTACTCTTGGAATACGTTCATCCAGTATATCGTGTATTGTTTTGTCTAAATAATTTTTTTTATTTGGCCATATCGTTTTCCTAAGTCTTTTTGCCAAAAGTAATTAGCATAATTGCAAAACAACCAGAATTGTTTACCTGATTAGCACATATATTTTCAGTGGGTTATTATTATTTGTGCCAAGTAATTGTATAGTATTTACCTAAAAACATTTAATAATATATCAGTAGTACCTGGGTGTAGGACAATTGAGCGCAGCGGTCGGTTTACTCCCTAAAACTAAGTGATGAGCCATTTGCATGTATACCCATGTGGAATTATTACCTGAGTTGCATTTGTACTAATTTATTTAGCAATATTTTAATCTTTGAAGCCAAAATAAAAATCGCCAGGTAATCATAAAGAATGATTCTTTCCACAAAGGCCATCAAGTAACTTAATTAGGGTACGGTAAGGTAGGTTACATGGTGTCAGGACACTTCAGACCCGGGACATTTCACCCCCTGACTATAAATATATATGTATATTTTAAGAAAATAAAATTATGAAGTGGGAAATTTCACCCTCTGTTTTGTACTGCTGTACGTCCACGATTTTATACATTGTGTCCTGCATTCAGGTTACACTACTTTGTACACATAATTAATTCATAAATAATATTATTTGTAGGTACCTACAAACAAAATGTTTTGTTATACTTATTACGGATTTATTTAATTTTATTTTTAGGGGCTTAGTGATTAATTTATTGTAAGAATATCTTCATTTCTATCAATACAATGTTGTACAATAGTGAGTTGACAATCTGTTGTAGTTGTCCTATAATAATCGACTACCTGAACATTTTTCTAACGGCCACTCGTTGCCGTTTTCTACCAAAGAAAATTGCCTACTATTTTTTTGCCGAGTGTAATCCAACTATAGATAAAGAAAAAACTGAAATGCACACACAATGGAGTGTATTTTTCGTACAGGATATCTCATTTTTCAATATTTTGTAGGTAATCTTCCTTATTTTTAAAATAGAAAATAAGTATATACAGAATTCGAAATTTTAGAAGGTTCTAAACTTTGAAAGTGTTTTTCAAAGATATTTATTAAAGATTCGAAAAACTGACTTCGATTGGTTCTAGCTTAGATACGTAGAACATATATTCCAAAAATGAAGACAATCTATCGATTCAGTTTTGTTGTAGAGTTGACAGAAAATTGCATTATCTACAATAGGAGTTTAAAATTTTTAAAATAACATTAAGAAATATCATAGAGAAAATCTGTCGATTCAATTTTGGTCTGGAGTTGACAGAAAATTACATTATTTACTATAGGAGCTTAAAGTGTTTCAAACAGCCTTAAGAATGACTTGATCGCAATGTTCCGCTGGAAATTGTACGCTAGGTACAGCGCACTTATTGTTAGCGCGGCAGCTATTAATATTAACAACAATTCCGAATAGGTTGCCGCGCTTCTCTTCGCCATGCTTCCGAAAATTTAGCGCACCTCTATAAGAAACAATGAAATATAAAATTTTTCACTAAATGCCCAATGGCTTCAATACTCGTATGTGTACTGATGTGGATATATGATTTTTTCATGAGATATAAAAATAGGAAATGCAAAAGATGAGTTTTTTGTTTGTTACCTTTATTAAATATATTACATTTTATATTCATTGCTTAGTGTTTTCATAATAGGGAATACACGTGGTGTTGATGAATAATATTTTTATTTCATTCTTCAATATTTTAGGACTTCACTACTGCATCATTATTTAATAAAAGTCAAGCTACACTGTCTACTAGTATACTTAATCAAAAATCAACTAGTGAAGATTTCACGGCAAAGAGTGTTTATCCGGATATGACCAACCCTCCTCCAAAGCCAGTTGCTCCACCAGAGACTAATTACCAATATAATACTTCAGCTACGCAAATTTCTTCTCTTCCACCACCTCCCATGCCGCCATTTACCAAACATAACGAGTCGTATGGTAATTCATCTGTATTTGATGGGACAACTTACAACAGCACTTCGGCTTATTGTAAGTGTTTTATTTTTATTTCCTCTAATTTACTAAAAAAATGCTTAAATATGCATCTACATACATATGTATGTAATTCTCAGTTGTTTTATTATTAGTTAATTATATTATACTCGTTAACGTTAATATACGTATAAAAAGAAAATAATCAAATTGGATGATAAAATATGAACAGCAAAATAAACAAAACCGAGGAATTACTTATTTTCAAATCAATGAGTACGAAAACGAATAAGTATACGTAAATTGGCAGTAACGCATGTACATTTGATAATTAAAAATCAGTCAAAAAGGCTTAACATTATACTCAAATTATAATTATTTGCGTAGAAGACATTTTATTTATACGGCTATTATAGGATTTAGTAATAATCTACTAAATTTCTTGGTAAAAATAGCTTTTATAATTATATTTCTTTTTATATTAACTTACTTATCATATTTTAAAATAATTTACATTGTCTGTTTATTCTAATTTCAATGAAAAATAATTTAAACGAACAAATGTTTCAATATTATAATATTTTTTAGGCATTTTCATTAAGATTAGAACAATTTCTGGTAAAACAAAATTTAAGAATCTTGTAAATGTATTGGCTATTTTTGGTCTACTCAAACGGCGCTCATCTAAAAAAATTTAATTAATCATAATTTGATTTATTCAATAAAACATTTAAATTTTTTAATTATATATAAAATATCTTAAGTAAATATTTTCTATCGAATCGATGTATCAACTTAAAAAAACATAGAAGTTCCCAAGGAGTAAACTCCAGTCGTGTGACGGAGCTGACACGCACACTTGTTTTCAAATCTTTTCATTTACGATGATTAAAAATGTTTCTTCTAGCGAATAGTGATATGGGCTATCAGTTATCGACAGCTTCATCTCACTCCACTCCAACCCCTACGTATGAACAAGTGTTGCCTCATTTTGAAAAGCATCAATTTTCTCAATCTGCTAACGCTTATCAGCTTTCAGTTGTAAATTCTACCTATAATTCAACGTATGAAGTTCAGAATTCAAATAACTACAATATCCCCATAACATCCACTTACAATCAACAGACATTTATTAATAGGCCCAGTAAAGATTTTGAAAATTCAAAATCACCTTTCGAAATGCAAGAAGCTTCTCTTTTTATTAACCCTTCAAATATAAATACTCACGACTGCTCTATTCCATCCACAAATATCTCCGTTGCTCATGTTTCGTCGTTTTCTCAAAACGATGAATATAATCCGGAGGAAGAACCGGAAACATGGGATTCTGAGTTGAATTGGGAACAAGTTCCACCCAACGAATTGGATACACCTGAAAGTCCTCCTTTGTATGAAAAAGAAGGTTACAATGATCCCGTAGAATATCACGATGGTCAAACTATTAGACGGGAAGATGTGGATCATAGAATTCTACCTGTATTGTCCGCTGAACCTTTTTCTACTAAAGGTAAATATTGGTATTTTAGTGCAAGTAATGCCCTTTCATCTTATAAATTTCAGTTTATCAACAACATTTTACCCCCCTTTCGTTTAATATTACAGATATGAAGTTGAGCCACAGAGGTAAAGATGTTGATCACCGTAATCTTATTAGTTTGACAGGATCTCCAGGTGATTCTTCCAATTCACAAACTTTGGACACTACTTTATGGTCAAAACAAGATCAGGTTAGTATTTACATACATATTTGCATATATTAGCACATTTCGATGTTGACCATTAGTAGTTCGGTCATTAGAAGAGATAAAGCAAACTGGTAAGTGGGGAATGTTTTGCGGAATTTTACTTTTAAATTAATTCTGACTTCCAATTTTGAAATATTTTTTCATTTTTACTCAACAACTGGGTAACGCCTAATGCGACCATTTTTACGTTGTTTAGATACTTATTCTAACCACCGACCTTCTTTTCCATATTATAAGCACAATCTGTTGTTTTTGGTTCTTTAGAGATATGAACAAAAAATAAACTTAGGTAAGTTTAACGCCATCTGCGTAATTTAGCTACAAAGTAGGTTGACCATCAACAGGGTTCTTTAATTTAAGGAATTCACCTGTCGGATATAGCCAAACAGAGGGAACTGCGTGTAAATTATACAAATTAACATAATTTTTAATGTTTACATCTAAAAAAATTAATCCGGTTTATGTCTCCTTTTTCTAAAGTGAATTGGATCTTTTTGTTTGTATTTTTTAAGTGTGTTAAAAATAATAATTGCCTTTCCGTGCCATTCCATATGCAAAAAAATATCATCTACATAGCAGGTGCAATAAAGTATTTTCTCGGTGGCAGTTTATTGAACAAACTTTTGTCAAAATCCCCATTATTAGCCGACCTTTTTATGTCTAATTTTGAAAAAAGATAAAGGCTGAAATTGGCGGTCGAAAGTTGCTTAATTATTCATTAATAGTTGTTGGTTATTGGCAAGCATTTTTAAATCGAGAGAATTAAAAAAAACACAAATTCTGCTGGACGCGTGAATAATGTTTTGAATTTAGTCAAGCTAAATGATGTTTGGGATATTATATTTATTATTGTGTACGGCGTATCCCCAATCCCAGAATTTCCAATTTTGGCAAAATCTAATACGGCACCCCTAAGAAATAAGAAAATTAGTCATGTTATCTCGAAAAAATCAAATTAGATATTACTTATCTGATAAATCAATGAGATGCGGACTAAAAAAGTGTTTCAATTATGTACCCATTCCAAAGTCTCCACAGGTCAAATTAAGAAGTATGGCAGTTATCCAAAAAATACATTCTCGCTAACGCCTACGGGAAGTTTGATAGCAGAATTAATGTAACCTGGAAATTCTCTAAATCTTTCCCCATTTAGACTTTTTACCAGCTGCAATAATAAGCAAGATCTCAATGATGAGCGTTGAATTTCGGACACCCTGTATACTAATGTGTATCGATGGCCTGTAACTTTTGCTGTACAGAAAAAATAAGACGATATTTTAGTTTGCGTTAACTTACGTTTCACGTTATTTTACAGGGTGTTCCCTATTTCTTTTATAGCTAGCTTTATATTACAAATACGAAACAAATGTTTAAATAAAAGTTTCATCCAATTTGTATCTTCACTTCCTAAAATTATTTTTATTTATGCAGGGTATTCCATTACGCCTGGGTGATACATACTTTGTTTTTTTTTAAATGGAACACTGTATATTTTTGTTTTAATTAAGCGATAAATTTAAAGAATAGTTTGATAACCATACATTGTATCTTACTGTTGTCGTTTGGGAGTTATTTCGTCATTTTGAACTTGAATCAAGAAAAACTTGATTTTTTTAAATGGAACGATATACAAATTTTTGCATAATCAGGTTTAAAATTAAAACATAAATCGATTTTGTAGAGGTATTTTGGCGACTATTTTCGGTAGTTTTCACGATATTCGGGCATTTGTGCAATTTTGTTTGTGTTCTAGTCTTAATGCATATAAAAAAAACAACCTCTGTTTTTTTACTTTAGCTTGTGGAATTTAAGCAGGTTTAAGACTGACATCTTACAGGTATGCTTGAAAAATGCCTCACAAATTGTAAAAGACTACTTCAAATAAACAAATTCAGCTTTAATTTTAATTAATTTAATAACCACTAAACGAACAAATAAATTGTAGAAAAAAGCTAACTGGATAACCCAAAAAGACAAAATATTAAATGCTGTTGTCCATTGTAATCGGCACACAGCCTTACTCGTCTTTTAAAATACTCGTCTACATTTGTAAACATTTCAGGGGTGATGTCTCTAAAAGCTTTAAATATTCGATTTTTTATGTCTTCTTTTGTAGTCGGTGGTTTGCACAAATGCCCGGATATCGTGAAAACTACCGAAAATAGTCGCCAAAATACCTCTACAAAATCGATTTATGTTTTAATTTTAAACCTGATTATGCAAAAATTTGTATATCGTTCCATTTAAAAAAATCAAGTTTCCCATGATTTAAGTTATCAAAAATCATATCATTTTATTTGTTGATTTTTCAAAAAAACTAATGAAAATTTTCGAATTGTGTGATAACATTACCCCTTCTTAAGCGTATTTAAAAGGCGCGGCTTTTTATTTAATTTTGTTTTGGAGATACAGAGGATTTTAGAGAGCGTCGCAAGCGTAATATTTTTTCAAAATGATGAAATAACTCCCAAGCGACAACAGTAAGATACAATTTGTGGTTATCAAACTATTCTTTAAATTTATCGCTTAATCAAAAAAATTAAAAATATACAGGGTGTTCCATTTAAAAAAACGAAGTTTGTATCACCCAGGCGTAATGGAACACTCTGTATAAATAAAAATAATTTAACTGAAGATTCAAATTGGATGAATCCTTTATTTAAACATTTGTTTCGTATTTGTAATATTAAGCCAGCTATGAAAGAAATAGGCTTAAGTAGAACACCCTGTATACAAATAAATATTATATTTGGTTGGCATTCTATTGAGAGGTGTTGTCGGATTTTTTGTTGAAAATTCAATTCTCTACAAAAAAAATGTTCGTAAGTGTCGAAAGGTAAAAAAAAAAAACGTTTTGCAAAACTTTAATGTTAAAAAAATAATAGTAACAATTACTTGCAATTAGCAAAAATGCTGTTCTTATTGACCTCTACATGAATCCGCCATCAAAGAAATTTTTGCACGATAAATCGCTTGACTACGCTAAAACAATATAATTATACCAGTTGAATCCGTCCAAAGTTGGACGGTGGTCCATCTGTTTAAGAAATTATAATCAGGTTGATCATTTAATACCATAACCACACTTCTTTTTTGTAGACTTCTCCATGTACAAGTTGTTTACTTCTTAGGGTGCTCCATTTTATGTAGCATGAATTTGGTGTTCACGTTTCACGTTAGCTCTGTTTTCTCTATCGGCTGTATATGTTATCAAGCGTCTGGTGTGTTTAAAATTAGGGGTGTATTTTTTTCGGCTTATAAAGGGATGAGGGTCCAAAAAAGGTACCACTAGGCTTACTGAACAAGAACGGATGGGTGATTTATTAGACATGTACTATACCTATAATTAAATAGTAAATCTCATAATGTGAGCGAATAGAAACTAATCAGTCAGTAAGTAGTGTAAAGGTTTATTTTAATTAATCAATCAGCACGGACATTTCGCCTCCCGGTATGCAGAGTTTATCAATGTCAGGGCCGGCAGGTTTGTTCCAAGCAACGAAATGACCGTACATTGTATTGCCATAAACCTGCGCAAAACAAAATAAACGTTCCAAGCATGAGTAGGATCGTTCATTGTACGGTTTTACTTTCGTTCCAAGCAAACTGCGACCATACATGGAATAGTTTCGTGACGATCATTTCAGTACATTGTCTATAGGTGGTTCAAGTTTTGCACTGATATGAGCAGTATTCAAACAGTACAGACTGATGACTTGCGCACAATTTAATACATAGCAGTTTTGGGATCGTTTCGTTACGATCCACAAAAGTTCGCTTGGAACAAACCTAATATGGGTACTGTGGGTAGTCATGCCCATTTGAAAAATTCCGTAAGGTTAAATACTCACACGGGATCCGACAGCATCTACGTTTTTTATACCAGTATGTAAAAAAGGGCAAGTTAAAAATGCTTGGGTTTAATGTGCCAATCAAATATTAATTACCTTCTCTTAGCGTACTTTCTTACCTCCTAAGTTCTTGCTATCCCATTTTAATGTTAAATGGACAAAACTGCAAAAGACAGGGTGGCGCTATAGTTACGATTCCCACTTTATAAATATAATACTGCAAGATCAATAAAAGTTAATCTGATCTTAATTTATTGTGCAGTTGTTGATGTTGTTATATGTTAGCGTGACGATGAGAGAAATTGACGATGGAAACGCTGCTTAATTACTCATCATCAACAGTTGTTATAAGAATAACTAATGGAGTTCTGTGGAACTTCACTAAAGAAAATAAAACTAAGAAGCCTTAAATTCCACACAACATTTAGACACCTAAAACGCGTTTCGACACCCAAGGTGTCATCCTCAGTTAGAGACAGTTGTTGGTTATTGGCAAAATTGGCTTTTATTGATCTTTAACAGTTTTCATTAATATTCTTAAGAAAAGATAAATATCATACAAGCGAATGAAATTAGGGACTAAGATTCTTCTATATGCAAAAAAATCGACATTTTTGACATTTGACCTCGATTAATGTATTTTAGCAAACGTATAATTGGTAATTTTCAACTTAGTCCATTCTAATCTCAAAAAAGTAATTTAAAACTAATACTTTTCATATAAATAACTCATAAACTGACATTGGAATCATGCAGTTTTGGAGTTATATTTTTTTCGAGCTTGGAATGAACCAAAAATGACCCTTGTTAGTCTAGCTCTTTTAAAGGTTTTGACAAATCCGGTGTTTCACCGATAAAGTTTTCTGCCATATTGTCGCATTATGGTCATGGTCTGTAGATTATGTAAAACTTTTCATAAAGTGAATTTTGTTTATTTTTGCTAAGTTAGGTTTTCTGTTTGTAAACAACTTTACCAGACAAGTAAATAATTGAAAAAGGTAAAAATACACAGGGTAGATAAAGGTTACTTAGAGTTAGTAAATGTATTCCAAATTAGATGCATGAAAATCTTTTAACTAATTTCATTGTGCTTTATTTTGTTCCTGGCAGGATTATCGAAACAAGACTGCCGATCCTTTTTCTTCACTAACAGTTACGAGAGATCAAGATTATCGTACGCCTTTTAATTTTGAAAATCTTAATTTTCCTCCCCCACCACCACCACCGGCAAAAAATACTTCCACTCTACCAACAAATAATCTTAATAAAAAGTCGCCCAAAAAATGCCAAGATAATAATGAAAGTATCGATATGGATCTGAGTGACGATGAAAATGTTGGGGCAAATTCGGAAACGGCGCAGAAGGGAAACGATTCTTCCAATCAAAGCATTAATAGTTTAAAATATAACAATGTAGGAGGTGACTCGTTGCAGCCTCCACCACCTTTTCCAGATTTAGCGGATGATATTGATGCAAACAATTTTTTAGACAGTTTAAACGATGAGATAAATTGTGGTGAATTTGGAACTGAGAAGACTTTAGAAGAAAATAGTGAAATATCAATAAACAATTTAAATTCTTCTACATCATTTGGTGTTGTATCGTTTGAGCAAAGTAGGTGGAATGCGTCAGTGGTACCTCCTGCTAATTTCAACAACATGCCGGAACCAATGGATCACTTGCCGATTCCGCCAAACGGTTGGGCTGGGCAAGATTTTCCTGTCGATGTTCCAATAAATTTTAAGTGTAGGGGAGGCAGATTGAAGAATAATTTCGGAAATAGAGGTGCTCGAGGTAATTGGCTCTCAAACAATTACAGACCAAACGATAATAATCAGTGTGACTTCAAAGGTGGTGGAAGTGGTGATTATAGGGGTAGAATAAAAACTTGGCTTCCTAATGGACACAATTTTCGTGGAAGTAGAGGAAAACTGCGAGGTAATCGAGGATATAATAGAGGGGGTCGAGCGCGATCTAATTATTTCCGAGGAAAATTTTAGTTTTCCATCAATAGATGTACTAAATTTATTTAGTTTAAAAAATACATTTAGAATATTATAGGAAACGTTTTCTAAAAATGTTGAGATTTTGTGTAAATTTTGTAAAATAAGATTCTAGCATTATTTTGAAGTTTGCCTTTCATATTTCTTTTTTGTTCTTTAATAAAAAATATGTATTTGATTAGCTAAACTGCATGTAAATTATTAAAGTTTTTTTTTTTGTTATAGTGGCTTAATCAGAACCGAAATTATTTCTTGCATTAAAGATTTTTTTATAATAAACTCCGAACTATTAAAATTTTACTACTAAAAAATTTCTATTAGAAGCGGAAGGTTTGTTTCTTATTATTCTATGTATGATCCCAGTGATGTGAAATACTCATTTCATTGACTATGAAGAGACAACACTGGTTCGGAATAGCGATTATAAAAGATTCTTTTCTTATTAATTATTTAAATAAAAATTTTACGAATGAATTTGCATATTCTGAAATTATTTTGCCGGGTGTACTTTTTTGGCGCTACCTAATTTCATTGTTTTAAATTAAACACCCTTGATATTACATTTTTGAATTCATTGTTGAGCATAACGGTATATGATAAACAAACTATGGGTCGAAGTTCGGTGTATTTCCGAAACGAAACAAGATAGGAAAATCTGTGTTCCACCATTCTATTGAGTAAGAAATTGTCTATCGTTTCGTAATCAAACTAAAATCATTCGTCTTTACGAAAATAAAACGGTAAAGTTTTACTGTTTTAAATGGAACGGTATGGTTCTTTTTGCACTGCTAGAAACAAAATTTTATTAAGGTGTCTGAAATAATAGCAATTTTTTACTTCTCCCTCCTTTTGTTGTTCTCTTGTCACTTCAATTTCCGGGAACAGTTCTTTCTGTATCAACTGTTTTAGTTTCATTTAATATGAACAATCCATTTTTGTATTTCTTTTTATACCTTTCCCTTCATTACTTAAGGTCTTAGTATCTGTGATCCTTAGCCCTTCATCTGTGTCGTTTTCCATTTTACTTCCCTTATCCGCTGTCCTGGCATTAAGGGCTCTTCCAATTACTATTAACTTTACACTGTTTCGAGTTAATATGTTTTTTAGGTTCTTGTTTCTTCTCATGCATACACTCAGAAGTTTATATTTGCATTGTAGGAGTACATACAAAAAAAAATCTTATCATAGTACCTAGTATCATATTTTTTTCTCTGTTGTGATTGTTAACCAATATTGAAACATAGGCTTTCTTCCGGCCGAAATCGTTAAATCTAAGGTTCGAGCTTGTAGGTCATAGTCTACATGAACTGTAACGTGCAGACGTTTCGTCGGCATATGCAGCTGACATCTTCAGTGGACATATTCAACGACGAGAGCAAATATTATATCTCAAGATCCCGACAGCGATTATTGCTGATAAAAATTTTTTATTTTATTTTATTAAAATTCAAAACCGCGTAACGTATACTCAATTTGTAAATTAAAATATTTTCAGTCGTCTATCACTTCCGGTTACACAAGTCGACACTAACTTTGTTATTTTAAACGGAAATGTATAGTTTTTACGTCGAATTCCAATAAAACGTGAAATTTTAAGGTATGTTTGATGACCAACTTGTACACCTACGGTGAGCGGTTTCTCGGATAATTTAATTTAAAAAAAAAAATCGCTACCACAAGCTATAAATTATAAAAAATGATAATTTCAACAAAATATGATTAACATTCAAAATCACTCAACTTTTTTTAAATAAAACAATAGGATGTATTTATATGGATCGGGAGAGGATAAAAAAGGAATCGAATGAAGAAATAAAATATGGTAGGTGCCATTTGAAAAACAAAGTTACTCGTGTTTGATGATTTTGAACTTGAATGTTATTCTAAACGCCCTGTATAAATTATTAAGTTCAAATTTTTCAAGGCCTTGGCTCTGTGATTCAGCTATCAATAGTAAAAATTTCAACACAAAGTCATATTTTGTGAAGTTATGATATTTTTATAATTTGGGCTGCGGTAGCGATTTTTTTTCTATGAATTAAATTACCTCAGAAATTCCCAAATTTCTTGAAAACTACCGAAAGTAGTCGCCAAAATACCTCTACAAAATCGATTTATATTTTATTTTACACCTGATTATGCAGAAATTTGTATATCGTTCCATTAATAAAAAACATCAAGTATTCCTTGATTTAAATTTTCAAAAATCACATCATTTTATTTGTTGATTTTTCAAAAAAACTAATGAAAATTTTCGAATGATCTGAAAACATCCCTCATTAAGCTTATTTAAAAGGCGCGGCTTTTCTTAATTTGGTTTCGGAGATACAGAGGATTTTAGAGAGCGCCGTAAGCGTAATAGTTATTCAGAATGACGAAATAACTCCCAAACGGCAACAGTAAGATATCAAACTACCATTTAAATTTATCGCTCAATTAAAAAACTTACTAGGTGTTTCATTAAAAAAAACAAAGTTTGGCGTTTAACCAGGCGTAACGGAATGAAGTGAGAATACAAATTGGATGACTTTTTGTATTTATAACTAAGCCAGCTATGAAAGAAATACGCTTAAGTGGAACACCTTGTATATAGGACCTTCCTGTACTTCAATTCTTTGGTCAGGTATGTTGTTTCTTTATTTGGTTCTGGCACAATTTTCTTGTATTCCTTGGGAAAATTTTAGGCTCTTAACTTTTCTTATAATTTTTGTCTTTCTTGTCCACTGCTGATTTCCTCTTCTTTTATCCAGACTTTTCTGCGTTTGTCTGTGAGTTTCCTGTAAATCATCCCCTTCTTCGAGGTATTTTTCTCAATTTTTTTTTACTTTTCTGCCCCTCATATTTCCTGTTTGTCCGTTATCATTACAGGATTTCCCTTGACTTTTAAACATTCCTTTAATACTTTATTCATATTTCATAGCTCTTTGTCCCGTCTCGTTTGCTAGTCTTTCCCTCCTAGTTTGCAAATGGTTCTATAGTTCTTCTGTATCCGTAAGATCTTTCCATTCCCTGATTTCTGCTGTATAAAGCAATATGTTCCCTACCATGATCTCAATCGTTTATTCCAGTTGTGTCTAAAGCATTTTCTAAGACCGCCGTTCCCTTGAGTTTTTTATTTGTGCTTAATTTCCATAATTTTTCCGTATGATGTATGTTAGGTAATTACATTCCTTCGTCTTTTTCTTTCCCAATCGAACAATCGCATAAAGCGAGAATCACGCACTTGATCAAAAACGGAAGAAATGTGAGGCAGGGGATAACTATCTCTTTTGATCAGCAAATTAAGTTTCCGTGCATTAAAACACATACGGAATTCTCCTGAAGCCTATTTTACCAATAACACCAGCGACTTCAAGAAGGCACCTAGACTCCAACATCAAACAATTTATCAATCTCCTTGCGCAAATGCTTACGAAAAAAAGGATTTACTCTAAACAAATGTTCTCTAAATGGAGGGGCGTCACCCGTATTAATATGACGCAATACTTTATCAGTGCATCCTAAAGGCGTGGAATCCATTTTTTTAAAAAGAGAAATGATATTATTTGGCTAATCACATATCGACGACTAATGTACTAATGCACCATGTAATCTGAAATCAAAGAGGGTCGTGAGAAAGAGAGAGATCTCTAAAAGGGCAGTGGTGAAGTGGCGGCCGGCGAGTGAGGAAGAGTGAGTTGCCTTCGAGGCAGTTATTATTTATTATTATCGTAAGGTTGGCTAATAGTTATTGTGCATATATTATGCAACCCAAGTGTGGTTGTGGTTATTATTGAAGTGTAAGGCCTATAAAAGTATAGAAGTTTAAGGAGAACGGCCGACGGGTCGGATGTACCTTTAGGTGGATGGTAAAGCCTGTAATGTGTCAGATAATCCACTGCAGATCTAGCTAGATATGCCTGGAGTGGCAGGGCACCTGCACAGGGTGACGTGTGTTAATGCGTTTATTGTAGAAGTCCACTCCTTGACCTGCCGGTTACAGCAGTGGTCTAAGTGTCGGTTGATATCGGCACAAGGGCGTCCAGTAGAAGGATAAGACACATAGCTTCCTAATGCAATAATAAGTGTAACGACTTTTCTAGTTTAACTTATTTATTTAACAGATATTTATTTACAACTATTTATTTAACACTTAAACACTAATAGAATACTTAAGCACTAATAAAAATTCAACGACTTATTTATATGACAAGAGAAATGTGTATTTATATTACTCGTTCGGAAGCTAACTGTAGAGTGTTGTCACTGACCACGTCAACAAGTATTTATACAGATATGGAACATTCCAGAAGAATCCAGAATGACGTACTAGACTTTACTGGAGTGCCTATTGTGTTCGTTTAATATATGGCCTTGTTTATTGTCATCAAAGCGCCGACCGACGCCGGCATTCTTTGAACTCCGCTTATCTGCTGTCGGATCTCGTCGCCGCTCTCGCACACATATACGCTCGTTACACTGCCCCCTCCTTAAGGGTGATCCGTCCCGGATCACATTCTGCCGTTCCTTTAAAGGATCATGCCGGTACTTGCACTTTCTTTTCATCAACAAGTTGGTCCCGTAGCTCCGGCAAGCGGCCAAACTTCTTCTTGAATACGGTAGCAATACCGCGATCTATCCTCAAGTCTTTGGCCACACAATGAACCAACGAGTCCGAAGCAGTAAATAAATCTTCGGATCTCTCGGAGGTGACACCGAATCTGGAGTTAGCATACAAGCTCGGCGTGGCCATAAACTCGTCATACTGGGGATCCGGAGAACGAGCTTGCATAAGCCTGATCCGTGCTTCTTCGTGATTGTCACCGACATATAGGGCCAAACGGTTCAAATGGACAACCTTCGGTTTTCCATTTGGTGTGCGTCGAATCCGGTAAATAACGTCATTTATTCACTTGACGATTGTATATGGGCCTTCCCAGTGCTGCTCTAGCTTCGGCGAAAGACCTTTACGGGGCTGTGGATTGTATAACCACACCAGGTCTCCCTGCTGGAAATCTCCATCAGTGGCCCGTATATCGTAGGTGTCCTTCATGCGGTCGCTAGCTATCTGCATCCGGGAACGTACTTCCTCATGGATATCGTCAAGTCTTCTGCGGAGATCACTAACGTAGTCTTCTCCGGCAACGTCCTCACCAGGTTTGCAGCCAAATTTCAGGTCACATGGTAACCGTAGCTCCAGACCAAACAGTACTTTTGCTGGTGTTTGTCCAGTAGTTTCGTGAATCGATGATCGATATGCCATAAGAAATAGTGGCAGATGGCGATTCCAGTCTCTTTGGTGTTTGGAGACCACTTTGGACAAGTACTTGTTAATGGTCTTGTTCATTCGCTCTACCATGCCGTCTGATTGAGGATGCATGTATTTGTTGCCACCATCGGTCTCTGGAAACGGTGCTGCGATGTCAATGGCAATCCGTTCGAATGGACTGCCGACATTGTACTGGCGCATAGGAGCACGCCGTCGTCCTTGTGGCCCCTTGCTGGCTGCACAAGTTGTGCACTTCTTGCACCAGTCTTCAACGTCCTTTTTGCAATTGACCCAGTAAAACCGCTCACGGACTCTTTCAAGGGTCTTGTTAACACCAAAATGTCCCCCCGAAGCATCGTCATGAAGGCACTTTAAGACTTCCTTTACCAGGCTCTTCGGTACAAGCAATTGACGTTTGCTCTCTGTACCATTCTGATTTTTCACTATTCGCTTCAGGAGTCCATCTTCCTCAACAATAGAGTCCCATTGGGCTCACAACGATTTCACCTCTCCAGATTTGGCGGCGATCTCTTGCCAGGTCGGTCGTCTGCCTTCATTCTTCCATCTTCGGAACAAGCTCAGGACCGGATTAGAACCCTGTTCCGTCTTGATGTTATCAGGATGCCATTGTTCATCCGTGACGGTTATTCTCCGGACTTCTTCATGTTCCTCCAGGCGCTTGCAGTACTTGCAATTTTCGGAACATGGTCTTCTGGATAAGGCATTGGCGTTCTTATGGCTATTTCCAGCTGGATGTTCTATATCGAAGTCGTATTCTTGGAGCTTTTCTATCCAACGCGCGACTTGACCCTCTGGATTCTTGAAACTCAGTAACCACCGTAAAGCAGCATGATCTGTTCGGAGCAGGAACTTCCTTCCATACAAGTACTTATAAAAGTCCTCCACGCTTTTTACTACTGCCAGTAGTTCTCGTCGGGTTACACAGTAGTTTCGTTCGGGCTTGGATAGGGTCTTGCTGAAATAGCCGATGACTTTTTCCTCTCCGTGTTGTATTTGTGAGAGTACTGCGCCTAACCCAACATTGCTAGCATCGGTGTCCAGAACAAATTTCCCTTCTAGTGTCGGATAACTCAACACGGGTGTGGAAACGAGAGCTTGCTTTAACTTTTCGAAGGCAGATTGGCAGTCCGGTTCCCAGCAGAATGGTCTGCCAGTTTCGGTTAGTCGAGTCAATGGCTTGGCAATATTGGCAAATCCAAGAACGAAGCGTCGATAGTAAGTACACAGGCCAAGGAAGCCTCTGACCTGATGTACGTCAGTAGGTACTGGCCATTCTTGTACGGCTGTGATCTTCTGCGGATCGACTGAAACGGCGGCCTTCGTGACTACGTGCCCAGGTAATTCACTGTCTCTTGAAATAACTGACATTTCTTGGGGCTTAATTTAAGGTTGACATCACGCAGCCTTCGAAGTACCTCTTCCAAGTTCTTCAGGTGATCGTCGAAGTCTTATCCGATCACGATTATGTCGTCAAGGTATACCAGGCAAGTTTTCCCATTCAAGCCGTTCAAGGCCGTCTCCATGAGTCGTTCGAATGTGGCTGGCGCATTACACCACCCGAACGGCATCACGTTGAACTGCCACAGCCCGGTTCCGATCGAAAATGCCGTCTTCTCTTTGGCCTCAGGATCCAGGTCTACTTGCTAGTATCCACTTTTAAGGTCTAGCGTTGAGAATATTGTCGATCCCGCGAGCGTGTCCAAGGTATCATCGATGCGTGGCAAGGGGTAGCTGTCTTTCTTGGTGACATTACTTAGCTGGCGGTAATCAACACAGTAGCGTGTAGATCCGTCCTTCTTCTTGACCAAAACTACCGGCGACGTCCATGGACTGGTCGATGGTTCTATTATTCCGTCCTTCCGCATGTCGCTTATAATCTTTTCGGCCTCTTCCTTTTTGGCCAGTGGTAGTCTCCTCGGTCTCTGACGGATGGGCTGCGCTTCGCCAGTGTTGATTTTATGGACGACGATGTTGGTTCGCCCTTTCTTGCCGTTGTCCAATGCGAACACGTCCTGGTACTTTTCGAGGAGTTCCCCTATTCCACGTTGTTCAGGTTGATTACGGTTTTCACCCGCCTCCTTGTACAGTTTTAACAACGCCTCCGGAATACCTTGGACTTTGCGCATCCCTGAACTTATTCTTTTAACTTGTGGCATGGCAGTGTCCTGGGCGTGTAACTGGAAGGTTCATTGTCTTAGTCAGTGCTACTAAACTTGGGGCCTCGTGTCCCGGGACCGAAGTTTGCCCCGCCGCGTCGTCCATGATTAGTTTTCCGGAACGCGGGGCACGCGCGCTTGAGTAGCTTCTTACGTGTCCCCATTTCCCGCAGTTCCAGCATCTTATTGGTCTCGGTTTCTTATTTAGTCTTAGTTTTCTAGTCTGTCTTCGTATCGACCGTCGGGCTCCTCCCTTAGCTCGCACACTTTACCTTGCCGTTACGATGCCTGTTTGGCGACGTCATACTCCAGTGTCCGAGCCAACGTGTCAGCGAGTGTTTTTGGCCTGTCTAATTGATGTCGCTGTTGTATGTCGTCATCCCTCAACCCATCGACGAATGAGTCGACAGCCAACTTTTCTAGAGTGTCGTCGGGAGTACCTGGATACGCGAGACGGACCAGACGAGAGTTATCGGCCTCGTATTCTTGCAAGTTTTCCCCTGCTTTCTGATGTCGGTTTCTTAGCTGCACGTGACTGACGCTCGTCATATGTGCCTGACCATACCGCACTTCACTAGATGTTCATAGTCGTTCAACTTCTCGGGTGGTATGGTATCCAAAATCTCCTCGGCATTACCATGCAGCGCGCAGACCAGCTCGGAGGCTTTATTTTCCAACGTCCATACGTTCTACTTCGTGGCCGTTTCACATTTCTTGAGGAAAGTGGTCCATGATGTTTTTCCGTCGAACTTAGGTGGCTTATTATATGCTTTCGACAAACAACGTGCCCATTCTCCTGCTTCACACTTCTAGCTTCATTATCGATCTGTTCGGACATTGTCGTACATAGAAACCTTTATTCTATTTCTTTAATTCGTAAATCTATTTCTTAAAATTTTCCTGCAAAATTCTGTTCTGTTTCGGCCAATTTTGCGTCGAATTTCTCTAAATTTCCCTTCAGTTCTTCCAGATTTCCCTTTAGTTCCTTTGAATTTTCGGTTAATTTTTCTTCTAGGTTTTCCATTTTCTTTTCCAGATTTTCTTTCAGTTTCCCTTCCAATTCAATTGAATTTTCCTTTACTTTCTTTTCTAGATTTTCTTTTAGTTTCCCTTCCAATTCCACTGAATTTTGTTTCAGTTCCCCTTCCAATTCCATTGAATTTTGTTTCAGTTCCCCTTCCAATTCCATTGAATTTTCGATTAATTTCGTTTCTAGTTCATCCTCAAATTCGTAGGTATTCGGATCGAAACCCTCTCGTATGAGAGCTTCATCGAGCCGCCCTTGTAAGGTGAGCTTTTTACCAGACGTATCTTCGTCTCGCTCCTCGAGTTCACTTTTCAGTTCGGCAACTTTCAACTCCAACAACTTTTTCGGCATTTTGATTTATTTAACTACTTTTCCTCTACTAGAAAATTCTCTTCTTAGGGGGTTCGATTGTCTGAGCACCCCACACCTGACACCAATGTAACGACTTTTCTAGTTTGACTTATTTATTTAACAGATATTTATTTACAACTATTTATTTAACACTTAAACACTAATAGAATACTAAAGCACTAATAAAAAATCAACGACTTATTTATATGACAAGAGAAATGTGTATTTATATTACTCGTTCGGAAGCTAACTGTAGAGTGTTGTCACTGACCACGTCAACAAGTATTTATACAGATATGGAACATTCCAGAAGAATCCAGAATGACGTACTAGACTTTACTGGAGTGCCTATTGTGTTCGTTTAATTTATGGCACATATATACGCTCGTTACATAAGTATTAGGGGCGATCTATGCATACGGCCAATGCATGGAATGCCTGGTTATTTAACTAGGGACTAGGTGTGGCAAACACATATTGTTCCAGGTACTCTGCGATCGCCAACAGGGAAGATACGTCATCGGTTACGAGCACATCACCAGGTCCGTCTACCCAGGACACTGCAAGGGCGGCCCCAATTGGGGCGTCGGCCCGCGTAAGTGTTTAAAGTGTCTATTGCATTGCGATTGTCCTTATAAGGATTTATTTATCTTTTCCTTACATGTTGTTTACATTCATTGCCGCATGCCACTTTTCAAGACGTAACTTTCGAGGGGAACCCACTGGTTGCTAAGTAAAGCGGTAGGAATAAATAGTTATAAAGTATAAAGGCTACTATTTAATTAACCAATAATAAAATTGTCTCCTACATTCAGTATTTTCCAACTTTGTTACTACCCTATTGGTACCGTACCTTTATCTGTTAGCTATTAGCACCTCCTTAGTTCTGCAAAACAATTTTCTCTCTCGAGTAGTCAGTTGGTCTCACGCTTTCTTCCGAATCATTTTTCACATCTGTTTCGCATTTTCTATTTTTTCATTGTTCAGTTGTTAATACATTGTCTTGTTGTCTTGTTATTCAGTTTTTAATTCATTAACAGCCCTCCAAACTGAACCCCAAAATACTAAATTACATTAACACTACTTAACGAAGGGGTCGAAAAGGTAGAGGGGAAGTTTTCTTGAAATTGTAAAATTAGACGAAATTTAGTAGTAAAATCAATACCAAGAATTTGAGTATGGATAAAGAGGGAACCACTAAAAACATAAATGGCAATGTGATATTTAGTATCACCTCAAATTGAACTTCCACAGGATCACCGTAAGGAATGATAACCTGGTCAAAAGTGGTTTTATTAAAAGTGCTGTAAAATATTGTAATGTTCGTGGGTTAACAAGTTTATACTTAAAGACTAATATAACAGTAATAACAATTTATTTACACTCATTCTTCATTAAACTTAAAAATACTATTGAATTATTATTAACTTAGATTACTAACTACACTATTTATTTACACTTTATTACTCTTCACTACGTCTAGATTTATTTTTTATGTCTCTTCTACGATTGTCAATTTATTTATCTGAATTCACTGCTACCACTGTCAATTTATTTATGACTTTTCGGTGATCGTCTCTTTTTTTTATAGTGTAATGCTTTCTTTCGGGAAGCTTCGAGCAATATTTGGAAACGTTCGGAGTAGTTTATTCTTCTGCGAACTGCTTAATTGCTTTTCTACAAGGCAGGTACGATACAGATATTTACAACTACGACGCACACACCGCCGAAATCGTCCGCGGCTAGTAGAGTCTGCCCGTTCCACGTACACGTGTGTCTGATCGCACACAAGCATACTCGTGTTCGCTACAATATTACCATTAATTTTAACATGGATGTAATGTGACCGGAGGCATTTTTCCGATCCCTATGTGGTTACAAATACACGGAGCGCTAATCGTATAGGACTTGTTAAATCATAATCGACGTTGCGTTTCCCATTAGGCCAGCGCACAAAAATGAAAACTGCGTTCATTATGCTTATTTTTTACACCAGGAGGTGATTACAGTTCGTACAATTTAGATATTATGAAAACTGCATGACTTTTTACATTGGGTTGGTTTGTAGTACTTAATAAAATGCCTTACAAAGTACATAACTTTTATTAAATAATAAGTTATTGATTATCTCAATGGTTTTTAGCATTCGGTTCATTTGCCAAAATGTTAGAGATGATAGACCTTTTCTTCTTTGTTACTTTTCTACGTAATTTTTCGGAATTGGATGATCTGCCTGCTTGTATTGTTCTAGAGCCTGCATGTAGCCCTCTCTCTGCACGACGTGCAATCGAAGTTGGGTGTACTTTGATTCGGCGTCCTTGTTTTTTTATTGCTACAGCGGACCAAATATCATAAACAGCGACTGATCAAGAGTTCTGACCGCCCTAGGCTAATTATGAGGACGCGCCCCCGCCAGGTGTGTTACGGACGGCTTAGTGACTAGTAGTGTGAAAATTTTAACATGGTTCATACTACCTATAAAAGTTTTCAGATCGATCTGCAAACGAAACTAACGTTGTCCTTTAATCTGCATGACATTCAACCTTAGGGTGGCAAACCATTTTTTAAGCTGACCGTACATAAAGGCAAAGTACCTCACGCATTATAAGACCAAAATCATAACAAGTGACTGCAGGCTACCAAGTAGAAAACCAAATCCATATCGTGTTTGGCCGCATGATCTGTATTGGCTTAGTTTCTATAGACAACTTAGTTGCCATTGCCATTGACCATGAGCGTGGTCATCTAGTGTGTGGAGTTCTTTCGACTTGAGTATTTTTTAAATATTTACACTTCTGTTATTGTTAACAAAAAGAGGAGAGGCATCATACAAGAGAAACATTTTTGCAACTTACTAATGATTTATTTGAAAATTATAGTAATTTAGTAATTATTATTAGATTATACAAAAGTTCTTTTTCGTGCTTTATCGTTTGCAAATCTATCCACAATTTTTTCAAATTTAATAGTTTGTAAAAAATCACTTTCTATGTACATTAGCGAGAGCGCTGCAAGTTTTTGCTGGCGGTGTGGAGCGCAAGTAAGTTTTTACTCTTTTAAGTGCTGAAAAAGACCTATCGCCGCTGCAGTTGGTAACACTCATTGTCAAAAAAATTCTTAATATTATCTCCACATTCGGAAACATGCACTAACAATTAACCATACCGGGGAGTCCCCGCACATCGTTGATGTGTTTCATTGTACGCGGCAAGCTGCGCTGAGTGCCTAATGCGAGTTTTGTTTAATTCGCCTTACAGAAACGCGCGTATACGTGGAGATTATTTTGTATGGGAATTTAAACAGTGCAACCTAGACGATAAAGAATAGAATACGATACAACCGATACAGAGTTATCTAGCGGCAAACGCGAAAACTAGGTTGTACTGTTTAAATTCCGAATTTCCCTTACAAAATGAAGTTAAAACTTACGCCCGTTATTGCGAGGCGGATTAAACAAAACTCGCACTAGGCACTCTGTTGCCAGCTCACCCACTCGCTCGACCACCGACCGATTCGAGTAACAAGTCAGTGTTTGTTTTACGCGCGCTTTTTAAAATTTCAAAATTTATTTTTAAAATCAGGGAGTCTCAAGCGCATTTAGTTTTTGTGTTTTGTCTCGGTCTAGTTGAAATATGTAGGGTAGATGCAATGATGCTAGATTAGTGCATGCGAAGACACGATTTCAGCGCCCCCCTGATCCTCGCGCCCTAGGCTGCAGCCTAATTAGCCTAAGGGTTAATCAGGCCCTGATCATAAAATCCCTGTTCATGTTCAATATTATTAATTTTAGCATTCAGTTTTTTTATGTTTTTAAGCATATGTTTGGATGGATGGCCTTGTGCAAATTGGTGCAATTTTTTGAAGTTTTCTTCTAATATCTTTAGTTCTTCACTATATTCTGCGATGATATTTTCATTTATACAATTTTCCACTAATACTTGTGTATGCTCCTGAGACGACTGGACATTGGAATTAGAAGGCTCGCAAATGATTGTAGGTATAGACTGCATAGGCTCATTAAAATCCTTCTGATCTTCTGGTACAAAATCGGAATTCAAATCCATATTCATAAAAAAAGAATTATTCCCCATTGCTAAAGTAGCAAGTTCAACGCGGTCTTGAAACAACAAATGAGGTGTAGTGATCAAATTGACACCTGATTTATAAACTGCACAAAGGTGCTTGCAAAATTGACCCCTGCAACATGAATTCGGTGTGTGTGTTTGTAGCGAATCTGTTTCAATAAAATAACGAATATTACTTATAATATTATACATATTAGAAATGTGCAAACTGCTTTGCCCTATGTTCAACCGTTTAAATTTTAAAGTCAATCAAAATGTGAAAAAGTCAATCTTCAAATGTGAATATCTCGACAACACCTGAACTTAAGTATATGATATCTCCTTAACAAAAGTTCCATGTTCCGCAGGCGTGTGATATTTACAGCATTCTCATGGAACTAGAGAGTGCGGATTTTGTCATTTTCGTATGTGATCGTAGGAAAACATTTTTTTTACAATATGTACCTACCTCAATTACTCCATTCAAGTTTTCTTTCAAAAGAGGGTCTCTTTATAATAGTAAATCTATTTGTTTTTTTAACTCTGTATATGATTTTTGCAGGGCACTTTTTGTTTCGCTCCCTTGTGCTTTCGTTTTTGCGGCCTTTATTTTTTTTTGTTGTGATGACAAACAAAATCCTTTCTATATTGAAGCCTCTGCAAGTTTGTATAATTTTGTGAAACAATCCATTGTGTGTTTGTAGGAGCCGAAAACTTGCTTATCCACTGCATACACTGTTCATTGTAGTCTGGAGAATTTACTTTTGTTCTCAAAACTACTTCATATTCATTCTCCTTCTTACTGACACAACTTATAAATTTACACGTAGTATCAAACTTTTTAATTATCTCTTCCATAACGCGAAAGTCAACAACAAAATCGAAATGACAACGAAAACAATTAAATGGATTTCAGCCAGCCCCCGCCGCATGATCGCATGGCATGTGCGCTGGCCTAATAGGAAACGCAACGTCGATTATGATTTAACAAGTCCTATACGATTAGCGCTCCGTGTAGCGTTAACCACATAGGGATCGGAAAAATGCTGACCGGAGCAAGAGGGTACTTACCCAAAGTTCTCGTCAAAATTAAGAAAAAAGAAAAAACCAACAACATTTATCTCTTCAAAATCTTTATTTATCTATGTATTTCGAAGAATTTGGCTCTGAATGTGAATCGTTTAGTGTTAGGACCTTTTAATTACGTTTTGTTGATAATTAGTAGTTTATGAGTTCCGTACAATTTATGTGCTAACAAAGAAAACACAAAAATTTTAACTACATGATTTATTTACATATATACAATTACACCCACCATAGAACTTAGGGTTGGAATAAATGTGTTATCAAAGACCTTGACTACCAAAACAATGTGTTGGTAGAAAGTTCGAACGTTAGACCGTACACCAACGAGTTGTCTAGGCAAAACTCTAGCATGTTCGTCTTGAACTGGGATTAAAGCCACAACTGCTGTAAGCCCATGGGCTACCTATATGTAGGCCATGTTAAAATACCTGTTGTCTGAAGATGCCATGTTACGAGAAGTTGTATACAGGGTGTACCAAGGAAGCCCTTCATTACAACTTCAAGAAGTAATAATCGGAATTTAATTTTGAAAATTTCGCTTTCGTAGTAATTTGGTAAGAACTTTTTATCTAAAATATTTTCAAGTAAATTTCACTTCCGGTTATACTTGAAATAGGCACTAACTTTTTTATTTTAAATGGAATACACTGTATATTATCATACCATTAAAATTGTTTGTTACATTAAAGGTAAGATTCATAACATGAACCTACACGAAAACTGCACCGTTTAAGATATAAATGACCATCTTCATTTTTTTTTTAAAGGGTTTCAAAAATACTTTTGTAGCGTCAATAATAATGCTTATTATTTAACCAAATTATTTTTACTGTAAGTCAACTATTGTATGATCTTCGATACCATCTAAAAAAATTTTCGAAAGTTATACAGGGTGTTCAACGAATTAAACTGAATATTGGGAACTTCAGACAACAAAAACTTTCTTATTTTAAATAGAATACTCTTACATTAAAAAAATATCGCTGATTTTTGTAAATGATCAATTTTAATGATTTTTAAATATTAAGTCGGCCATTCAATGGAATTGTCATTCAATTGTTGAATGTTTTTGCATTATTTAGCACTAATCCGCATTTAACTAGAGACAGAAATTATCAGAAAAAATTCAGTTTTATCGTTTGTGCTCTTTTGATGAACAACCTACCACTAAGAGTTGTGGGAAGTTGTTGGTATCAACTGGATGATTCTCACACACTGCGAGGGCAGTTACCGACCATTTGTAGGTAATGTTTGGCCATCGACGGATTGGGAAAAAATTGCCAGTGCAGTTACAGTGGCCTCCTCGATCGCCTGATCTAACGCCACTTGATTTTTATTTATGGGGTTTCAGGGGAAAGTTTACGACCGTCCAGTTGACACCATACAAGAATTAAAAAGGAGGATGCGAGAATCCTTTTTAGAAATAAACCCCCAAGAAATCAGGGCTACGACCACAGTTGAAGAGGAAAGAAGATTTCGTAAATGTATGGAAAATAACGGCGAACATATAGAACACATCTGAAGAAATGTGTTTGTTATTCCTTTAAATTTAATTATTTTTATATTTCTTTTTAATTTAATTTACATTTTACGGTTCCAAACAGATCTCTTATCAGTAGTGTAACCTAACCTAACCTAACCGATTCTGGAACAAGAGAATGAGGTAGATCATTGACCCCTAGTCATTGAACAAAGTATACAATAATCTTTGATTACAAGTAAAAACATTAGGGAAGGAAGCGTTAATTTGTGTGAGGGAAGTGGATCAAGGTCATCGACGATGTAAAAGGAAAGGTTGGAATGGAGAAGGGGACAGGGAGGCGATGAATGAGAGTGAAAGGTTGGTTGCATCATGATGGATCGAAAAAGTTGACTCTTAGCTCTTTACTCTCCTGTAGTACGCAGTAAAGAGGAGAGCGTGTGTGTATCCTATATCTCAGACTAGATCCGACTTTTCGCAGAGGTATGTATAAGTCCCCTGACGACAAGGTTGGCAGCACCAGTTTATGACATCATAGTGATACTCTGTACAGCTGTGACAAAAAACCAGAGGTCTGTTGGAAAGACATTCTTCGTCGACGAAATCTACATTGCAGACGATGTTTCGTACGACTAAGTGATCGGCTGAAGAGGTCCAACCATGGGACTTATAACGGCCTGAGGTAGAGGGGTTTTAGTCGGTAGGTCTGAGGACACCTTCCTCAGGAATCCGACACTACCCAGTCGCATCGGGTGGCTGGGCGTCTTTTGAAGATTTCCCCTATTCCGCAAAAACAAACAAACCTGTCTTATTGCTCTGCAATTAGTTCGGTTCACCACATCTTCCGAGTAAGTTTTGTAGCTAATACAAAACTTAGAGGGTTCCAAAAGTGGACATGAAAGACAAACGAAGCCTTTCGTGCTAGGACATAGCTGAAGACATTACTGACACTGCAACTTTGTGGTGGCCTTTGAGGTAACAGTGTACTGGACCACCTGTCGGAACAGTTGTACTGCAATGATAGCATGCCTAGGTAAGGAGTAATTGTTTGGGGGAAGGTTGGAGATGCAATGGTGTTGTGAACAAAGAGCGAATTATTTAAATAGGGAGAAACTAGGTGGGGAGAACGGTGGGGATGAAGGTGGGGGATGTAGTGGTTGTGAAAGAGGAAGATAATGTTGGTTCGATGTAAAAAGTGTAAGAAAAACATTTATGAGGATACAGTTGTTGAAAATGTAATGAGAAAAATAAAATACGTCATAATTGATAAAATAAGACGACATAGGAATGTGAAACATGATTAAGGAATGTATATTGGAAGAACCTAAATACGAATATGCAGTAAAAGTCGGAAAACAGAAGAAATTTTATATTCACCCCTAACACAGTATGTTAGATAACTAGTGTAAGAGAAAATGTCACATAGAAAGACAAGATGAATGCTAACGAAATGCCGCAACGTAAGAAATGGGAGTGTATAAGTGTGAAAATGAACCTTGAAAATTTTTTTGAAGGAGACAAGTCATGTAATAACGTATGTTGTTAAAAGATGCTCCCCAAGGAGTAGTACCTGAATCTGAAAAAGTTAAAAAAAATTGACATAAAGTAGAAACCTTCAAGCGTAAAAAAAGAAATAGATTGTGTATACATGCAATAAAGTATCCCTCATGACGCCATTCAAAAATAAGAAATATTTTTTTGTGATTAACCTCCATACTTTGAACCCCAAAAAGTGTATGAAGAAAGGTGTTATCAGAAAAAGTTATCTAGACAAAACCATTAGTTGGGCAAATGAAGAACGTTTTGCTGCCAGCGAAAAGAGAATGAGAACAATAATAAGGAAATTAGTTTCTACCCTTAATTTCAAGAATTATTTTCAGGTATGATAGCTTTATTTAAATAAAATGTACAAAACACTGGGAATTAATAATCAGTTCAACTTGTTACTATGTCTTTTATGCACGGCTTTCTTACAGAACTGACTCATGTTGCCGTGTATTGATTATTTATATCGATGTGGCTTACCAATGTTATGTCTAGGCGATTCGTGTTGGTGGTGGTTCGAATGCTAACGCGGCCTTCTTGGCTAGGGGCGTCCTCGCACCGGGTAAAACCAACATAAGTAATGATATTACAACAAACATGAGCGTTTTCGATCACTGCAACTTAACCAATTTTAAAGTTCATTTAGGATCCACTATGTATCCTTATGGTAATTTGAATTTAGATTTCGATCTTTCCAGATTTGCTGGTTTGTATGAAATGTATGTTAACTTTCAGCAATCGTAGTACGATCAATTAAGTGAACCCTTATTCGATCGTAAGGAATTTCTAACGATTGCTCCTTTGTAAACCCAACGACTACTTCCCCACTTTACTTTCTTTATCGATGGTGAACGGTGAGCTCTATGATTTTCATTCTGGACGTTTAAGGTTTTCAGTGTAGTGAGAATCGATTTGTTTTCAAAGTGGTACCTGTTGTTACGCTCAAGGAAGAACCAGTTCATCATTTCACTCTTTCCGTGGTACGCTCTCCCTGCTCGTTACAGGAGTCAAAATCGTTGGTTAACCAGAAGTTTACATGGATTATATTAGGATAATGTTGATTTTCCATACTCTACGGTTCATGATACTATTTATCCTATATTAATGAAGTCAAAGGTTGTGTATGTTAAGGGATTGCAAAAGAAAGTGTGGTTGATGGAATACTTTCCTAATGTCAACTTCGTTAACATCGAACACATCGGATGTCCATCTGTCTCAAATTTAGCAACTGATTTTAAAGTTAAGGTGTGTTCCTAACACTTATTTAAAACAGATCTTGAACTGACTTGTGCTTATTGAAATGTTCTATTATTTAATAATATTGGTTATTTTTTAACTCATATATACATTGTATTTTTTATTCAAATAAATAAAATACATTCAAAATAAAAATGGGTTTTTATTCTTTCAAACAACATTATAAATTTCACATACGTATTTCAATACCTGCTGATTTTCCCATAAATCCTTTGAGACACATCGATGGTTGACCCACTTGTTTATCAATTTTATCATTTATATCCTCGATCTCTGTATCTGTGAAGGCTTCTGCGTGTCTGCACGGAAGAAATACAACAAAGCTATACAAATCGGTTAACAGACGTGGTCCCCATTTTGTATGCACCTTTTTGAAGCTTTGCACGAGATATGTTTGGTTTAATTCCAATGATTTCAGAGAACCTATCTTCCATGTTCTACTAACTTAAAGGCATCTAGCTCTTCTAAACATCTACCTCTCCTTCGCTCGTTCGCATAATTTATGTACAATCCCCTTCCACTAAACAGGTATCTGTGGAGGGGGACGTGCAATAAGAATACGCTACCCGTATTCATCATCTCAGTTGTAATGGAAAAACTAATCATTATCACTGTATCGACGTTACTGATTTTAACATATTTATATAACAATACTGCCTATCTTTCGCGACCGCATAATACGATTGGTGACCAAGCCTATGTTTTTAAAAATTCTAATAGAGATGTTGTTCCCTGTGTATGTATGAAAAATTGGGAATCTATTATTTTAAAAAGTGTTAATGGAACAAATATCATTACTGTACAAAACGTGCAGAACCTTCGCTGTGTAAAATTTATGTTTGTTGAAATAGATGGACAATTTCGAAAATACATCGAAATCCGATGGATTCATCTTCGTGGTGATCAAAACAGAGAAGACATTGTTAGAAAGGGTTACATGACAGATTCTTTCCTATTTTTACAAGTTGTTAGCACTATTAATGTAATCCTATTATTCAATATTTTTATTGTAGCACTTACATGCTTTATTTATATCAAAATAAAGAATTGTTAAATTTAAAGGCGTTTCCATTAAATTCTAACATCTCGAGAGGTAAATAGGGATCATACAGTATCCTACATACAGTAACCTGGGGTGAGTGGTTCGGGAAGGAGAGGTGGGGGAGTTTGCTGTTGTATTCTCTATATATCATGTATTCATACGTATATGTACATGTACAAATGTACATCTGCCTATGACCAAATACATCATGTAATTCATTCAACCACTAGGGGTCAATGACCTTACTCCTCCCCTTTTTGCTAGAATCGGTTATCTTATCCTACTCTTCTCCTGTCCGAATGTTTCTCATTGCATCCTTCATAAATGCAAATGCCAAATTAAGCAAGGCACTACAGAGGGCAACCCTGCTTGATTTCATTTGTTGTCCCAACTTTATTATGTAGGCCTTCTTTTACTCTTATTCTGAAGGATGTTCCCTAATGTATACCCTTGATTCTGTTTTTCAGGTTTTCATTTATTGATATTTTCTCAATATCTTCCTATATCTTATTTGTTCTCATCATGTCGAAAGATCTGTACCTATATCAGTTCTAAGAAAACCAAAAAAAAACAAATTTTGTTATCATATGAATAGCTACCGAACAGACAGGGACTTGTTCGTACCCATTTTAGTCTGTATACTATTGTTTTATTTTGTTTATGTGTAGTCTCGCTATTTCTCTGTGTGCTTGTTCAATAATCTTTTGACGTTGATTGGCGATCACTCCCGCCTTAAACTTTAACATTTTCACTTCTTGAATTTCTATATATGTAACCAGTGTATTTTTTAACCAATGTTTCGTTGATACTTGCCACTTTTTCTAAAAAGGTCAATCGCGCGTACATTTCGTCCGTCGAGGCGGATAGTCGAATATCCGGAAAATCGAAAATCGAAGAAAAAGACAAAAATCGTAAATTCAAAAATCGCGTCGAACAAACGAAATCGATTATATTTAGCACATAATCGCAAAAACGAAAAGAGGAACATTAATTGAAAGTTAGTGTAACTACCCGCATCCGGGTGTTATAATATTATAAATAATCCTCTAATATTTATTTATTTAACAGGTGGTTTTTATCTGATATCCAATTCTATTTAAATTGAATCGCAGGTATTTTCGTCTCTTCATCTTAATATTTCTTTTTTATTTCGTATGTGTCTGATTTCGATTATTTTTTCTGATTTTATTTGAAATGAGAATAGGATTGAATAAAAATAATATTTTTCGTACTCAATGAGTAAGAAAAGGACGGAATACGTCTTTAAAACTGCCGTTTTGTGACAACTTTCGTACAACGGAATGCCATCCGAGGCCATGTGTTTAGCAAGAGGGTGTGTAGGGACGTAAAGGAGGAAAAGGGATGGTTTGGACCACTGCCAAGTCAGTGGAATATGAAATGTCAAAGTCAACTATCGGTGGGTTGAAGTAGAAATATCTGTGTCTTTAGTTTCGAAGGATAGGTATCTTAGGGGTGCAGGGAAGCGAGGGAATGCTCGCTAGATGCAGAATCGTGTGTTGGTGAGGGTAAAATTTTGGGATAAAACATCGCAAGTTTCAATAGGATGGACAGTTAAAGTCAAATAGTTACAGCCAAACAGTACAGTCAAACAGTTACCGTCAGACAGCTACAGCTAGGTTACAGCAAAATAAATACCGAGGGTTAACCAGAGTTATAGTTGAGTTACCGTCGTAGAGTTACAGAGTTAAAGTTAGAAAGTCAGAGAAGTTTCATAGAGTTATTGCGCCATACGGGCAGTTGAGTATTGTTCTAAATTGATCGGAAGTGAAGTCCAATAGGTATTTATCAAAGCGCATATTTTAATTCGAATTGTTCGTGTTTGATTCCGTGTTCGTAATTTGGTACCTGACCGCCGCCACCCCTGATCTAAGTCGTATACAACCCCGTCACTGGCGCCTGTATCTCATACGTTGTCCGAGAGTCGTACCGTTCGACGCCACCGCTCGACCGATCTGTCCGGTACCGTAAACTACCCCATTTGCGGTAGCTCGTTCATCAACCCCGAGTGGTATGCTGCCGATGTCGATGACATACAATACAAAGGTGGGTAACTTACTGACCGATATTTAATTCGTATTTTGAGGTCGTTTCACTTTGCCAGATTTATGATCAGCTGTTTTAGAATGGGTTCACTCTAACATTGGTATATTTACTTACAAAATTACGTAAACGTAGATGTTGACTAAACTGGCCTGAAGCTGGAAGCGGCAGGAGTTTAGAAGGATCTCTCTACGGTTTATGCTCCTATTATTAATTCAAGGGAACGTGTAGCTACCGTAATAAATCAATTTGGCGGTATCTATTCTTTCAGTTGAAGGTATCCGTTTTGGTTTGATCTTTGAATCACTAACGCTGGTTGAGCATCTTAAGGTTTTGCCTTATTAACAGATGTGTTTAAAAACATAGCAGATTTGCCGTTGTCTAAATTTAGGCGAAACTCTTAATTGAAGAACTCTTAATCAGAGAGAGGGAAGTCGAGTAAGTTGACATACTCTGTTGTTCTGAACTGCCATAAAATAGAGGCGACGTCCACTAAGAGTGGCGTGTCTCGAACCACCTTAATTAGAGGCTATGTTCACCAAGGTGACGTGTCTCGCCAAACAAATAAAGGGCTATGTTCACCATGTGTGACGTGTCCGACAAATATAAAAGGTTTCGTGGTCACCATGTGTGCCCAATTCCTACCAACACACAAGCTATATACAAAATCCCGTGATATGGCCTCTTCAGACAACAGGTATTCGAAGATGACCTACCAAGGTAGTCTATGGGCTTACAGCGGTTGTGGCTTTATCGACGGTTAAAGTTCACGATCTGCACGATTTTCCTTCTCCCAGTTCAAGACGAACATGCGAGAGTTTTTCCTACACACTTCGTTGTTGCACTGCTTGACCGTGTTCGAACTTTGTACCAACACATTATTTGGTAATTAAAGGTCTTTGATGGCACATCTGTTTCAACTCTAAATTCTATGGTAAAATATTAAAGGTGCTTGTCTTCCCGAACCGATACCAAGGGCAATTGTAAATATGTATACCTATAATGTAAATAAATCATGTGGTTTAAATTTCTTGTGTTATCTTTGTTAGCACATATAACTTGTACGGAACTCATAAAAGAATCTGAGTAACTACATCCATTTAACACAACGTAATTAAAAGGTCCTATCACTAGACGATTCCCATTCACAGCCAAATTCTTCGATTTAATAAATAAAGATTTTTGAAAAGTTAAATTTTGTTTGTTTTTTTCTCTTGATTTTGACGAAAGTGAGGGTACCCCCCTGGCTCTAGTTACACTACATCAACCCACATCTCGACCAAGAGGGAGCGAAGATCCTGTAATTGTCAGGTAAGTGAGCTATATCCAATCTAACACGTACAAGTAAGCCTAATCGCATAGAAGTATGCTCGTGTTCGCTACACTGCCCCCTCCTTAAGGCTGTTTCGTCCCGAAACATTTTCCCTTTACGTCTCGCAGAATCATGACGGAATCTGCAGTTCTCGCCTTCACTACATTTGCTCGGGGAATAGAAGTAACAGTCCACGGTCTTCTCATTATTGGTCCGATTCCGGTTATTACAACAGACCAAAATGTCCACTCCAGTACGGCGGAACAGGGCATCGATCATGTTTCGTACGATCCTCCAATCTAGGTAATCCAGTCCACAGCCAAGTTTCGGAATCGCCCGCTTCTTTACGTTATCCTCTAGAAGATGTTTGCGGAGTTCCATTGCTGCGTCCCAAAGGTCCTTATAAGTCGGTTTATCAGAGCATTTTCCTTTAGTCACTAGGTAATAGGTATTGCGTCGTCCATCAGGCAGACACAACAGTCTTCTTCCCCTTTGCACTTGATCTTCAAGATGTTACAACCCGCCAAATCTTCGTTTGAATTCGGACGCGAGGCCGAGGCTCATTCTGAGATCCTTTGAAACACAATAGGCCAGAGAATATTGCTTAGATATAGCAAAGAGGTCTCGTCGGATTTCTTGCGTCACTCCAAATCTCCTGTTGACATGGGGCCCTTTCTTCATGAACTCTTCGAATATGGGCTCGGAAAGGATAGTCCTTAAAAATCTGGCCCGCGCCTCCTGTTCATTTGCCAGCATCTCACGCCTAGTGACACAGTAGTTTCTTTCGGCTTTTGACAAGGTCTTGCTAAAATAGCTGATTACCTTCTCTTCGCCATCACGGCGACGATAATACGATAATAGCTTAAAATTTAGTGAAAGGTGTTTTGAATATAACAATTGTTTTTACTCATTATCTTGGATATAATGTTTTAACATGTTTTGATGATATATTTGTGCTTTTGTTGGTGTTAACTGAAGTTCGTAAGTATTATTTGAATTTACTTTAATTATTTTAAAAGGTCCTCGCATATTAGGAGCTAATTTTTTATTTTGACCAAAATTTGTTACACTATTTTTTAGTAAAACTAAATCATTTATTTTATATTGAATAAGATTAATATTTTTGTCATAATATCGTTTAGAAATTTGTTTTTTTTTTAATTAAATTTTGTTTCGCTAATTCAAAAGATTCATTTAGTTTCAATTGAAGATTATGATGATAATCATAAGTATAACGAAATTCAGGTTGAGCTGTCAATGAATTTGGAATTTGAGCATTATGTCCAAATAATAACTGAAAAGAGGTAAATTTCGTTGAGTTATAAATATGAGTGTTATAAGTGAACATAGCTAAGGATTAATTATGTTTGATGTAAATTCAGTTCCATTATCTGTTTAAATAGATTCAGGAATGCCAAAAATAATAATAAAGTTTACGAATTCATTTGCTCAAGTTTTTGCTTTATGATTTTCGATTACAGATAAACTGTTTGGTGGAGGGGAGAATTTTGAAAATTTAAATTTAAATAGGTACAATAAAAAGAATATAATCCTTAATGATCAGTTAGAGGTTTCCAACACACCTCTTTTAAATTTAGACTACTTCTAAGTGGGTGAATACAGGAGGTTAAGAATAAGGTTTATCTAATGTGTTTAACGATAGTTATACTTTTATGGTTATCCACCTGTAATAAGGCTTTAGCTATATAGATATCATCACTAATTTTAATATCGGGGCAAAATCCCTAGGTTACGCTATTAAGAATATTTATTTAAATGACTTTTTCAGAACGTGGTTCTAACATAATAGTATTAGTAGATAATTTAGGCGAATTTTCTACATTAATAGATCGTTTATTTTAAATACAAGGTTCGTTTTGGAAATAAGACAATTGTTATTTATGATCTCTCGTGGAGTCGTGGAGATTGAACCGAATTACCATTAATAAGTTTACGGAAATTATCTTTGTTTGTGATCCCTCTTTGAGAATATCGAACCGGATCATCTTTAATAGACTTACGGCATAATTTATTTTGAACCAGATCAAATCGATGGTTTACGGCATACTTTATTTTAAAACCGGATTACCTGATAAGGACTTACAGGCATGAATCATTATGAACCAGATTACCTGACAAGGATTTACAGCATAAATTACTATGAACCGAATTGCCTGACAAGGATTTACGGCATGAATTATTATTTTAAATCTCTTCTTTAGATTCGATTGAATTATTTGTCATTTTTATTATATATGTTAACAAAACCTTTATTGAAATGTAATTTATTTGAGCTAAAATCAATTTTTGCATTATTTTTAATAAGGAAAGGTACGTTGTATGCCTCATTTAAAATATGAAAATGGGAATGGAAAAGCATTTGGACTGTTGTTTCACCTGTTATCCCATGAATACTAATTCGAATATTGTACGTCTTTGTTTAAAGTTGATCTATAGAAGCGACGTCCTTCTGAGATTGAACCTCGTTTAAAATGTCTGATTTGGAAAAATACTTTGTTCTAGAATAATTTTTTTTAGATGTTTCAGGACGTTTTCGACATTCAGTAACTAAATGACCTGGACTTTTGCAATATTTACAAAATTGCGAATTTGATTTTTGGTTTGACTTCTTTTTGAAACAATTTTGTAATGTATATCCAATTTTATTACAGCAAGAAGAAGATAATTGTTAAATTTTTGTTGAAATTTAGGTGGTTTATTTTTAAAATTTGATCGTCTACAGAGGAACTGGATATGAGATGGGAAATGATGTTTGATAGGGAAGGAAGGCATTAGATATTAATATAAAACCTTGAAAATATCGCCCGATCGACCGAAAAAATATTTTTAGTTTGTAATATGATAAATATTACATGTAAAAGTAAACGGTAATAAATGCACAAATCCAGATTGTCATTACATTTACATAGAAACTTTACGTATACTACAAGTAGCGCCGAACCGTACCCATGGCTCTATATAGAAATGTTTACATTTTAAGATTTTTAATTCTGCTACTTCTGAATAATGACAGACCCGTCGAAACAATATTGCCGAGTTCCGCAAATAAACCTGTGAATAGTTACTAAGAGCTTTATACCATTGTATTTTATGTTCTGATATGTAAGAGTACCTTTTCTCTACATTGTAGTTTAAATGGGTTATTGCTTAAGCGTATTATAGTAAAATGTGTTTTTTTTTTATGATCTTAATATTCTTCGATCTTATCGTTAGAGCATAATATAATATTGTTTCACTCAAATACAAAATTACAGTCAAATAGTATACAAGAAATCAAAATAGTGAAAAGGAAATTTTGCCAGAATCATTAAAGGCTCGTTTACTCTGGCATTGGCAGTGACAGAATAATAAACGGTGAAGGTAGATCGAAGAAGAGGTGGAATAGCTATCACGATTGCTTGCGTTCATTCACGCGAAATTTCTTAGACTGAGTAAAACGGTGAAAAGTGACTGTTCACTACAACAAGTTCCGCTAACCGTTGGTGCAGTGTTCGACGCTTAATCTTACATGAAGTTACTTGGACTTGATGAATTGAGGCTAATAGTGCTTTCTTAGAATCCAATAAAAAGAAGTGCTATTTCGTTGAAACACCTTTATGATAAAAATATGAGGTGTTTTAACCAATTTTGAGTGACTTGTGAAGAACCGGAAGTTTCTCTTGAAAAAAATTGCAAGGTATGTTATTTGCCTTTTTAAACGTTTTAGAAAATATCTGTGGAAAAGCTTGTCTTCATTGTGTTCTATTTCTGATATTTCTATATATATGTAAATTTATTACTTAGCAAACACTGAAATATTTTTTAGAAAGTTGTTGTAGAGATTATAGATACTGAAAATCAAAAATGATGTTTCAGAAGAATTATTGTAGAATATTTACTTAGGTAGGTATATCTTTGATCTTCAAACATTATTGAAATCAATGTAAGAGAAGTATTGTTTTGATACGCAAAAGAATTGTCACACAACGTTGGATAATTGCTTTTGTAATATATTTAGGTGTAGGTGTATACTAATACTTTCACAACTGAAAAACTATGTATTATGTTTTTGATATATCTTTTTAGTAATTAAAAAGAACATCCTTCGTAAGTATGAGTAGATCCCAGTATGATTTCTAGTATCGCATTCAAGAGGGGCCTTCGGAATCAGAAAAAATCCACATTTAGGTACCACCTACTCACAATTAGTATACTCGAATTATTCGCGTAGGCAAAGAAAAGGGACAGAACACAACCGATTTTATAAAGAGATAATTAAGTATAGAAAAATAAGAGAAAATAAACATTAAATGTGGGTAGAAACAATAGTACCTAAGTACCTAAATGTTGCTCATAAGCTTTTATTGTTGTTTTAAGTTGTAAGTCTGTTGAACTCGAACAAGTAATACTCGTTTTGCCATATACAGTTACATAATAATTACAAGTTAAAAAAGTGTTTATTGTTGCGTAGATATGAATTATTTAACGGTTTTTGCGCACGCTGATGCATCGTTTTAAATAGCGGAAGGACTGCGGAACGGAAGGAACAACTTATTTTCGTCATAAATGGTTGATGACTGTGAAACTACAGATATGATAATAATGTTAAAAGTTTACTATTATGTACCTACATATGCCAAGTATGTATACATATACGAGAAATCATCGAATATCAACCTACATAAATGACATGCAAAAATTTGGTTTAAAATAATAATAATACCAAATGACATCCGGATATTAATAATTTTTTTTTTCAAATGCTCTTCTCAAATGAGTCTTGAAATAAATGGATTCTCATATGACTATATAACATTTTAAATATCTTCAAAAAAATGCATTTAAAAAAATTTTTAAACAAAGGTTGCAGGGTTCTGAAGGAGACATTTAATGGTGACATAGACTATGAGCTTTACAATGGTTTTGATGACGATATCAAGGACAAGTTTTGTTTTTCAAATAGAACTCCATATTTTTGACCCCGGAAATGGAAGAAGGAGAAAAATTTACATTCGGATATGGGTTGTTTCGTCCTTGAACAACTCGTCGTTGAGAGTACTCTGAGGGCCATGGTTAAGGCCAAGGTTATCTTTGGTCATCGTTGAATGTTGGCAAATTTTAATTTCCAGGGCCAAAAATATAGAGTTCCATTTGAAAAACACAACTTGACCTTGATATTGCCATCAAGGTCATTTTTAAGTTTATTTTAATTTTCACCATTGGATTTCCTCAGAAACATGCAACTTTTGTTTAAATGTTTTTTTCTAAAACGCAGTTTTTCGAAGATATTTGCGTGGAGGGTGTAAAATGGGACACCCGGTGTATGGATTTATTATAATAACCAAAAAGTTTAGAATCAAATGATACATCATGATATAAATAAAATGCAGTAAAACTTTTATGTCAACTTTTAATTATGACAAATACCTGCAACATTATTTGGGATTGGGTTGCGATACCGTTTTTTAAAGACCACAGTGATTATTTTGCTACACTGCGATATTTTCAGATGGAAGAAATATACTTAGATTATAAAGGATGGCAAAACCAGCGGCCTATTAGACATAAATGGAAACCCAAGAACAGAAAATTTTTTAAAAAAATCGTATAATAGTAACGACACATTTTCTATATTTTTAGCTTAGTAAGGTTATACATATATAAACTTTGTTATTTTAAATGGAATGGTGTATTTATTTACGACGAATTCGAATTAAACGTAAAATGGTCTCTAAGATAATTTAATTTATAGAAAAAAATCTAAGGATTAAAAATTTCAAACACGAATAACATGTTTTTTTTTAACATATTTTATTTTTTCATTAGATTCCGTTTTTCTCTTTGATACATTAGGATACTTTGTATTATTTTATTTCAGAAATTTTAAGCAAATTTGGATTTTTAAAATAGGTAATTTAGCATAATAGAATTTTACCTTGGAAAATTGACAACTAACACTAAAAACCGTTCTTGTACAGTAAAGAAATGGTCAATAATGTTGTGAAACTCGAAAAGAAGATAATATTAATTGTGTTCTGGCTTAACTCTTGGTGAAACATTATTTAAAATAAATTCAAGAAATAAATAATACACTTGGTTTTGTTTCACTATGTTTATTTGAAAAAACTCTAACGTATGTTTCGGCTATTATGCCATTTTCAAAGAGTTATTAAGTAACTAAATTAGAATTGGTAAAATTTTTTCCTTAAATAGACCGAAATACCTGGATTGCTAGTGATACTGATAATATTGAGTCCGTGCGTTTTCCGCCGCGACCTTTTTCCGTATCGTTTGCGCTGCGACCTTTTTCCGTATCGTTTGCGCCGCGACCTTTTTCCGTATCGTTTGCGCCGCGAGAAAGGCAGGTAAAATTGCAGAGTGCTGTTTGCGCCGCGACTATGTAGTTGATATATAAACCTATGTACAGTAATAATTATTTAAAACTGTATACACTATAAGTTTATGCGTTCTGTGTTTGTACTTTCCTTCGCACTTTATGCGGTTATTTTGAATGGAGAGTTTTTTTTATTAATTATGATTAGATACGGAATAATTTATAGTTTTTATCTATAGGTGATACATGATACTGCTTGTTTGTTTAAACTTTGAAAGCGGTTATTCTTAGTGTGTTACGAATACAAATTTTGGGAATGGGTGAGGGTTATGTGAATGTAAACCGTAACCTATTGCAATAAACGCGGAAGTATAATGACAGTTTTTTGTATTCTATGACATCTTAATACTGGTTTTGAGCTTCAAAAATTAGAAAACTGTCATAATACTTCCGCGTATATTTAATAGGTTACGGTTCAGGACGGGTGTGTTTACATTTACTTATCCCTACAGTTTTACAGTTTTAAATAATAATTATTACTGTACATAGGTTTATATACCAATTACATAGTCGCGGCGCAAACAGCACGCTGAAATTTTACCTGCCTTTCTCGCGGCGCAAACGACACGGAAAAAGGTCGCGGCGCAAAGTGCACGGCGTAAAACGCACGACACCATAATATTATTGAATCTTCTCTACCTGTAACAACTTTTAATAAGGCGGAAATCCCGAAATCTATTTTGTCGTTCAATAAAATTTTGTTATTGTTATTTGCTGTTGTAATTTCAAGTGTTTCTAGTAAATCTAATCTTTTACCTTGATTTTGTTTATTTAGCAATTTGAAATTATTTATGTCTAATGAATGATTATTTTGAAAGAAATGGTTTACAGAGTTAGTATTTTTTGAGAGTTGAGATTGATTTTTGATGCTCAATCAAGCGTGTTTTTATTGAACGACCAGTTTGACCTAGAAGAAATGGGAATTCCCTGGAATTTGATATCTACAGAAAATCCACTAGTACCTCTAGATTTATAGCCAAGACTTTGATCATTGTATGCAACATAAAATGGCTAGTTTTAATTTTCTTGTACATAGATTACTTGGCTTCCTGCAAGTAGAGATAGGTATTGAAAGGAACTTCAAACAATTAAGTCTGTTGCCAAAGATAACGGTTATAATTGTGGCATTGTTGATAAAATAGTTAATAAGGTTAAATTTAAAAATCCTTAAATTAAATACATTAATGTATATTTTTTGTAAACTAAATTACTAAATGGCCTATAGTTTAAACAGTAATTGTTTAGTTTTGTGCTAGGATTAAAAAAAATACAGTAAGACCCTGCTTAACGCTGCTTCGTTTAGCGCTGTTTCGGTTTAGCGCTCTTTTATTTCAACCCGGGAATGCCCCGAAATTTGGCGCAGCTCTAGGTTTCCAAATATTTACATAACATATCCGAAACGGTGTAGTTTCGTTTATTGTTTGGTGCGGTGCTCTACGGACGCATTTTTATCATTTGAAACATATGTTGACATTATTGTAAGTATAAATTTATAAGGCAGAAAATTAGAAACACAAAATGATCTGACTGACTTAGAATTTTATTTGTTTTTATAAGTATATTCGTTTATATTGCTTTTATTTTTGTAAGAAATAAATGTTTGGTTTTATTTTTATTTAAAAAAAGATATATAAACCCATTCATTATTCCTTATCTAATATACAAATAACAAACATTATATGTTTCCAATATTAACATAAATCATCAATTCAACCAACTACTAACGATACCACGTTATTGAGTTCACACACATTTCAAATACTACAAATTTTTGAAACCTTAGAAATTAAGAAATTGCAACAATAGGTGTATATTTTTGATCAGCATGACGAACTCTACAACTTACTGTATTTTCAAGAAAGTCGATTTCCGGGCACAAAATTAAACAATTACCGTTCAAACGTACACTCTCTTGATCAATTAATTAATATTGACAACCCTTAATTAAGTCAAGGAAATCATGATAAAGTCTAGTGGTTTGAAAAAAGTTTATTTACACACTGCTGACAGATTTACAAGAATTAAACGCTTCCTCGATTCAATTTTTGACATCTCAATTTTAATTATGTTCTTATGATTTTCGGTTATAAAAATCGAGATTTATCGATTTTTACTCACTAAATTCTATTGAATTCATTCTAAATCAAATTCTTAGTCCTCATTTTAAAAGTATTTAAAGATACGTGATAAACTTTTTTAATTTAGTAACCAAAACTCAAGAACACAGAGGAACATCTGTACTTCTAAAATATATTTTAACATAAACTATGCTAAAGTAAGGTATACTAAAATTTTACTGACTAATTAGCTGAAACATTATATTGTTAAAGTTCCGGTCTGTTTTTCAGTTTCAACAATATTTGTTTTCCTGATACACTAGCTACGTATTTTACCAATAATCTAACTAGTTAAAAATCCTGCATTATAATTTCCAACATGCTAATTAAACGAAGAATGTTTTATTAATTATGTTTTTTTTTTTAATTTGTTAATCTTGAACTTTCAATATTCACCAATATGATCATAAAAAAAACACTTTAAATGAATATAAATCCTGGAGATGAACTTCGATGGCTTATTCATAAAATTATGTAGGACGTATACGATATACCTATTCGCGATTCGCATTCATGATGCAATTTACTGTATATGTACATATAACGGGAAGTGGTATAAAATAGAAGAAAAACAAGTTGATTCTTCAAAGCTAACCTTATATTCATAAAATAACAGTAAAATTTACCGCTAAATTTAAATTTGACAATAATTATGTTAAAAAAATGTAAATAAATGTGAACAGCTACAATACCTTATAAAAAGGGCGAAGAACATTTGAAATTAACGAATACAAGTTTGACTACCTGAGTGAGATAGAAAGCTTCAGAATTTTACATGAACAATAATAGTTTCTTCTTATATCTATATAAAACAAATTGACAATCACTATCCACCTTAAAAGGAACGCTAAGTATTAAAAAAAAAAACTTTTCATTGTGGTTGACAGATTTTTTCCATCTTCAGTTATTTTTCATTTCGTTTGTCTTTTGAAGTCGGTTTATTTTAGTTAGTTATTGATGCGTAGGTTCCGTGTTTCTCTTGTTTACATGGATTTTAACTATGCATTAATATTTCTAATTAGTTTCCATCGTCCGTTGACATGGTTCCGCAAACGGTAAAATAGTGCCCAATAAGCTTTTCATGCTATTTATTGCCGCAATATAGAATTTTGCCAAAATTGTAAGCATCATTTTCTTCTCTGTTGAGTGATTTATAAAAACCCTATTTTGTTTTCATTTCTTCGAAAGGAAATGATACTTTTCAAATTCTCACTAGTTGTCCATATGACCGTGGTAGCTAGAAATTTAGGTTTTTACAACAAATTTTATCATTACACCAGGACAATAACTGCAATATTATGTAAACACAAAAATAATATTACGTAATCACACGTATATTTCAACGTTCAGCGTGTCTTTGAGGCAAATCCTAAGATCTATCAAGTGAATGGTGGTAAAAATTCGAAATGAACGGTCATCACAGAATTATTTGGACTTTTACTATTACGACCTGGTAAATCTTAGGTTTTATTGGAAAATATTAAGAATTACCGTAGTTCAGAGTATTATATGTATTATGTTAATAAATAAAGAACATGGTATCATTACTGTATTAATTCATGAATAAAATTATGTTTTATAAAATGTTTGGTTTTTGAAATTATGAACGTTTACAATATTTTTGTATGTGTTTGATAAAATTAAACGAATTATTAATTTTTGAAATTTACCTAACCTTTTTTTAATGTCTTTCCCGTTTTTAACGGAAATTACTGAACTGAGCTGCTTGTTTCATAGGAGGTTTTAAAGGTCCTTCAATTTTCTACATTTTATTTTGTTGTACCTGTTCTCTACCTCTTTTCGTTTTCGGGAAAATAGCGAATAAACAAAAAAATGCCAATTTTTGATGTTTAAACATCGTTTAAACGAAAACGGACAATTGGAGGTTCGTTTTTTGATATTTTACTTCCTAAAAAAGTATATGATGGCGCACTTCGTTTTCAGACATTAATTTTGGCAGGTAAAAATACTATTTTAACTAGCCTAAGAGTAGTAAAATTTCAGTACAGCCACTTACACGACCAAACTGATACTGAGCCAAAACAAAACATAGCCGGAGGCATGTACGAATGGAGATTTTTGAAATCCACTTCTATCACACATTTCGACCCGAGGAGTAACAGAATACTGATTTTGCACAATTTCGATTCTACTCCACCACTTCTATTCGATTTCAAACATTTCTATTCAATTGGAGATTAAAGAATAGGCTTGAATAGCAAAAACATCAAATAAATTAGATCAACCAATGCCATCACGAATAAATTTAGCAATAAGGCGATTAAAATCGACCAACCCGTGGCGAGAATTTTGAAAACCAACGAATCCATTAAAAATGAGGACCTCTCCTTCCGTTTAATCTGCTTTATAGAAATAGATTATGTTTATTGAAGTCGGTTTTTTTTTTCTTTAAGTGAATCATATTTAAAACCTACTGTTTATTAAGTACGCAACACAACGTAATAAACAGTAACGGATTTTGTGACCAAAGCGTGAGAGTTAGAGAATAGAAAGCGCTAAGACAAACGCAGAAAGAGTCAGTAACAGTTGGAAAACGTTACGATTAATAAATTGCCATTCATCGCTAGACCGGCTGGTACAGCATTTAAAAAATTCTTGCTTGACAAGACATGGAGTCTGCTGATTGTCGGTAACGAATAACGGTGTTGCTTTGGTACCTACAACCTATAAAAAAAACGTCAATGCTGAATAGTGACCTTTTATATCATCTACATTACTTTCTCATAGTTGACAAGTTTAGCAATCTCAATAAAAAAAACGATATTTACGATGTAATATGTAATTTTCACATTTTCTGTTTAACATTTTAAAATACAAAACACAGGATATGAGAGGTAAACACAATAAATAAATATTGTTTGCTCATAGTATAATAACGGGTAATTATTCAATTAACATTAAGAATAGTATGTTATATCCAGTGTACATAGGGGTTACCAAAATTTATTCCCAGAATATTCCAAGGCCATTGTAGTAGGTGGCACGGGACTTAGTGCAGGTTTTCGTTGCTGTCCGGTCATCTAATTAACCATGCACCTACCTGCTTACCCGAACTTAATATTACTTAGCAACGACGAATATTCATTTTAATTATTCGTTATTTTTTTTCTCTAATTTTTAGATGTTTGGTTATATTGGTTTTCGTCGCGAACAGCTCTTACGCGTTATTTAATTTTTCTTTTTTTAACTTTTATGCCCTTCTATCCCCTACTTTCGACCCCTCTTTTTCGTTCGTGTTGTTAGTTAGCGCCGCGACTCTTTTGCGTCCAGGTATCTCCGTGAAAGGTGCATCAGGTAAAATTATATCATGCATTTGTTGCCATGAGTATATAAGCCTGTGTATTATGCCATTATATAATAGTTTATATTATTAAGTTTATGCATGCTGGAATTATTAGATTTAAGTTGCCTATGTACATATGTTTTTGTATTTTTTTATGCAATAACTTCCTTAAAACAATACGTAGTAATTGAATATTACTTCTATTATTGTCAGCTTTTAAAAACAACGGATTAAGCAGAATAATCCTTTCAAATTCAATCAAACAATTGAGAGTTTAAAATTAAAAGTCCTTAGGGTAGTAGTCGATACATGTTGAAACTTATCGATAATACATATTTAAAAATTAAAATTAAAACGTGCTAGTACGTCTGTATATTCTTGCCATACTGAAAAGGGGTTTCATTAAGGGCCGCAATATTGTAAGCGATAGTCGCTTTAATAATTATGGGACATTTTGCAACCCGTATACTTCGCACCGCTTTAAATTTCCTACCCTGCTCAATGACTGAGGTAATTATTATCAGACGGTTCCGGTGAGGTCATTAAACAACCATCGTGCATTTCGCACTCTGTGTTATTTTAGCAGCCTGCCGGGATTTGCCTTGGTTGTTGCGCAGTGTAGGAAATGTATAAAGATGCGAAATATATGGAGTGCGAAGTGCCCCGACGCCCCGACACCGCTTAAATATCTGACAGGCGGAATTGAACCAAATCCTTTTGTTATGTTAGATATTTACTTTTGTGTAATTGTGATTTAGTAAAGAAAAAGAACACGCACGTTATGTTTGCGATAAAGGATTTGCGGTCAACCACATCCAGAAAATACCTTCCATTGATTTCTTCTTTAATGAATGATTTTATTGATCAAATAAATAATTTCAATAAACGATTATTTCTATTAATCAGTTGTTTAGATCCATCGTTTAATAATCAATCGATCAATCGATAAAATCTATTATTTTGATTAATCGCAATAATCGGTTATCATTTTCTCACAATCGATAATCTATTACATTTGAAAATTGTACAACCCTTGATTTAACTGTTTCAAAAGGTACCATCAACCCGTAGCTGCTTGAATACAAAATAAAATTAGCGGCAACTTTTATGCCCACTTGTCACCTCCTTAGCCTTTTATTACACATTTTAGTTGCCAGTGCAATCACCCCACCATATCGTTTGCCGTAGATTGATTTTTAAATGCGTAACGCCTAATGCTTTTGTTAATCGATCAGTAGTTAATCGTAACAACAAAATGTGAGAAGGAGCACTAATAGTAGATACTCAATTACTTACTAGGTATAGTCTATATACATTTATTTGGTTTAGGTATATAAAGCAAACGTTTTTATTTCTTTTGCGAAAGACCTTTGCCCCCCATTTCGGCTACGTCGACAAATTTTGATACGGGCCGCCCCACCCTAGGGAAAGCTACGCCACTGGTTTTCTGTTTCTCTAAATTTTTAATTTTCGTTATTTCCTTTGCATTTAATTTCACCCGCCGGCGCCGGGAGCGAATTCGACATATCAATAAACGCAACCCTAATAGAAAGCAGGTACACGGGACCGAACTGGACATCTTCGGATATGATAGTGAGATATGAGATAGTTTTGCCAAGGCATGACACGTTATAGCGGTTACAGAGCTGACATTTGTTTAATCAGCAAATTGTATAAAAAATATAACTATATACCTAAAAACCTTCGAAGCTGTTTAACGTTAACCGGTTTCGGAAAATTATTGATGGTATCTACACGTTCAGGAAATGGTTTGACACTGATACATTTGAAATTAACATTGTATCCTAATCATTCTAGTTCATCCACGCCAAAGGCACACTGCGATGGATTAATAACAACCCCATATTCTTTTAATCTATTAAAAAGTGTTTTTAACGGATTGTTGTGTCCGTCTTCGTTATTTGAAGTTATATGCCTTTTGCTGCTAGAGCAGGTCCTCGTGTTGTTTCAAAGTGATGTTCTGTTATGTTTTTCTGCCGGCAATCGTCTTTATTAGCGCTACAACATCGTCTGCACTTCTTTCATGCCGTTTGTAGCATTGTAGTCAAGTCTATTAATAAATCGTAGTAAGAAAGAAAGTTAATTCCAATAATGGTAAAATCTGCATCTAGTTATCCATTTAAAAACAGTTAAAATTGTAATACGCATGTGCCTTATTAGTAGTAGACATTATGCCTTGGTTACCGCAAGTTACCGTGTCAGATTAATTGTAAATTAAGCATTTTATTAATTTCACCATTGTAAAGTATAAATATTATTAAATCAGTTACCATTCACACGACGAACTGGGCAGTAACTGCTATTCCAAAAATTGTAAAAGTGTAATCTATAATTAAATTTAAAAGTGTTAATTTTTAAAATAAAAGTTCATCTTTCTCTTCCTTTTTCTTTTTTTTTTTTAAACGATTTTGGGATAGTGCCGATTATTTAATAATCCATTTATCATTTAATTTAAACTTCGGGTAGTACCTATAAAAGATTTAGAATGATAATGACGTCAAGATTATTTATTTTGAAAGTTTCTTATGAAACATTTTTTAAATAGAAGAAATTAATAAAGAACTTTTAAATGTTTCAAAACGAGTAACAGGATTTTACTAAAATTTAATGCGGTGCTTATCATCTATTTATACCTAAGATACTAAGAAATGAGTTGTGTATACGGAAAGTCCTAAATACCTACTTATTACTAAATATAAAGAAGTGCAATTCTGTGTTTATGTAAGCCTAGCATCTATTATAGGTGTATACAAGAAATTTTGTTGTTCATAGACCATATTATTATTATTTTTGATTGATTTTTTAATTTCAAAATATTCTAACAGATCTAAACGTTTGCCTTTTCTTTCGCTATGTATATATAAGTTTTATATCTTAGTTTCCTTTGATGTCAATAGTCTATTCACTTCAATTCCCTTAGAGAAATTAGATTCTGTTTCAAATAATTTAATTATGAATGCTGACATTATTGCTGAAGAAAAGACTCAATTAATTAAAAGTTAAAAGCTATGTATTAGTCAAAATTATTTTAAATTTAATGGCAAATGTTATAAACAAATAGATGGCCTTCCTATGGGCTCTCCTATCTCTCCCTTATTAGCGGAGATTTTTATGAACAATTTTGAGAAAGAACTATTTAACTGTAATAATAATTTAGTTAAACATGTTTTCTATTGGACTCTTTATGTAGATATTAGGTTTGTTCCAAGTTAACAACTCTGGATCGTTACGTGATGGTAACAGAATCATGAGGGCTGCTTTTTGTGCGCATGTCATAATTGTGTAGCTCGTATTGGTACGGCTGACTTGGAACGTTTTGCTGCACTCTATCGTTACTATTAAGTCATCTGCCTCACTTTTGAGAAGGAACTGGGAGAGTACAGAGTACTAACCTTATTGTGCATTTTGTATTTCAGTTGCTCCGCCCAAAATGAACAATAATAATATTGTAACTAATGGTAAGAATAAACATACTTAAACAAAATTACTACATAAGTATATAGTTTTACACAAAAAATTTTCATTGACTATGTTATTGTAGAATTACAAGAATTTATAGATTTACCAATTGCCCAACAAAATAAAGAAAATAAACACGAGAAAAAGTGGGGTATAAACGAGACAAATATTTTAATTGATGTTTACACTAAATATGAGCCGAAGTTGGGGACTATGGAAATAAAAAGTAGTCCAATAAAGTAGTGACTGTTTGAATACCTTTCACTTAAATCGTTTACAGTGTTTCTAGACAATCGAAAATGTTCAAAGAACACATCATCCGAATAATTTGGCACAGTATCGTCTAAGATAAAGTACAGAAAATAAGATAGGAATTTGTTTACCGGAACCTAAACACATTGCCTTTTTAACCAACAGTTTAATGGTTTTGTATTATTCTAAATATTGTACTATGTAAGTTCATATTAACTTGGCAATACGTTTTGATGAAAGTTTAATATTTGAGTTTAAATTATTACTTGAAACTAAGTGTCAATTAATAATGAAAACAATAATAAAAACTAGTAATAATTCAATAATTTAAAAACATGTATATCTACATGCTTACTTAAATAACCTGAATTTTTTATTCTTTCCTTTAATAATTTCATCTAAATCATCTTCGCTACTCATTTCTGAGATTTCACTTAATCCTTCGCCAATTACATCGTCCATTTTATTCCCAAATTAACCAACCTTAACCACAACAAGGAATGAACTATAAGAATCTTTATTCTGTCCGACCCGTCTCCGTTGCGAACCTATATACTGCGCATGTCAGTCCACACAGTTTTCAATCGAAGCTAGGTACTGAAGTGACGGTTTTGTTACGATAACTAAACCGTCACAAGTTTACTTGGAACGCTTTTGAAACCGTGCGATGAATAGTCACCGTTCACTTGGAACGCGTTTTTCATAATGCGCATGATCTGTACCGTTCCAGTACGGTTTTTCTGTCACTTGGAACAAACCTGATGTATTCTGTGTATGGAATGGTACACTTGATCAATTAGCAAAATTTTTAGAACTCATTAACTCATTTCAAAAAGGATTCAATTTACTATAGAACTTTTATTTATTTATTTATTTAAACCAGTACTTAATTTACATTTAGAGTAAATTCTACAGAGGTATACGCAGATACCTGTTCGTAGAACCGGCTATAACTTATAGACTAAAAGATAACATGAGATATAATATATAATGTATAATAGGTACCTTATTTAACACAATTAGTCTTAGCGTTATTGTCACCCAATAGGATACAGTAAATTATATGTAATGAGATTATTTAACATTATTTAGCTTAGATATTATTGCACGTGCATGTAATATTATTAATAAGAAATATAAATCCAAAACCAAATTTATAATATAAATAAATAATTAAACTAAATATTGCACAAAATCCATTTCTTAATTAAACGTTTGGATCGTTGAATGTTATTAAGAGTTTTTAGCTCAACTGGAAGCTTATTATAGTTGAGTGTGGCAGTGGTTAAACTCATTTTGTTTTTGATTCTTTTTAGCATCTTTGGCAATGTTAGTTGTTTAGTACGAGTTTTACTTGTAGATGATAAAAAAAGAAGTTTTAACTCGTCGTAGTGATAACGTAAGGACTCATATTACAAATTTTCTGTCTAGTATTATGATTTATGTATAGTATGAAAAGGAGCGGACCTAGGATAGTTCCTTGCGGTACACTAGTGTTTATTTCTGAATATTCACTGACAAAGCAGTTAATTTTTCCTCTCTGTTTACGTATATCATTCTTAGAGTCTCGGAATTCAACATCTTAGCTAATTTGTAGAAGATGAAAATAAGATATTTAGTTTTATTATGAATGTATTTTATATGTTTTTCCCATCTCATGTTATAATCAAAGATGATACCAAGATACTTGCAGTCGTAAACTCGTTGTATTGTTTCACCTTTTATGTGTACGTTAATTTTCTTCGGAATACTATCAGAATAGTTACTTACCAAAAGTCATTAAGACAGTTTTTTCTACGTTGAGACAGAGCAAAGGTAATTGTTCATTGTAATCTCTGTATTCTTCCATGTAATGTCAGCAGCTATTATTGCAGTATCGTCAGCATATGATACAATGGTTTGGGGGGGCATGATTTCAAGGAGGTGATTTATGTATAGTATGAAAAGGAGCGGACCTAGAATAGTTCCTTGCGGTACACCAGTGTTTATTTCTGCATATTCACTGACAAAGCAGTTAATTTTGACTCTCTGTTTACGATTTTGTAAGTAACTCTTGATTAGCTGTAGAGCTGTGCCTCTAATGCCGTAGTAGTTCAATTTATCTAAGAGTATATGGTGATTGACAGTATGAAAAGCCTTGGCCAGGTCCAGGAATGCAACAATAATTGATTCACTCTTGTCTAAGTAGTTATATATTGTATTACTTAAGTGTTGGATGGCATTATTCGTGCCCATACCTTTCCTAAACCCGTACTGCATAGCCGATAAGATTTCATTGTTATTTACAAAGTTAAAAAGTGTAGAGTAGATAACTTTTTCAAAGATTTTTGCGAGATTGGAGATTAAGGAGATTGGTCTATAGTTCGAAGAGTTGCTCTTACTTTTAGCTTTGTGTATAGGTTTGACTTCAGCAATTTTCAGAGCATCAGGCCAATATGATCTTTCAATCGATAGATTGATTATCTAAGAGAGTGGTTCGAGTATGTATGACTGTAAGGTTTTTAGTGTTTTCACGTCAATATTGTCTACTCCACCTTTTTTTTTATCCATATTATTTAGAATATAGGCTAATTCAACAGGAGAAGTAGGAGTAAGGAAAATTGAATTTGGGTTAACTTTTGGTGAGGTAAACGTTGTATTGGTCGGTTGTGTAATTTTAGAGCTAACATCTTTGCCGATGTTGCAGAAGAATGAGTTCATATAATTACCGATTTCAAGCGAGTCACTAATTTTATGTTTGTTGTTATCAATTAAGTAATGAATGTTATCATCTTTTACGGAGTGTTTACCAATTTTGTTCCATAGCTTTTTCGGATTGTTGCGATTCATTTCGACTTGTTTTTTATCAAACATTAATTTCGCAGAAGTAATGACTTTGTTCAAGATTTTAGTATATTTTTTATATTCGGACTTAAGTTGATTGTTTTCACTGTTAGTTTTCATTAACCTGTATAAGACTTCTTTGGTGTTGCATGATATTATGATGGCTTTTGTAATCCAGCAGCTTCTAGGTATAATTTTCCTGGACGTTGTATGATTAGACTTGTTATGAGTCACTGACAATTCCATACACTTTTTGATTTTAAATATTAAAGTATTAGTTGCTAGATTCGGGTCTGACAGAAAAAATTTCAAGCCAGTCTTGCTGTCTTATGAAGTTGTTTATGGTCAATTCGCAAATGTGTGTTAGGGTTTTTCATATCTCTAGTTTTATTTATTGAGATAAATAAAGGAAAATGGTCTGTGAATGAGCTAATGAGCTTGGCAGTTCTAGTCTTAATAAATTCAGTTTTGATAAATGCATTATCAATGCATGTACCTTTATCATCTAGGTCGGACGGTCTTGTTATACCCTGGAAACATGGAATATATCCCTTTTTCAGGAAATTGTTTAGGCTGAAATTATCGAAACTAATTAGATCAACATTAAAATCCCCTATGATTACGTGGTTCTTAGAGTTCTTTTTCGATTCTACGTATTGCTTAATGTCAGAAATAAATTCAGCCTTAGGTAAGTCATGAGATCTGTAGATTGCAGAAAGCTCAAGTTTTTCATTATCTGCTAGATTAACTATCGTGTTAATAATTTTTAGTTGGTTTATTTCAATTACCTCAGTTTCTTCAATGACGTTATTAAGAATATAAACAACCACTCCATCTGCTTTATTAATTTTACTGTTGTTGTAATATATTTTGTTTCCATCAAGTGCAAAATAAGTATAACATTCTAAGTTCCAAGATTCTGTACAAATGATGATACTCGGCTTATTTTTGCCTAAACTTTTTATGAAAATTTGCAGTTTATTAAAATTTGCATTGAGGCTTCTAATATTAATACATAAAATATTTTCATTATTATTTTGCATGTATTTATCCAAAGTTTGGATATCATTTATTATTATCTCCGGTTTGATGTATTGGTCTTGTAATTGATCAATGAAATTAAAGGTGTGATTCATAATTGAAATATTGAAAATTTAGTTTTTCAGTTTTTTAGACTATCTACTTAGTGGAGTGAGATAATCGAGGTTGTTTTTCTAAATGTAGTAGTAGATGATTTACTGTTCGTAAAGAATAATAAACTCATGTTTTTAGATTTGGAAATAACAAATCACCTTAATCATTTAGATACGATAATTCCTTATGACTCTAATCAATCGTTAAAAATAAAAATGGCAGCCTTTAATAGTTTCATACACAGAATTTTCATGATTCCGTTAAGTAAGGATAATTTCCAAAAAGAAATTTGCATAATTAAACACATTGCAGTGAAAAATGGATACAAATCGAGTTTAATTATTATTCAATTAATCTGACAGGGTTACTAGGGCATAATGTCGAATACTAATAAGGCACATGTGCGTTACAATTTTAACTGTTTTTAAATGTATAACTAAATGCAGATTTTACCATTATTGGAATTAACTTTCTTTCTTACTACGATTTATTAATAGACTTGCCTACAAAGCTACAAACGGCAGGAAAAAAGTGCAGACGAGGCTGTAGCGTTAATAAAGACGACTTCCGGCAAAAAAAGATGTCACCATCTTTTAGCTGAATACCCGGATTTGACCAGACCTGCAGTTTTTCTAAGAGAGAAGCTATAAAACATATAACAGAACATTACTTTGAAACAACACGAGGACCTCCTGTAGCAACAAAAGGCGTAGCATTAGAAAATGACATTGGACAATAAAGAAGTTCCAAAATACAAAGACCTCTTAAAATTCCTCGAAAAAAGATCAATGTGTTCTATGTTCTAATCAACAAAGGAAAGCAATACATCACAAAACATAACGGATAAGTATAGAAAGCACCATAACTCCAATAGTAAAACCCAAGTCTTCACGAGAATGAAGTACAAGTTTCCCATATGTTCAAGGTCATATAGCATCTACCAGTGTGAACAGTTTTACAATTTATCATCAGAAGAAAGAGGAAAGGCAGTGACAAAGGCGATGGTTTGCTATAATTGCCTATCCGGAAGACATGGATACTCGTTCTGTAAGTCAAAAAAGGGCTGCAATAAATGTCAAAGGCGTCATCACACCCTCTTACACTGGCATACAGACAACGAACACCCAACAAAATTCACTTAAAAGTCACAATCTGGTACACCGTCGACTCCTAAAGAAAATGTATCAAATTTGTAGTTATTTCAAAGATATAATTCACATTAATATATTTAAAATCACCACTACCAAATGTTTCTTAATATTTCATTGTAAACAAATTAATCAAGACAGCAAACTCCGAAAGCTGAACCCTATGATCTCCACCATGGTCTTATACGGGCAAATGGTAGATTACACAATTCACTGTTACCTTATTCTCAACAGAATCCAATAATATTAAGAATGTTCATGTAACCAACTTAATTATCGAGAGAGAATATCTAATTCACCTACATGCAGCCATAACAAGCACATTTTTGCAGTGCGCCAACAATATTGGCCTATTGATGGCAATAGTCAAGTAGAAAAAGTCATTCATCGATGTATAAAATGTTGCAGAGCAAATCTTCCTCCCCCACGAGTCAATATGTCACTCCCATTAACACACGTCGGTATAGATTATTGCAGAGCATTTATGATAAAAGAAAAAAGAGATCGCAATTGAAATATGGTCAAAGTTTATGTGGCAGTTTTTGTGTGTTAAGCTGTAAAAATAATAACTAAGAGGTAGTTGGGATCTCACGATTGATTCTCTCATAGCCGCCCTACGACGATCCATTGCACGACGTGGTCATTGTGCTCATATCTAGTCCGACAACGGTACTAATTTTGTCAGAGCAAATAACAGCCTACGAGCACTAAAGGTGTTAGTAAAATCTGATGATTGTCAACACAGGGTTCGAGAGTTTCTTTTGACAAAATCAGTAAAATGGAATTTTTTACTTCCCAAATCACTTCACTTCGGGGGTCTATGGAAAGCAGTGGTCAAGGATTTTAAACGTGACAATTCAATACCCTAATTACAGAAATCCAAGCTATATTGAATTCACGCCCTCTCACTCCAATATCCTCTGATTCCCAAGATTTATTAGTCCTAATACCTGGTCACTTCCTAACCGGTTATTCGTTATGTTGTATTCCCGTATAATTATATACGGAGAGTTTTTATTTTGGGTCCCTGTTCAGTGGTTAAGACTTAAAAGTCAAAATCAAGCACAAAGTCACACACAAGTCCTGTTTTATTTAAGCTTGTACACCGAGATCTTACTGATAACTTGTCTAACTTAACGATAACTTATTCTCTAATTGATTTAAGGATTTTGTAATAAAGATTTGGAAAAAACGATTTAAAGTAAATATGAGATGCCCGAAGAGTAATAGAATATGCCCCTGAGTGTCGCTTTAAGGGCTATATATACCCTCGGTATAAACAGTGCAATAAAACACGCTACAACATGTTTTAGACCGGCTTGGAGTTGGTTCCTAAAAGTTACAAAAAGAGAAAAGTACATTTACACTGACTTCGAAGAAGGTAATGTCATAAATCGACCTTTTACTGAAATATGCTTCTATAGAGTCTTTCTAAGAAGGCTGGTAGGCTTTAAAATAACTTAACTATACTAAGTGTATATAACATCCCTCCCCCCTTAGGAAGAGCAAAACTATCGGTTAACATAATAAAACTACGATATACCTATATAAAATGATTAAATTTTACGCTTAACGTACTATTATTACTACTATCAGTTTCAATTGAACAAGTTTATTAACTTAACTTAATCTCATTTATTTAAACTAAAACAATATGCATTTATTACATTTGACAAAATAATTGTTAGTTGTGTGTGGTGGAACGACGGGCTTTGATAGGAGCTAAAATAGGGCTATCTGATTGTGAAGATGTAGGATTTAAACCAGTTAATTCATGAAGTTCGTCTTCCATATTAGGTTCGTTACGCATACGTTGTCTCTCATTTCTTTGGATATTAATGATATTTAAGCAAGTTTTTGCTGGGGTATTATTACAGCACATTACATAATCAATGCATTTGTTCTTCTCACGTTTAATACATTTACAATAAACTATTAAGATGCAAATGGGCATTACAATTAATGTTATGATGACGCTATAATTTATTACGGTTCTTATGTGAATCTTGTATATTGTTGAGTTGAGAAAGAATATCGTTTATTTTTTAGCTGGCTACGTTTAATTCGTCCAGTGTTGTTACACTTGACCTATTGTCTCGGGATAAATGAGGCAACGTTATATTTAAGCTGTTTTTCTTTAATTTTTCTTCGCAATAATCATCTAAAATATCAAATGAAGGAACGAAATGAAAAGCTGCTTCAATGTCACTGCTAAATGAATGAAACGGTGTTAGCTTAACATCAGTACCACAGCCAGTACAATTTGAATTTAATGAAAATAGTCCGGTACCATGTGTTTCTACGTCTTTTGGTAACTTTTGGTTATTGCATGTAATTGTGATTGTCGCTGATTTTACAAGAACAAAAAGCCATAAATTAAAATTTTCGAGTCTATGCTTCGCACATTTCGGAGTTCTTCACTAGTCTTGCTGGTTGATTTTGTTTACACAAACGCTCACCTTTTAACACTATGCATTGTCCGAATTCACTTTCACTTACACTGATAAGTAGCTGTTTGGATCTGTCGATGGCCAGGTAGTTGACGGTTGGTTGTATAAAAATGAAGGGTGCCGGTATAGCGTGCGCTCTACCGACTTATTACTGTTGTAGTGTGTGCTCTACCGACTTGTTGTAGATTAGATACGGAATAATTTATAGTCTTTTTCTATAGGTGATACATGATACTGCTTGTTTGTTTAAACTTTGAATGCCGTTATTCTTAGTGTGTTACGAATACAAATTTTAGGAAAGGATTAGGGGTATGTAAATTTAAACACACCCATACTGAACCGTAACCTAATGCAATACACACGGAAGTATTCGGACAGTTTTTTGTTTTTTTAATCTAAAAGATAGGTAAATACCTGTACGTCTAAAAATAAAAGGATTACAAATCCTACATTTGGAACGTGTCCTATACAATAGGCAAAACGAACCATGAGCCAATTCTGCGACCGGTTTCGACCTATTGGGTCTCTTCAGGCAGAAGCAGGCAAAACACAAACTGTAAAGTTCACTTGAATAACAAGACGTCTAACATGTGTTGACCTTCAGATTCATTAGTGTAATTCAATGCCGGTAGGAGTATTAGCCCTCGGAGTAGTTGTTTCTTTTGTTTCTGGTTAGTCTTTTTGTTTTTTTTTTTTGAAGCTCAAAACTAGTATGAAGATGTCATAGATAACAAAAAACTGTCGTAATATTTCCGTGTATATTGTATTAGGTTATGGTTCAGGATGGGTGTCTTTACATTGACATACCCCTCACCCTATCCCAACAACAAGTTGGTAGAGCACACACTACAACAGTAACAAGTCGGTAGAGCGCACGCTATACCGGCACCAAATGAAGGATCCTGATGCATTGATCTTCGTCGGAAGTGGATGCAGTCTGAAGACGGTATATTCTTCGCCCTTTACTAAGGGTACTTTTATAACGATGATTAGCTTGTGATTTATTATCACGATGTCCAATTTAATGATACTCAGCAAAAGATGAGTGTTCTACGACGACAGGAATATGGGGTAATGCATGCCAAGGTCTTGGATTAATTGGTGAGGACTAATGATGGATGGGTGTATTTGACCTACTCGAGCGATGGTTAGAGCATTAATTAAATTTTGAACGTCTATTTGATATTGATTAATAATAGATCATAATATATTCACATGTTCTAAGAATTTGATTTCTATATCAAAATTTGCTTTAAAATTAGATATTTCAGTGTAGATTATTTTATATGAATTTGCCAGTTCGTCAAGATTGTTTTGTACTATAGCTTCGTTATGAATGACGTTACTAATGGTTTGATTTACAGAGTGCACTGTGCTCTGAATTATGGATGTTTGCTTTATGAGTAAATCATGCATTTTTCGTCCGTTTTCTGAAATTTCACAAATTGTTTTATCATAGTATGAGGCATCACCCGTTCCGAATAAATTTTTTTATGCTTTGCCGATTATATTAAATAGACCTCGTCTTTTTCGCAAGGGTGTGACAGAAGAACCAATAAGTTCTTGAAGAAGAATAGTTTCGGCTTTAAGTTTCTCGATAATTTGTTGAGATATTGCTAGATACTGTTTGCAAGTTGAAGAAGCATATTCTTGTAATTTATTGCATCCGGTAATTGTTTGATCGTTATAGGTGACTATTCTATGAAAATTATCGAAATATTGTTTTAAATTTACATGAGTGAGTAGTTTCCACTCATTACTATAGAATTGAACATTTGCTACATTCTCAAAATATATGCCAGGATTATGAGGGATTTGTGTTATGTTAAATAGTGGGTCACAATAATTTAGGTGAAATATGATAATTAGGAATAGTAATGTAGGATAAAAGTTCCTCATAGTCTGAAACAACAATAAAGAGAATCTAAAATTTCTATTTTCTTACTCAAAATATGGTTTTAGTCTATTGATATGAACAATAATGGGCCTTTTTCCCTTTTTTATTGAGTAATTGACATCTGATATTTTATCTACTATTTTGTACGGACCTATCCAAGAGGGTGTTAATTTCTTTGCACGACCACGTCTAACGCTTTCGTCATGTAAAAGGACCAAATCACCAATATCGAAATCTCGTTTTCTACTGTCACGATCATAATAACGTTTTGAACTTTCCTTTGACGCCTTTATATTATCTCGAGCCAAACTCCACGCTAACTGTAATTTATATTTTAGGTTTTGGAGATAATCATTATAAGTGTATCGTGTGTCTGGTAATTTTTCTATGGAACTGGGTATAATGGGTTTTCGACCATGCATTAATTCGTAAGGACTAAAGTTAGTGGTACGGTGCGGGGTGGAGTTATACATAAATGTAAAATATTCTAATAATGTGTCCCAATCCGTTTGGTCAATATTTATGTAACGCTTTAGACCTCTCTACTTGACTGTTAGATTGCGGATGATATGCACTTGTTTGAATTTTCTTTATTTTTAATAATTTACAAACGCCTTTTAAAACAGTGCTACAGAAGTTAGTGCCTTGATCGGAAACTAAAGTTTCAGGGGTTCCTAGCCTGCAAATGATTTTTGTCGTTAAGTAATGCGCTACAGTTTCTTGATCAGGCATAGCAACGGCTTTGGAAAATTTAGTTAAGTTGTCTTGAAATGTTAGAATATATTAATTATTTCTTTCTGTAATAGGAAGTGGTCCAACAATATCGATGAAACATTTTTGTAACGGTCTTACAGAAGTATCTGTGATAACCAGAGGATTTTTTGACACATACGCGACTTTATTCCGTTGACATTTGTCACACGGTTTTATGTAATTTTGAAAATATTTCTTCATTTTAGGCCAGGAATGATATTGTTTTATTCTATTATATGTTAGTTTATAACCATTGTGACCTCCAGTTGGAGAATCGTGAAATTCATATAAAATCTTTCTTTTACTTTCTTCAGAATAGGTACTCCTGATTTTGATCGTACATGCTAATTTGGATTAAGGTGTTTTTAAATATAAATCGTAATATTATACGAATTTCATCAAACGGTACGCCTATTTTTTGGAAAATTTCCCTAGGAATGGCTTATGTTGCTATATTATTAACCAAACATTCGTCTTTAATTTTATTTAGGTACTGCCAAAACCTATCAATTTCTACCGACTCAGAGGGTTCTTTAACGAAAACAAGATTTACTATTATATTTACTATTGTAGTTCGCTGTCTAAATGATAGTCATACTTAGATTGTAATGTCTCCGTTATTTGATTAATAGGTATGCTATCTTTTGAAATAAAATTGAGTATATGAGTTGAAGAAGAGTTGAAAATATTTCCGGTTATCTCTATAATACGGTTGTTCTGAATTAATTGCGTTTTTGTTAATTTTGTGAATTCCTCGAAACTGGGATATGTTTTTACATAATTTATCTGATAGGGAATTCTACTTAAGCATCCGCATTTGCGTTCATTTTGCCTGCTTTATGTACGATATCGTAATCGTATTCTTCAAGAGCTAATCTAAATTTAAATAATCTACTACTAAGGTCTTTTACATTACGTATCCATGCTAGCGGTTTATGGTCAGTAACGATTGTGAATCGTCTACCAAATAGGTATGGGCGAAAATGTTTAGTAGCTCACACGGCGGCTAATAGTTCTTTTTCTGGCGTGCTGTATTTTACTTCTGCCTTATTTAGTGCACGGCTACAATATACAATGGGAAGATCTTCGCCAATCTTTCCTTGAGACAAAATGGCGCCTATGCCAGTATTACTAGCATCGGTAGTTAGTATAAAATTTTCATTAAAATCGGGGAATTGCAACAAGGGTTTATTAGAAAGTAAAAATTTTAAAATTTGGAAAGATTTGTTACATAAGTCAGTCCACTGAAAATTAGCATCCTTTTTTAAAAGTTTAGTTAACGGTAATGTGATGGAACTATAATTTTCTATAAAACGTCTGTAGTAACCAAAAAGACCTAAAAATGATTTTAATTGCTTGATATTTTGAGGAACAGGATATTCTGAAATTACTCGGGTTTTTTCAGGATCTGGGAAAATTCCGTTATTTGTTATTAAATGCCCTAAATAAGCTACTTTGCGTCTCAAAAATTCACATTTTGCGGGTTGTAATTTTAAATTGGCAGATCGGAGTCGTTCAAAAACATCTTTTAATTTTTCATTGTGGTCTCTTAAATTAGCACCGTAAACGCAAATATCATCTAGATATATAAAACATTTGATTCCTTGAAGACCGCTTAAGACATTGTTCATTATTCGTTGGAATGAGGCGGGACTTGTTTTAAGACCCATTGGCATTTTGTTGTATTCGAAATGACCAAATCTTGTGCTAAATGCTGTCTTTTCTTTGTCTTTCTCAGCTAACTGAATTTGGTGAAACCCGTTGGCTAAGTCTAGCGTTGTAAAATACTGACTCTTCCCTACCTGATCAAAAATATCCGCGATTGACGGTAACGGAAACGAGTCACCTATAGTGATATCATTAAGTTTGCGGTAATCAACCACGAGACGCCACTTCTTTTCGCCGGAAGCATCTAATTTCTTAGGTACGAATAGTATTGGAAAATTCCAGGGTGATTTTGATGGACGTATGGTCTCTTCCTTTACCATTTTATATATTTGTTTCTCTAATTCCGTATTTAGGGACTCGCATAGCCGTATCGGCAGGATTACTTCTATTTTTTACAATCTCTATGCAATTTAAAAATTGAGGGAAATTTTTCTTATTCCCATCAAATATAGGAATTAATTTTATAGACTGATCAAATGATAGATAAACTGGTTCCGCTATGATCGAGTAGTCAAATAAAATTATGGGAACGAAAGTGTGATGAAATCTTCCCAACGATGACGAGACGATCCTCAGGACTTCTCTAGTTGGTTTTGTTTTTCTTTACCGGCTCGACTCTTTCACTTCACACTTGAGGACAACTGAAGAACAAAGAATTCTGCAGGAATTCGACAGGGGTCCCACCGCTGCCACCAAAAATGTTGTATTCCCGTATAGTTATATACGGAGAGTTTTTATTTTGGGTTCCTGTTCAGTGGTTAAGACTTAAAAGTCAAAATCAAGCACAAAGTCACACACAAGTCCTGTTTTATTTAAGCTTGTACACCGAGATCTTACTGATAACTTGTCTAATTTAACGATAACTTATTCTCTAATTGATTTAAGGATTTTGTAATAAAGATTTGGAAAAAACGATTTAAAGTAAATATGAGATGCCCGAAGAGTAATAGAATATGCCCCTGAGTGTCGCTTTAAGGGCTATATATACCCTCGGTATAAACAGTGCAATAAAACACGCTACAACATGTTTTAGACCGGCTTGGGGTTGGTTCCTAAAAGTTACAAAAAGAGAAAAGTACATTTACACTGACTTCGAAGAAGGTATTGTCATAAATCGACCTTTTACTGAAATATGCTTCTATAGAGTCTTTTTTAAGAAGGCTGGTAGGCTTTAAAATAACTTAACTATACTAAGTGTGTATAACAGTTAACCTGCCTGCGTGGACGGGACTATTCAAAGGTACCTTCCAACCGTTTATCCGTTCGGTAGTTTCTACAGCAACTAAAATAGAACTTCTGGAATAGTTGAAAAAACGAATGTTTGATCGAGCTCACTAACCGGGGGAAATGGACTGACGGTCAACATCCAATCCAGGAAAACAGCATAGTGCTTCTGTGGGAAGACAACATACCACCTCTTAAATAACGACGAAAGTGTAAAACTTTGCTTAGGTGTTGTTAATTTTTTGTTCATTCTTTTCATTTTTATTGTTTGTGAGTTTAGGATTATCAAATAATTTAACATAATTTTGCATGTAGGTATGTGTTCACAAATTATTGAAGTAATTATATAAGTTAAATTAAGGAAAACTTAACATTTACAGACGACATTGACATTGAACAAAATTCACTTATCAAAAACCTTACCCGAAACAGTTTAGAGAAGATGAAGCAACAACATACATACATAGTTTAATTTGATTAAATAATCTTTAATAATTTTTTTTTTCGTTTCTCAGAATTCACATTTTCCTCAATGTAATATTCATACTGTTGAAACTTTTGTTAAAATCATCATAAATTCTGTTACAAATACGCTTTTAAAAATTATTGCGGTAAAAAAATGACCGACTTGGAATAGGAAGTAAAAGAAAGTTAAATACTCTTAGGGCCATGACACACGTAGCTGCGCGCCCGAGTCGGCAGCCAAGAAATAATTACAGGGTGCTCAACTTTCTTAAAGAACAAATGAATAAGAAGGAAGGACAATGATTTCAACTATTTGAAGAAAATATTCCACTTCTGAGAGTACAAAATTGCTTGATTAAATACAATATACATTATGCCATTTAAGTGCTGTGTGCCGGGGTGTTGAGGAAACCTACAAAGATGAAAACCGTGTTCATGTTTCTGGATTCCCCAAAGATTGTGATTTGTGCAAAAAGGGGCTTAACAACCAGGCGGAATGAAATAGATTACAAACGTAGGACACAAACTTGCCATTGTTAGGTAAATCTACTTTGGAAATTTTGTTAATTAGGTCTAGTGAATTTATTACTGAATACTTTGGTTTGAAATTTGAGTTCTTTAACTCTACTAACAAAATATATATAAAAAACAATAAAGACCTTATAAAAAAAACAAAATAAATCCGGTATTTATAAGTTAGATTGTGAGACTTTGCAATAAAACTTTTATAGGACAAACTGCTAGAGCTTATCAGGCCGAAACACGTAAAAATCTATAGAGGAATTCCAGATTTGAGCTCTATTAAATCAGCCCCTATGGAGTTTTATCCTGACCTGATAAGCTTCACCTGGTCAGGAACGAGTCTGGACAATCCTGATAAGGTCCTAAGCTGACAGGCCTTATTTGAGCCTTACAGGATACACTTATTAAAACTGTCACGATCCTAATAAGTTTTACCTAGTCAAGATCGAGTCTGGATAATCCTGATAATATCCTGAACTAAGAGGCTTTTTTTAGCCTTTAATGGATAAATTTATTAAAACCGTCACGGTCTTGATAAGTTTTGCCAGTCAGCATCGAGTCTAGACAAACCTCATAATGGCCTGAACGGTTTTGCATATTTAACATTTCACGGCTATCCTTACAAAAACCTATGTAGGTATGTGTATATTTCTGATTAGTTTATCTACCTTTGGAACTCTTACAAGTTTCTAATCAGTGCTATGAAATTCACTATATCGCATTCTCATCAAAAAAACGAATTTGCTTTTGCTTAGAAATAAATAGTCAATTTTTTTCTTTAAAAATTCGCATTTGTTCAACTTTAGAGTTACATGATTCTCACGAAAAACTTCTAATACTTTTGTGAGCCGACATAAACCTTCTTCTATTGTTTTGGATGGTATTATGATATGGTCTATGTAATATATTGGGAATGAGTAATTAATACACACTTATTAATTTAAATTTATATTATCAAAAGATGTACTGTGTGGGTGAAGGTACAGAACCGAAATGATGATCATGGTAATATATACATATGATTGCTTGTGTGAAGGAGAAGCGATATATAGATAAACATACATATATATATATAGATATATATATATATGTATGTTTATCTCTTCAAAACCTATGTAAATAATTTTTGTTATACCAGGAGTATCTCCATCCAGTGGTACGATCCGCTAAGCTCCTTTTTGTGTTAGAAGTTAGGCTTGGATAACTAAGTGTAGTCTATAGAGAGAGTGTGTCTGTATTGATCGTGAGTTACGCCGGTGACACTATGTATGGGTAGAAAATAATAGTATTTTAGGACATAATATATATAAAAAAAGGTATTAAAATACACAGGAACTTATTTATACACGAACTAAGGCCAGCCTTTTTAGTTTTCGATTCTGTTGATAAAAAATGGTACTTTTGTGGTGGTTATAGTGTTCATAAATTTATTGAGGGGTGTTTTGAAACGAATAAATGTAAATATTGCTTCCTAATAGATAGTACAAATTAGTACAAATTCTTGCTATTTATGTACTTGTTTCGTATTTTTTTTTATTTGTGGTTCAGCTAGGTTCATTATGAACTTAGCAGCGCCACTATTTTCTTTGTAATGGCACATGGTACAATTTTTTTTAATAGTACAAATTAGTACCAAAAAGTTTGAATATACCATTCGATTCTGTTGATTTGGTCCTTCCAGCTTCCAAGACGTGATTTTCGTCATTTGAAGAGTCAAATATTACCACGTCAGACACATCCACCCTTTAATCAGCAATGAACAAATATAAAGCAGTTTCCACGTGGTTCATTAATTTTAAACACAATTTTAAACTATGTATTAATTATTTATTACTTTAACTGTGTTATTCTATCAACATTTTAATTTTTGTTGTGTGTTGTTTACATTTATTTGTTTTGTATGTTACCTTGGGGCACGATAATTATGTACCCTTTGTGCACCAGTCTATATTCCTCCCTTATATGATTTGAACTGTTAAACCTACAGTAAGTATTTTGAGGAATATCATTATGTTTACGTTTCTAATTTGTTTTTAAAAAATATTTTTTTAGCCTTGATAAAGCCTATAAACATTAGGCGAAACGTCGGTGCGTTGGTTTTTTAAACAATTAAACTATTTGCCCCTAATTGGCTTTGATTTTTACCTATTAATATAAAGCAAACTTTTATAAAAATATCTTTAACCAAACAAAGCAATAAACGAAGAGAATGCCACACGAATTTGAGGTTAAGGTTAAGCACTTTAACCGCCACTTCAACGGCGGTATAATTTATTCCTCTGTTTTACTAAGTATAGATATACATAGACAGATTACATATATAATTCTAAATTTAAAATTTTTAACAACTTTATTAATAAAGCAAAAGTTTGATATTTTTTACTTTTTGATATATTTTGAAAATATTACCACATAAAAAAGATGTTTTTTTTTTTTTCGATTAACAGAACAGCGAAATGTTAAGAAAATGGACTAGTACCATTAATCAGGAGCTAAAGCAAATTAGATTTGTGTGTGAGAAGCTTTTTAACACGGAGGATTAGGTATATCTAATCAAATGCAATAAAAAATATTTAAATATTTTTTATAATGTTTAAAACAGGAACATAGTCGCTGTCGAGGCTTCCAGATACAATCTCACTCTCGTCAACACAAATCCACTGAAGATCTCCGCCGAAGTTGGCCAACGAAACGTTTAGAAATAATAGTTCCTATCGATCACGGCCTACAAGCCCGAACCTTTGTTTTACTAAAGAATTATTAATGTATGTGAATATTTTTTTAAATTAATCGAAATAATTGGTTTTTGTAATTATATAAATTTTGATTGTTATTTTTAATTTTATAGTTAAACCACACCGTGTTTTTTCGAGCCTTTGAAAATACAGAAAAAATAATTTTAAAAAATTGACGAAATTCAAACACCTTCAAATGTTCCTCTTTGAGTTCTCCTTATCAAGTTTTCAAAACAAACATTTATATTTTAAGTAGTAATGAGAGGAAAGCGAAAAAATGTATATTTTTTACATGTACCTACAGATATATTCGTTACTATTAAATTTGATTTTTTTTTCACATATTTTTTTATCAGAATTATATGATGTTAATCAATAATAATTTGAGGTAATTTATATATGGTTCTTGAATTTAATTCACATTAATGTATTTAAAATCATCACTACTAAATGTTTCTAGATATTTCATTGTTAATAGATATTAAAAATAAGTAAGTCTCTTCTTTACAACTTTCTACAATGTAGACAACAGTTCGCGCGCAATAATTTGAGCGGATCGTCTGGAACCGCTACGCGCCCTACCGGTCAAGAATTTTACACCAGAAATTTGGACGTTTCTTTAACATTGCGTTCGGACTCCTATCTATACTTCGTACTGTTTATTCGGGGTATATACTATTCGTAGAATAAATATGATTTGTAAAACCACTTTTCGCCTCTGTTCGCCGAATAGCACTATTCCATGCTGTATTCCGTGTTTGTAAAACCGGCCCTAAATGTGAAGCAAATAATCAGTAGTTCGGTCATATACAGATTGTTTAATAAGAAATGTAAACTTGACTTTTATTTTTACCTAATCAATGGAAAATATTTGGAATGCCACAGTCGGTCAGGTCAGAGCAGTTTACCTCCGGCAGCGTACGAATTAATGCAACCAGACAAACGAAAATTAAATACATGTAACAAAGAACAAGAAGTACTGTTCTGTTAATAATACAATTTACGTAAAGTACTCACCGGGGGTCCTCTGCCCCCTCACAATACTCATATGACTGGATCGTGATATCCAGTTATTTTATCGACATCAACTAGGTTTTAAAGTTAATAATTACGTATTTTACATAATATTGTAATAACTTTTCTAGTTTAACTTATTTATTTAACGGATATTTATTTACAACTATTTATTTAACACTTAAACACTAATAGACTACTTAAACACTAATAACACTTCAACAACTTATTTATATGACCAGGAAAATGCGTATTTATATCACTCTGTATATCGTAGTTCGGTATTTATATTACTCGTTCAGAAGCTAACTGTAAACTGCTGTCACTGACCACGTCAAGAAGTATTTATAGAGACACCGAAATTTCCAGAAGAATCGAGAATGACCTACTAGACTTTACTCGAGTTCCTATTGTGTTCGTTTTATTTATGACCTTATTTATTGTCATCAAAGCGCCAGCCGACGCTGGTATTCTTTGAACTCCGCTTATCTCGTCGCCGCTCTCGCACACATGCACGCTCGTTACACTGCCCCCTCCTTAAGGGTGATCCGTCTCGGATCACATTCTGCCGTTCCTTCAAGGGATCATGCCGGTATTTGCAATTCTGTCCCCAAAGGCACACAGTAGTCATATGGAAGTAGCAATCCACCGTCCTTAGCTGTGCGGGATCTCGTTGGGGATTGTTAGTGTATACCGTTATTTCGACGCCGCTCCACCGGAACAGGATCTCCAACATGCTTCGCACTACTCTCCAGTTCAGTCCATCCAACCCACATCCTATCCTTGGCATGGCTAATCGTGTGGTACCCGTGGATAGCAGTTGGTCTCTTAGTTCCACCAACGAATTCCATAACGAGCGGTAGGTGTGTTTTTCAGACGACGCCTCCTTAGTGACCAGGTAATAAATGGATCGGTTTCCGTCCACCAGACTTAGCACTTTCTTTCCATCTCCAAGTTGCTCTCGCAGCTCTTACAAGCGGCCAAACTTCTTCTTAAATACGGTGGCAATACCGCGATCTATCTTCAAGTCTTTGGCCACACAATGAACCAACGAGTCCGAAGCAGTAAATAAATCTTCGGATCTCTCGGAGGTGACACCGAATCTGGAGTTAGCATACAGGCTCGGCGTGGCCATAAGCTCGTCATACTGGGGATCCGGAGAACGAGCTTGCTAAAGCCTGATCCGTACTTCTTCGTGATTGTCACCGACATATGGGGCCAAACGGTTAAAATGGACAACCTTCGGTTTTCCATTTGGTGTGCGTCGAATCCGGTAAATAACGTCATTTATTTTCTTGACGATTGTATATGGGCCTTCCCAGTGCTGCTGTAACTTCGGCGAAAGACCTTTACGGGGCTGTGGATTGTATAACCACACTATGTCTCCCTCCTGGAAACCTCCATTAGTGGCCCGTTTATCGTAGGTGTCCTTCATGCGGTCGCTAGCTATCTGCATCCGGGAACGTACTTCCTCATGGATGTCGTCAATTCTTCTGCGGAGATCACTAACGTAGTCTTCTCCGGCAACGTCCTGACCAGGTTTGCAGCCAAATTTCAGGTCACATGGCAACCGTAGCTCCCGACCAAACCGTACTTTTGCTGGTGTTTGTCCAGTAGTTTCGTGAATCGATGATCGATATGCCATAAGAAATAGTGGCAGATGGCGATCCCAGTCTCTTTGGTGTTTGGAGAACACTTTGGACAAGTACTTGTTATTGGTCTTGTTCATTCGCTCTACCATGCCGTCTGATTGAGGATGCAGAGGTATTATCCGGGTTTTGTGAATGCCTAATGTCTTTCAGATTTCTTGGAATACAGCCGACTCAAAATTCTGACCCTGATCAGAATGAAGCTCTATGGGCACGCCGAACCGGCTGATCAGTTGGTTTACGAGCTCCTCTGCTACCGTGGTGGCTGTCTGATTTGGGAGTGCGTACGCTTCAACCCATTTCGTGAAGTAGTCCATTGCCACTAGAATGTATTTATTGCCACTATCGGTCTCTGGAAACGGTCCTGCGATGTCAATGGCAATCCGTTCGAATAGACTGCCGACATTGTACTGGCGCATAGGAGCAGGCCGTCATCATTGTGGTCCCTTGCTGGCTGCACAAGTTGTGCACTTCTTGCACCAGTCTTCAACGTCCTTTTTGCAATTGACCCAGTAAAACCGCTCACGGACTCTTCCAAGGGTCTTGTTAACACCAAAATGTCCCCCCGAAGCATCGTCATGGAGGCACTTTAAGACTTCCTTTACCAGGCTCTTCGGTACAAGCAATTGACGTTTGCTCTCAGTGGGTACCATTCTGATTTTCCACTATTCGCTTCAGGAGTCCATCTTCCTCGACAATAGAGACTCATTGGGCCCACAACGATTTCACCTCCCCAGATTTAGCGGCGATCTCTTGCCAGGTCGGTCGTCTGCCTTCATTCTTCCATCTTCAGAACAAGCTCAGGACCGGAACAGAACCCTGTTCCGTCTTGATGTTATCAGGATGCCATTGTTCATCCGTGACGGTTATTCTCCGGACTTCTTCATGTTCCTCCAGGCGCTTGCAGTACTTGCAATTTTCGGAACATGGTCTTCTGGATAAGGCATTGGCGTTCTTATGGCTATTTCCAGCTGGATGTTCTATATCGAAGTCATATTCTTGGAGCGTTTCTATCCAACGCGCGACTTGACCCTCTGGATTCTTGAAACTCAGTAACCACCGTAAAGCAGCATGATCTGTTCGGAGCAGGAACTTCCTTCCATACAAGTACTTATAAAAGTGCTCCACGCTCTTAACTACTGCCAGTAGTTCTCGTCGGGTTACACAGTAGTTTCGTTCGGGCTTGGATAGGGTCTTGCTGAAATAGCCGATGACTTTTTCCTCTCCATGTTGTATTTGTGAGAGTACTGCGCCTAACCCAACATTGCTAGCGTCGGTGTCCAGAAGAAATTTCCCCTCTGGTATCGGATAACTCAACACGGGTGTGGAAACGAGAGCTAGCTTTTACTTTTCGAAGGCAGCTTGGCAGTCCGGTTCCCAGCAGAATGGTCTGCCACTTTAGGTTAGTCGAGTCAATGGCTTGGCAATATTGGCAAATCCAGGAACGAAGCGTCGATAGTAAGTACACAGGCCAAGGAAGCTTCTGACCTGATGTACGTCAGTAGGTACTGGCCATTCTTGTACGGCTGTGATCTTCTGCGGATCGACTGAAACGCCGGTCTTGGTGACTACGTGCCCCAGGTAATTCACTGTCTCTTGAAATAGCTGGCATTTCTTAAAGATCAATTTAAGGTTGACATCACGCAGTCTGTAGATCCGTCCTTCTTCCTGACCAAAACTACCGGCGACGTCCATGGCTGGTTGATGGTTCAATTATTCCGTCCTTCCGCATGTCGCTTATGATCTTTTCGGCCTCTTCCTTTCTGGCCAGTGGTAGTCTCTGGCGGATAGGCTGCGCTTCGCCAGTGTTGATTTTATGGACGACGATGTTGGTTCGCCCTTTCTTGCCGTTGTCCAATGCGAACACGTCCTGGTACTTTTCGAGAAGTTCCCCTATTCCACGTTGTGCAGGTTGATTACGGTTTTCACCCGCCTCCTTGTACAGTTTTAACAACGCCTCCGGAATACCTTGGACTTTGCGCATCCCTGAACTCATTCTTTTATCTTGTGGCATGGCAGTGTCCTGGGCGTGTAACTGGAAGGTTTCGCCGTTCAGTGTCACATTCTTTCTCCGGAAATTCAAGCAGAAGTCATATTTTCGAAGGACGTCCAAACCCAGTATTACATTGTCCTCTATTTATGTCACTAACACGCAGTGTTTAAAAGACGTTCTTCCCATTTTGATGTTGACGTAACTTTCGCCCCTGACTACTACTTGTTCTCCAGTGGCGGTACGGAGCTTCCATTGCGTTGGCAAAAGTTTACTGGGCTTGGTCAATATTCCGGGCCTTATGATTGTTCTGCTAGTTCCAATATCCAGCAGAAATGAACACTGGTTCCTATTTATGAGTCCAGTCAGAAAAAGGCTGTCAGTTCGGTCTTTCATTGTCTTAGTCAGTGCTACTAAACCTGGGGCCTCGTGTCCCGGGACCGAAGTTTGAACCGCCGCGTCGTCCATGATTAGTTTTCCGGAACGCGGGGCACGCGCGCTTGAGTAGCTTCTTACGTATCCCCATTTTCCGCAGTTCCAGCATCTTATTGGTCTCGGTTTCTTATTTAGTCTTAGTTTTCTAGTCTGTTTTCGTATCGACCGTCGGGCTCCTCCGTTAGCTCGCACACTTTACCTTGCCGTTACGATGCCTGTTTGGCGACGTCATACTCCAGTGTCCGAGCCAACGTGTCAGCGAGTGTTTTTGGCCTGTCTAATTGATGTCGCTGTTGTATGTCGTCATCCCTCAACCCATCGACGAATGAGTCGACAGCCAACTTTTCTAGAGTGTCGTCGGGAGTACCTGGATACGCGAGACGGACCAGACGAGAGTTATCGGCCTCGTATTCTTGCAAGTTTTCCCCTGCTTTCTGATGTCGGTTTCTTAGCTGCACGTGACTGACGCTCGTCATATGTGCCTGACCATACCGCACTTCACTAGATGTTCATAGTCGTTCAACTTCTCGGGTGGTATGGTATCCAAAATCTCCTCGGCATTACCATGCAGCGCGCAGACCAGCTCGGAGGCTTTATTTTCCAACGTCCATACGTTCTACTTCGTGGCCGTTTCACATTTCTTGAGGAAAGTGGTCCATGATGTTTTTCCGTCGAACTTAGGTGGCTTATTATATGCTTTCGACAAACAACGTGCCCATTCTCCTGCTTCACACTTCTAGCTTCATTATCGATCTGTTCGGACATTGTCGTACATAGAAACCTTTATTCTATTTCTTTAATTCGTGATTCTATTTCTTGAAATTTTCCTGCAAAATTCTATTCTGTTTCGGCCAATTTTGCGTCGAATTTCTCTAAATTTTCTTTAAATTCTTCTCTCAAATTTTCTTTCAGTTCTTCCAGATTTCCGTTTAGTTACTTTGAATTTTCGGTTAATTTCTCTTCCAGGTTTTCCATTTTCTTTTGCAAATTTTCTTTCAGTTTCCCTTCCAATTCCATTGAATTTTCCTTTAATTTCTTTTCTAGTTTATCCTCAAATTCGTAGGTATTCGGATCGAAACCCTCTCGTATCAGAGCTTCCTCGAGTCGCCCTTGTAAGGTGAGCTTTTTATCAGACGTATCTTCGTCTCGCTCCTCGAGTTCACTTTTCAGTTCGGCAACTTTCAACTCCAACAACTTTTTCGGCATTTTGATTTATTTAACTATTTTTCTTCTACTAGAAAATTCTCTTATTTGGGGGATCGATTGGCTGAGCACCCCACACCTAACACCATTGTAACGACTTTTCTAGTTTAAATTATTTATTTATTTATTTATTTACTACCAGTATATACATAGATATAATTTACATTGATTTACAAATCAAAGTAAATCCTTGCAAGGAGGGACGAGTCCCTGTACGCAGGCTGGTATACAAAAGTGAAAAAGAAACTATGTCTAACCTAAAACTTAAAAGTACATTAATAAATAAATTAATATTAATTCTATTTATTGCAAAAATAAAAAATAAATTTTTTTGCAATATCTTTATATATTTTTTTTATCCATTTGCATATTTCTTTCTTTATCATTTTTTTGCTTTTATTTAGATTTTTTAATTCATTCGGCAATGCATTGAAAGTATTGATTGCCTCAATTATGCTCATTTTACTGCTCACAGCTTTATGAGTTGTTGGTAATTGTATCATTTTTTTTCTTGTGACACTGGCAGAGTTGAAAAATCTTTCTCTAAGTTTTTCATAGTGAAAACAGATTGATTCAAGACTAAAAATTTGTTTTAGATTGCATGGCGTTTTATCGATCTCAAAACAATTTTTATTAACACATTTCAATATACTGTTTTGCATTGATTGTAAGAGTCCTAAATTATTATTATATGCACCTCCCCATGCAACTATTCCATATGATATAACACTATGGAAAAATGCATAATATATTATTCGCATGGTATGTATATTAGTAGTTGATTGTATTTTATTGAAAATTTTAAGTATTTGGTTCTATTTAAAATATATGATATGTGGTTTAACCAAGTTAGTCTGTAGTCAATCATTATTCCTAAGTATTTACAGTATTCAACTCTACGTAGTTCAACTTCTTTAATTTTTATCCTAGTTATATTTGGTACACTATCTATATAGTTGCCGAACGTTATATATACAATTTTTTCTTTATTTAAGGACAATTTGTTTAGCGCTAGCAAATCAGAAATTTTATGAAGATATTGATTCATTTTGGATACACATGTGTTCCAACTATCATCTATAGCTATAATTACAGTATTATCTGCAAAACACAAAACTGATTCTTTAGGCATATTTTCGGTAATATCATTGTAATACAATATAAATAGAAGAGGTCCCAATATGGAACCTTGTGGAACTCCCATCTTTATATTTGTATACATACTTTTTTGACCATTTATTTTAACAGATTGTTGTCTATTATTTAAATAACTGTAGATTAGGTCACATGCTTTACCCCTTATCCCTATACGATACAATTTGATAATTAATAAATCATGGTCTACTGTGTCGAATGCTTTTGCTAGATCTAGAAAAGTGACTATTGCTGATTTGCTAATGTCTAAACTACTGTAGAGAATTTGACTTAAATTATTTAAAGCATCCTTGGTTCCTAAGTACTTGAGAAAACCAAACTGACTTTTAGAGATAATATTATTATCTGTTATAAAGCAGTTTAGTCTATTGTAAATTAATTTTTCAAGTATTTTAGCTATGTTTGAAATTAAAGAAATTGGTCTGTAATTATTAAGTAAGTTTTTTTCCCCAGATTTATGAATAGGAACTATGTCCGCTCTTTTAAGTGCATCAGGCCAGACAGCCACTTGTATAAGTACTTAAGTTAGCTATGTGGAGTAAGGCATCATCTATGTATAAGGATATGGTTTTAAGAATCTTAGTGCTTATATTATCTACACCACCTTTTTTTATTTTCATTTTCCTAATAATTTTTTTTATTTCATAAGAAGTAACTGGTGCAATATATATAGTATTATTATTATTTTTGGGTAAATCCAGTGTTAAACTGTTTGGTTGAACTATTTTTTTACTTAAATTAATACCTACATTGACGAAATATGTATTGAAAGATTCAGCTTTTTCATTATCATCTGTTATTTTTTTATCGTCTAACGTGATATAATCTATTTTAGAGTATTTTTTGTTCTTTTTACTAACTTTGTTATTTATGTAGTCCCAAAGTTTTCTTTGATTGTTACTTACACTTAAAACCATTTGATTTTCATATTTATTTTTAGCTAAATTGATTACTTCTTTTATTCTGTTAGCATATTGTGTATATTCTCTCTTTTTATTTTCATTATCTGAATCAGATTTCCATATAAAATATAATTTTTCTTTTTTCTCACAGGATTTTATAATAGCTTCTGTAATCCAAGGCTTTCTTTTTTTATACCTATTTTTTTTTTGTTTTCGCACTATCAATACAATTTTGGATTTTTTCTATCAATAGGTTAGTAGCCTTATTTACATCATTACATATTTCAATTTCATCCCAGTTAGTAAACCCTGCAGCTAATTTTAATTTGTTATAATCTAGAAAAGCTTGTGGTTGAGCACTAAAATGTTGAATTTGATTTTTTATTTTGAAAAATAATGTATAATGATCCGTTATTGCATTTGTTAAAGTATACGTTTTTATTTCTAATTCATCTGTTTTTATCAATAGATTATCAATGCATGTACCTCCATTTCTATTATTAGCTGAAGGTCTAGTAACTGAGTGAAAACCTGGAAAATAACCACCTTCCAAAAAAGTTTCTAAAAATGCCTGTGTAACTATATCCTGTTCTAGTAAATCTAAATTAAAATCACCCACAATCAAATGGTTTTTACATTGTTTCTTGATATCTATAAAATCTTTAAATGCTTTTAAAAATGTATATTTTTGTATTTCATGAGATCTATATAATGAGGATATTTCAAAATTTTTACCACTTAGCAGACTCACTTTAATATTTATTATTTTTAATGTTTCTATTTCCAATATTTGGCAATCATGTGCGATTTCATTTAAAACATAGACTATAACACCATCAGCACTATTTAATGGTCCAGCATTGTAGTACATGTGATAACCAGGCAGGTAGAAAAAAATTTCATGTTCAACCCGCCAGGTCTCCACGCATAGTATTATAAACGGTTTAAATTCTAGTCTATTGAGTAATATTTGTAATTGTGAAAAATTAGCATTTATGCTTTTAATATTCAAGTACAACACTCCATTATCTTTGGATTTATATCATTTATATTTTTGCAGAACTTTTCTTTGGTAATAGTGTTTTTTTCTATATCTTTCAAAAATTCTAAATTTAAAGCCATTTTACTCGATAATATAATATAAATATATATATATGATGAAAGTACAATAACAAAAATATAAAATATACGTTACTAGTTTTCGAATTGTAGAGGATCCAGTGAATAGTTAGTCAAGTTTATAACTTTCTGTTCAAGTCACGATTCATTATTAGTTTTTAGGTTGGTTATTTTTAGTGTTATATATCAATAGATTGTATGGATAATCAGTTGAATTGATGGTCCACTGAAGTAGGTGCCGATATGTGTCACAAGTACTGAAATTTGTTGCTGAATGTTTTGTATCCCTTTTTAGGGCATGTGTTGTGTTATAGTCGGTGCAATTTTTACAAGGATTTTGCTTGTTGGGACATTCTTGCTGTAAGTGAGTTCCAGCACAGAATGTACATACCGAAGAATTTCTACATTTCTTTGTACTATGCCCATAAGCGTAGCACTTCTTGCAAATATTTATATTGTAGTCATCAAACACCTTACAACGGTTGCATCCAAAATATATTTTTTTTTCAGACATAATTCTTTCATAGGCTACACGATTAACTTCTAGTATCACATTCCAAGTGTTATTTTTTAAATTCCTGTATTTATATACAATTGAGATTCCGTGTTCAGCTGTTAAATTATTTCTTGAAATTAAATCGTCTATTATGTCCCCATTTGACAATTCACTTATAACAAAATCGTTTCCAGTCATTCTAATTTTTGGTTTTTTATTTAACGGATATTTATTTACAACTATTTATTTAACACTTAAACACTAATAGAATACTTAAACACTAATAACAATTCAACAACTTATTTATATGACCAGGAAAATGCGTATTAATATCACTCGGTATATCGTAGTTCGGTATTTATATTACTCGTTCGGAAGCTAACTGTAAACTGCTGTCACTGACCACGTCAACAAGTATTTATACAGACACCGAAAGTTCCAGAAGAATCGAGAATGACCTACTAGACTTTACTCGAGTTCCTATTGTGTTCGTTTTATTTATGACCTTATTTATTGTCATCAAAGCGCCGACCGACGCCGGTATTCTTTGGGCTCCGCTTATCTGCTCTCTGATCTCGTCGCCTCTCTTGCACACATGCACGCTCGTTACAATATCATGGTTATCTTCATTCTTCAACTACTAGCTAGAGTCATCTGAAAAAGTAGAGGCTTCCCTGGACGCCTGTACATAGCATCCCAATGCATCGTAACCCGAGGGTTCCGAATACATGTCATCGAGGATCTCATAACGCCCTTATTATGAGTTTCTGAATCTCTCGAGGAACCACGGCACTTTTGCCAGGCACGTGTGCACCAGAGGGCTAATTGAGCTCATTCAATAACTTCACAAACATATACAATTACATTTACTTATATGATCATTAAATACTTATTACTTTTAATGATCATTCAAATCTCTGACATTATTATTAACCTGCATATTTCACAACTTACTTCTTTGAGTCACATGTCACCACTGTGTACTTAATCTCGTGTGTTTTTAGGACTCTCTCTCTCTCACGCCCCGCAATAGCGTGAACATTCTCTATCGCATTATTTGAAAAGAAAACGTGTTGTTCTTTTTGGAATATTCTTTCCACCCCTAATTCTCTTGTTTCCGTGAAATTTATTAAATAGTTCTTCTAATTGTTCAACTAAATTTAAAAAAAGATTCGGAAGGTTCAATAAGTCCCCCAAAGGAAAGATATTGCAACCACGAAGAAATTTGTTGATGAATGTCTGGTACGGCTTCCGATATCAGGCCTCTCTTTTAAAAATATCTTAGACCGTCGCTTTCACTGAATTTTTGAAAGTTAAAAAGACAATTTTTTACCTGACACACATTATAGATATCGTAAATTTCTCACATCGTTTCGGTTCAATTTGATATGGCCTAGAAGGCATTGTGCATAATCGAAACAACGGTCTTGTCTATGGATACAACATATAAACTCGAAACTAATAAATACAGAGTGTTGAATTCTAACATATTGTATATGTATATCATCACACTGACATGAGAAGTAAATCTAGACACTTGAATATCTTTTGAAATTAAATAGGAATCAGGTACTTCTCTAATATTATTGTAATTTCCACTAAGTATAAATACTGCCTTATATGTTAAAATAACGTGAACCAACTTGCATTTAAATTTACGTATGTGATTATCTATACAATGTACCTATCTATATATGAGTGATTGTATATAGGTATGCTCAAGAATTGATTTCGTGCAGCGCACCTTGCCACGAAATACGTGGATACATTACAGCTTGACGATTGCCATCTGTCGCGAACAGCAACCAGAATATACTGTACAGTTGCAGGGTCACTACACTCGCTCTGTTGAATGTTTTAATTCTGGGCAAAATTCCTTTTCAAAGATGACGATCCGTCTGCTAAATTTCATCGATGTACAAATTATAAACTTGATCGTTCAGAAAAAAAAAAAACATCAAACACCAATAACTTCGTTTCCTCAAATGGCATCTACTATACTTAATTTTTTCATTCAATTCCTTTTTTCCTGTTTCGATCCGTATGGCTACATTCTATTGTTTTATTTGAATAATTTCGATTAATTCTTTGTTTTTACATTAATAGCTGATTTCACTAAATTTCATATAATAAAAGTGTGCTATGAACAACTGACGACTAACTATATTTCTTAGAAGTATCATTTAACATGTCTTCAATCTTCATGGGTAAACCCAAAAAAATTGTTGCCCTGTATTAATTAGTAAGTTGTTTTTTTTTCAAAACAATAGCTCTAACAATCAACTGTCACTAGTGAGAATTTCAACACTCTTAGTCGTATTTTGTCAAAGTTATGAATTTTTATAATTTAGGTTGCGTAAAGATTTTGTTTCTATAAATTAAATTGTCTCAGAAACCGCTCAGCGTAGGTATACAAGAATAATGGAGTTAGTTTAAATAATACAGTAATTATAAAAAAAAAAGGTTAAAAAAGAATATTTAAGAGTGGAATAATTGTCAGTCAGCTCGCGAAAATCATTTAAATCCTATTTGCTATAAGGCAGAAAGGATATAAATGATGATTTTCCTGATAAAATCAAATTCAGGCCGTTTAAAATTAATGATAGAGTTAGTATAAACAATATAGTAAATAGAAAAAGGGTCAGCAGAATATTTAAAGCTGTAATAATTGTCAGCCAAATATTACATTTGATTGCCTTTTACTGAGATTGAATGGCTACTCAGCAGCTTTTATCCCCTTGCTGACAACCTTACCCCCATTGAATGGTTTGCTGACATTTTTCATTATTAATTAATTGATAAAAAAAATGTTGTGTACTAGTTTCATTGGACTTGAAATGAATCAATGGTAATTGTTTTAAAATCAGGTATACATATATCGGCTGCTGACATGTAATCCACCGTTATCTATGCTGCTGACTATTTTTGTAATTTTTTCTATTATGCAAATAATCACTCAACCGAATATTAAGCGACCTGAACATGTATTTGGATTTTTTATTTTTACGAATCTTTTTATCCCGCTCGTCCACCCTTTTTGAGCCTGCTTACTTTCGTACCACTACATGACTGCTAATAAACATTTGCTTTCAATATGAATTAATCAATTGAAATGATTATGTGATTTGCAACGCTACCTCCCGAACTATTAGTAATCAAAATTTACTTGTTTATTATTATTATTTTATTTATATTTATATATTATTGTTCGAATTTGGCGTGAAAAATTTAACATTCCTTCTAATATAACAAAGTTGGTGTCGACTTCCGATACAACCGGAAGTGACAGACGACTTTAAATATTTTAAATAAATAGAGCATCAGCTGTTAAGTTATTTGTCCCATTTTCAATACTCTACCTGTAGTTTAAAAACTTAACTTAACAAGCGGGTTGCGTGAAGAAACCCTGTATAAGTAATGCTTTGTTTTTTTTATATATACCCTTTTCTGACTGCACGCTCATTCGACTGCATGATATGAAGATTTGCGTGTGCCTATACAAAGTAGTAAGATATTTTTTTATGCATGACCAATTATTAAAATTATCTGACCAATTATCGACATCTTAAACTTCATCGATTGCTATAAAGGATTTAATTTTCCCTCTTGATGTGGTGCCAATAGTATTGAATGAGATTGAATATTTTCAAATTGCTCTTATAAATTCCTTATCGCTGCTAAGTGTGTCATGGCCCTTAAGTACTTAAAATCACAACAAGCATAATTTTTTTATATTCGTCAATGCTGCGAATTGTAAATATAGATATGTACAATGTACATCGTTTCATTAATGAATATAGATTGAGTAGCAAACATTCAATTCATATTTACTAAATATAATAACAATTCGCATCAGAAAAATGACTACATTCGGTTCCAAGTTCTTTCAATGAAAAGTAGGTGATACTTTCGAACGACGGATAATAACTTTGTTCTATATTAATGTTTTAGCACTTTGTAATATAAACGACACTTTTAAAATAACACGAGAAAGTTAATCTGCACATTCATAATATTGGCATGCAAATAATGGCCTACATGTTTAATAATAATAAGTAGTAGGTCCAAAAATATTATTTTTATTCCAATGGTTTTATTCTTGTTCTTAATTTTTACTTCATCTATAAAATCAAATAAACAGCGCATCAGAAGAACTTCAAATGTTAGGATATATGTTTATCTGCGCATGTGTAATTAGCCATTATCGCGAGGGCTGTAACTAAGGGTTGTTTTGGTTGCACGGGGATATTAGGTATTATAAATAGTGTCATTCACCGTCATTTATGTCAAAAGGACGGTTTATTAATCGTTTTGTATCTTAATAAATCATTATTTAGTTTTAAATACCACTTGTTTAGTTTAATATGGTCCAATTTTTAAATTTTATTAATTCCATAAACATTTCAAAAGATAAAATCAACCCGTATTGATATTAAACCTGGTGAATTTAAATACATTAATGTGAATTAAATCTATGAACCAACTACAAATTACTTCAATTCCGGCGGAGGCATACTGACAGCAATGGCTTGTTTCTCATTAATTTGAGGTAGTTTGTAGTTGGTTCATATTATAGATTTAATTCACATTAATATAGTTATTATTTAATTATTTCCGCAAAAGTTAATAATGTGTAGCATTTTACTGCTTATATATTGTTTGATTTACATATTCATTTTTTTTATGTTTAGCATGAGAACTTTAGTTAATATTAATGCACGATTATTTATACACCTTATTTTTTCATTTCGTACCTGTTATGTTTTATGTTTATTATTGTAACTATTTATTTATTTATAATTTATTTACATAAACGCAAGTACATCAACATCACTCTCTATTGTACTATCTAACCTCACTTGTACTATATCCATAGATCTCTATATCTATATTATACTACATCTCCCCTCTTTACTAAATATGTACATTACTATAATACAGATCTTAGCTCTAAACCTATTTTTTTACACGTTATATAGAACAATCATAGTCACCAAATCTTTTCGGAATACAAATCACTCTCCCGATTCACTGGTACTGGTTTTGTTTATGTTTAATTCTTCCTTAGCCTCTATATCTCTCTCTTTGTCCCAACGTATGTATTTCCTATTTCTTTCCACTACTAACCCATTATTCAATTTAACTATATAAGTTCTTGGCTTACCGCTTTCCTCCGATTGCCAAGATAACTTGTCTTATTTTTGTACCTACTCTTACATTCTCTCACTTTTTGAAATCTCGTCTCTTCCTTGCTGTTTTGTCGTAATGTTATTTCTGTTTTTTTTTTTTACTTGTTTGTTCTTTAAGTTTTCTTTTATCTGTGTAATTTTTATGTCTCTTTTAAAAATGTAATAGTTCGGTAATAAACAATTTACTTCCCTATTATACAGGCAAGTGATGCAATATTTGTGTACGTTGAGGTTGTTCTGTGTTCCAATAAACACAAATAGGGATCTCTATTGTCATGTTCAGCCTTTTTCGTCATGTTTTTAAATGTGAATACATCTCTACCATGCCGTTTGATTGTGCATGAGTGGGGCTGGATGTTTTATGTTTAATTTCCCATGATTTGGTCAAATTTATGAATTGTTGAGACGTGTAATTTGTACCGTTGTCTGACCTGATTATTTTTGGAATTCCATGTCTGGCGAAGAACGACTTTAATAGTCTTATGGTGCAATGGCTATCTAACTTGTCCAAATGGCCCGTTTCTATAAATTTTGAAAAGTAATCTATGACCCTCAAATGATTTTATTATTTCCCAGGGTTTGCTAAGTAAGTAAGAGCTTATCAGTGGTTCATTTATGTTTGAGTTTCTAAAAGTCAAGCAAGTATCGCAGTTCTTTATGTATTTTTCAATGTCTTTATTTCAACATTTTGTTTCTCATAGATTGTGGTACTTACTATAATTTTGTTACCTTTGAAAAATACATCATTTACGCTTACTATTTCATCTTTATATCCCCAATAATCTTATCTCTTCGTCTAACATTTCTTTCTTTTCTAGCCACCCTTCCTTGCAGTCTGCATTAGTTTGCTTAACACCCTATCTTTTATAGTTCATTATGAAATTCTTTTAATTTTTCGTCAGGTACTGGTTGACTACTTTCAATTAAATTTACATGTGCTTCAATTTCATCTCATACTAATTCGTCCTGTTTACAACTTTCATTCTTATAATTTCTCGATAAACAATCCGCAATAAATAACTGCGGCCCTGGTTTGTATTTTATTTCTATTGTAGTTTTTAATTAGTATTCTTTGTAGACGCAACGGAGTATTTATTAATTGAATTGATACTAAGGGTTTGTAGTCACTTTTTTGAAAAGATGTATTGATGAAACCTAGTACATCCAAATACTACTGCCAAGAGTTCCTTCTCAATTTGTGCATACCCTTTCTCGCAATCCGTTAGTGCCCTTGATAGTATACGCACCGGTAATCCTTCCTGTAACAGTACTGCACCCAATCCATTTTGCGATGCATCTACTGATACTACTACTGGTTAATTTGGATTATAAAACTGAAGTATCAGTTCAGTTATTGAATGATGAAGTGTGGTTTTTATCCCAAAAAAATAAAGAGTTCTTTTTTAATAACTGTCTTAAATCTGTTGTAACTTCTGATAAATTTGGGATGAATTTCGCCATGTAGGTTACCATTCCTAAGAATTGCTCCACTTCCATTTTATTTTTAAGCTCAGGCATGTCTACAATGCTTTTCATTTTTCTTTATCTGGTTTTATACCGAAAGATCTTATTACAAGTACCTACATACTACAAATTTAATTTCGTTTACTGAGAATTTACATTTATTACTATTAAATTTAATATTTTTTCTCTAGCCCTTTTTAGCACTTGTATTAAATGTTAGTCATGTTCTTCCTGATTTTTCCCGAATACCAACAAGTCATTTTCATAATATGAAATTTGTCCAGGCACGCCCTCAAACATTTGCCCAAAACTTTTATGGAAAACTTCTGGTGCCGACAATATACCAAATGGTAATCTAGTGAACATGTATCTACCAAAAGAAGTTGCGAATGTACATAATTTTTTACTTGGTTCGTAAAGTTGTATTTGGTAAAAATCCTTGATTTGCATCTAATACGCTAAACACTATTGCTCCTTGGATCTCTGTGAATAATTGTTCTACTGTCGGAATTTGAAAAAATTCGGATTCCTGAGGAAGGTGTCCTCAGACCTACCGACTAAGACCCCTCTACCTCAGGCCGTTATAGGTCCAATAGTTGCACCTCTTCAGCCGTGTGTAACTTGAAATTTAGGTGGTTGTGTGGTATGTTGGTGAATCTTTCGTGTTGAACCCATGGTTTATATGCACTGTATACCCACCAACGCTACAGCAAAGAAACAACCAAGTGTCGCGTCGGCTGCTTGTTGCCGAGTGATTCGACATGACAGTTTTGAAGCAACATTCAGGCGATGTGGTGGAGTATTTTGCGTTTAATAACGAAAAGAGAAATGGATATTACGGCACAACAGAAAAATGAACAGGACTATAATGAAAAATTAGAGGATGCTGTAAAAAAATATCCTTGATAAAATAAAATAATTTAAAATTCACTGGGTGTCTGTCAACTTCCTTAGCAGCAATAAACATTCTGTTTTTTTGGTTTCTTGCAATAAAAGGATACACACACTATTTCCTTTTCTTAGACTTTCGAATTTTTTTTTTTATTTTGCAAGTACCAGTACATTGCAGTCACATCGTCGTTTTCACTTGATGACATTGTTCATTGAACTAAATTTGTAGAAAACACGTTGCTTTGGTGGGACAACTACATGCCGCCTGCTTGTATCATGTCGAAATCGTGTCGCTGTTGCGTCGCTTAGGTGGGACAAGGGCCTTAGAGTCCGCAGTTGTCAAAATTAACGACTTTTAATTACAAATTCTGATTAAATGAAAACATTATGGATGTCGACAATAGGCCTATGTAACCTTTTCGTCCTTATATTAAACGTTTTAATTGTTGGAAATGTAATTCGATATTTAAGATTTTTCAAAGAGCCGCTCAATCAGTTCAGATTATATACCTGTTTATTGCTTTACATACACAACTGATAGTATATTCCGAGTACCATGGATTACTCATGTCCGGCAGTTTTTCAACGGTCTTTTGTAATGTGTGCTGTAAAGGCATATTGTTGTATTACAGTATCAGTATTTTGCTCATACTCCTCATGTTAACATAGCAACGTGTAACTTTACATCCAACATCGAAGATGGAAAGACCTCTGAAGAAGCTCGCCACTCGCGCCAGCGAAACGTTAGGAAGTAATTCCAACCAACGACGGCCTATAGACCCGAATCAGGACTACGCCAATTAACTTTTGTTGTTCGTAGTTCCAAATATAAACTTAATCAAACTACCGATCCAATTTTATTCAACATTAATAGTCGCAAATTCCAGATTATTCTATCTACGGAGGAGTTTGACTGACGCGATTTAACTTTTAGCCAAAACCGCGTTTTTTCCCGTTTTCATTCGCTAATATCTTTTAAACCGCTTAATAAATCGTAACAAAATTTTGCAAAACCCTACTTCGTCTTACTATTAATCGATATCGTTTATGGAATTTTGCGCGTCTTTTGCATTTTTTCGGCAATCTTTAATCGAAAATTGCAATTTTCTTACTTTTTTTCAAGACCAACTGAGTGTCAAACACACAAACACGTTACACTAGAACATTATTGTATATATATGATGATGGTTCGATATCAGAATTAATAATATTAAAATTATGTTAGTACCTGTCAGTTACATGATCAGCAAAGCTCGTATATTTATTAATTTGTTTTATAAGTAAGTTTTCCTTGGTTTGTTTCCCCATTAAATTGAAATAATCTGTACTTGGATAAACAATTTAATTCATATTAATGTATTTAAAATCACCACTACCAGAATTCCCTTGATGTTTCATTGTTAACTGGGTTTCGTTAATTTTCGGATTTTACTATGATATTTCGTAATTTTGTCGGCAGTTTTCTCAATAACGTCGACTGCTATATGTATATAAGGGGTTTAATTTTGCTTTTCTACATTCCCGAGTGGCATTTTTAATACGGTTAAAATTAGGGCCTGATTTATTTTCCGGATTTTGAATATGGGCCTATTTAGGTTTGCCTAAAAAGGTTCTTATCAGAAATGTAACGCCTCAAATTATTAGGCCCTAATTAAGTAATATTGTTAGGCCCCTATTAGGCAATATTATTAGACCCCTAATTAGGCATTATTATTAAGCCCCTATTATGCAGTATTATTAGGTCCCTATAAGGCAATATTGTTAGACCCTTATTAATTACTAAGCTCAGACCCATTAAAAAATTAAATTAAGACCGGATTATATCTACGGAGCCAGTGCCATTAATTTATTTATTTAAAAAAGGAAAATAATTATTCCCATTAAATAGAGATAGGTATAAAGAAAGAATTTCATATTAGTAAATGTATTGCCAAAGAGAATGGTTATAATAGTAGCATTGTTGATAAAATAGTCAATAAGGTTAAATTTAAGAATTCTATTTCATTATCCTCAATCCTCAACTATTCAAATTAATACAGATAAAACCAAGTTTATAACTATGCCATTCGAACCGAGGTTTGGAAGGTATTTTTCGTAAACTAGGTTTCCAAATTGCCTAAACAATAACTCTCTTCAAAATGATTAACGAACATTCGGCTTATGCTAGATTTGGTAGAACTGAAAAATCCAGTGTTGCCCAACATATTTTAAACGAAAATCATAAAATTAATATTAACAACCTTAAATTAGTTAAGGAATTATTTTATTTTCTGAAAATCAATCTTTAAATGAATTTAAATTTAAACATGTGTCAGTTATATTCCTGTCTATCACTATCTATTTTGCGATAATTTCTAATCATTATTTTTTGCAGGTTAGGATGTGTCCTGGCAAATGGGATTAGTGGTGTTGTTAGTAGCGGCTTTAGTCTGCTTTGGAAAACTACAAGCTAACTTTAAAGATGCCAAAATTTCAACAATTATTAGGGATAATGTTGGCGATATTTTTATTGCGGAAGGTATGTATATACAATTTTAATTATTGAAATTCCTACAAATAATAGATCCTCTATTCTCCTATAAGTAGAGCAAATTTTTTTGTTACTATATCTGTTTAAACGACTAATCCTCCTATACTTTCGTTGAATATGCTCACAAAGTTTCAATTAGAAAGACTCCAAAATAACGGGAGCATAAACAATTGTTTAATTTAATACAGTCAAAACCTCGTTAATAACTTCGCATTGTCTTGTTTTATTGAAAATAATGCAAAATTTGCTGGTTTTATAATTGTTCATTAATATTTATGTAAAAACCGCCCCATTAATTTTTGTGCTGCAACTGGAGCCAGGGCGGGGGGTACCCCAAGATCCCGTCAAAAATCAAGAAAAGAAAAACAAACAAAATTTAACTTTTCAAAAGTCCTTATTTATTTATTTAAATCGAAGAATTTGGTTGTGAATGTGAATCGTCTAGTGTTAGGACCTTTTAATTACGTTGTGTTAAATGAATGTAGTAACTCAGATTCTTTTATGAGTTCCGTACAAGTTACATGTGCTAACAAAGAAAACACAAGAAATTTGAACTACATAATTTATTTACATTATGTAACGACTTTTCTAGTTTAACTTATTTATTTAACGGATATTTATTTAATACTTAAACTAATTAAACACTTAAACACTAGTAACAATTCAACAACTTCTTTATATGACAAGGAAAATGCGTCTTTATATCACTCTGTATATAGTAGTTCGGTATTTATGTTACTCGTTCGGAAGCTAACTGTAAACTACTGTTACTGACCACGTCAACAAGAATTTATAGAGACGTCGAATAATTCCAGAAAGATCGGGAATGACTTACTAGAATTTACTCGTGTTCATTTTATTTATGGCCTTATTTATTGTCATCAAAGCGCCGACCGACGCCGGCGGATCTCGTCGCCGCTCTCGCACACATATACGCTCGTTACACTGCCCCTTCCTTAAGGGTGATCCGTCCCGGATCACATTCTGCCGTTCCTTCAAGGGATCATGCCGCTACTTGCAATTCTGTCCCCAAAGGCACACAGTAGTCATATGGAAGTAGCAATCCACCGTCCTTAGCTGTGCGGGATCTCGTTGGGGATTGTTAGTGTATACCGTTATTTCGACGCCGCTCCACCGGAACAGGTCTCTTAGTTCCACCAACGAATTCCATAACGAGCGGTAGGTGTGTTTTTCAGACGACGCCTCCTTAGTGACCAGGTAATAAATGGATCGGTTTCCGTCCACCAGACTTAGCACTTTCTTTCCATCTCCAAGTTGCTCTCGCAGCTCTTACAAGCGGCCAAACTTCTTCTTAAATACGGTGGCAATACCGCGATCTATCCTCAAGTCTTTGGCCACACAATGAACCAACGAGTCCGAAGCAGTAAATAAATCTTCGGATCTCTCGGAGGTGACACCGAATCTGGAGTTGGCATATAAGCTCGGCGTGGCCATAAACTCGTCATACTGGGGATCCGGAGAACGAGCTTGCATAAGCCTGATCCGTGCTTCTTCGTGATTGTCACCGGCATACCAGGCTCTTCGGTACAAGCAATTGACGTTTGCTCTCAGTACCATTCTGATTTTTCACTATTCGCTTCAGGAGTCCATCTTCCTCGACAATAGAGTCCCATTGGGCCCACAACGATTTCACCTCCCCAGATTTAGCGGCGATTTCTTGCCAGGTCGGTCGTCTGCCTTCTTTCTTCCATCTTCGGAACAAGCTCAGGACCGGATCAGAACCCTGTTCCATCTTGATGTTATAAGGATGCCATTGTTCATCCGTGACAGTTATCCTCCGAACTTCTTCATGTTCCTCCAGGCGCTTGCAGTGCTTGCAGTTTTCCGGAACGCGGGGCACGCGCTCTTGAGTAACCTCTTCGTTCTTGCAAGCGCTTCTTACGTGTCCCAATTTCCCGCAGTTCCAGCATCTTATGGTTCTCGGTTTCCTATTTAGTCTTCCCACTATCCTGCTAACTACATTCTGTAGTCTGTCTTCGTATCGACCGTCGGTCTCCTCCCTTAGCTCGCGCACTCTACCTTGCCTTTGCGATGCCTGTTTAACGACGTCATAATCCAGTGCCCGAGCCAACGTGTCAGCGAGTGTTTTTGGCCTGTCTAATCGAAGTCGCTGTTGTATGTCGTCATTCCTCAACCCATCGATGAAAGAGTCGACAGCCAACTTTTCTAGAGTGTCGCCGGGAGTACCTGGATACGCGAGGCGGATCAGACGAACGATATCGGCCTCGTATTTTTGCAAGTTTTCCCCTGCCTTCTGACGTCGGTTTCTTAGCTGCACGTGACTGACGCTCGTCATATGTGCCTGACCATACCGCATCTCTAACTTATTCACTAGGTGTTCATGGTCGTTCAACTTCTCGGGTGGTATTGTATCCAAAATCTCCTCAGCATTACAATGCAGCGCGCAAACCAGCTCGGGGGCTTTATTTTCCAACGTCCATGCGTTCGACTTCGCGGCCGTTTCAAATTTCTTAAGGAAAGTGGTCCATGATGTTTTTTCGTCGAACTTAGATGGCTTCGTATTTGCTTTCGATGAAACACCGTGCCCATTCTCCTGCTTCACACTTCTAGCTTCATTATCGCTCTATTCGGACATTGTCGTACATAGAAACCTTTCTTCTATTTCTTTAATTCGTGAATCTATTTCTTGAAATTTTCCTGAAAAATTCTGTTGTTGCGGCCAATTTTGCGTCGAATTTCTCTAAATTTTCTTTAAATTCTTCTCTCAAATTTTTCTTCAGTTCTTCCAGATTTCCTTTTAGTTCCTTTGAATTTTCGGTTAATTTCTTTTCCAGATTTTCTTTCAGTTTCCCTTCCAATTCCATTGAATTTTCCTTTAATTTCTTTTCCAGTTTCCCTTCCAATTCCATTGAATGTTCCTTTAATTTCTTTTCTAGTTCATCCTCAAATTCGTAAGTATTCGGATCGAAACCCTCTCGTATCAGAGCTTCCTCGAGTCGTCCTTGTAAGGTGAACTTGTTACCACACGTATTTTCGTCTCGCTCCTCGGGTTCTCTTTTCAGTTCGGCAACTTTCAACTCCAAAAACTTTTTCGGCATATTGATTTATTTAACTATTTTTCTTCTACTAGAAAATTATCTTCTTTGGGGGATCGATTGGCTGAGCACCCCACACCTGACACCAATGTAACGACTTTTCAAGTTTAACTTATTTATTTAACGGATATTTATTTACAACTATTTATTTAATACTTAAACACTAATAGAACACTTAAACACTAATCCCAACTGAACATTGTATGGCAAGGAAAATGCGTATTTATATCACTGTATGTCGTAGTTCGGTATTTATATTACTCGTTCGGAAGCTAACTGTAAACGACTGTTACTGACCACGTCAACAAGTATTTATAGAGACGTAGAATAATTCCAGAAAGATCGGGAATGACCTACTAGAATTTACTCGTGTTCGTTTTATTTATGGCCTTGTTTATTGTCATCAAAGCGCCTACCGACGCCGGTATTCTTTGAACTCCGCTTATCTGCTCCCGGATCTCGTCGCCGCTCTCCCACACATACACGCTCGTTAAAATTATATACATTTTTACAATTGCCCTTGGTATCGGTTCGGGAAGACAAGCACCTCTTTATTTTACCATAGAATTTAGGGTTGGGACAGATGTGCCATCAAAGACCTCTAATTACCAAAATTATGTGTTGGTACAAAGTTCGAACATCGCCAAGCAGTGCAACAACGATGTATGTAGGAAAAACCCTCGCATGTTTGTCTTTAGCTGGGAGAAGAAAGGTCGTGCTAATCGTGAATTTTAACTGTCGTTCAAGCCACAACCGCTGTAAGCCCATGGGCTACCTTAGTAGACCATGTTAAAATACCTGTTGTCTGAAGATGCCATGTCACGGGAGTTTGTATATAGTTTGTTTGATGTTAGAAATCGGGCACACTTGGTGACCACAACAACTTTTATTATTTTTTTGTCGGACACGTCATACATGGTGAACATACCCCTTTATATTTGTTTGGCGAGACACGTCACCTTGGTGATACGACAGTTAATGACAGTTCAGAACAACAAAGTATGTCAACTTACTCGACTTCACTCACTCTGATCAAGAGTTCTTCAATTAACAGTTTCGACTTAATTTAGACAAATTGCAAATCTGCTATCTTTTTTAAACACTTCTGTTACCAAGGCTAAACCTTGAGATTCTCAAACAGTGTTAGTGGTTCAAAAATCAAACCGAAACGGATACCTTCAACTGAAAGAATAGATACCGCCAAATTGATCTAATGCGGTAGCTACACGTTTACCTGAATTAATCATAAGAGCGTAACCGAGGGAGATCCTTCGAAACCCCTGCCGCTTCCAACCTCAGACCGATCTAGTCAACATCTACGTTTACGTAATTTTGTAGGTAAATATACCAAAATTAGAATGAACCCATTCTAAAACAGCTGATCAAACTTCTCAGGTTATATTGATTTAAAAAAACCAAAATAAAGAGCTTGTCATACACCTCCCTAGTACCAGAAGCAGTACATGAATCAGTGAAGAATTGTACATGGTCCAAAATGGACTCGAATTAGAAAATTGAATCTTAAAATTAATAACACAAGATAATCGCAATCAAACAGGATAATATACATTAAAACCTGAAGGGTAAAATAAAACAATGGTAGCAATGAAATTCAAAATTGAAGTAACAATAAATAAAATCATAAATCTGGCAAAGTAAAACGACCTCAAAATACGAATAAAATATCGGCCAGTAAGTAACCTGCCCACATTTGTATTGTATGGCGTCGGCATCGGCAGCGTCTGGCTTGGGATTGATGGTCGAGCTATCGCTAATGGGGTAGTTCATACTACCGGACGAGTCGATACGGCGGCGGTGTCGAACGGTACGACTTCTCGGACAATGGTTGATAAGCAGGCGACAGTGGCGGGGTTGTATACAACTTAGATCAGGGGTGGTGGCGGGCAGGTACCAGATAACGAACACGGAACCAAGCGCGAACAATTCGAATCAAAATATGCGCTTTGATAAATACCTATTGGACTTCACTTTCGAACGGTTTAGAATACTACACAACTGCCCGCATGGCGCAATAACTCTCTCAAACTTTTCTGACTTTCTAACTTTAACTCTGTAACTCTACGACGTAACTCAACTGTAACTTGTTTAACTGTTTAACCCTCGGTATCTTTTTTCTTAGTTATCTAGCTGTAACTGTCTGACTGTAACTGTTTGACTGGAACTGTTTGACTGAACTGTTTGACTGTAATTATTGAAACTTACGGTGTTTTATCCCAAAATTTTACCCTCACCAACACACGATTCTGCATCTCGCGAACTTCCCCTCGCTTGGCTGCACCCATAAGATACCTATCGTACGAACCTCAAGACGCAGATATTTCTACTTCAACCTACCGATAGTTGACTCTCACATCTTCATATTCAACTGATTCTGCAGTGGTCGAAACCATCCCTTTTCCTCCTTTACGCCCCTACACACCCTCTGGCTAAACACATGACCTCAGATGGAATTCCGTTCTACGAAAGTACAAAACGCCAGTTTTAAAGACGTATTCCGTCGTTTCTTACTCATTAATTACGAAAAATATTTTAAAAGAATTTATTCAATCCCATTCTCATTTCAAATAATCAGAAACATGTAATTGAATCGGCTTTTACTTGATGAAAGTTATTCATAAAATAAATTTTGTGAAAGTATCGTGTTGTGATTTTATTTTCAATCAGAAAAATAATCAAAATTAGAAAAACGAAATAAAAAAAAAATATTAAGATGAAGAGACCAAAAAAAAAATACATATGATCTAATTAGATGAATAAATTGTTTATCAGATAAAAACCACCTGTTGAAGAAATAAATACAAGAGAATTATTTATAATATTGTAACACCCGGATACAGGTGGTTACATTATATTAAACGATAGTTTTATTGTTTTGATTTAAATCAGTTTATAAGATTATTGATCTTATAATATTGTATGCGTATCAGCAAGATTAAATTGAAAAAATAAAGAAGTAAAAACAATAAAGAAGTACCGGTAACAAAGTTATTTTGAATTGGGAAATCAAATGTTTGTTTTGGGTTACGATTATGTACCTACCTAAATTGAATTTAAATTGTGACTGTAACAATGAAAAAGGAATTACTGGATATGGTGGTGCAAAAGTGGTCACTCTAGAAGCGACAGTAGTAAATTTACAAACTTACTATAAACTTACAAACGTTTAGAAGGGGGGAAGACTTTATTAGCAGAATTTAGACCGTTATTGATATAATAGAAAACAATGAAATATCATCTGAAGAGGGGAAGTTATTTAAAACCAATTACGATAATACCGTAAGTGTATATAACAACAAGCTAAATTCACTAAGTAATTCGCAAAAAAACAGTATCGAAAATAATCGTCCCCAATTACTTACCAAGAATAGATTTCCCCATGTTGACGGTATACATATATGAAGAGTGGCTTTCTTTTTACGATTTGCTCAATTCAGTTATTAACGAAAATAAAAGTATAGGTAACGCGGAAAAGTTTCATTATCTGAAAATGTACCTTAAATCTGAAGCAGCTCGGGTTATTAGCCCATTCACTGCTTCGGCCTATAATTATCAAATTTCCTGGCAATTATTAAAAGATAGATACCAAAATAATCTATTAATCTATTCAAGGTTACGTTACAGCCATGTTTAACTTACCCCTTGTTCAGAAGGATTCAACAGCACCATTGAGGAATCTATAGACAATTTCAATACGAATTTTAGATCATTAACTACCCTTAACTTTCCAACAGACCAATGGGACGTTTTACTGATCTATCTGATAATCACTAAGTTAGACTTTGTTAGTAAAAGGGAGTGGGAATCAGAAATTAAAAAATGAAATACCAACTTTAAATTCTATGCTAAAGTTTTTAAATAACCGATGCCAATTATAAGAATCTCTTCAATAAACAAGGGAGCGTAATACAATTTCTGAACGTGCTAATATTTATAACGAAAAATCTAATAAAGTCTTAAAATATAAATTTAATAAACCAAATACATTTACCTCTGCAGCGAATACCAACGAATTTTCATGTCGCTTATGTAAACTAAATCATTGTATCAACCAATGTGAAAGATTCATAAAATTAAGTGTTCCTGATAGAATAAAATTTATTCAAAAAAGCAATCTTTGTTTACATTGTCTTAGGTCGAACCACAAACTTCGGGATTGCTTTGCTAGTACATGCAGAACATGTTCTAAAGTACACAATACCATGTTCCATTTAGAAAAACAATCGACTGCACCAGAAGAAGTTCCAATTCAGTACAGGATTATACTACTTTCATCAATGTGCAATAGTCACAGGTTTACTGTAAACAGTACCAATGTTTGCTGACGACCATAAAGGCTAACCTAAAAAATGTACAGTTTTAGTAGATTGCAAGCTCTCAGTTTAACTTAGTGATCGAAGAGTTTTGCAAAAAATTAGGTTTACCGATTCACAGTGTGAACACTTCTATAAGCGGAATAAACAACAAGACTTCTAAGACTAACAAATGGGTCTCAATAAAAATACAGTCTAGAATAACTTCATTTTCAACCCATATTAATTGTTGGGTTTTACCCAAACTTACAGATCAATTACCTAGTAACACCTTTTTAGCAAACAATATATATATTCTCGATTTTTAATATTTCTGGTAAAATAGACCTGTTAATAGGAGCATAATTGTTTTGGCACTTGTTCACGCGTGGGAAAATAAAATAATCTCCTTCCCTAATACTGCAAGAATCCTATTTTGGATGGATAGTAACATATGTAAACTTTATGAACGTACCTATAATTAGATCATATGGAAACAGTTTATAGCACCAATCTTATCAAAAACTCATATTATTGGCCTCACAATGCGGTCTTCAAGAAAGACAGCGTAACAACAAAGGTTCGCGTGATGTTAGATGGATCGCCAAAGACCACAATGAACAAGAGCCTTAACGATAAATTGCTACTAGGTCCCACCATACAGCAAGGCCTATTTTCAATTTTAACCAAATTTAGGACATACCAGTAGGTATACCTTAACCGCTAATACGTATAACAAAAATGTATCGACAGGTAAAAATAGATAAAGAAAACAGTGGCAAGGAATATTCTGGAGGTCAGACCCTAGTGAACCATTACAAATATACCGCTTATCAACAGTAACGTATGGTACAAAATCAGCACCATTTTTGGCTATTAGATGTCTGCAACAGTGTGCAATCGAGGCAAATTTAGAATATCCCATATCGTAGTGGGAATTTATCAAATTTTTGATCCTTTAGGTTTAATATCACCTGTAATTGTTACCGCTAAAATATTTATGCAAAAACTATGGTGTTCAAAAGTTGGGTGGGACGATACTGAGTTATGTACATTTTGGCTAACTTATTTAAAATAAATTGAAAGGATAAATCAAATCCTAATACCGAGATGCATATTCCACCGGTCAATGTGTAGTTACGGAAATGCAGTAATTTTGCGTACATTAATGCAAATTAAATCCTTGAACCATCTACAAATTACCTCAAATTAATGAGAAAAAAAGCGATTGCTGTCATCATGCCCCGCCGGAATTTGAACCAGGCGTATGCATTTACATCAGAACCCTATCAACCAATCACAAGTACAGTAGTCAACTGTTATGTACAAAATCCAGAGTTGTGCGATTAAAAATGGAAAACTTTTGTAGCTGACCGGGTGTCGGTAATCCAAACCAGTACCAATATCGAGGACTGGTATCACGTAATATCAGTTAATAATCCCGCAGGTATAGTTTCACGTGCTACTCTAGCAGACAACCTAATTAACAATAGTTTATGGTGCATGGGCCATCGTGGCTTCTTGACAATTCAAAAATTTTGCCCGCTCAACCTAAATTTACTGTAGCGAATATGAGTACGCTTTTGTGCGTTCGGGTAAACGTGTACGTGAGTAGCCGATTAGCAGCGGGCGATTTCGGCGATGTGCGTCGTATTTGTAAATATGTGTATCGTACCTGCCTTCTAGGAAAGCAATTAAGCAGTTCGCAGAAGAATAAACTTTTCCGGACGTTTCCAAATATTACTCGATGCTTCTAGAAAGAAAGCATTAGACTATAAAAAGAAGGGACGATTGCCGAAGAATTCAGATAAATAAATCGAGACACGCATAGAAGCGATAAAGTGTAGATAAATAGTGTAGTTAGTGACATAAGTTAGTAACAATTCAATAGTGTATAAATTTAATTTATAATTAGTGTGTGCAAATTGTTATTGCTGTAAGTCTTTAGGTATAAATTTATTACGAACATTTCAACTAGTCTCAGATGAGTAAAAGACATCACAATGGCAAAGAAGTTGTGCGAATTAAAAGCAGACGCGTTAAGAAGATAATTAGAAGAACGGGATGAAGCGACAAGGGGTGACAAGGTGGAGCTTCAGTGGCGGCTCACAGCGGCGTTGAAAAAGGATGAAAATGTTCACGACATAAGAATGTTCTTGGGTTTGCGCACGTATTATCGTCGCTATGTTCATGGATTCGTCACCTTTGACACGTTTAACCAAAGTAACCGCAAATTTCATTCGGATTCGAATTGTCAAACGGAATTTGAGACTTTGAGGCAGACCTTCATCACAGCCCCCGTACTGGTATATCCTTGGCCCAATGGAATGTTCATTTTAGACACCGACGCCAGCAATGTGGGATGCGATGGCCAAGAGAATGTAATTGGCTATTTTAGCAAGACTTTGTCAAAAGCCGAAAGAAACTACTGTGTCACTAGGCGAGAGGTGCTGGCTGTAGTCAAAGGTGTAAAACACTTTTACAAGTGCTTGTATGGACAAAAATTCACCCTACACACCGATCATGCAGCTTTAAAGTGGCTTCTGAATTTCAAGATTCCGAAGGGCCAGGTAGCGCGATGGATTGAGAAGTTACAGGAATATTACTTTGAGGTACAGCACCGGCCTGGAACAGGACACAAGAATGCCGATGCACTTTCCAGAAGATCCTGTCAAGCAGATTGCAAGCAGACTGATCGAATGGAAAAGAACGAAGAAATAATTCGACGCGTCATGGTAATCGATGACGAGTGGTTACCTGAAAATATAAGACAGTTTCAAGAAAAGGAACCGGACTTGAAGAAGGGGGTGGAAGGGAAAAGAGAAGGAAAACGACCAACGTGGCAACAAATTTCTTCCTGTACCCAAGAACTAAAATTGCTGTGGGCTCAGTGGGACTCAATGTTGGTCTTCGAAGATGGCATCCTGAAGCGTGTTGTTGAAAGAAGAGATGGAGAGGAAAATAGGAAGCAACTGATTATTCCTCAAAACAGGGTTGAACAGGTGTTACAGTAGACATGATGGATCATCTGGTGGCCATTTTGGAATGACTAAGACGCTTGGGAAGTTTTGAGAGCGATTTTATTGGGTGAACTGCAAAGAAAGTGTCAAGAATCGGTGTAAGAAGTGTACCACCTGTGCCGCGAGTAATGGACCACAGAAAATGCCAAGGGCACCATTGCGTCAATACAACGACGGTGGCCCTTTAGAAAGAATAGCAATCGATGTGTCAGGTCCCTTCCCAGAGTACGAAGTAGGTAACAAGTACATCGTGATCGTTATTGACTATTTTACCAGGTGGATTGAAGCCTATCCCTGCTGAACCAGGAGTCCAATACCGAAGATGAGGAGTTGCTGAAAGAGTTGATCAGTCGTTTTGGGGTACCCTGTGAGGCGCTCAGACCAAGGGAGAAATTTTGAATCAACTATATTCGGTGGAATATGCGAGTTCCTGCCAGTGTCCGTTTTGGAAGGGAGCTACGACTACCTTGTGACCTTTAATTCGGCTGTAAACCAGGAGAAGATTATGTCACCAACCTCCGAAAAAAGCTGAACGATATCCACGAGTCGGTTCGTCAGCATATGCAAATTTCTAGTGACAAAATTAAAGAAAACTACGATATCTCCGTTGCAGCAGGTGGTTATATATGGTTGTATAATCCTCGTCGTCGGCGTGGACTATCACCTAAGCTCCAACAAAATTGGGAAGGACCCTACGAAATAGTGAAGAGCCGGCGCAAATGTAGAGGAGGCACGAGCCAGATTATTAAGAACTATTCCTTCCGAGCCCACATTCGAAGAGTTTATGAAGGGAGATTTTGAGTGAAGCAAGAAATCCGACGAGACCTCTTTACTATATCTAAGGAATACTCTCTGGCCCATTGCGTTTCAATCTCAGAATGAGCGGTGTTATCGCGTCCGTGTTCAAACGCAGATTTGGCGGGTTGGAACATCTTAAAGACCGAGTACAAAAAAGCTGTTGTGCCTGCCTGACCGACGACGCAACATCTACCTAGTAACTAAAGGAAGATGTCTTATAAACCGACTTATAGGGACCTTTGGGACGCAGTAATGGAACTCCGCAAACATTTTATAGAGGATAACGTATGGACAATCTAAAAAGACAGGTAAAATTCCTGTAACGTCTAAACAATTAAGGATTACAAATCCCACATTTGGAACGCGTCCTACACAATAGGCACAACGAACCACAAGCCATATCCTACAACCGGTTTCGACCTATTGGGTCTCATCAGCTAGGCGCTGGCAAACACAAACCGGTTCACTTGAATAACAAGACTGACTAGAAACAAAAGAACCAACTACTTCGAGGGCTAATACCCCTACCGGCATTGAATTACACTATAGAATACAATACAATGTGGAAGCTGGCGATTTCGAAGCTTGGTTGTGGACTGGATAACCTAGACTGGAGGATCCTACGAAACATGATCGATGCCCAGTTCCGCCGTACTGGAGTGGACTTTTTGGTTTATTGTAATAACCCGAATCGCACCAGTCGTGAGAAGACCGTGGACTGTTACTTCTATTACCGAAGTGGTTGTCGTGAATGCGAGAGCTGCAGATTCTGGCATGATCCTGGGAGACATATAGCCTAATGAATAAAAGTTAAGCAATTGCTTTTCCTTAAAAAGTATAAGCAAATGCTTAAAATCTGATGAATAAAAGTTCGAGCAATTGCTTTTGCTTTAAGCAATTGCTATAAAAATAAGTAAAAGCTTTTTAGTCGACCTTTTGATTAAAGAATGTGAGCAATTGCTTGCATTTACTTAAAATGGGATGAATAAACCTAGCAATTGCTTTTTCTATGTAGCAATTGCTTGTAAAATTTATAAGCTTGGTGAACAGCAGCTTGAACGCCTTTAAAATTATCATTCGTTGCTTTTTCGTTAGATATAGCAGACGTTATTATGGCTGAATTCTTGAATATTCGCAAAAATGTCTTATAGTGAGCGCAAAAGTTGCAGAAACGATGATTTTCGAAAATTATATAGATTAGAAGAAGAAAATGTGGAGTGGTTGGCGCAATATTTTTTTGGAAGACAGTGGCGAAAAACTGGGTGGTGCTTTATCACATTTAATGAAAATGAAAGTGTTTTTAAGAAACATATCCGATTCCGGGTTTCAGAATTCAACTGCGGAAGAATTAGGAATTCATCAAACCACTGTTTGTAAAACAAGTAATTTTGTATTGCAGAAAGTGCTAAATAAGGCAAATATTTCGATTAAATTTCCAACAACTGCAGATGAAATTGTGATTGCCAAAAAACAGTGGGCCCAGAAATGTTTATTTCCAAGTGCAATTGGGGTAGTAGGGTGATGAATACATAAACAGAAAAGGGTATTCCAGTACAAATGTTCAAGTAACTTGCAACGTTAAAGAAATATTTACAAGTATAGATTGCTAATGGCCTGGCTCAGTGCACGATAGCCGAATTTGGAAAAATTCTGATATATACATAACCCTTTCAAACAGTCCTAAAGAGTGTTTGTTATTAGGAGATGAGCGCTATCCAATAGCACCTTGGATTATGACTCCGTGGCGAAATCCAGCTAATCAGTAACAACAAAATTATAATAACATATTGAGTAGAGAAAGGGTTATAATCGAAAGGTGTTTTGGACAGTTGAAAGCTAGATTTCCTATTCTACAGTACAAAATTCGGACAGTAATTTCCTGCGTTGTAGTTACTTCACCTAACCTAACCTGACCCGTAAGGCAAAAAGAATAGACTTCTGTTGACTTCAGTTAGTAATTGATAAATTTCTTTCAATGAAAATGAAACTTAAATCAATATAAAAAGTAGGGGTAAATCTAAAAATTTAGTTTGACCTAATTTAAAGTGAGGAACATCAGGAATCTATAGAAAATGACCGGACGAATGTGACAAGAAAAAAAACGCTGACTTTTAACGCATTTAAAAGACAGAAACATATTGAACTACCATTAGACAAAAGAGAACTGAAATTTGGGAGTCATTAAAAAGAAAAAGTTAGTGGTGAACAAAAGGGTAGTTTGTTTGCATCGAAAGTAAAAATGTTAAAGCGTATCTCAATAAGGGTACAAAAGGAGCAGAAATTAGAAAGCAAAGTTTGGAGAAACGGGAGTGTGTGGAAGTAGAAATACATCCACATCTTATTTAGAACCATATTTATCTAGCAATAAAAACGCCACTGTCAGGGTAAAAATACATATGTAGGTTTTACTAGTTCATTTATACACTTGCAGTTCGATATAGATCTTGACAATTTTAATAGCAATTGCTTGAAATTGATCCGGATATGCAGCAAAACCAGCAATTGCTTAAAAATATTATTCATACCACAAGTTAGCAATTGCTTTAGCTAGTAGCAATTGCTTGTTAAGCAATTGCTTTTGCTAAATAGCAATTGCTTTTGCTAAATAGCAATTGCTTATAGCATTTGCTTCATTTTTATTCATTAGCCTAATAAAGTGAAAAATTCTTTAAGGTGGGGGCAGTGTAGCGAATATAATAGCTTGTGTGCTTTTCAAGCACACGTGGACGTAAACTAGCCGATTAACATCGGTCGATTTCGGCGATTTGGTCGGTATTCTGTCGAAACTACCAGACACGAATCGCGCTTTTGAGCTTATTGGCTCACGTCAGGGTGTCATACGTACGATAAAAAGGAATCTTGTTCAACAAACACAGTACCTATTATACAGCGTTTACCACAGATGGCGCTCTCGTGAGGTCTGTGGTACTTGGTACATAAACTGGTGTTGTCGACTGACTTCAGTAAATAACCTTATCAAATGGCATTTCATTTTTTCCAGATCATCTCACTTTGGGGGAATTTGGGTGGCTGGAATTAAATCAGTGAAATTTCATCTAAAACGCGTAATTGGTAATGCTTGTGTTACCTATTCATACACTGCTAACTTAAATCGAAGTATTTCTTAAGTCACGCCCTTTGACCCAAATTCCCAATTCCTCCAACGAACTTGACGTTGTGACTCCGGGACACGACCTTATTGGCTGTCCACGTAATGCTCCTGTGGAGCCTGATGTCACAAATAATAAAATCAACCGAGTTTCTCGATGGCAACGAATCCTGAAATTATCTCAGCATTTCTGGAAACGATGGCTAAGGGAATATTTAACAACACTCCAACAACGATCAAAATGGAAACATCAACCACCTAATTTACAAATAGATACCATCGTTCTCATAAAAGAGGACAGCCTACCTCCACTACAATGGGCTTTAGGAAAGGTAGTCCAATTACACACTGGAAGCGATGGACTTACTAGAACTGTAACCGTCAAAACAACCAAGGGGTAATTTAAGCGAGGAATCGCAAAAATTTGCCCACTCCCACTTGATTCACACTGAAGTGTGATTGTGAAGTGTTAAAAAACAAGTGTGGTCTTGGTGTTGGACGGCGAAACCCTTCAAGGCGGGCGTAATGTTCGGTAATCAGACACAGTAGTGTATGTCAACTTACTCGACGTCGTTCTCTCGGAATAAAGGTTCTTCAATCTAGAGTTTCGCCTTATAATTTAAATAAAACTATAAATGAAATATATATAATTTTAGGATACCTGTTACCAAGGCAAAACATTGAGATTCTATAACAATGTTCAAGAACAAACCAAACAGATACCGCCTAAATTATAATTAATACGGTTTCTACACGTTCGTTTCAATTAATCAGAGTGCGAACGAGGAAAAATCCTTCTTGATCTCTGTTGACAGTTCAGGCCGATTTAGTCACATCTACGTTTGAGTAATTTTTGTAGTAAATGCGTATACCAAAAGTATTATGAACACATTCTGAAACAGCTTATCCAACTTTTAATGTTGTACAAGTTTAATAAACCAAAATAAAGTACTTGTCACCTACCTAAGAACCAAAAAACAGTATATAGTCCAAAATGGACTCGAATTAAACAATTCGAATTTTAAAATTAATGACACATGGTGATTGAAATCAAACAGAATACAATACTTTAAAACATGAAGGGTAAAACGTAGATAAAACAAGATAAAAGTAAAAGTGACAACCAAGAACGATAAATTTTGAAAAGTAAAATGGTCTTTATATTCGGATAAAATAAGTAGAGTAAAGTAAGTTTACACACCTTTATATTGTATGTCATCGACTTCTGTAACATCTGGCTCGGGGTTGACGGACGGGATACTGTTAACGGGGTAGTTTACGGTACCAGACAGGTCTGTACGGACTACAGCGAACGGTACCAATTTCGGGCAATTGCTGATAAGCAGGCAACACTGACCACCCAGATTAGGGTGTCGACAGCAAGATACCAAATTATGGTCACCGAACCATCTCGCAATAGTTCGAATCAAATATATGCGCTTTCGAAATACTTATTTGACTTCACTTCCGTTCGCATTAGAACAGTTCGGTTTAAGCAAGAGATAGTGAGCCAAAATATTCCGGCTCCTTATTCTCTCACCAAAATATTCTAGTGTTCCTTTTTTTTCTAAAACCTGACGTCTTTTATCCCAACATTGTACCCTTACCAAGACGAGCCTCCCCTCGCTTTCTCACATCCCTAACATGCTTATCGTTTGAATGGTAAGACAGATATTTCTACTTTAACCCTCCTAATATTGCCTCTTACATGTTCACATTCTAACTGATTCTACAGTGGTTGAAACTGCCCCCTTTTCCTTTCTAAACGCCAGTTTATTATGCGTTGGATACAAGAATATTTTAAAAAAAATTATTAAATTTTCATTTCGACAAATCAGAAAAATAATAAAAATTTAAAAGTACAAAATAAAAAGAAATATCAGGACGAAGGAAAACAATAAATACCTGTGATTCAATAAGATAATAGCACTTGTTAAATAAATAAATACAAGTTAATTACTGACACCTGGGTGCGGATGGTTACAATATATATACAAATAACTATGTCAAAGAAGTAAGACGGCATTTATTATTCAAGGTAGTGTTTATTGTTTCAAAAGAATGAGCTTCGGTCTATGCTGCGCACTTAGTGTGTTTCAAAAATTGATTAAATTATTATTAAGTAAATTAGAACACGATACTGCATGAATCTATTTGGATGATATTGAATTCCATTCTAAACTGTAGATGAAGGGATTGCTAAGTTAAGAATATTATAAAATAATCCATTTTCAGTTAATGAATGTAATCTTCAAATATTGGATTGAGTTGTCGGTTACTTCGTGACAATTTATCATCATCAATTACCTGAATTTAATCTTGTTGGTATGAATAAAATATTGTAAGATCAATTTTAATCAATAAAATTAAATTGATCTTAAATAATTTAAGGTTTGCAAATTTATCTCTGAGGTTAGATAGATAGGGCTAAAAATCTCATTCGAAGGCATTTCACCAGGTAAAATAAAATTAAAGTCAAGGTTTTGGTACCTCCTGTTACACACATAATTCGTTCATTTTGGAATAGGTGTTAGATACCATTCCTTTTTGCTGCATCACTCTGTATGTTAATTTTATAACTATTATCTTGAGAATGTTAAACATTAAGACAAATACGTAAACAGCAATTTCCTGTGTAGACGAAAACATTCTATCTTTCTATTTGCATTCATTTTGAGAGAATGTGTAATTTTGATATTAATTGTTTTATTTAAATTTTGATAATTAGGGAAATTTTGAGGAACTTTTGATCAAGTAATATTTAATTTTTGATATTTATAGAAACAAAGAAAAGACTTTTGGTCATGACGTATACATTTGTGTAAACTTTGACATTATATAAACCCAAATTCATTTTTAACAAATAGTGTTAGTGTTAGAACGACATATTGTCGGAGGTATAATCGTTGTCCATTTTTGTATAGAATTAGTTAATAAAGTTTATAGTTTGATGTTACGCTCATTTTTCTCCTGGTAAGACTATCGTGTCAACACACACGTATAAAAAACTGTTTGGTGTCAGAAGAACATAACATAGGGATGTTATTTCAAAAAATTTATAAGGAATTTCGCTATTATAGCTAAGCCTATGACTGATTTGGTTGAGTGGTTTGGTGAGAGTTGAATTTTAAGTCTACTTAAACCATTAAATGTGGAGCAAATAATGAAGATATGAACGAATGGTCATACAGAGGTTGTTTAATAATAAAATAGTTTAAAAGTGAATTCATACGTATATACAGGGTGTTCCACTTAAGCGTATTTCTTCCATAGCTGGCATAATATTATAAATACGAAAACAATGTTTAAATAAAAATTTCATCCAATATGTCTTCACTTCATAAAATAATTTTTTTTTATAGAGGGTGTTCCATTATGCCTGGATGTAACCAAACTTTGTATTTTTAAATGGAACACCCTGTATATTTTTGAATTAGGAGATACATTTATAGGGCGGTTTGTTGACCATATATTTTATCTTACTGTTGCCATTTGGGAGTTATTTCGTCATTTTGAAAAAATATTACGCTTGCGGCGTTCTAAAATCTTCAATTTCTCCGAAACCAAATTAAATGAAATGCCGCGCCTTTTAAATATGCTTAAGAAGAGGTTTTCACATCATTTTGAAATTATTGTTAGTTGTTTTGAAAAATCAACAAATAAAATGATGCGATTTTTTAAAACTTAAATCAAGGACAACTTGATTTTTGTAAATGGAACGATATACAAATTTTTGGATAATCAGGTGCAAAATTAAAATATAAATCGATTTTGAAAGGTATAACACATAAGATAAGTGTAGTTTGATATTTAAAGAATTTATTATATGGCAAAAAAAATGAACAAAGAAACGTTAACAAAGGGGTGAAAACTAAATAACTAACATAGGTAATAAAACGAACGTCTGATATGAACGAGGGTTCGCGAGTCACTTAGCGGCGAGCCTCCACGCACTAGAATAACAACCGCTTAGTAACCCTGCAATCGATATATTGATTTTCTCAGAGGTCACCTTTATCACCGCACACACGACCGTATACACACATCGTCAACAAGTAAGATGCCGAACACAGGGTTAGCGCGCGTTACACTCCCCCTCTGGTTCTTATAACCGCCCTTGGATAAGAACCAGAAACCCAAAACACACGATCGCTAGTTCTTCTTTCTAGGGCGACCTCGCCTCCTCTTCGGAAAAACAGGCTTGGATTCTTTCCCAATATACGGAGTGATGTCGGAGCTGTGGTACTTCCCAACATTTTTATCTTCTTGATCCATTAACTAAAAACTGGTTGGAGTTATCACACATAGTATGCGAATTGGACCATCTCTTTTGGGAATTAACTTAGAGGTAATTCCTTTCGCCGCCTGGCTTAGAAGATTAGTTCGTAACAAAACCGTATCACCTTCCTTATATTCTAGAGCTGGCCGTCGGTGCTTATCAGCATACTGGTTTTGTCGATCTTGCTCCTTTTCTATATTCTCTCTTGCATGTTGTAGTTCTATCGATAATTTTTTCAAATACGGGGTCATCATTGGCACTATGTTTTCTTGCATTATCACTTCGCGGAAATCATGTTCGATTTCATACGGGGTTCTCAACTCACGACCGAAAGTTAAATATGCGGGTGAAAAACTCGTACTAGAACAAACCGCACTGTTCATAGAAAATCGGATAGTGGCTAATTTTTCGTCCCATTTTGTATGGTCGGTTCCGATCAACATAGCTAGCCGGGGCTTTAAATCACGATTTTTGCGTTCTACCGGATTCGATTCTGGATGATAATTCGGTATAAGACACTGATCAATATTGAAGCATTGGCACACGTACTGCATAATTTCACTAACGAATTGCACTCCGTTGTCGCTAACGATTTTTCTTGGTACACCATACCGTAAAAACACTTCTTCAATTAGGACACGCGCAGTGATGTCTGCTTTGGCATATTCAAGGGGGAAGAGCTCGGTCCACCTGGAAGCCACATCTTCTACTATAAGGATCCATTTGTGGTTGTTTTCCGTCTGGGGAAGGGGTCCAAAGAAGTCCACGGCCAGAGTTTCAAATCGCTGTGCAGGCGGTGGAGTCAAAAGTAAACCCGCTGGCTTAAGATTACTTGGTTTATATCGCTGACAAAGACCGCAATTTCTTACATAATCAGCAACAAATTTTCTCATGCCGACCCAATAAAATTTTCGTCGTATACGTTGTAATGTACGTTCAATACCATCGTGACATGCAGTTGGCGAGTCATGGTATTCCTTCAATACAACTTCTCTGTTCTGATTAGGAACCACCATCTGTCCTTCTTCTGAATCGGAGTCTGGAGAATACCTATAGAGAATTCCTCTTTCCATCAGATAACCTCTCTCTGTCCAGCGTCTTGTGTCTTCTGCGGGCGACTTACCCTCGAAACTGTCAATTATTTTCTTTAATTCCGGATCAGCTAGTTGGTTTTCTCTTATCTCGGATGGACTCTTTCGGGGAATCTCAACGGATACTGTACAAATTTGATCATCCAAATTATTTGATGGATTGTGAGGTCTAGACAATGTGTCTGCAACCACATTCGCTTTCCCTGGTACATATTCGATGTTTATATTGTAGGACTGAAGTTTCAGTGCCCACCGTGCTAAACGTCCTGAAGGTGACTTCAGAGTCATTAACCATTTTAGTGGTTGATGGTCGCTTCCAATTCTTACTTCTGCACACTCCATGTAACCACGGAATTTTTCGCAAGCCCAGACACCGCAAGGGCCTCTCTTTCAGTTGTCGAATAATTTCTTTCCGATGACGTCAGTAATCGACTAGAGTATTCAATCGGGCGTTCGTCATTTCCTTCACCTTGGAACAGCACCGCACCTAACGCGTAATCACTCGCATCAGTCCGAATTGTAAACGGTAACGATTCATCTGCTTGTCTCAAGATCGGAGCGGAAGTAAGCCTTTCTTTTAATTCTTCGAATGCTTTTCGTTCATCTTCTTCCCATTTCCATGAACTCGTCTTTTTCGTAAGGTTCGACAAAGGTCGCGAAATATTGGAAAAGTTTGGTATGAAGTTACGATACCACGAACAGGTTTGCAAAAACGTTTTTAACTGTTTTACGTTTACCGGCGCGGCCATGTTGCTGATAGCCGAAACTTTGCCTGGATCAGTTTGTATCCCTTGTGACGTAATAACATGTCCGAGATACTTAACACTTTCGCGCGCGAACACACATTTTTCGCGATTGGCTTTCAGTTTAAATTGTCGTAATCTTGAAAACACTTGGTTGAGATCTTCGATATTTGATTCGAAAGTTTCTGAGAGAACAATTATATCGTCCAAATAGGCGAATATTGTTATATCAAGTCCCGTTTTAAATCTGTCGATAAGTCTTTGAAATGTTGAAGGGGCCGATGTGAGACCGAAACTCATGCGTTTGAACCGAAACATTCCAAACGGTGTCACGAACGCGCTTTTGTCCCTATCACACTCACGGATACCGACTTGATAATAACCGGATCGAAGATCGATTGTCGACATAAAATTCGTTTTCTTAGCAGCATGTAATAACTCATCCACGCGTGGCATGGGATACTTGTCCTTGATTGTTACGTCATTCAAGCGGCGATAATCAACCACCGTTCTGTAGTCGCTAGTTTTCTTTGGAACTAATATGGCTGGAGCAGACCAAGGCGATTCGCATTCTTCAATAATGTCTTCCTCAAGTAATTGGTCTACAATTTTACGAAGAATTTCCTTCTTCTCTCTTGGCATTTTGAAGAGTGGAACCGCAATTGGTGTCTGGCCAGGTTCAGTATTAATAATGTGTTCCGCATAAGGTGTGGGGCCTCCCCCTGGTTGAAAGATATCTCCATTTTGAGACAACACTTTCTTCAATTGGTCTTTCTGTTCTTCGTTTAACCCATTACCTTCTTCACTTCTCAAATTCACTGATTGGGCTATTGACAAGTTGACTTCGTTTTTGGGAATTACATCAGTCACGAACTCATACACATGTTTCTGATCATGACGAAAATACCAGACTTCTTGACCAGAATCGATAATAATATCAACTTTACTTAAGAAATCGATTCCTAATAGTGTATGGTTGTCATGATTCGTGGGTAACACCAAAAGTTCAATATTGACGAACTTGTTTCTTATTTTAATGTCCATCATCGTAGCGAGCACATTAACACTTTCCGTACAACCGTCCGCGAGGGTTAATGTAATCGTTCGCGAATCGAAAGAGCACTTACTTTTTAATAACTCGTACAAATTTCTACCAGCTATGCTTTTCGTAGCTCCAGTGTCCGCGTAGGCACTTCCTTGCATGCCCAAAATTTCAATTGGCAAAACTGGTCTAAGAGCTGAAGTTTCGTTCTCGGATTCCCTAACTTGAGTTCCATAGAACGCTGCAGAATTAACTTCTGTGGTTGTAAACGGTTTAGAAGTAGACTTGCACTTTAGACATTGTGATCTTATTACACCGGGTGTTCCACAACCGTAGCACGTTATGATCGGACTACTTGTAGGAAGTTCAGTTTGATCACTTTTCTCCGTTTCCGATTTCTTCTCATCTCGTTTCACTTTACTTCGGCACTCTGCGGCTAAATGTCCGAAGTTTTTACAGAAATTACACCGAATTCGCTTATGAACTTTGAGTTCTGCTGATAACTGTTTCCCACTATTTTGACTACCTCGATCTTCTTCTAATGACATTTCAATCGAACGTGCACTTTTTAAGAGATCATCGTATGTCGGAAATGTATCGCGTGGTAACCGTTTTCGAATTTGTCTATTCAGCAGTCCATAAATCATGTCCAGTTCGGCACTTTGCGGTAATTTATACGGTAAATTTGACAACAATGCGCGAGCATTATATACGAAAAGATCTGTTGACATTGAATCTGATTGTTAATTCGCGAAGAGCTCTCTGTATACACGGAATGCCGGCTTCTTTGGTCCAAATACATCACCTAAGATGGTAATTGCGTCATTCCATGAAGCTACTGAGGCCTTAACACCTTGCCACCATGTTGCTGCTGTACCTTCCAAAAGCATTGAAAGTCCTCTTAACGCGTTTTCGTCGGTAACATTAGCACATTCTTTGTAGGTGATTACAGCATCCACGAATGCTTCAGCACTTATTTTTGAAGTTCCATCGAAGCGCGCAGTACATTTTGCGAAATTTCCTGATTTAACTGCTGTCAAAGGTTTTGTTTCTGACGTGCTTTGTTCACTTGAACTTGGTCGCAAACTTGCCAAAAGTCGTTCAAATTGTTCACTTGTCATCACCACTGGTTTTTCTGCCATTTCTGCCCTTTTGGTTTTTCCTTTATTTGACATACCAAAACACTCCCGTTTACGTGCACTTATTGGGGAATTTTGGCCGAACGTTGGGCTGCCAGTTTATAACACATAAGATAAGTGTAGTTTGATATTTAAAGAATTTATTATATGGCAAAAAAAATGAACAAAGAAACGTTAACAAAGGGGTGAAAACTAAATAACTAACATAGGTAATAAAACGAACGTCTGACATGAACGAGGGTTCGCGAGTCACTTAGCGGCGAGCCTCCACGCACTAGAATAACAACCGCTTAGTAACCCTGCAATCGATATATTGATTTTCTCAGGTCACCTTTATCCCCGCACACACGACCGTATACACACATCGTCAACAAGTAAGATGCCGAACACAGGGTTAGCGCGCGTTACAAAGGGTATTTTGGCGACTATTTTCGGTAGTTTTCAAGATATTCGGGAATCTGTACAATTTTTATCATTCTTGCAGATTTTTTTTAATGAAAAATCTAATATTTGAAGCTTTTAGAGATATCACGCCTGAAATGCTTAAAAATGTAGACGAGTCTTAAAAACCAAGTACGACTGTGTCCCGATTAGAATGGACAACATTTTGAGCATTTAATTTAAAATCTTTTTGGGTTATCTAGTTATCTTTGTTCTACAGTTTATTTGTTCGTTTAGTTGTTAGGGACAAAGCTTAATCTGTTGATTTAAAGTAGTCTTTTACAATTTGTGAGGCATTTTTTCAAGCATACCAGTATTCTGCGTATTCTGTCAGTCCTAAGCGAGGTGCAAGGCAATTTCAAAAGCTAAAGTAGAAAAACAGAGGCTGTTTTTTATTTGATAAATTATGCATTAATACTAGAACGCTAAAAAAATTGTACAAATTCACGAATATCTTGAAAACTACTGAAAATAATCGCCAAAATACTTATACAAAATCGATTTATATTTTAATTTTGCACCTGATTCTGCAAACGTTTGTATATCGTTCCATTTAAAAAATTCAAGTTTTCCTTGATTTAAGTTTCCAAAAATTATATCATTTTATTTGTTGATTTTTTAAAAAAAAACTAACGATAATTTTCAAATGCTGTGAAAAAAATATCCCTTCTTAAGCTTATTTATAGGACGCGGATTTTGATTTAATTTGGTTTCGGAGATACAGAGGATTCTAGAGAGCGCCGCAAGCGTAATGTTTTTTCAAGAAAACAAAATAACTCCCAAACGGCAACAGTAAGATACAGTGTATGGTTATCAAACTACCCTTTAAATTTATCGCTTAATTCAAAAATTTAAAAATATACAGGGTGTTTCATTTAAAAAACAAAGTTTGGTATCACCCAGGCGTAGTGGAACACCCTGTATAAATAAAAATAATTTTATGAAGTGAAGATACAAACTAGATGAAACTTCTATGTAAACATTTTTTTCGTATTTATAATATTAAGCCAGCTATGAAAGAAATATGCTTAAGTGGAACACCCTGTATATGTATATAATCCAAGAAATTTACTAACATTTTACCAGCGTTTAACAAGTAAACAAATTCAATTTTTTAACTCACATCTCTGATTTAATTAAAATTTTAGAATGTTGTGGTATTCGTCATAATGGGCAATAATATATACATAAAAATATTGATTTTTGTTAGGCGTGGAAACCAACCCCTTCACGTACTATTAATTTCATTTTGAAAATTGAAATTTGTATCATGCAATCGATTTTTTGATATTTAAGAGCGTTGAGTAGGACAAAGAAAGTGGAGTGGCTTTAAGGGTGGCAGAGGATGGAGTGAGGGTGGTGTAAATTTTAATAGAGTGAAAGATTATGGTGGCTGCAAGGGTAGTTATGAGTTATGAGAGTGGTTTTGATTCAATTATGCTCTACTAAAATTCATCTTTTATATCCACTTTTGAAAGAAACAGTTGACAAACAACACAAATTTTGATTGTACATTTATGGGAGGGTACGGTGAGGTATGAATGAATCGATTTACAGGGCACTGTTGCCACCTATCTTTTTCAGTAGTTTTCGACCATTATGATGGTGATTTGTGCGTAAAGTGGCTTCGAGCAATTCACCGCGATAGTTGAAATGCCTATTATTGCATATTTAGGAGGATATTGCTGCTGCATTGTCTTAAAAAAAAAATGCTATACATGTAAGGAAAATTTAACTTTTGCAGACGACATTAACATTGAAGAAAATTCACTTATCCGAGACAGCCTTAAGTTTACAAAAGGTGAAGAAAGTAATGTAGTTTTATTTGAATATATAATTTTCAAAAACAATTCCAAAGAAAGGAAGATTAGTATCTCAGAATTCACAATAAGAATTTTTTTTACCAACAATAATATTATTATATAAAATATATTATAAATTATATTACCTTAAAGATGATATGATAACATACTACTTATTACAATTTCCTCAATGTAATATTCATACTGCTGAAACTATTATCAAAATAACCATAAATTCCGTTACAAATGCGCTTTAAAAAATAAAATGACCGACTTGCAAAAGGAAGTCAAAACAAGTTAGATACTCTTAGGGCCATGGCACACGTGTGTCATGGCCCTAAGCGCATTTTTGAGGGCTCATTTATTTATTTTTTTGTATCTATCACGATTTTCGCTACGTACACGTCGAATAATCAACAAATATGTTTTACAAAACTTTAACATTGAATAATAGTTACAAGCAGTTATTGGCAAGATTAGATTTTATTGATCTTACTATAGTAACAATAATTTGCCAAGTGTTAAAGATTTCCACAAATGCTTTTCTCATTAATCTCTACGAGAATTTGCGTTAAAAAAATTGAAATTGCACTATATATCCTTTCGGTACTCAACCAACCAGAAGCTGGCTTTTCACTATTAGATATAATATAATATTGTAACGAGCGTATATATGTGCGAGAGCGGGCAGTGTAACGAGCGTATATGTGTGCGAGAGCGGCGACGAGATCCGACAGCAGATAAGCGGAGTTCAAAGGATGCCGGCGTCGGTCGGCGCTTTGATGACAATAAACAAGGCCATAAATTAAACAAACACAATAGGCTCTCCAGTAAAGTCTAGTACGTCATTCTGGAACCTTCTGGATTGTTCCTAGTCTGTATAAATACTTGTTGACGTGGTCAGTGACAGTAGTTTACAGTTAGCTTCCGAACAAGTAAGTTAAATACCAAACTACTATATACCAAGTGATATAAATACGCATTTTCCTGGTCATATAAATAAGTTTGTTATTAGTGTTTAAGTATTCTATTAGTGTTTAAGTGTTAAATAAATAGTTGTAAATAAATATCCGTTAAATAAATAAGTTAAACTAGAAAAGTCGTTACAATATATATTAAATCTTGAGATTTAATATGATATTGCTCATCGTACTTTTAATTGGTACCGTTTACACTTAGCTGTAATATATATTATATTACAAACTATAAATATTTTTTCGGTCGATCGAGCGATATTTTCAAGATTTTATATTAATATCTTACGCCTTCCTTTCCCCTCGAACATCGTTTCCCATCCCATCGCCAGTTCCTCTGTAGACGATTGCAAAACAATTAAGCAAAAATCCATATCTCACAGTGTAAAGGATCGTCGCGGGATATAATTTATATTTCGAGATATAATTTAAATTATATCCTATAGTGAAAAGCCGGCTAGATTCCGCACTTGTCTCAAGACGGTATCGGTTAGATACAGATGCGTCATCTGTAGGATATAGGATTGGGTACGGTTTTGTTTCAAAAACACTAAGATAACATCTCATATTTCAGTCGCAAAATTACACCTGAGGAAGCTAAATATCACTCGTTCGAATTGGAGTGTTTAGCGAGCGTTGTTATTTATCTGTTAGAAATTCCGTTTATAATAAAGACCGATTGTAATAGCTAGAAACTTTTGACAAATAAGAAAAATTTAAACCTTTGAATAGGCAGATGGTTCGATAAACAATCTTAATTTAAATATATATTAGAATATCAGAAGGTTGACTGTAACTAAGTAGCTGACGTCCTTAGCAGAAACTTTGTTGAAAATGCTGAAGAAACTCCAGTAGAGAGTTTGCCTGTTTTGGAAATTAATATACACTGCGTTCATGTACCTAATGAAACCAAACAATTGTTGAAAAATTAGTAAATGGTAATAGGTCGACACTAGAAAAGTATTCATTATATAGGGGAAGATTTTATAAAATATCAAAAGACGGACTTTGGCTATTGTATGTTATAATGGACATACGTTATGATATTGTAAAAAATGTTGTATAGTGTTACGAAACAAACGCCGTTTAATCTAACACATACATGTTATATTCACAATTGATAATATTAAGTTTTAAAAAAAATCAATTTATTGAATATTTACGGGGAGATGTGCACAACTGATAGGCAGACTTGTACAATTACATCTAATCTAAAAACAAGTTCATATTGCAAAAGAAGACTAAAATGCTTACTAATTCAGTATTATGAATTGCTTAGTTCAGCGTGAGAAGACAAACATGCTACAATTTACATGAACGATACATTGTTAACATAATATGACATTGCAGAAATTGTATCCTATGATGATAATATGACAAAAAGATTCTATACAACAGTGGTAATATGGCAAGATAACATACATACATACATACTTACATACATACATACATATATACATATTGTCATGATCTAGGGATGGTCACAATACAATTTTAAAAATATTAACAAATTTAGAAATTGAAACAAAAGTTCCAAAATATTTAAAAAAAAATATTTTAAAAAAGAAATGTATTATTATTATTAGTTATGTATTATAATTGTTTATTTGTAATTTAAAATTGTAACAAAGAAAATTTAATTTTAAAATGTTTTGAATTGACTGATGCATTTCAAAATTATTCCAAAATGTTATGATATGAGATGTGGGGCTAATAAAATATGTTATGATATGATTTGGATGATATTATAAAACAATTTTTTTAAATAAAATTTTAATTTAATTTACTGAATTCATGAGCATGAAAATTCTCAACTCGGAGTAAGTTCCAAAAATATATAAAAATTACAAATACCTTTAAAACTAAATTAAATTCAAAAATTCTACTATATAACTAAATCTAATTAGAACTATAAACAATTTTTTTAAAATATGATAATTTTAAATTATTAAAGTCAAAAGTTTTTCTATTAAATTATTTAGACATATTGTTCTCACACTGTCACGATGTCAATTGAAAAATCAGCTTTCATCAAAACTCCAACTCCACATCCAGATTAGTTTTTCTATTTTCCCTTTTGTAGTGGCTCTTCATCTTAATCTTCTTCTTGTACTTATTCTTCTTCTGGTATGGTTCTATCAATGCTGCCTTTTAAATAATCTCGAACTTTCTATAAAATGTGGTTGTCTTCATAATATTACTTATCACTTCATCACTTTAAATATTTTCAATTGAAATTAATAATGTACTTTTGGTTTAATTTATTTTTTTTAAATTTCTAAATTTCTGTTCTCAATAATAATTTTAAGTCTCAACATCTAGGGTCTCAACCCTTAGTAACAATAACAAATTCTCTAGTGTCTTGATCTTTCAAATAAAATTTAATTTTCCTTTTTAAACAATCAAGAATGATATAATAATTTTGAAATGCATCAGTCAATTCAAAACATTTTAAAATTAAATTTTCTTTGTTACAATTAATAAATTACAAATAAACAATTATAATACATAACTAATAATAATAATACATTTCTTTTTTAAAATATTTTTTTTAAATATTTTGGAACTTTTGTTTCAATTTCTAAATTTGTTAATATTTTTAAAATTGTATTGTGACCATCCCTATATCATGACAATATATACATATATACGTACATACATACATACATACATACAAAGGACGGTGATTTGTTTTTATCCGCTTTCTGACGACACTAAACAAATAAATAGTGAGGTAGGTAACAATGGAACAATTTCCAGTTGACACGTTGTTGAAAGGAAATATGTGGTCACCTTATTAGGAGAGGGCGTAAGGCGCCAGAATTTAAAACAGATGAATTGGTTTTTGGTACGATTAGAGGTTCCGGATACTAGTCAAAGTATAAAATTCTATCGAAAATATCGTGGATATTAGGAGGTTGTGAAGTCGTTAGTTATAATGGGTGTTTTATTCAAAATATAGAATAGAGTAGTAGAATATACAAACGAATTGTTTCTGTTGACAAACCAAAATTAGTGGGTAGTAATAGTAGTGAGTAAATCGTTGTAAGTTGTTTGTTGTTTAAATCGTGAGTTCTCAGGGGCGAGAATATATCAGGAGCGCCGAATTAATAAATAATTTATTTGACCAACACGCTTTCCTTTAGTTACTGTTTCTGGTCTGTTTTTGCCCTCTGAGAGGGTATTTTTGGTTCTAAAAAATTTTGCGGCTGCAATCAGCCCTTTTGGATTTAGTTTTTGTGGAGAAAGTCCATTTTCTAAGACTTCGTGGAGAAGTCCACCCCTTTTGATTTTGTGGAGGAAGACCACCCTTGAGTTCCCATGGTAAGAATATCGCCCCTCAGCTTCTGTCTGGTATTCACCACAAATAAGTACCCTTAGTTTTAACGTTTTTAGTGTAACGCTAAAGTGCGTGTAGATTTTGAAATCTACGTGTTTTATTCGATCGAACTGGTACCTCGGCAGTGTGCTTTGTTGTGTACTTAGATTTGACAATATTTTTCCGGTTTTGACATTATCCCGGACTTGACAATTATTAATCTTGTTTTTTATTTAATTGTATATATTTTAACCTGTGATGAGTGACTGTCGATGGCACTTTCGTGGATCCTCTATTACAAATCACTACTGAGGTCCCGGCCTTTACGTACTTAAAGTGGAATCGGTTGCGGGATATCCCATTTTATGAGTAAACGCCTTGTGGTCTGTCCGCGGGACGAGTCTCGAATACTATGATAAGGAATACACGTCCGATCCGACACGTCAAACGGCTGCCATCAAGTCCCTCGTGGACTCGCCTCGGATATTAGTATCGGCCACGCAATCCTCCACAACACCTCAAACGGCTGCTCGCCGATACCCGACGGAGGAACTCTCCCCTTCAGCACTAATGTCGGCTAAGCTACCCCAGCCACCTTTGATGAGTGACGATCGTCAAGTCTTTACTACACCTCTCTACTGAGGTCCCGGCCTTGCGGGATATTTCAGTTTTATGGGTAAGCGACGTGTGTTCTGCCCGAGATACTAGCCTCGGGCACTATGATAGGCATACGCGTCCGGTCCGACACCTCAAACGGCTGCCAGTAGAGTGACTCCCAGAAATAGAACCGTGTGTTACCAACACCCCGGAACCACCGCCTCTGTCCTCGCTGGACTCGCCTCGCATACAAGTGCCGGCAGCGCATACCACACGTTAGTTCACATTATCAGACTGTCGGGTCCCCCCGAATCGATTTTTTAATTTTAATAATTTCCGAAGATTGGTTGGTAAAATCATTGTGAAACATTATGATTAATAACATTTATCAATAAAACACTTGGTTTTAATTTCACAAACCTTTTTATTGTTTCGGCCGAAGGCCATTATCAAGAGTATAGATAACAACAATACTGAAGGTAAAATTCTGGTAAGAAACTATTTATACGTAGTTACAAATACATAAACAGATAAACGAAAAGGAATAGTATATACAAGAGAAAGAAGATAACAGCTATTGCAAGTTCGGTATAAACAGATTTCAAACAGAACACAATAAAATATACGGAAAAAAACTGATTATATGGTGAAGTAGTATAATTACATGGTTAATAATAAGGGTGAATTAGAAGCATACAATTCAGTTTGATTGTTAATTATGTTTTTATTTACTATGGATCGCTTTTTTGATTTTATAGGTGATCAAGTAGATTCAGTTTTTTGCCTTTGTTTTCTCTGTGTAGAACTTTAACATTATCTTCATTAAAAGTGTGGTTATTGTTGTTATCTATACTCTTGATAATGGCCTTCAGCCGAAACAATTGAGTCGATCAATAAAAAGGTTTGTGAAATTAAAGCCAAGTGTTTTATTGATAAATGTTATTTTTAATTTTATGCGGTGATAATTGCCTCTTCGGCTCAACTCACCACGGCCCCCAAGGACGCAGAAATTGGTATACGTTCATTCAGCGCGTATAAGACCGAAATCAACCACGACCAGTTTTTCCCGAATGATTCCAACTTCACCGGAATCCACTGGTGCTTGCGGACTTGTCTAATACCTACCAGGCTTAGCAGTCCTTGGTACACCACGCTCACCCGTCGAGACATCCTTGCCTCTACCCTAGCATACAGGGTCAATGTTAACGTCAACGTTAGTGCACAGTCAGCTCTCCAATCAGTCATTGCTGACGAAACATTTGGATAAAGTAGTTTCTATGGACCACGGCCTACAAGCCCGAGCCTTAGTTTAATTATGAATTCCGGCCGTGAAAGCTTATTATTATTCAAACAATAAAATGCAGTCTTCCATACAATTTCTGTAACATTATTTTCATTATTTTATAAAATTTATTGGAAGTCGTTTCATCATTTTGGATTTAATTTATATAACCTCAATTTTGTGGTGTAATGCCTAAACGACCTCTCTGCAGGTATTGTGGTAATGAAATTGCCAAAGAAAAAAGGAAATTTTTAGATTGTGGGCCACATTTCTTTACTAAATGTGCTGAATCCAACTTCACAATACCAAAAGCTGATGTGTTTCGATGTTACTTAGATACTAATCAAAGAGTATATATATGTATACAAATCCTCTCGCTTGGCCTGTCTACTTTAATGGTACTATTAGTGGCGACGTGAGATTGCCATGCATTTCAGCCTCAACGTAAGAATTTAAGTATGGAACGTTTTATGTAAAGACTACTCGTTTCAATTTCTAATCAATTTTTCGTTACTTTATGTAGCTTAAATACGTTCTGAATTATTTAAAAGTTATTTAAAATTCTATTATGGATTTTTAATTGTGTATTTATTATGCCGTATAAGTATAGTGGCTGGTTGTAAAGACAATTATAATTTCTTATCTTTCCCAAATATCATTATCTCCGCAAGAAGTGACTTCGGGAAATTCAACTCACTGCGGTAAAAAGGTAATCGACTTGGAAAAGAAAGTAAAAAGATAAATCATAAACTATGCTTACTCAGCAATCTGTCGAAGCGGCCAAAAGCGGATCGCTATTTTGCGCGTCATGAATCGCTCCGGAAGAATAACAACCAAGTTGTCTCTTAGACAATAAAGATCACCTTAAAGTAAAAGAATGACATATGCTCCTTCTGCGTAATTTAATATCATTTGATGGCTATTTTGGGATGGGATCTCAATCTAACGTTTATATTTTGAATTTTATAATTAAATCGTAGGAATTTCAGTACAATCATAGTTTACATCCAGTTTTTTATAGAGAATTGTATTTTCTACAAAAAAGTCCAAGACAGAATAACGACAATAATTATTATTTGCTAGTGTTAATTATTTGCTTAATGCTCATCTCATTACCGTCTGAAAGAATCCGCAATCAATAAAATTTCAATCAAATTCCTTGGCTACTACACTTCAAAACATTTGCTTGCAATGATGTCACCTGTAAGCGATCCGGCTGTCCTTGTATTTTTGAAGGCAACGGCATTTATCGTTCCGTACCTCTGACTACAAAGTCATTCTTGGGGATAAATGATACCGACGATTTAGATTATAATGATGATACAAATTCTACTATTTGTTCCTCTTGATAAACATGTCCTTCAGATAATGATTCGGATGACCTAATTAGGGACTCAGAGACTTATAAATTCAACGTGTAACAGGAATCTTATTGCAGTGAGTAATCCTGGCGGTGGTAGTGTATTGTGTAATATAACAGATTTGTGACGGACCCACGTCCTAAAAGAAAAACAAAATTAAACAAAAGATCGACTGTCGCACCGCACCGGTTACTCGCGTAAAATTTAGGAATACTTAAATTCAAATAAAAGACCATTAAAATACCAAAAATTGAGCTTAACTTCACAAAAACAATAAATAATTAAAAAATCTGACAAATAAGAAAAAAGTTGTCACAAATAAACTTTAATTTTAATTTAAAAAAAATTGGAAATAGAATTTTATAAAGTATTTTGAAAAGACTGTAGCATTTTAAAATAATAATAATCATCAAGATTGTATGAATTAAAAAAAAAAAATTATTTGAAAGCTCCATGTACTTATAATAAGTTTAAACTGGGATTTCAACTGAACAAAGAAAATGACGACATTCAATAAAAGATACCTACTGATTTTTCATTTGATGGAACACAATTATTTCAATTCCTTTTATAAATAAAGTACAATATAAAATCGTACCTCTTTTATCATCGGAAGACAAGCACTAACTTCGACCTTAAATTCTTTTCTCTATCTATCTAAAAAGAAACTTGTCCTGTTTCTTTCTCTAACGATGAATAAATTAACTAACAAAATACAATATAATGGAACTTATTGACCGCTACAATATTATTATTGATTTATACGTCTATTTACTTGTCCATGCGATAGATGACAATAATAGGATACCCGGCTTATTACAATTGCGATACCTAATAATTTTTACAACTTTCTTATTATTGAAAAATGTCAAAAAGATATTGTATTTGTTGTTTAGAAACGAAATATATAAATATATATAAAAAGTGCCAATTCATTAAAAAGCTAAAGAAAAATACCAAAATGACAAACATTTTTACTTTCCCATTTTAGCTATTATGTGGATTAATAATAATTAACTCAGTTCTGACTGTGCCGGTGTTACTTTCAATGTGCACTTTTTAAAAAAAAATCATACGACCTCATCGTTACGTTAGTACATGAATTTTATCAGTAAAGTGTAAATTTTACGCTTAATCAGTTTTTAATGTTTCCTCACTGGAATGGAGTATCTTCGGAAATTATTTGGACTTTGTGTCATTTTTTATAATTGTTTTAGGTACAGGATGCAACACCGACACTTGTGTGGGAATGAGTAGTGGCACAGCTTCTTCGTTGGACTTGAAAAATGAAAATCTCTGCGAATGCCAATGTCACAAACATCTCCCGGTGTTTCGAGAAGACTTGCGCATTTGTGTTGACGATGTACGAGGTACGTATAGCAAATAAATAAGTAACATCATATACGATTACTACATTTACATAGGGGCAATGTCATGATACGCATTCAGAACCGTTAGTTGTTAAGATTAATTGTTAATTCGTGCTTCTTAATCATACAAAAAACAAACACTTTTTGGTTTCTAGAACTACATAAAGTATAGTTTGAATAAAACATAGAAAAGTGCTTAAATGTTGTTTTTACTATACAAATTAATATACAGAGTGTCCCACCGGAAACTGCGTCGATCGATTACTAAGAAGTTAGTGACTGAATAATTCTATAAAAAATAGAGTAGACATAGTTCAATGTGCCCTGCTCAGCTAAAATATTTTCAATGTCGCAGCACTTCCGGTTATACCGGACTCCAACTTCCTTATTTTAAAATTTACATGTTTTTCTTATTATATTCAGATTCTCGGTATTATTTAAAGAACTTTTTATAGGAAACACCATACCATAAAAACGAATATCTATTATTATTAAGATATTTTGTTTTTGTTAAAAAATTTCCATTTTCTATTCTACTCTTTAAAAATTGAAAACGCATTTTATTTATTTATTTATGAATTCATTTTCATCAATGCCAGTTTGCCAGTCTAGTGTACAGGGTGTTTTAATTTAATTTTTGAAAATCGCAAACTTCAACATGGCATAAGTTAATTTTTTTAAATGAAATGACCTACTTTTATTAAATAAGCGAATTCAGCATTAAATTCTACGTCGATTATTATAAAATAACTTTTTACTTATCCTACTTAGTTTTTAGATATTAAGGAATTTGCATAAAATTATTTTAACAAATGCCCAAAATTACCTGTGTTAATTTCTAGACGTTTTTTGCACCGCCGGATTAATTCATCGTGAGTCACTTTTCTTATTGTAATTGGATTCAGACGGTGAAACTCTGTCCTTATTCGGCGCATGTAATCCTCTTTAGCCGTTAAAGGAGTGTCACTCCTCCAATAAAATAATCAAGAACCGCCAAACCATGAGTTGCTCTTTTTCGTGTTCAAAAATCTTATTTTTGATTCTCAGAATCGTGGAATTCTTTTGATTTAATTAAATAATCAAATCGCCAACCAGTGTAAATATGTTTATTCTTAGACATACATAAAGTATTAACTAAACGAATAACTTTTTGAAATATAAAACGAACAGAAAAGAAATCTTGCTTACAGTGAAACGAATAGTACCTAAAAATACTCAATCTTTGTTGCGGATCCTACTGTCCTTCGGTGGTCTGCGGTGACTTGCAGGGTTCCTACGATGGGTCATAAGCGGTGGTCCAATTTGGTGGTGGACAATTCTAAATCAATCCCTCTTGATTTACAATCTTTGTGTATAAATTTCCAATTATGGAAATGTATGACTTTTAGTTTGTTAACACTGCAAGGTATCCTTATCACGGGCGGACACCACCCTTCTCTCACAGCTCGCTCGCTACTCTCTCCTACTACGCAAAATGTAGCTAACCTTTAACAAGGACGCATGTACATAGGCGCGCGCACGCACCCATCGGTACATAGACGCTAAACACGTATACACCCAGACAGCGTAAAAACCCATCATCTCAACCAGGCGAACGGGGAGGCCACAAAAAAGGTCCGTTGTTAGCGGTCCTGAAACGTTTCGTCTAATAAACTATTTACTAAACAGCCATTATGAACCGGAGCTCTGTCATGTTTATAAAAAATAAATCCATATTCATTTAACGGTAAATTTGGGAGGTAATAATTTTCAAAATTACGCAGAATGATCAAGTAACCATCTCCTAGAAGAACAAATTTATGTTTGTCTTGAGGCACTAAAAATTAAATTATCAGTTTTCCACAGTCATATTCATACACTGGTAAGTATACCAATGTCTTCACAAAATTTTAATTCAGAATTAGAAACCATAAAACAAGTTGCTGTAGCAAATGATTTCAAAACAAAAGTCATTGACAATATAATGAATAAGAAACTTAAAAACCAAGCCAGAACTATGTTAACTTCTGGTTTCAAAAACACAATTGAAAAACCCACATTTTGTGCAATTAATTATGTATATAATGTTAGTAGTAAGATTAAAAGTAGACTACATAAACTTAACTTAAATTCAATTGAAGTTAACAAGAACAATACAGGTTCTTTTTAATCAATAATGAACAAAATTCAGAGAAAACTGACAAAAGTGGCATATACCAATTACAATGTAAAAACTGTGATGCTATTTATATCGGTAAATGCGTTAGAGCTATAAAAAATCGTCTTAAGGAACATATTTACTATATAAAAAATGGGAAACAAACGACAGGTTTCTCAGAACATTGTATTTAGAATAATCATGATCTAGATGTGAACAATGTAAAAGTACTGCATACAGAAAATAAAAATCATATTTTAATGTTACAAGAAAACTTAGAAATCAAAAAGGCGGTACATAACAATCAATTACTAGTTAATAACCAAATGGAACTTTGCTCAAATAATACAACTTTATTATTGTCAAACTTGTAGATATAATTTAGGTTTTCCCATGACGTCAACAACTACTAAGTATTTGAGGGTTGAAACTTGCTTTTAATTTCAGTATTTGTAACTACTTTTCGTAAATGACCGCCAGGTCGAAACAATTGTCAGAGTGATAATAAACAAATAGTTGAAACTTTCAAATACTCTTTTATTCAATCTTATATAGATTGGAGAAGGTTGAGTAACGACAAAATTGGGATTAAGTTTCACAAAATTTATTAAATCTCAACAATGTTGTTTCAACCCATACGGGTTATTCTCAAAAGATAGAAATTACATTACTGACTAAGAATTATAAGCAAACCTGTATATATACACAATTAAATAACAATAACAATCCACAAAACATACAATTTAGTTACAAAGTAAATATAGAAGCAAATAAATGAACAGCGAATAATACTGACTACGTTAAACATCTGAGTTACATGGAAATCTTGCCATGTAACATACATACCTATAAATATAATGTAATAATAAGTTGAGATACAATACAATTTTTTTTAATTTAAATTACTTTATTAATTTAAATTTTAAATTTAATGGGTAAATACCAGGGCATGAATAATTTTCTCGAAGTTCCAAAATTTAAAATTAACAATTACTATTTAATTTAAAACTAATATTCTAAAACTCTAATCTAATTTCTTATTATATAAAACTAATTAAATATTACAAAGTTTTAAAATTAAATTTTTAATTACTTATAAGTTAAATTGAAATGTCTAAATTCATTCTCTTTTGTTGCGACCGGAGCAGGGAAGGTACCAACGACTTCCATCTCTCTGAATAAGTTCTTCAATAAAGAGTGTCAAACTGCAATTCTGCTATCTTTTTAATTGATTAATACTGTAGCTACACGTTCACCTGAATTAATCATCAGAGCTTAAATGAGGGAGTTCTTTCTAAACCCCTGCCGCCACATGCTTCAGGCCGGTCTAGTCACATCTACATTTACGTAATTTTGTGGTAAATATGTATATCAAAATTAGAATGAACCCACTCTAAAACAGCTGATCAAAGTTCTCAGGCTAAACTGATTTAATAAACCAAATTAGAGTGTTTGTCATACACCTTGCTAGTACTAGGAAGCAGTACAGGAATCAGTGAAGAATTGTACATGGTCCAAAAAGGACTCGAATTAGACAATTATATCTTTAAACTAGTTGAACCCGTCCAGCATTGGACGGTGGTGCATAGCATTTAAGAAATCATAATCAGGTTGACAATTTAGTATCAAGACCTCAGTTGCTTTTTGCAAACTTTTTCCTAAATCGTCCATATAATAATCATCCTGTTTTAAGAAAAGTTACACATCTCTGAAAATTGTTGCAAAAGTTTCAATTTAAACTCATTGCTTCCCTTCACCACACATCCAAATTTTTACTTTTATGAATACCATTCGTCAAAGCTTGGACGGTGGTGCATAGCACTGTAACAAATTTAATCAGAGGGGCCGCTTTGTACCGTAACCTCACGGTGGTGCGTAGCACTTACCCTAATTTTGCATAGCACTTACCTTACTGGTGCATAGCACTTCTCCTATCAGTGCATAGCACCTATCGGCGGTTTATGGCGAACTTCTAGCAGGATAAAAGAAGATGAAGGTGACGTCAGAGGCGGGGCTGCTGCAGGAGGTGGTGTGATGGGGGGGGGGTTGGGGGTTGTGTAGGGAACGGTACGGGAAGGAGGTGGAAAATATTACGGATAAAATAAAAGTCTGGGATTGGTTCGAGGGTGTCGTAGGGAGAGTTCTAGACCCCCTTCAAACCCCCAACAACTGCAACGACTACCTTCTGTAACTACCACCTAAAACTCACTCACTACTACCACCACCACCCACCACAACAGTATTCTTAAACGTTGTCCAGATGATTCTCAATTTTCAGTGTTTGGAATTTGAATTCTCAAAGCGGAAAACTATGTGAAGGGGTGATTTCTACGCCCAGCATACATGTATAATCTTGCTAGGGGCAATAAATACTACAACATACTAATATTTAAATCGAATCGGGGAGGTGGGAGTAAACGCGTACAATTACTATAACCTGATTGATTACCTTAATAACACACCCCATATTTTACTGTTATAGTACCTACTACCCGTCAAAACTTGGAAGGTGGTGCATAGTATTTAATGAATTTACCGTAACCTATCACCAGTTGACAATTTAGTATCATGACCTCAGTTGCTTCTTACAAACTTTTTTCTAAATCGTCTAAATAATAATTATGCTGTTTTGAGAAAAGTTACATATCTCTGAAAATTGTTGCAAACGTTTCTATTTAAACTGATTGCTTACCTTCACCATACATCCCATTTTTTACTGTAGCACTGTAACAAATTTAATCAGGGGGGCCGCTTGGTACTGTAACCTCACGGTGGTGCGTAGCACTTACTCTGATTGTGCATAGCACTTCTCCTATTAGTGCATTGCACTTACCCTATTAGTGCATAGCGCCTATCGGCGGTTCATGGCGAAAATCATATGTGTATTTTTAATTTTGTTTTATCTAAAAATGGTAAAATACTTCAACCTAACTTTTAGTATTTATGACGTAGAGCACATCTTATTATTTCAAAGAGGCCCTTAAATACCAAAACGGATTCTACATAATGCATTTACCATTCTATTGCTTCAAATATTTATTATTATTCAATTATTTCCGCAAAAGTTAATAATATTTAGCATTTTACTGTGTATATATTATTTGATTATATATTTATTTTTTTATGTCTAGCATTAAAGCTGTAATGAATGCTATGTATATTTACGCGTACACCCACCTGCTTCCGTAACTACCTTCAACCCTTACATAATTTGATTTCCATCTTTGACAAAATCCCCGCCTCTCAAAGAACATGCTCGGAGACACACACACACATACACAGCCTATCATAACCGTATCTCCCTTGTCATCTTGAAATAATTTAAGAATACTGTTGTGTTGGGAGGTGGGGGTAGTAGTGAGTGCGTTCTAGGTGGTAGTTACAAAGGGTAGCGGTTGTAGTTGTTGGGGGTTTTAAGAGGGTCAAGAACTGTCCCCCTACCACACCCTCGAACCCCTTCCCAAACTTTTATTTTATCTACAATATTTACCACCCCCTTCCCTTACCACCCTCTACACAACCCAAAACCCCCCATCACACTACCTCCTACAGTAGCCCCTCCTCTGACACCACCTTCATCCTCTTTTATCCTGCAAGAAGTTCTCATGGTGTTTGGATTTTGAATTCTCAAAGTGGAAAAACCATGTGAAAGGGTGGTTTCTGAGCCCAGCATACATGTATAATCTTGCTAGGGTCGATAAATACTACAACATACTAATATTCAAATCTAATCGAGGAGGTGGGAGTAAACGCGTACAATTACCATAACCTTAATAACACACCCCATATTTTACTGTTATAGTACTACCCGTCAAAACTAGGAAGGTGGTGAATAGCCTTCAACGAATTTACCGTAACCTATCGCCGGTTCATGGCAAAATTCAGATGTGTTTTTTTCATTTCGAATAACCTACAAATGGTTCTGTTAATTTAATTTTTTGGAACTCACTGAGAAAAATATTCATGCTCGAATTAATAAATTTAATATTTAAATTAAATAAAATAATTTCTATTTAAAAAAATTATATTCTGTTTCACATATATTTATATGTATATTCTTGTTCAGCTTAACATGCTCTATAACATACTACAAGCTCAAAGTAATCTAAGTTGGCGGGCTAAAGTCCACCATTATTACCCTTAAAAGCGTAAAATTAAAAAGAAAAAAAAAATTTGTCGGATGGGATTTGAACCAACTACTGCTGGAGTAAGGCGTTAGCGAGATCGGTGCACTACTGAATATGCTACGAACCAATTTGACTTGTGAGCCTATATTTATTTGCTTTTATATTAACCATGAAAACTGCAATGAATTTTATTGCATGATTGTTTATAAATTACAAATTACATTTATTTTCTCATTTCGTATCTTTCATAAACGTTCTTTGATGAACGTCAATATGAACGTCAAACTTCCACGATTAGAATTTACGCTTCCAAGTAATAACAATATAAGCCCCGCCCATCCCTCTGAGCAGTTGTGTCCTTAGAATCCGGACATGTCAAAATTAACGATTTTTAATTACAAATTCTAATTAAACGACACCACCTTCCGATTCGAAAATAGTCCTATTCAGCTTGTTGGTCCTTAACTTGGACGTTTTAATTGTCGACAAATTCCAGATTATCCTATCTTCGGACGAGATAGATCTGAAAAATATGAGTTTTAACCAACAACGCGTTTTTTCCCATTTTCATTTGCTAATATCTTTTAAACCGCTTTTTGCAATAGCCTACTTCGTTTTAATCTTAATCGATATCGTTTACGGCATTTTGCGAGTCTTTTGCAGTTTTTCGACAATCGTTAATAGAAAAGTGCAATTTTCGCTACTTTTTCCATGGCTAACTGAGTGTTTGACAAACATCCATACACTAGAACATTATTATATAGTATAGATAGATTATTGACACAAGGTAATCGCAATCAAACAGGATAAACATTCAACCTGAAGGGTAAAATAAAACAATAGTAGCAATGCAATTCAAAATTAAAAGTGGCAATAAGTAAAATCATAAAACTGGGAAATAAAACGGTCTTAAAATAGGAATAAAATATCGGTCAGTAACTTTACCCACCTTTGTATTGTATGTCATCGGCATCGGCAACATCTGGCTCGGGGTTGACGGACTTGCTACCTCTAATCAGGTAGTTTACGGTACCGGACAGCTCGGTACGCGGCGGCGTCGAACGGTACGATTCACGGACAATGGTTGATAAGCATGCGACCGTGGCGGGGTTGTATACAACTCAGATCAGGGGTGGTGGCGGTTAAGTACCAAATTACGAACGCAGAACCAAACATGAACAATTCGAATCAAACGTATGCGCTCAATTGACCGCATGGCGCAATAACTCTCTGAAACTTCTCTTACTTTCTAACTTTAACTCTGTAACCCTACGACGGCAACTCAAGTGTAACTCTGTTTAACCCTCAGTATCTATTTTACTGAAACCTAGCTGTAACTGTCTGACTCTCTAAATCTATCTGTAACTGTTTGACTGTAACTGTCCCTCCTATTGAAACTCGCGGTCTTTTATTCCAAAATTTTACCCTCACCAACACACGATTCTGCATCTTGAGATTGGTTATCAGATAAAAACCACCTGTTGAATAAATAAATACAAGTGAATTATTTATAATATTGTAACACCCGGATACGGGTGATTACACGTCTATTTGTTTTTAATAAATTTTAACAATACATTAATATTAATATTATCTTGTCTTAATATCCCAATGTCAATTGAAAACAGCATTTACCAAATTATAGTTATTCCGTATAAGTTTTCTTCTTTTTACATCACAACTAACCGCGCATATCTTTAAATAACTTATTAAATCCTTCTTCTTTTATTACAATGATATTGTTCTTTTAATGTCTTTAATTATTCCATAAACTTAGTACTTAGTACTAAAGTATCCCTTTTTTTTACAACTTTCAATACCTATGTTGACGCCTATTTTGACGAACTGCTTGTGTTCACTGGTTTGGATTACCCAAAATGTTGCGATGATGAATAACTCTTGTGAATTTTTAACTATTTATTCAACAACTTATTAATATAGTTCACAAACAAAACACTTTAACAAACTAGCAAAGAAAAAACTTAAAATTATAAATAAATGAGAGTGGACTGTAAGTATTATTGTTTACACGAATGAATGGACCGGTACCGAAGGATGACTTATTAGATCGAGATCTCTGTTGCCACTCTTGATTCTGCTGCTTTTTGGAAAAGTTACCAATTTTTGGTAAAGTGGAGGAAACATTTGAGGTGGAGTTTCGGACCATTTTACAAGACGTTAATTGGTTGAAATTATTCGGAAAGTTTTTGATTCGTCATCCAGGAGGGTGAAGAGATAGTGGGGTGTGCACCCGCAAAATAGTAGGAGTACTAACAGGTACTACTGAGGTTATCACGTGAACAGTAAGTGATTGGAAATAGGCAGCGATAAAACTCGACCGTCGACCCATCTTCTGAGAAGCATGATAATAGCGAAAAACACCAATTAACATTATTGGGGATAATTCTGGTTGAATAGCCAAAACTGAAAATATGTACCGATCCACAATAGAAATTTACACAATGGGCAATAAAGTTTTGAATAGTTCCGAATAGTGCGCAAACAATAATTTCCAAAGAGCGTAGACATTCTGTTAAAAGGTATACAAATATTGAGCCAATATACTAATAAAATAAACATTCCTAAAAAGATAATAAATGCCTATCCAAAAAGGTACAATTCGTATAAAAATAATATTGATCCGCAACATACTCCCCCCGTTGAGAGCTTACGCGATCAAGTGATTTACTTGGAAATATGAATACTTATTCACTACTAACGTCTATTTCGCTGTTCCCTTAATTCTAACACTGTCACTCGCGTCTGTTGGTAATGGTACCAACTTTTTAACACATCTTTTAACTTCACCAAAACTCGTCCGAATTGTGGCTGCACGGATTACGCTGTCTTTTCCGGGATGCACTGTTATCACACGACCCAAGCGCCACTGCAGCGGAGGTACGTTGTCATCGCGTACTAGGACCATACAGCCTGTCTGAATGGGATGGGTTCCTTTGAGCCATTTACGCCGAATGTTTAATTCATTAATATACTCCTTGTGCCATCTGGTCCAAAAGGATTGTTTCATCTTCTGTATGTGCTGCCAACCGGACAGCCGATTGTCAGGTATATTGGAAACATCTAGCTCCGGTAAACTAATAAAACTATCACCGATAAGGAAATGCGCAGGGGTTAGTGGTAATAAGTCTTGCGGATCAGATGACATAGGGGATAAGGGACGCGAATTGAGGATGGCTTCTATTTCAATGACTAAAGTGTTGAATTGCTCGAATGTGAATAAAGTATTTCCGCAAACTCTGCGAAAATGATGTTTGAATGCTTTTACGGCCGCTTCCCAGATTCCTCCAAAATGTGGAGACTGCGGCGGAGAAAATCGCCATGCAATTCCTTTGTTGGCTAAGTATTCCTGTATTTTCTTGTTGTGTTCTTCGGACATGAGTAATGCTAGCGTTTGCTTCAGTTCCCTGTTTGCGCCTACGAAATTAGTGGCGTTGTCGGAGTAAATTGAAGTACACAGCCCTCTTCTTGCGACGAAACGTTTTAAGGCTGATATAAACCCTTCAGTAGTAAGATCGCTGACTACTTCTAAATGAACGCACTTAGTAGACAAGCAGATCAAAACAGCTACATAAATTTTAACCTTGTTACGATTTCGGTGTCTTTTCTCCTTGATGTAGAACGGCCCGCAATAATCAATGCCTGTGTTCGAAAAAGGACGGACTTCCAAAGTCCTTACTTCCGGAAGATTGCCCATTACGTAGTCAATTTTGGGTGGATTAAAACGGGTGCATTTCACACATGATCGAATTACATGTCGGACTTGGTTTCGACCATCGATTGGCCAGTAATGTTGGCGGAGCGAGTATAAGGTTGCTTGTACTCCACCATGGAATGTAATATCATGAAAATGTCGAATAATGAGTTTTGTTATGTAGTTTGATTTCGGTAACAAAATTGGATGTTTCTTATCGTACGTATACCGAGAGGTCTGCAGGCGTCCTCCTACGCGAATGATTCCGTCCTTATCTATAAAAGGGTTGAGCGTTAATAACTTGCTTTTTTCGGATATCACATGCCCATTCTCTAGCTTCTTCATTTCCGCGAAAAATTCTACTTGTTGAACCAGTTTTACTATCCTCTTGCGACTATTTTTTATTTCTTCTGCAGTTACATTCCCTTTATTTTTCGAACGGAAACGAAGACAAAGAGCGACTACTCGTTGCAGCGTAAGAAACGATGAGAATTTGTATAATATACGAATATCCATGTTACTTATCGTCAAACATTTTGGCTTTTTCATTTCGAGCGACTGCTCTGCTTCGATGACAGGTTGATAAGGCCAACAATCTGGCGATTTCGTCAACCAACTTGGACCTTCTTGCCATACTGAAGGTTTTATGAATTCTTCAGGCATCTGACCACGTGATAAAAGATCCGCTGGATTATCTTGAGTAGACACATGCCTCCAGCAGGCAATTTGCGTTTTTGTTTGAATAGTGGCAACTCGGTTGGCTACAAATACTTTCAACAAGTGCGGTGGTGTTTTAATCCAATTCAGAACTATGGTTGAGTCTGACCAAAAGAAAGTTTGATCGATTTCAATTTGTATTGCACTCATAATCGAATTGTACAAGTCAGCCAAGAGCGCTGCCGCGCAGAGTTCTAGTCGGGGGATCGTTTGGATATTTTTTAACGGTGCTACCCTAGATTTAGCACAATATAACCGTACACGAACTTCTCCGGATAAATCTTCGGATCTCAGATACACGCATGCACCGTAGGCTCGCTCACTGGCATCGCAGAAGCCATGCAATTGAATTTCTTTGGAGTGTTGACAAAGAACCTTTCGATTAAGTGGTAGCCCATTAAGAAACGGAAGTTGATGCACAAACTTGTTCCAACGACTATGAATTTCAGCAGGTAGTGATTCATCCCAGTCTAACTTTAGCTGCCATAGTTCCTGCATAACAAGTTTAGCCGTCACCACAACTGGATTCAGAAGACCCAAGGGGTCGAATATCTTGGCGATTTCGGAGCAAACATGCCTTTTCGTTGGTTTGGCTGCTTTGGTCGATCCAACTGTGTAAATTATTGCGTCATCAGTGGAATTCCAATGTACTCCCAAGGTTTTTAATGCTGCGTGATCATTCTCTTGTAACAATAGATTAACATTTTTATTGGGAATTGTCTGCATAACCTCTTCGGAGTTAGAAGCACACTGTCTTAGATTAAATCCTCCACAGGATAGGAGTTTCGTGATTTCCTTACGAAGTCGAATCATTTCTTGAATGGTATTAGTGCCGGTCAGCAAATCATCAACGTATAGGTCGCGTTTCAGTATTTGTGCCGCTTCCGGAAATTTGGAACCTTCATCGTCCGCAAGCTGCTGCAAGCATCTGGTGGCTAAAAACGATGCCGGTTTGAGCCCAAAAATTAATCGATTAAATTGATATGTTTCCACAGATCCGTTTTCGTCACGCCATAGGATGCGCAGAAAAGCTTGATCTTGGGTTTGAACCGATATCTGCAAATACATTTTCTCGATGTCTCCAGTCAACACATAGTTATGTAATCGGAATCTCAAAAGCAATGAAAAAATATCGTCTTGGAGTATTGGACCGCATAAAAGGGCGTCGTTCAAGGAAATGCCTGTGCTTGAACCCGCTGAAGCATCGAAAACAACACGGACCTTTGTAGTCATGCTGCACTCCTTTATGACAGCCTGATGAGGAAGGTAGTATCCTTTGGCAGAAGTAACCCCTACTTTACCCATATAACCTAGATTCAGATATTCATTGATGACCGCAGAGTATTGTTTTTTAAGGCCTGGATTTCTGGCAAATCGTCCTTCCAATGAATGGAATCGCTTTAACGCCATGGTGTAGGATTCACCTAGTTGTTGCTGCTTTTCATTGAATGGCAAGGCAACTGTGTATCGTCCACCTGGCTGACGTGTTACAAATTTTGTGAAATGGTCTTCACAAGCTGCTTCTTCCGCTGACAGAAGTTTTTTCGTTGGCCCGTCTTCTAATTCCCAAAAGCGTGATATGTCTGTTTCTAATTTCAATAAATGGCATCTGGCCCTTTGCCCCTTTATGTATAAAGGTAGACTACCGCCAATTATCCAGCCTAGTTGGGTTTTTTGTAACACAAGATCGGGCTCCTCTGCCGAGGATAACTGAATCTGTCCGATGCACAAAAGGGATAACGACGGTCCCGAACCAAGAAGAAGATGCACAGGAGCAGGCTTATGAAATGAAGGATCTGCTAAATGCACGTTTTTTGGTAGGTTAAACAATTTGCGATCTATCAATTGGCTGGGAACTAATGAAGTTATCGATGGTATCGCTAAAAATTCCAACGTTTTGTGATATCCGTTATGTAAGGATTTTATAGTAGCAATTACGGAATACATGGACGATGTTGTCATGTCGTTTAGCGCGTCGATTGGAACAGCTTTACTGCGTTTAGCTAATTGCAATTTGTCTGCTAAATCATAGGTGATAAAATTTCTACTGGATGCTGTGTCTATAATGGCCCTACAAGAAACTTCGAAATCGTCTTTGTCGATTATGTTTACAAATGCCGTGGGTAAGATATCTTCACAGCCAACCGACTCCAACAGAAATGATCTGACGGAGTTTTTCTTTAATAGTCAAGATGACGTGTCGTCCTTTGATGATGTAGCACCTTGCTGAGACGTTAACAGTGTAGAGCTAACGGCGACGGAATTTCTGTTGTCTGAGTGTAAAAGTGAATTGTGTTTTTGGCCACAGAACCGACAATTGCTACTTTTACAATCTCTTAAACCGTGCCCAGATTTTAAACAATTATAACATAATTTGTTATTATAAGTTGCTGATCTACGTTCTTCCGAGGACATTGCAAGAAAACGATCACACTTGTAAATAGAATGCGACTGCTGACATATAGGACAAGAACTAAAAACCCTTTGGCCTGTTTTCGTAAGAAAGGTTTTGACCTTGTGTGGACCAGATTTATTGCTACTTTTTTGAGGTAGATGACCTTGTTTATCAACATCCACCTTACGACTGGTTGAAGCTTCCGAACAGCTGCCCCGTCGCTCCAGGAACTCCAACAATGAATCATAGTTCGGCATTTTGTTATCCGACAAGGTGGTTTCCCAAGCAAACCTGGTGTTTTCTCCTATTTTATTTAACAAGAGAAATATGAACATACTGCTGAAGTGTTCCACCGGTTCCCCTAAACCTTTGAGAGCTCTGATATGCTGACGAAATGTAACAGTAAGATCGTCTAAAGCTGATGGATTGTCCCGTTGTAAGCGTGGATACTCGTGCATAACTGCCCAGTGTTTGAGAATAGCACGCCTTGAATTATCGTACTTTCTTAATAAAATTTTCCATGCTTCTTGATAATTTTCCGATGTGTACTCGATTGCGTCGATCAACTGAGCCGCTTTACCAGAGAGTGAATTTTGTAGGTAATAGAACTTATCTATATCTGAAATTCGTATGTTAGAATGCACCTTGCTTAGAAATAGACTATGAAATGACTGCCAATTTTCGATTGCGCCATCGAATTTCGTTAGTTTTATCTCGGGTAAATGATTAATGACGTTACGAGAAGACGGTAAACTATGTATGTCAGTAGATTGCGATTTGGATTTTGTTTTACCCTGAATTAAACGAGTCGCGTCTGCTATCACCCTATAAAAATCTTCTTCGATTTTCTCGATCTCGACATCCTGCTCTTCTTGAACTGCGGCTTCCAATCCCGTGATCTGCTCGTACACCTCGTACATATTTGAGAAGTGTGTTTTGAATGTCTCAAGTTTAATTTGAAGTAGTTCTACGTCTGGAGATTCCTGATTTTTACTAATGTAATTGCGAAATCTGGTTGCACGTTTTTTCATATCGGTTTGTTTACGTTTGAGCAAATCGAGCGTAGCCATTGTTTTAAGATTGTATTCGAAATACGCCAGGAAAATAGGATAGGATTAGTGATAATTTTAACTTAGCTTACCCCAAACAGGCTCCGGTGGCGATGTGGAAAGCAACGATGGTTGTAGTCCTGGACTCCCTGGTGTGAAAATGAGTAACGCGTATCCTTATCCTTGTCGGTTCGCTGTGTTTTACTGCTCCGATGTCCGTCGGCTGCTTCGTAAAACTTCACAGTTTTTGAATGACACACTGAATGATTCGCTTAGAATACACTTGCGCACTTTTACTGAACCGTCGGCTGCTGCTGTCCGAAAGGTTGTTTCGTAAAATTTCCAATTAGAGGTAATTTGGCAATCCTTGAATTTTTTCACTTGTGCAATTTCACAGTTCCGCTGGCTGCTGGTGTCCAAAAAACGGCTGCTTTGTAAAATTGCTTGTATGAAGACCAATCCGGCCCGAAGGACCAATTTTCTATGTTGACGCCTATTTTGACGAACTGCTTGTGTTCACTGGTTTGGATTACCCAAAATGTTGCGATGATGAATAACTCTTGTGAATTTTTAACTATTTATTCAACAACTTATTAATATAGTTCACAAACAAAACACTTTAACAAACTAGCAAAGAAAAAACTTAAAATTATAAATAAATGAGAGTGGACTGTAAGTATTATTGTTTACACGAATGAATGGACCGGTACCGAAGGATGACTTATTAGATCGAGATCTCTGTTGCCACTCTTGATTCTGCTGCTTTTTGGAAAAGTTACCAATTTTTGGTAAAGTGGAGGAAACATTTGAGGTGGAGTTTCGGACCATTTTACAAGACGTTAATTGGTTGAAATTATTCGGAAAGTTTTTGATTCGTCATCCAGGAGGGTGAAGAGATAGTGGGGTGTGCACCCGCAAAATAGTAGGAGTACTAACAGGTACTACTGAGGTTATCACGTGAACAGTAAGTGATTGGAAATAGGCAGCGATAAAACTCGACCGTCGACCCATCTTCTGAGAAGCATGATAATAGCGAAAAACACCAATTAACATTATTGGGGATAATTCTGGTTGAATAGCCAAAACTGAAAATATGTACCGATCCACAATAGAAATTTACACAATGGGCAATAAAGTTTTGAATAGTTCCGAATAGTGCGCAAACAATAATTTCCAAAGAGCGTAGACATTCTGTTAAAAGGTATACAAATATTGAGCCAATATACTAATAAAATAAACATTCCTAAAAAGATAATAAATGCCTATCCAAAAAGGTACAATTCGTATAAAAATAATATTGATCCGCAACACCTATATTCTATTGAATTATGTCTATTTTCCTAATTTTTTATTTATCTTATTTTTACTTCGAAGCCCTGTTACTATATTTTTTTTTTAATAATATATTTTCGACTCCATGGATCATTAAATTTTTTTTTACAATCTTGATTATTATTATTTTAAATGCTACGATCTTTTCAAAATAATTTCTGAATTTATACTTGTTTTTTCTTTTAGATTAAAATTAAATTTTATTTGTCATAACTTTAAAATTTTAATAATCTTCTTAACCTAGTTACTTAATTATATTTAATTAATAATACATTTTTTTTTTAAATATTTTTTTTAATTTAATTTATTTAATATCTTGGAACTTACTTTATTTTCCAATTTCAATAATTTAATATGATTTTAATAATATCAAACTCCATAAAAGATTAATAGGTACATATGAAATTCATAATAATAAATAATGTAGCTTATATATTGTTTTTATTGGTTATAAATTTTTTAAAATTATATTGTAGCTTCCTTCTCTCTAAACAATAAATACTAATAAATATACATAAATTTCCTCTAATTCTGTTAGTACATAAAACAGAAATACCTATGTATATGAGTTCGTTCATTAATACTTCTGATTTATTCTGTTCCACCGCCACAAAGTTCTCGGAAAAGATACTCCATACACCATATAAACCCTCCTATGTTGTTACCAATTTGATATCTACAAGTTTCCTTACATTTTCTATGGTTTTACCAAATACTGCTTTTTTCATTAATTTTCATAAACTCATTTGCAGCATTCTGGCGAAGCTGTGTATTTAGGTCAATACAGGATTTGAGCTAGGGTGATTTTACTTCTGAAATGTAGCCCTCAGGGGAGTCGGCAGGGATGTTAAAATTACCAGTATTTGCATTTTCTTATTGAAAACCACCATACGGGAGAGATGTACCATTTCCCAATCGTAGAGATTATTTACGTCAAAATATATGATGTAGTTTCATTCGATGTTAGGATCATGATTTAGGCATATATTCATTGTTTGCATTGGAATAGCGGTTACAATATTGATTGGCACCTCCTCGCCTACTTTGTTCGATAAATAGAATCATGTCTATACCTGTTTTTATTTTGTCACACACCATACCACTATAAAAACAATTGGAAGTTTTGTCAAGGCGTTAGTTCTGAAATTCAGCTATCTCCTGTAAAAATTTAAATAAATTAAATTTGAAGTCATATTTTGTGGAATTTATGATTTTTTATAGTTCGGGCTGCGGTAGCGATTGTAAATAATTTAGTTACATAGATCATCAGCTGTAAGGTTATTTGTCAAATTTTCGAAACTATACCGGTATTATAAGTTTAAAAACTTTTAATGAACGGATTAAGTGAAAAACTCTCTATATCCTTTAGCTACTCGGCTAAGCGGATTCCGCAAGTACATAGGCTTACTTATATCAGTTGTTCGTTTGGGCACGCAGGCATTCTGCGTCGCTTCCCTTAGAGCTGAATGCCATACTTTACCCAAACGAAGTCCCTCTTCCTTTCTATTTGTGAATTTTGATGGCTTGATGCAATAGGAGTAATAGTGCGATGTAGTATACAAAACAGAAGTTTTGTCGTACTTAACATGATGGTTGTGGTTGTTCAAAATATGCTCAGCTAACGCAGATTTCTCATGCTGTAGGAGTCGGCAGCTGCGTTTGTGTTCAGCTATTCTTGTCTTAGTGCTACGTTTTGTAGTTCCAATGTACGAGAAATTTACGTCGCTGATTCATTAATTTCAAGAGCGTTCTGATATTGTGACCTGTAATCGTTTTTATATAGGGTAAGGAAACGTATCTTATGGGTGGTGGTTGGGGTGTTTTGGATGGAGCGCACGTTTGATCTCTTGTTCTCTCTTGTATAACCGTTGAATTTGAGAGCTTGAGTTAAATGGCAAAACCCTTGTTTTAAAAAAGAGGGTTTACAGATGCGTTTAAACCGCTGAGTAAAGGTCTTTATCTTGGCGTTTTTGTCCTGGACAATGATGGGAAACTTTACTGAGATAACGATCAGAATGCGTAAGACTACGATGGACGGTGTGGCCTAAGGTTCCATCGGGCTTTTTAGTAAGTAACAAGAACGTCTAGAAAGGGTGAACTAAATGGATGAATGGTATTTATGTGGAGAAGAAAATCGGCAAGGCTTGATCATGACCATACAACGAAGGTATAATCCACGTAACGGAATTAACATTTAGGCTTCAAAGGTGCAGCCAGTCAGCCTTCACTCATTCGCTGTCATGGCTTCGAGGTATCTTGGCTCTTGTTAACACTGATCCAATGAGAATGAAAACCGCAGTTGCTAACGAAACCTTTGGAAGCAATACTTCCTTTCGCCTACGGCTATAAGCTTGAACCTTAGTTCTACTGTGATTCTCGTTTCTGGGTTAGTTCTCTTTAAATATCATTAAACGGTGTTAAACTCACATTCTTATGATATTTAGAAATTTTATTAAGCTCCCCCTTTCACAGGGTGTTTTGTATGAGCTAATAAGATTTTATTTATATAATCTAAAAAAAATTATATATCGTAAATCTTTTTCGGCCCAACGGCGCTTCATATTTTCCTATGAGATAAACTTTTTTATGGATACAAATGATTCCTAAAAGAGATAGTGGCTGCTGCAAAGCAGCAATAAACCACAAAAGATTCGCTACACGCTGTTTTACTAAAAATTATCAAGTAGTGGGTAAGAGGCACATTTTTATGATGTTTAGAGATTTTGTGAGAACTACAAACAAAAACAGCACTACTATCAACTCTATTGTGTATAGTTGCTATGAAAATAAAAAACATATTAGAAGCATATTAGAAGCTTTTCTACAGGATAAACATTCAACGGATTTCAAAAATATTAAGTAAAAAGTTATCGCTAATATAATGAACAACAAACGATTCTTAAACTATGATTATAAATTTTGGAACTATTTCATAAAAACTGGCATTTTTGATAAAATTTCTTACAGTAGGTATCTCTTACTTACTTTCCGGTTTATTTTAAAAAATATTTGCAAGCGTAATAAATTCTTTTCCTTAACCATTAAATCAAACTGTACAACTGTACGATGCACTCTTGCAAGAGAAAATAATTCTACGAAAAGTATATTCCTTTTCTGGTAAAGGAATTCTTTATAATACAACATTTAAAATGTAAATTCATTATGGAAAGTTGTTTTACAACTATACTATTGCGTGTTGTGTACACGTTGCCAAGAAATGTAGATAAAAACAAATTCAATTGCAACTTGAATGCACTACATCAAGTAGATATCGCCTAATACGTATTTATTATCTTGAGTAACAAAAAACAAATGGGTAGTTTCACTAAAATTTATTGATAAGACTCAACAATTGTTTCGACCGTCTCCGGTCTTTATCAAGAGCAAAAAATCTGTTACTAAAGTTCTAAAATATATGTACAGGTATTTATAGGTGAATTTAGTGTAGTACAAATAAGGGAATTTCCACTAATAATAAGGGTGAATCGACCGTTGTCAATTAATAATTTTAGCTAGTTCTCTACACAATTTATATGAAGGAGAATTTATATATGATACGACTGGTCTTATTGGTATTCCTGTTTTATGAATTTTAGGCAATTTATAAAGTGTAGGGGCTGTAGGATTAATTGTCTTTAGCTTGAATAGGTTATTTACATCGAATAATAAATTATTGATTTTATTTGATGTAATAACGTCTTTTTGGAATTTATTGGTGGGATCAGTATTAAGTTTTTGAAAACCTTTACTGTTCAATAGTTGATTAACTTTTTCATTATAATCAACGATGCTAAGAATAACGATACTGTTTCCTTTATCTGCTTTACTTAAAATTAAGTTTTTGTCGTTAGAGTTTATTAATTTCTTGTTTTAACCGGAATTTGTAGGCTGACGCAATGGTTCTTTCTGCTGACTGTGATTTATAGCGACAAGGAAAAAAACTAATAAACCTCAAAAAAGTGGGATATATAAAGATTGTGATTCTTTTTACATTGGTCAAACAAGTCGCAAATTTAGTACAAGAGTTAACGAACACGGAAAAAATATAAAAAATAAAAAAGTGTCTACAGCCATAAGTTTACATTGCTTAGAAAACGATGATAAAATTAATTGATTAAGAAAACCTAAACGTCCTACACGTAGAAATAGGACAACGTCTAAACCGTTTAGAGCAATTTGAAATCAAAAAAGGTTTTAAAAATAATTGTAACATAACAAACGACAAATCGGATTTCAAAAACACACCAATAATTGACGAATATATAAAGGATTTTCCCTAAATACCTGCACTTTTACCTTTCTTATACCTGCACATCCGATTGCGTTAAACATAAATAGCATCAACTCACAAATTTGTATCCAGTAATAGTAGACGTTACTTTTGAAAAAGACTTCACAAGTCGAAACAAATGTAGTGTTAATAAACATATTTGAAACATTAAAAAGCATTCTTTTCGCATTCGTTTTTATTAATTTTTAACGATGTTTCATAAATTCCCTACCGCGACTTCCATTGAAATTTTTAAAATATTATCCTTAGCATAGAAAGGTTCTGACGTGTGGTAATTTCTTAAAAATACCTTTTATTAATGGAAACAAATGTTATTGCCGTCTGTAACTTATCAAGTATTTTTCTTACATCTATTACTATTAACCTTAGGAAAATAATTACTCTTAAATCTTTGAAAACCTTACCAAAACGTTTCAAATTTTCCGAAATATTACGCATTTGCACCTGGAAAGCTAAAATAATGTCCTTTTTTATAGAAATCTGCTTATTAAACATTAACAATATTTTGTTGGGTTTTACTTAATTGTTCGATCTGATCGTAACGCTCACCGTTGTTCGCGTAAAGATGCCCGGATATAAATTTAAAAACTGAGTGTAGGACATTCGCGAGACCCCCCTCCCCTTCCCTATAATTACAGGTATGTTAGTAAATACATGAGGATGAATAATTATCGTCCCTCAGGTGCCCCACTTTCTTTTTCAATTAATGAACTACCAAGATTACTTCCTTTCCTTCTGTCCTCCGTGCAATACCTGTTATTAAAGCTGTATTTTCTTCTAATTTATGTACGAAATTGGTTAATGGTTAGTGGCAAATTATGAAGAAAACAATGAAAAGTTTGTATTCTAGTTGGTCCGAGATTAAAGGATAAAATTACAGGATATCTATCAAGACTCTTATTTGTCATAACTCTTCCGACCTAATGTCCAAGATGAAAAACATTACTATTACCAATAAAGGCGGTCTCATCTACAACAGATAACACGTGACAACTCAAACGGTCAAATCCTGCGTGGGGGCTTTAATTCTTGCAAATTTTTCTTTACTGCTTCCTGTCTGTAGTGTGGTACTTTTTTATATCTAATTCGCATTTTAACATACACGAGTTTTTTTGCCGAAATTTCTGGAATATTCAAATGTCTCCGGTTGTGATACTCAATACACCTTTCTTATTTTATTCCTCCTTTGCCGTACCAAGTCATACAAGGATTTTATTCGGTTAAATGTTTCGCTCGTCCAACCTGTCCCAAATATCTTTTGCTTCTATGTGTCAAGAGATTAATTATATCGGCTTGAATTTAGTAATAGAATGGATCGTCCTGTTATAGATAATTACTGCATTTGTAATATTTTTCTACCCTATTAATAAGAGTCTCTAATGTATTTGACTTTCTCTCAAATTTAGGAAGAATCTCGCCATAATTTCTGGTAGCCGACATCAATTGCTTCTTCGTCGGCCTATTTTGATTTTGTCCTTTCTGCATTATGTTAATACCTAAATTTATTTCTCCAACGCTCTCTTCTGTTGAAACTGTTAAATTTAAATCTCCTAGTGATACTTATTCATCTATTTTATCCTGGTCGTTCATTTTCTTATTCACTAATTACGGCAAAAATTTTGAAAACTACACAGGTATTATTAGTCAAAACGATAGAAAAACACTTGGTACTGTTTCACCAAGAAATAAGCGAAAATTTAATATTTTCTATTACAAGTATATTATTGCTGTAGAAAGATTCCACCACTATGGGGTTACTCCCTCGTTGTTTCGGACACCTCAACAAGTATCCGATTGCTCCTTCGTTGTTTCGGAGACTTTAACCAGTATGGGGTTGAGCATTCATTGTTATCGGAGTCCTCAACCAATATGGTGTGCTCTTTCAGAATTCGCATTTTCGGCACCTAAAACACAGGCGATGCACGCACATTTACCCTATAGCAGGCACTTCCAGTCCCGGTTCTTTGGTAATCAATTTTGAAATAATACGCCGACTGCGTCCGTTACAAATTTAAACACTCGGTGTCCGTTTTTAAAATGAAAACACAAATTTCGGAAACAATGAAAAACGTTTTATATTATTTAATTTGAATATTCAAAAAGAAAAATTACACCATTAAAGAAAAATTATTACAGAGTTAATTCAAATTGGATATTACACCTCCAATTTGATTGAAATTTTAGTATAGTGTACTGTTTGTCATGCTAAACAAGAATATACAAACAGGGTGTCCCACTTAAGCGTATTTCTTTCATAGCTGGCTTAATACCGAAAAAATTTTTAAATAAAAGTCTCATCCAATTTGTATCTTCACTTTATAAAATTATTTTTATTTATACAGGGTGTTCCATTACGCTTGGGTGATACCAAACTTTGTTTTTTTAAACAGAACACCCTGTATATTTTTGAATTTTTGAATTAAGCGATAAATTTAAAGAGTAGTTTGATGACCATACATTCTATCTTACTGTTGTCCTTTGGGAGTTATTTCGTCATTTTTAAAACATATTACGCTTGCGGCGCTCTCTAAAATCCTCATTATCTCCGAAACCAAATTAAATAAAAATCCGCGTCCTTTAAATAAGCTTAAGAAGGGATAATTTTTTCACAACATTCGAAATTTTCATTAGTTTTTTTGAAAAATCAACAAATACGACGATGTGATTTTTGAAAACTTAAATCAACAACTTGATTTTTTTAAATTAAACGTTATATAAATTTTTGCATAATCAGATGTAAAATTAAAATATGAATCGATTTTGTAGAAAGACTTTGGCGACTATTTTCGGTAGTTTTCAAGATATTCAGGAATTTGTACAATTTTTTTCATTCTTGCTGATTTTGTTTATAAACAAAGCATCCGCTAATTGGGTTCTTCTCAAACGTTTTGTCCACCTTTCATAAAAATGGCTTCGTCATTCGGCACAATTTTCACTATTATTCGACAGAAAACCCCCACTTCCTTCGAGAATCATGTTCCGTTAGTCTTTAAATGTTTGGGGAGGGGTATTTGGTAATTCGGTCTTCTTAAATTGTACTTTGAATGTGATCAGTTACGAAGAATTCCTTAGGGACGAATTGATCGGTATCGTAGATAATATTCCCTTAGCTGTTCTTCCACGAATATGGTTTCAATATGACGGGGCACCAGCACATAATTTCCAAAGAGATCGTGATTTTTTGAATGAAGAATTTCCTAATCGATGGTTTGGACGAGGCGGACCTAGAAGTTGGCCAGCCAGATCTCCTGTCCTGATAATTTGTTGTGGGGCTATGTAAAAGATAAAGTTTATGTTTTACCACCGACTACAGCAGAAGACATGAAAAATCGAATTTTGGAAGCTTTTATAGACATCACTCCTGAAATGCTTACAAACGTAGACGAGTGTTTTAAAAAACGAGTAAGACTCTGTGCCGATTAAGGACGACATTTTGAGCATGTAATATAAAATCTTTTTGGGTTATAAAGTTAGCTTTGTTCTACAATTTACTAGTTCGTTTAGTTATGAATAAAGCTGAATTTGTTGATTTGAAATAGTCTTTTACAACTTGTGAGGCACTTTTCATGAATACCAGTAAACTGTCAGTCCTAATCCTGAAAGAATAACAGAGGCTGTTTTTTTTTTTTTTTTTTTGATGTCACGGATTAAGTACAACACTAGAAAATTGCACAAATGCCCGAACATCTTGAAAACTACCGAAAATAGTTGACGAAGTACCTCTACAAAATTGATTTATATTTTAATTTTACACCTAATTATGCAAAAATGTGGATACCGTTTCATTAAAAAAAATAAAGTTGTCCTTCATTTAAGTTTTTAAAAGTAACATCATTTTATTTGTTGATGAAAATTTTCACATGATGTGAAAAAATTATTCCTTCCTAAGCTTATTTAAAAGACCCGGCTTTTTATTCAATTTGGTTTCAGAGATACTGAGAATTTTAGAGAGCGCCGCTAGCGTTATAATTTTTTCAAAATAACGAAATAACTCCCAAACGGCAACAGAAAGATATCAAACTACCATTTAAATTTATCGCTTAATTCAAAAATCCAAATATATACAGGGTGTTCCATTTAAAAAATAACGTTTGGTATCACTGTATAAATAAAAATATGAAGTGAAGAGGCAAATTCGATGAAATTTTTATTTAAACATTTTTTTGTATTTATATATTTTTTTTGTATTTATTGTATTAAGCCAGTTATGATAGAAATATGCATAAGTGGAGCACCCTATATAAGACTAGTTGAACCCGTCCAATTTTGGGGGGTGGTGGATAGCATTTAAGAAATAATTATCAGGGTGACAATTTACAATACCATAACCTCGCTTGCTTCCTCCTTAACGGTCTACCTATATGGTTAAGCTATTTTACACACAGTTACACACCTTTCCAAGAAGTTTTACAAACGGTTCTAGGTAATTGTACGCTTTTACCCCCACCTCTCCGATTCGATTCAAATTATATAGTATGTATGTAGTATACGTATGTTGTAGTATTCGCCGTCCCGAGAAAGAATATTTATGCTATATATGTTGGGCGCGGAAACCACTCATTTGGATGGTTTTCCTCCTTTGAAAATTCAAATTCCTAACAACATATATGTATGCGATTTTTCTAAAAATTGTTAGCTTCGGGCAGGAACAAAAAGGGTAATGTATGATGGGTAGGGGTTCTGCAGGAGGAACGGTGGTAGGGTGTTGCGGGTTACACAGGCGGTGAGGGATGTTGGGTGTAGGTAAAACAATATCGATAGGGGCGTTGGAATGGGTGGGAGTCAATTAATGCAAGGGTGTGCTAGAAGTTGCGAAGAGGGTCGTTGTGTGTGTAAATGTACATACACCCACCTTTTACCCTAAACGCTTCAAACCTTTGCATTTTTGGAAAAACTTAAAAACACCGTTAGGGCGGGTACTGGAGAGGTTGTATGAGGTGGTGATTGCTGGGATGGAGCTTGTAGGCAGTCAAAAACTCACCACTATAACCTCCTATTACCCTCACCAACAGTACTTTTAATTTTCTTCAAGAATACAAGGCTTTGGTAGAGGGTGATTGTACGTACATTAATATACACATCCACCCCCTACCCTAACCTTTTCCAACCCTTGCATTATTGAAAAAAATTATGAATACTGTTGGGGTGAGTGGTGGGGGTTGTAGGAATTATTCAAGAATACAAGGATTGGAAATGAATAAGATAGAGGGTGAGTAAATGTACCTTTACAAACACATACACACCCTACTGTAACCGTTTCCCTCTTGTAATCCTGAAAAAGTTTAATGGTACTGTTGAGGCTGGTGGTAGTTGTAGTAGGGATGGGGGTAGTAGAATGCGTTGTAGATGGTAGTTGCAAAAGGTAGTGATTGCAGGGGGTGGGGGTTTGGAGGGTCAAATACTCTCCCCCTACGACACCCTTGAACCCATCCCAAAGTTTTATTCTATCCATAGCATTTTGCATCTCCCTACACTTCCCACTCCCTACACAATCCTCAACTCCCATAACACTATTATTTATTTCCGCAAAAGTTAATAATATTTAGCAACTTACTGCTTATACCTATATTATTTGATTTAAATATTTATTTGTTTTTATGTTTACCATGAAAACTGTAATGAATATTATTGTACGATTATTTATAAATAACATTTATTTTCTCATTTCATACCTTTTATAAACGTTCTTTGATAAACAATATACAATGTAGACAACAATCCTGTCTGAGCAACTATTGCCTTAGAATCCGGACTTGCCAAAATTAACGATTTTTAATTACAAATTCTGATTAAACGAACAGATCACGGATGGAAACAATAGGCCTATGTAAACTTTTGGTCCTTATATTAGACGTTTTAATAGTCTGCAAATTTCAAATTATTCGTTCTTCATCAAAATCGTTGATGGCATTTTGAGCGTCTTTTGTTGTTTTTCGACAACCGAAGAATGCAATTTTCGCTACTTTTTTCCATGGCTAACTTAGTGTTCAACAGACAAATTGTAAATAAATTAACCTAAAGAACGGTTTCTATTTTTTAGTTTTCCATAAACGTCTAATATGCCATCCTATATAATGAAAAAGAAACCTGAATATCATTATAATGCTGCTTGCACATGCTTTTAATGTATGTAGTTGTTTAAATAGACACGATGTTAAATAACGGTTCACATTTAAAGAACATCTGGCTATCGAATTATAATGATATTAAGAAATTAAATCGCAGCTCCTGGTTCAATGCTAACATATATTAATTACCTTCCTACTTTCACGAAATCTTTTCTGAATGTATTTTAAATAATATATTTTCGATCTTCAAAGAGCTCCCTAAAGAATATGAGCTCCCTGCTAATTGCTAAATACAAAAAAGGACACAGCTGAAACTGTGCTGCAAATTCGTTTATATGTAATCCAATTTTTTGTTTCGTAAAAATAATTAATAGTTATGCTAAAATTTTCCTATACCTATTACACACAGGTGGCAGGGAGCAGTTCGTTACTTTTTCCATAACTTTTTGACAAAATCAGTTCCATCAAAAAATATACTGTATACCTAATGTGGCCATTTATTCTTTGACTCAAAACGGGACATTAGTTTATTTACTTAGGTCAAATAATAGGTAGTCAATAAAAAAAAAACACTTTTTTAAAGTTATTTATTCGGAAAAAGTTAGTTGGCTTAAAAGTTACGAATCACAAAATATAGGTAGGTACCCAAAATTTTTAGTTATATTTATATTTATCAGAAGAAGAACAAATTTGTTTTAATATAGCTGGTGACGATTTCAAGTAAGAATGAAACTCTTGGCACGTTTTTCTTATATTCACCTCAACATCGCCTTTAGAACTGAAATTTGTAACTGGGTTTTCTCAGATGTCCACGGGCAGGGCGGTGACCGGCCGTCTGTGGCCGTCTGCTACTCAAATTTTCGCGCGATTTCTGAAAACGGGACAATTTTGCGTCCCACAGTTCATTTCGGGGACACCGGGACTCGTAATTTTAAAAAGGGACAGTCCCGTTCAAAACGGGACGTCTGGTCACATTATGTATACCAAAGAATCTGTATACTACGTATAGAACGACAAACATTTCCATAGTAATCTTAAACCAAACAGCGCCTCTATGAATTCGCGCCGTACTAAACATTAGATGACGGCAAATTTAAATAGTTCTATTGTTTTTTTGTAATAGTTCGAAGTATTCACACCTATTCCACAAAAGTTCACTAAAAACATCCTTAGTGAAAACAATGATGTATAATGAACTTTTGTGAAATTGGAGTAAGAAACTTCTCAATAATAACCGAATTCTAATATTACGGTGTTAATTTTTTGTAAATATAATTTTGATTTTTACATTAATTGTAGGAGCAGGCAATTAAAAATAAAACAAATAAAATTGCAGAAAAAGGACTTATTAAAAAATTCAAGATAAACAGTTGAAATTAATATAAGAAGCAGGAACAATAAGCAAGATACTCTTGTAAAATAAACCCTTACGTATTATCTTGTGATATAATATATATACTGACTCCGAAATTCGAGCCTCACATTAGGAACTCGCTTATTGTCGCAGCTAAAAGAAAGTTTAAATTGGAAAATATTTGGAGAATTTCTAGGTCACTTTACTGCTACTTTCAAATTGCCAGTGGGTCTTTTCGTTTTAAGGATATTAGCGAAAATGTATTTTTTGAAACTTTCAAAAGACTGGTTTAATTTAACTTGTGGCAACATTATAAGGGTATATTTATCAAGTCCGCTTCTCATAGAATCTTCAGGTATTTTCTATCTTCATTTGTTTTTAAGGAAATATGGCTAACTTTCCTATTTCCTCTTACTCCATATTGGATTCCGCCAAAATGGGAAAGAGTTTTTATTTTTCTTGGGAGTGATGCATGAGAAGCCTATTTTGTTTTCGTTCCTTCGAAAGAAAATGATATTTTCAAACGATGGTGATGATCCCAAATTTAGTTGTTTACAAAAAAACTTATTACTTAAACGATAACATTATGCATACAGATAACAAAAAGAATATCCTTACTATATTTGCTCAAGATGTCTACTATTTGCGTCAACAGACATTTGACATTGTACATCTTATTGTATAATATGGATGCGTTGTTATTGCATGCTTCTAAAACTGCACGCTGCACCCCTTAATTCGTCAAATTAGAAAGAATGGTTATAATAGTAGCATTGTTGATAAAATAGTCAATAAGGTTAAAATTTAAGAATTATGTTTTAAGATCGTCGACTTTTCATATTAACACAGATAAAACCAAGTTTATAACTATATCTTTCGAACCAAGGTTTACCCGAGGTTTGGAATAAGAAATATATTGATCAAACTAAATGGTCCATTCATATTAGGTTTAAGGAACATTTGGCTCATGCTAGATTTGGTAGAACTGAAAAATCCAGTGTTGCCCTTCATATTTTAAACGAAAATCATAGAATTAATATTGATTAGTAAGGAAATCAGAAGTTGTTACCTACTTGAGCTTTGAATTTATGTACATTTATATAAATAGGTTAGATTCTCATAACAGTGACAATTGTCTTGTTGCTAGCTCTCCGTTATTTAGTCTAATTAAGGATATTTTATAAGTTTCATTGAACATTGTGGTTGTTTGACTGAGCTTTGTTCACTAGACCATTATTATTAAATTCGGATTTCGGATTACTTTTACATATTTTTTTCATAATCTACATGACAAAAATAACAAATTGGAAAAACATATGTAAAAAAAATTTTTTTTAACTCATAATTTTTTGTTCTTTTTATTTTAATCAACTTGTTTCTTCTTTTCTTTTAATTAACTTTAAATGACTTCTTAAATTTTTCTTGTATTAATATTGACACATCTCTCAATACTTTAATTTTTTTTTAAAATATCATTTGTTATCCCCACAACTTTTAATATAATCTATTTTATTAATTATATTTTTCTAATTTTTATTTCCTTTTCACTTCGAATGTCTGTTGCCATCTTCTATATTTTATATCAACAATTTTTTTACAGATAATTTTTTTATATACAATCTTGATTATCAATAGTCTTTTCAAAATAATTTCTAGAATTCTATTTCCAAATTTTTTTAAATTAAAATTAAATTTTATTTGTTACAACTAAAATTTTAATAGTTCTTTTATAGTAAATGCTTAATTATATTTATTTAACAATACATATTTTTTTTAATATATATCTATATATTGTAATGATTAGGTAGGGATAATAAAAATATGTAATAATTTGTTGAGATATACAATAGAATTTTTTGTTTATTTATTTATTTTTTAAATTAATTTAAATTTAATAAATACTAGAGCATGATTAATTATACTCAGTGTTAATTCCAAAAATTAATTTACAATTTTTTTATTTTAAATAATATTCTAAAATTCTACTCTAATATAAAACTAAATAAATACTATTAACAAAATTTATATAATTATATTCTAAACTACTAAAAGACAATAGTTTTTCTCTTAAATTACGATTGATGTTTAAATTCATTCATCGGTGCGTGTATTAGCTTATGGACGAAACTTGTAGGGTGAATTTTTCGATTTTTTTGTGCGTTGCTGAACATTTGGAAGCATTTGTATGAAAGTTCATGTAAGTTAAATTAAGTACTGTAAGTATTACGTAACATTTTCTGCAATACAGATTACTTTCATCGAGAAATTTTAGTGAACATAACCTATAACATGGTGATGTGTTGGGCGCCTGGTTATTACCATTACAATCAAAGAGAAACCTGCCAATTCTTCAAATTTCCGAAGAATGAAAATCTAAGGTGTAACGTTTGATCTTTTTAAAAAATGTTTTATCCTTCATATAATGTATTTTACGGTTTATTAAGCAAAATAATACAAAACCTTATTCGATAGAATTGATATTTATAGCTGCGTTTGTTTATTATAGTCACAGAGTTGTTCTTGTTTTGTTTATAAAAAAAGAATGTTCACTATTGCGGGGTGTGAGAAAGGGAGAGAGTACTAAAACACACGAGTACACAGTGCCACAGTGGTGACATGTGATTCAAAGAAGTAAGTTGTGTAGTATGCAGGTTAATAATGTGTACAGAGATTTAAATAATCAGTAAAAGGGTTAATCGGGTTACAATGCATTGGGATGCCATGTACAGGCGTCCGGGGAAGCCTCAACTTTTTTTGGTGACTCTAGCTAGTAGTTGAAGATTGAAGATAACCAAGATATTATGTAAAATGCGTAATTGTTAACTTTAAAACTTAGTTGATGTCAATATGATAACTGGATATCACGATCCAGACATATGAGTATTGTGAGGGGGCAGAGGTTGCATTAAATCGAACACTGCCGAAGGTAAACTGCTCTGACCCACGGAGGATTTTCAAAATAATTTCCATCGATTAGGTAAAATAACAGTCTAGTTTACATAGGATTTTATTAGTTAAAAACAGTTTGATAAGTTAGGAGTACGCACTCTTATAGGTCATGTTTATTACATTTATTCTGTAAAGTTTTTTCTTTTGAATAAAATGCCAAGCAATACTAACAGCACTTAGCCTATAACTTATGAACTTTCACAAAAATGCTTTAAAATGTCCAACAACACTGTAAAAAGTCCACATATTCGCACACAAAATTTCCGCCGTAAGCCAATACACTCACCTCTGCTTTGTTTGGATCCCTGACCAGGATCTACGTCAACAAAAATGGCGGGCTGACGTCATCACTAATAGAGTGTATTAACGATCCGGCGGAAATTCGTGAGTCAAGCCAAGTCGGTCTGTTGTATACGTACGTATCGTTCAAATGATGGAAAAATATTTCAAACAAAAGTTGCACAAAATGGCAGAATGGCATTAAAATATTTTAAAATATTGTGGACTTCCGGTTATACTGGAGATATACCCTAACTTTCTTATTTTAAATATAAACCACTACATATTGCATTTTTGAGCAGTTTTTGATAAAGAAAAAATTGTTCTGCATAAAAAGGATTTTAACTCGCATTTTGTTACATATTCAAATTACAAAAGCAAATACACCGTGAAGTACTGTCTTTTCATATTATTCAATAATAGGTACTTGATGCTTAACATAACCAGAGATGTGATGTACTTAAGATACAAGTATCTGAAATACAGATACAAGATCGAAAATACATATTTTCATCTTGTATCTAAAACACTTTTAGTAATAGCAATCTATCTACAAAATGTGACAATATTATATGGTGCCATTAATTTTAAATATCAATAGATAAAACTGAACGCGCGGTTAAAACTTTAGTCTGGGACCAAATTGATAGAATTTAATCGGCTATGAAGTCCCCCCCCCCCACTGACTCGTGTCATTTATAATTATTCCGTTTTTTTTTGTGTGGTATCAACAATATCGCCATAGAATTCTTCTTCTCACTGCGCAACTCCCCCACGCGGAGTACAGTACTTTCGGCAGAGAACCTCTGAACTACAGAGCCACGCGTTCTCACTGCGAAACTCCCCCACGCGGAATACAGTACTTTCGGCAGAGAATTTTTGAACTTCAGAACCAGTGCTCCCCACACAGTCCCATCATTTTTCCACAACATTCAGCGCAATTCCGGTAAGAACAACCGATCCACACTCCTGGATCCAACTAGGCAATTTCCGCGCCATTCTGCTGAAACGACAACGAGGAAGCCCACAGACAAAAAGACCCGCTCCGGACAACGAGTTCGATCTTCCAGCTCCTCCAAGCTTCATCACTGGGAAGGGGGTCCTGTGGGAACACTCTGTATACATAGAATTCTTCAAAGTAGTTCACACTGTACAGCAGAATTTAAACTCTGCTGACAAGCATATTATCATTTTGAACCACAAATTAGGTCAACCCGCAAATACACACACAAGTGTAAATGGTTGACCATGCATTTCTCCATAAGCCTAATGTATTTGTTTTTTGTATAAATACCTGTTTATTTTTGTAAATAAAATTAGTCAAGTCTAATCCTGACTCGCTTATAATTGGATCCTGAAATACGCTTCCAATTCAACGGTCCTTATCAGGACCCCCGAACGCTACACGCACCTTCTGGTAGCTACGCCACGTACGCTACACTACATATATCATCCACTAATTAATTACAGTAAAGCAAATTCAAGTCAGTGTGACGGTGTACGACGTGGTTTTCAAAAATTTAATTAGTATATGTTCATACATATTTTTAATTTTGTGATCGTTTAATTATTCTTTTAATTCATGTGGCTACTTCCTTGATATTCAGTTGTATTACCTTTATGTCACCTCAGAAAAAACAGCACTACTTGTATGTACTTTCATGCATTAAACTCATAAATATGTTTCTTATAATATGGTTCTTGAAATTTAACACTTTAACTGAAGGCTAACCTTAAATGTTCATTCACTTCGCCTTGTTTTCCCCGTTGTAATTGATTTTTAAATTAGGAATACAGCATATTAATTCTACGGTAAAATACTTATTTTTGAAAACGAATGAAAGTAAATTAATTCAGCCGAACGAAGTTTAACTGTGAATTACTAAAGTAGACCAACTGTTTATAACGTAACCGCCTAGACCAGGGGTCGGCAACCTTTTGAGTCAGAAGAGTCAAAAATTACAATTTACAAAATTTCAAAGTTTTTAAAGAGCCACAAAATTTTTTCTTGCCACCAATGAATAGTACTCGCATAAATATTGTTTTTTGATAAACAAAAAACCAATCTATTTATTCATAAGAAAAATATATATTTATTCGGTGCCGTAGAGCCCCGACCTTTTTGCGTGCCCGTAGCGCCACTATAATTAAGTAAAAAAGTTAACCTATGTACATACACGCAATAGCTATATGTTTTAGTTTAGTTATTCTAACAAACCTGGCCTGTCTAGAATTATAAAAGTTGAAAAAATTCATCATAATTTGTAGAAGATCACCTGTATGTTTTGGCAGCTCCCCGAAAGCTGTTATCTCCGAACAAATTTTAATCAACGTTACAATAGTGTTAAAACTAGAGAGCCGAATATCACGTGAAGCATTTATACCGAGTAAAATTAGTCATTTGGAAAAAAAAGAAGAATTAAATAGGTTAAGAAAGAAGAAAGAGTAAAAATTATTTTAGAAAAGTTTGAAGTTAACAAAGAATTGGGAAAATGTTTGAGAGCATTAGCACCTAGCACCTTTATAAATAACATACCATACTGAGTGAAATGCAATTCTGCATAAAGCTTCTTAATATTGTTGTATTATGAGGAGGGTTTCTTACCAATACTTTTAAACACGCCCCTTTAGTTTACACAAAATTGCCAGTCCTAAGCCTGGGTAAAGCGTGAATCAAAGTTAAAATTTAAGTTGAAAATATTATTTAAGTAAATGCATAAACCAAATAAGCAATTATAAACAAATCCATTGTAAATAGAATCAATATTTATTATACATATCGTCGCGGCGCTACAGGAGCGTTCAAATTTTACCTGCTATTATGGCGGGCTACGGGTACGATGCGACATTCACTCACTTATTTATTCATACATAAGTTGCGTTCTTCACAAGAAATTAGACAATATGTATACGTATAAACGGAATTATTAGATAATTACGTATTATTTAAGTAAAAAAATAAAACAATTAAACATTTAGTAATAATCAATAATATTTGCGTATGGAACTAGAGCCGCAGCTTCTCACCCAAAGAGCCGCATACGGCTCGCGAGCCGCAGATTGCCGACCCCTGGTCTAGACGATTCGATCTTGTGAGGCCTATTCTAATAATAAGTGTTGCCTTAGACAACTTCGAGGAACGTTCGATTTTCAATTGCACTACTAGTAAACTTTTATTTAAATTGTTAAAGAATTTTCATTATCAATAGGGCTTAGTTATTTACACCCATCCTCAATTAGTACGTATTTTAATCAGTAATATTATCGGAAATGTTAAAGACTGGCTTCCTATTGTATTTTTACAGAGTGTTCGCTAGCTTCCTTTGTAAGCAGCTCCACTAGCCAGCAAATTCCATTCGTCTATTTACCTTTAAAAGGTCAAATCATCCACCCAAGCAAAGAAATAAAATTTACAGGTGAGGTGAGATTTAATTTTTTTAGGATTTTTTTAATTCAGAACCTAAATTATAAATAAATACTAAATTAATTTATTACAAGAATTATGGTGTTGTTCCTCTGCCTGCAAGTTCTATAATTACCTACTTATTTGGTTTACAAGTTTTCATTTAATTCATTATAAACCAATGAGCTGCATTATTAATAATGTCAATGTTCCTATTGCTAGAGGAGTGTGTTCTTGTATTTTTTTAATTTTCTGTTTCAGTAGTGAGCAATTTTATGATAAATAAAAATTAATATTTGCATGATAGGAATATAAAGTTATCAAAAAACTAAACCGACATAATAATTATTAAGTGGATTATATTGGGTTGTGTCAATGTTACTTAAGTTTAAAAATATAATTGGTAAATTGAAATTGAAACGCTCACTCCATTAAAAGTAACAATAAAGGGCATTTTGGTAAAATGTGTTATTTTTATTTTTTATAACTTGAAAACACATATTTTACTTTTTTTTAATCAGCGTTTTATTATATCAATTGATTTTCAAAAGTGCTGCTCATCTACAGATCTCAAAACTCCCATATGTGCTGTATCAAGCGCAAAAGTCCTGTCAGACGATGGATGGACAGAAATAAGGAATCCACTAGACGGAGATATACCACTGAGATTATTCCGAGACGAAGGACGAATATTTTTACAAGTAAGTATCACAACTATTGAAGGGTTTTATAGTATTCCTTTTGTTGTAACATTTCTTACATTATTTCAATTCGTACAGTGGTCTGTCTAAACCAACAAAATTTCTAGGTACTTTATTCCTCTAGCTATATTGTAAAATCATACTGGTTTAAATATCATTCGCCAATTAAATACTTACTCAGAAAAAAATAAACCAATAAATACATATCAGTTAGCAGCAATAACCATTTCTTAAAAAAAATGAATAAGAACGTTAATATACGTATCACTTATCGTCTATTACAGAATTTAAAGTTATGCTTTCTTGTTACGTTATTTATTAAGCAATACCTTAATATTATTTTAGTGGACAGGAAATTCTCAGCAAAGAATGCAACTACAAGGCAAACTAATCTTGGTTTTCATTTTTTGTCGAGAAGTATCTATTTCTGATTCTATTTCCATTGAACCACCAATCGTATTTACACCTTGTGTTTCCTTTAGGATTGCTGGAAAGACTATTTATAATAATCACAGTAAGGTATGTCAACTAATAAAAGAGAAATATTAAATTTTATTTCAATTTTTAGATATAACTGAGGTATCATTTTTGGACGACAAACAACCAAACGCACATAGTAATAGCTTCAGATTTTCTGAATATTTTGCGGTTGGTATTTGCTCAATTTTACTGGCTTTAGTTTATGTAGCATCCATACTTTTATATCTTCATATGCGCAAAAAGCGCAACAAAAGTGAACCAAAATCAGTTACAAATGATAATCAAAAGTTTAATTCATTAGAAGAAGGAATAATAAAAAATAATCCGTTATTGAGTTTTGACAAACGTTTTCCACAAGCTAACTCGACTTTTACCGATTCATCAAGCACAATTTCTGACAATGACGATTCACATTCTGCGCAGCTCGAAGAAAATAGAAACAAGAAGGTAAATTTTATACTTGTCTTTTTAAATACGTGCAAGTATGCTTTAATGTTCATATAGAAACAAAAATAACTACAATCAAACGTTTGGTCGCAACTTTCTAGTAGAAAGAGTCTTTTATTTTGATTCTATTTAAGCATCAAAATGGTACCTACTAAAGCCTTTCTTATGCTTTGATATAATTAATATTCTATCTTTGGTGTATCTATATCTACAAGTCAGTTTTTGTCCCTCTAGTTTAGTCCTTACTGTTTTCCAGTTACTAACTAGCATACATATTACAATGAATTTTAACAAAAAAATAATGTACATTTACTATAATTCATAGATTCAAACCACTTCAGCCTTAATACATCTCCAAAAACCTGAGTTCTTTTTTCTCACTACAATAAATCAGGACCCTCTCTATCAAGAACCTTCTTCGATAGAAAAATTACCAGAAGAAAATGTTTCAATTGTAGAAACAACCGAACATAGGGAAGATCAAACAGACCACCTGAAGGCGATAACGGGAAACACTAGAAAAAAGTTATACTTCAACCCGGCATACTTTGAACCTCAATTACTAATGGTCAGTAAATATCACTAATTTTATTAGATTAAAAATTAACCAGATTAATTCAAATAGGCTCCCCCTCCTGCTGCTGTAGAATTTTTAACAAAAATCCGTGAAGTAATGGCTATTGCAAAACAAAAAATGGCTAGTAAAAGATTTACACCAAGTTTAAATGAAATACCAGAGGAAGATTCTCTTGATCCCATGTATGAACAAAGTCGATCAATTCAAAGCAGTAAAAAAGACAGCGTGCTCACTTTAAAAAAGGAAAATAGCCGTAGAAAATCATGTTTTAATTGTTCTGGCTTCAATTCTCAGAATGTCAGCCTTTCTTTTGAAAAGGTTCCTGAATTATCATTATTGTCTGTATCTCATAACTGTTCATTTTCTAATGAGAGTAAAGAAAGAAGTATTCAAAAATGGTTAGAAGAAATACCTGTAAGAACATGCAGTGAAGAATGGTCGTTCAAAATTAAAGACGAATGTAGTGAAAATCCTGTTAAACGTTTAAGGTCACCTACAAGGTCTTTACCTAGTCCTACCACATCTCATTTCTACCGCAGTTTGTCCCCAAAGCCTGCTTCTGAATCAGGGAGAATTACTAGAATTTCACTCCCCTACGAAACAAAACCTATCACACATTTAAATGGAAACGCGAAGAAATCTAAAGCACCATGTCCTCCTCAATCTTCTAAGACTATTACTATAATTCAGGAGAAAGATTACCGCCAAAATGATTCAAAAGAGAACTATATAAAAGACAATACATCTCTCAAATCTGATACAAATGAAATTAAGTCATCTGCCATGAGCAACAATATAAAAGCAATAAAAGGACATTATGACTCAGATAGCCTAGAAAGATTTCAATATCAAAAGAAAAATGTTAAAACTTCAGACACAGAGAGCTCATCACAATCGAATGCCAAGTTAAATTCTACTGTACTTATAGAAGAGAAACCGAAGGTCGCAAATGCTGTGAAACGAGAAGAGAATTCAGAAAATACTAATATACCTTCCATTAATGAAGATTCAAACGATGATTATCATCTTACTGTTCTAAAAACAGTTTGTCAAAAGATGATAGACAGCAGCTTTTACGCATTACCCGAACTACTCCAAAGTAGCGGAAATAACGGTTATAGTTTAGTAAGCGAAGTTTACGTAAATAACGGATACAATTTCGGAAGTTTACAAACTAGTCCAAATAATTCGCCAAATTCTACACTAAGAAAATTCAGGAATATTGTAAAATATATACAACCAGAGCCTGGTCAACTTTTAATCGAAGTTGAAGATTGTCCAGATAATTATATAAAAATAAACGAACAGGATTTCGAACCAGATACATTAGATCGAAAGCTAAGTAAAGGCAGTAATAATGAAGTACCTATTAATAAAAATGAAAACAAAAAGACGAGTAAAATCCTCCTCAGAACGACAGGAAGTTTTAACACTGATAACCGTTCTGATATAAACGAAAAGGATAATAGATCACTCTTATCAAGAAATTTTGGAAGTCTACGTCAAATTTATCAAGAGAGGTCTATGTTAAAATCGAATGTAAATGATTCACAGCAAAACTCGTCGGATAGTTATAAACATGAAGGAGCTCTACTGACACTAGAAGAACGCCATGCGAAAAGACAAAGACGGTTCACGTTCACAGGTTGTTCTAATATTCCTCCTGATGTAATACCACCTTTTAGTCACAACTGTTTGTATGATTTTCCAAGGCCACCTTCCGAAACATATTTTGAGTTATCCGCAGTCAACGCAGATAACAATTCGTCTAAAAAATTAACTCAAATTAATAACTTAAATGAAAACGAAATTTACTCAAACTGTAAAGAAGGTCTATTTAGCAATGATTTTGTTAATAATGATGACATTATTTGCACTATAGATTCCCACACGGCTATGCAACAAGTGTGCAATGACCGTCATCTAAGTACAAGTTCTAATATTAGCGATATTTTTAAAACAAAAAATTTAATAAAACCGGAGGATTCCGGATATTTGAGTACAGATTCCACCTGCAATTTGAAAAACTCGGAATGTTTTGCTATCTCAGTGGTAAATGATGAAGTGGAAAGTGAAACAGATGATAGTTTAGCCGACGGCCAAAGCGAATCAGGAGCAGAAAGTGTAGAAACGCATTCCGTGTTTTTCGGAAGTTATCATGGAGGTTCTTTTTGTATTCGAGATTCAGTAGATAATGGTGTTGGATTTGATTTGAGAAGTAGAGAAAATTTATTTTCTCTAGGGGATGAAGTAGATGAAAGTGATTCCGAAGCAATGAGTTATGCTACAGTTGTACCTGTTGAAAGTATTTCCTAGCCTTTATAAATAAAAATAGTGTATACGCACCACAGAAAAAGTGAGTGACTATATAGTATTTTTATTATATATTTTTTCACGGCCGGCTTGTTTGTTCCAAAAAGTATCTTCTTTCGGGCTTGAAGGCCGTTGTCCATGGAAATAATATCCCGACGTTTCGGCTGCGGCAGGCATCTTCAGGGGTTCGGTATTGGTCGTCTTGATCGAAGTACTCTGCTGTTCTGGCTTGTAGTAAGTGACGGTGCGAGAGTCAATGATGTTACGCTTGGTAAGGTTCTAGTCGACTTCAGCGCTGGAATCCAGATGTTGTTTAACTTTATTCCTTCATCTTTTCTGTTGAAATTATCTTAGTGCTTATGGATCTCTATTGCCTCTCTATGTAGTCTTAGGTAGTATGCTGCGGTGTTTGATAGTCGTTGGGTGTCATTAAAAAGTATTTGATGATTGCCTTCTCCTAGCGTAACATCTGGATTCCAGCGCTGAAGTCGACTAGAACCTTACCAAGCGTAACATCATTGGCAGAGTACTTCGATCAAGACTACCAATACCGAACCCCTGAAGATGCCTGCCGCAGCCGCAGGCGAAACGTCGGGATATTATTTCCTTGGACAACGGCCTTCAAGCCCGAAAGAAGAAATTTTTTGGAACAATCTTGTGAATATACATATATTCTACGACGAAGTGTGTGAGCAATCTGTATTCCTGCAAGCGAGTGAGTGAGAAAGAAAGATCTAAATTCTAAAAAAGAATCTTAGTTTGTAGGAACCTAGGATGTCAAGAAAAAATATCAGGAGCTATCTGTCAATTCATTACAATGTAAACAAGAGGTTCGTAGAAATGATACCGTTTATTCTACCAAATTACTTACAATCTGAAATAACCGTTAGTTCAATATATAAACCAGGAATAAGAACTGTACAATAAGTGAATTTTGCCAAAAATGTATTGTAAATATATGCAACAAACAACGAGAATTGAATATATAGTCCATATAGGTAGAATTTCGATAACACACCTCATATATATATTGCCTCAAATTAAAAGAATTACTTAACATGCACAAATTGTTATTTAATTTGTCACGTTAAGGAACAAACCAATGAACGGGATTAACAAAATAGACTAGACGACCAAGAGCACCATTTATACGAAAACATTTAATGAAAGCATTGTCTCAAAAATTTTGCAATAAAATTGTAAATCTCTCATATTCGCACAGTCAAGTTAATTTGACATAGCAAAATAATTATTGTTACTTGATTTAATTAAAATAACTTTACAAAAGAAGAAAAAACAGAACTGTATGCATGATTTAGATCGTTAACTGAACAGATTAATCTTCTCAACAAAACAAATTTTAAAGTTTTAATTTCAAAATATGTACCTCCAATGACTCCAAATAGTCTTTTTTATGTTGAATTTCAATAAACGAACGTTGTGCAATAATTTTTAACGCGATAATTGTTATTAAGCCGCAAGTGCAACTTTAGGATTAAATGATAATAATAATTTAAATTATTAATATACTTGTATAACAAATTATATTATTTAAATTGCTATAAAACAGTCGGTTACGAAATTTTAGGCATAGGGCGAAATGGTGTAACCCCATTGTTATTCCAAATAAATAGTTTATCCAAAAGATCCTCTATAAAGGCGCTATTTTAACCAATTAACGATTAAAGGCATGGAGTAGATGTAACGTCCACCAGGTATTTTAGTTTGTCAGCAATTGATAATCGAAAATGACATTTCTTCTTTAATCATGATTTATATTAAGACAATATTATAGTCCTTCATAGTAATGTAAATGAAGGCAATCCATCTACCCTTCGGGAAGAGAAAGGCTCTCCTTCTCGATAATTATTGCCATTAATCAAGTCGATTTAAACTTTGTGGACTTCCTGCTCATCCTTGTTAATTAAAATAGTTTTAGTTTTAATTACTTTATTATTTTAAATGAGTTTTCCAACTGACATTATGCTGATACGGCGCACAAATATCACATGGCCGCATGCAGACCGTTCTTTAACTGTCGCTGTAAATATTCACAATAGCCACTTTTCATTAAGTATGTCTTCAACAAAGCCTGCAATTATACGAAGATGACAGAACATACTGAAAAAATCATTAAAACAAACTATAAAGTGTAGATATAGATAATATAGATAATAACATCTTATTTTTGCCATTGCATTTTTCGTTTGCTTGTCAGATAATCCCTTGTATGGAAATTGAATTTTTACTTTCTTGCCGTCATTTATTCGTAATTAATGTAAACCACTATTCAGGATCTCACCTATCTCATCACCTAATAGATAAAAATTAAAATTATGAGATATAAAAAATGAATTGCAAAAGGGAAAATTGGATTCTGTCAAAAAAAGGCTTTCGGGTGAATTCTTCTCTCTTGTCCTAACTTATTGCAGTTATATAAATATACGCGGTTGCATTTTACATTTATGATCATATTCTATTTATGATTAAGCAATTATAAATGTCTTAGTATCGCGATATTCAACAATGGTCTCTTCGCGTTCTTTGTGAAAAAGTCGGTTAAGAACTCGAGTGAGTTATTTCGCAGTACCTACTCGAACATAACAGAAATTTTTACGTTAAAATACAGAATCTTAGACGGAGCTGTTGACTCACAGTTCATTAGATAATAATTACCTAGATAAGCTTAAATAAAATTTTTGAGATTAGTATGAACTTTTTGCAATAACTATTAATCAATCCTTACGTGTTTATGAAAATGTGCAATATTTTTTCTGTAGAAATAAGTTACAATTTATACGCTTTATTTATTTTTACCCATAAATACAGTGCAATAATATATATATTAAGTATTGTTATATCTTAGACTTATAAGTTTCAATTGTTATGTCATAAATACATGTACAAATAATTTATTACATTGATTTTATATATTTATCAATTTGTTTTATTTCACAGTACCAGCAGTGTTAAAAAAGTGCGTCGCATTTCGGTCGTCGTCAAAATTTTACCTGAAATGTTCGCTTTTCGAGCATAGTGCAAATATTTTATACGTAGTTGTAGATATAAATATTAACAGAAATGCCAGAAGTAGGAACTCCAAGCAGGTTTTTTGACTAGCACAGCCGTCCCGTAAAATTTTATTGACGCCCGAAATACGACACACTTAATGAGAAAACGCCTTTAGACTAGTGATATCTAAAGAAGAAAATCGATAGAATTATCAAATTAAACTTAGAACCTACGATTAAATTGCCGATGAATTAAAAGTTTTAGTATGTTTCAGTATTTGTCATGGTGATCACCAATGTGTATAACATTGGGAGCAGAAAATATTCTTTCAAACAGTTTTTCTTCTTTGTATGTGATCTTTTTGATTTTGATTGGGCATTGAGGAGACCTGTAACGGTACCGACCACGGCCAGGACGAGTACGTCGGAGGACAAGCAATAGAGAAGCAAGATTTTTTGGGAGCAAGGTTCAAGGAGAGCGGAGCAGTTTGGATATTCATTGTTAAACATTATTTTCATTATCTTTACGTATGTTATTAAATTGGAAAATAAACATCTGTAAGCATAATAGTACAAGGGTTATACTATGGTTCAGGTTACCACAGGCATTCAATTCCGGTTGTATCTTATGATCAATGAAGCATGGATGACATAATGTGGTCGTTCTCGGTTTTAGTAATATTTATCGCCAACGTATGGTTTGCATACACATATAGTATAAGGATCGTTATGCAAAAATTTGTATATCGTTCCATTTACAAAAATCAAATTGTCCTTCATTTAAGTTGTCAAAAATCACATCATTTTTTTATTAGTTGATTTTTCGAAAAACTAATGAAAATTTTCGAATCATGTGAAAACATTATCCCTTCTTAAGCTTATTCAAAAAGCCTGGCTTTCTATTTAATTTCGTTTTGGAGATACAGAGGATTTTAGAGAGCGCCGCAAGCGTAATATTTTTTCAAAATGACGAAGTAACTCCCAAACGGCAAGAGTAGGAAATAATGTATGGTCATCAAACTACCCTTTAAATATATCGCTTAATTTTAAAACTTAAAAATATACAGGGTGTTCCATTTAAAAAAACAAAGTTTGGTATCCCCCAGCCGTAATGGAACATCCTGTATAAATAAAAATAATTTTATGAAGTGAAAATACAAATTGGATGAAACTTTGGTAATTATGTACTTTTTGACCTCATCTCCCTAGGGGGTTGGGGTTGCAGGGGGTGTTTAGGGGGGCTCTTCTGAATATAATTCCGTTGGAATTAGCCGTCGGTCGCCCCTAGAAAAAAATTTATGAGGGGTTGAAGTTTTATACAAATATCATATTTATGCATATTTAGTGCATCAAATGCATTTTAGAGGTGGGGGAAATATATTTTATATTAAAAAAAAATTAAAAAACCGTCGTAATAATTCTGTCTTGAAGTACGTCATGGTAGAGGGTCGGTGTGTTTACATGTGCAGACCCCACACCCCAACCATTATAATTTAATAGTTAATTTGGTATTTGGTTAGGTTAAGGTACGGGGTGTGGGGTATGTATATGTAAATACACCCACCCTCTACCAAAACCTATTGCAAGACACAGGGAATTATTACGACGGTTTGTTTATTATAAAAAATATATCTCCCCCACCTCTAAAATGCATTTGATGCACAAAAAGTTTTTAATATACAAGAAATTTTTTGGAGCAATTTTTTTTTTTAATATTTTGAATTTTTGATATTTGATAAATATGATATTTTTATAAAACTTCAACCCCCCCTAAACACCCCCTGCAACCCCAACCCCCTAAGGGGATGGGGTCATTAAGTACATAATTACCGAAACTTTTATTAAAACATTTTTTCCGTATTTATACTATTAAGCCAGCTATGAAAGAAACACACTTAAGTGGAACACCCTGTATATGCAAATACCCCATCCGAAAAGAAGAAAAAAGCTGTGTTTTGCTTGACGATTACCGAGGCAGAAATGACGTCTAGTAAGAACAAATAAAAAAGCTACTCTAAAAAAAAAGTTGTCTTTTTAACTAAGATTTAGTCAACCATCACTCCCATTCTATGACTATGTTTTTTTTAAATTTCTTACTACATTACCGTGATATGCAACCAATAAATTTCGTTCATTGTTTCACCTGCCAAAATTTACGAACCAATCAAATTTAAATAATATAAAACGGTCGTCATTCAAACCTGCACTCTTATCTTTTAAAAACATTCTCTACCCGTAATCTCAAACATCCTACCACTAATTACCTCCTATTTTACTGATAGGTACATTAAAAGTTTAACATTATTTTTTTAACGGTTACAGATATTGGCAAGAAGTTTTAAAATGTAAAATATAGGGTTGGTATTTTAAATTGATGAATTTATTTCATACTCGAATTTTTTGTTAAATTTCGCATCTATTGTGTAACGAAATTGAACTGATAGGAATAGGTTTTGCCAATTACAAAAAAAAATAATGCCAATTTTGACTTTGATACTTTTTTAAAATGACCTGTGATTTACATTTCAAAGTTTATGTTTTATATGAGATCCTTGTTTCGGTATTTAGTATGCGATCCTTTAGGACATTAATATAAGAAATACATCAAATTTTGTGGTTTAATCAAACTTAGCAATAATACATTTAAAATAAAAGAGGTAAACTTTTCCAAAATCAATAAATATTGTAACGACTTTTCTAGTAGAACTTATTTATTTAACGGATATTTATTTTACAATTATTTAATTAACACTTAAACACTAATAACAATTCAACGACTTATTTATATCACAAGGAAAATTCGTATTTATCACTATGTATCGCAGTTCGGTATTTATATCACTCGTTCGGAAGCTCACTGTAAACTGACTGACTACTGGCCACGTCAACAGGTATTTATACTGATTAGGAACAATCCAGAAAGTTCCAGAATTACATACTAGACTTTACTGGAGTGCCTATTGTGTTCATCTAATTTATGGCCTTGTTTATCGTCATCAAAGCGCCGACCGACGTCGGCGTTCTTTGAGCTCCGCTTATCTGCTGTCGGTTCTCGTCGCCGCTATCGCACACACACACGCTCGCCGCACTGCTCGCTCTCGTACACATATACGCTCGCTACACTGCCCACTCTTGCACACATACGCTCATTACAATATCAAAACTTTATACGTCATAATAATCGAGTTCCATAAGGACCTTATACCGAGTGGTCCATTTAATTTGAGACAGGCCTGTATCTCAAGAACGGTACCTTTTATAAAGAAAAAGTTTCCATGAAAATTGTTTAGTATTAAGGGGGAAAGAAGATGATGGCATTGTTATTTCAGTGTGACACCTCTTTGATGGTTATTTAAAAGTCATTTCCCTTTTTTTATGGAAACGTATATTTTTCATTAGGAAAAACATTGTTCGTTCATAATTCTGATGAATAGTGGGCAGAAAATTGGATACACCCTAACAATTATTTTCAATATGTATACGCTTCCTTCAAAATTCTAGTGCTGTTATTAAATAATATTTACAAGCAGATATGTATAATTTTTACGACCAAATAATGATATCAGTTTCTATCAAAGCAGAGAAATTTAAACTTGCTTAACATTGCAAAGTAGTGAACGCATTACTAAAACAACTAAAAAATGAACTTGAAGACAAAAATGCTATACTAAAAGAATTACTTGACAAAGAAAAAACAGCAACAACATCAACAAGAAGTCCTATGCAGAAGTAACTACGAGCAAAAAACCAATTCAAAAACGTATACCAAAAATAACAGTTAAAAAAACTTACAAAGAGGGAAAAATTACAGCAAAGCATTTTGTTCTACATTATTTAAATAAAGAAAAGAGCATACAAACGAAAAGAATAAACTATAAAAGTGAAGACGAAGTCATAATAGATTGCATGAATAAAGAAAGTGTGATAGCTGTGGAAAATTTACTAAAACAAAAAACACAAAATAGTTTTAAAGTGCAAAGAGAACAACTAATGAAGCCAAAAATGAAAATTGTTGGAATTGAAAACTATAATAACATCAAAAAAGAAGATATAGAAGAAGATATCAACAAAGGAAACTTTAAAAATGATAAATCAGAAAATATAGGCTGCAAAATTCTACATATGTATACCAATAAAAAATCAAAAACAGAAAGTGCAATAATCGAAATAACCACTGAAATATATAAAAAAATCAAAGAGAATGACGATAAAATTTTTGTGGGGCATTAAATGTGCAAGGTTTATGATCTTGTAAATGTAAGACCATGCTATAAATGTGGAAGATTAGGACATAATGGAACAAAATGCTACAATGAGACAGCATGTACGAAATGTGCAGGCAAGCATGAATCAAAACTTTGTGATAAAAATGATTTGAAGTGTGTAAATTGTATTTACAGTAATAATAAATACCGTGCTAATTATGACATTAATCATTCTGTATATGATAGTGATAAGTGCCCAAATTTCAAATCAAGAATAAAAAAATACATAGAACAGACCGACTATCCAATGAAACCTTTCTTACCAAAATATAATGGCACAGCAGGAAACTACCAAGGAAGATCTACAACTACACAATCGATGACATATATATTACCAGCAGCAGAGACGGGCAGCAAAAACAGCTTGTTTAACGACAACTCACCATCACAAATAAACATTATTAACAAAAGCAACGATGGCGCAAAATAGTGAAATAGATATAGTAGAAAACGAAAAAACTTGTGATAGCCTTAGAACCCTCAACGAATATACTTGTGACAGTAATAACTTAATACTTCATGTAAATATAAGAAGTCTAAACGCTAATTTCGAAAAGTTACAGATATTGGTTGAGGGTTTGAAGACTAAACCGAATGTAATTGTGTGTACAGAGACGTGGAACCTTGAGCACTATCAATATTATAGGATAAAAGGTTATAAAAACTTCTACAATAATAGTAGATTAAATAAAGCGGACGGTGTGGTTATATATATCGACGAGAACGTAGATAGACAACTATGGTGAACTAAGTATAATAAATTCAAAAATTAAAATGCAAAATAAGGAAAACATAGAAATAAGCGGGATACACAGATCACACAATTTACACAAAACGGAATTTATATTAAATTAAGATAAATACTTAAAAACAAAGAGAAATATCAAAAATCATTATATTATTGGGGATTTCAACATAGACATTTTAGAACAGGATTGTCTAAGTCTTGATTACCTGAATAATTTATTAGAAAAAGGATACATTCCATACTTTAATTGTATAACTAGACCAAAAGATAAAAACTCTGAAGGTTCATGTATAGATAATATATTTATTAAAACAGATAGCAAAAATATTAAAGCATACAAATTAACTATTGATTTCACTGATCATTTCCCTTTAATAGTCACCACCGAAAATACATGTGTAAAGGAATTTAATAAATTAAATGGCAGTAAAATAAAATATTATAAACTAAAAAATATTATGAAATCAAAGAACTGGGATTTAGTCAAGGCAGAAACAGATCCTGACTTAGCTGTTGAAATGATAATTGTATAAACATTGCAACAAAGAGTGGTATAAAAAGAGATAAAAATAAACCAAGAAAATCTTGGATTACTAAAGGAATCATAACATCATGCAATAATAAAGATAATCTGTATAAAATATGGAAAAAAAAACAGATAATGAATACTTAAAACAGGTTTTTAAAAAATATACAAAAATTTTGAACAATTTAATTAAAGAAGCAAAAATAATGTATGAAAGAAAAATAATTGACAAAAACAAAGATTCAAAAAAAATATGGAAGTACGTAAACGATAAATTAGGCAAAAATAAAAGAAAAAATAACATATAATTTATATATGATGAAAATAACAAAATTACAAATGATAACAAAAAAATGGCAAATTATATAAATAAATATTATAGTGGTCGGAGAAAAACTTAGTCAAAAAATTCAACAACCCAAAGAAAAAATAAGACTACCGCCAATGATCTCAAACACAATCTATTTAAGACCTACAAATTATTTAGAAGTATATAATATAATACACAAATTGGTGCAGTAGATAGCATTAAGTAATATGAAAGTAATAAAAGATATATCCGAAAGTATTTCGATGTTTTGGCCTAAATATTCGATCAATCCATAGAAAAATCAGTTTGGCCTAAAGTACTCAAAATAGCTGAAATAAAATCAATTCTCAAAACCAAAAATAAACATGTTGTGTCAAATTATAGACCAATATCTTTGATTTCAAATGTAGCTAAGATTTTCGAAAAAATAATTTATAATAGAATATACAGCTTTATCCAAGCAAATAAACTAATCAATTCACAGCAATTCGGTTTTGTGAGAGGCAAGGGAACCAAAGACGCTTTGAAATATATATCAAACATTATATACAACAGATTGGACAAAAGTAAACCTATAATTATCACTTTTTTGGATTTGGCTAAAGCGTTTGACACGGTAAACCATGAGATTCTCCTAGATAAATTGCATAACTATGGTATTAGAGGGAATGCTAATCAACTACTTAGAAACTATTTGACGAATAGACAACAATCAGTAAAAATACAAAATACTAAAAGCGAAAATCGTAAAATTATCACAGGTGTTCCCCAAGGAACAATTTTAGGACCTCTTCTTTTTATATTATACATTAATGATTTGTTGGATAATTTACCTAATGGAGCAATCATATCTTATGCTGATGACACGGCCATAATATCAGAAGAAAAAACGTGGCAAGCCACGCAAGACAAAATGAATGGGTATCTAGCATATGTTAATGTATGGTTGGCTTGGAACAAATTAACTTTAAATGTTGAAAAGACAGTTTTTATGCCTTTTAGTAATTACAGGGATAGTATTACACAAACTTTAGAAGTTGCAATAAATAATAAGAAAATAAAAGGAGTTGAAAATTTTAAATACTTAGGAATTATTATTGAGTTAAATATGAAATGGGATAAACACGTGCAAAGCATAATAAAGAAAACGAAATATTATAAAACCAACATAAAACCATTACAAAACTTGCAAAATAGAATACTTAAAATAATATTTAAAAATACTTTTAGAAAAGAAAATCACCCTCTAAACTTAGAACAACTATTCTCGTTGGAATCACTAATGTATCATTATCAAGAGTTACGAGATAAATACAAACAACTAAACAGTAACACTAGGAAAAAAAGTTTGCAAATACCAAAGATGGATAAAAGGGTTAGTGATAAAAATAGTTATATTGTAGCAATAAAACTTTATAATCTATTATCAAATGAACTCAAAACTATCGAGGGTACTAGAATAACAATTAAGAAAAAGTTAAAGACTTGGATTAAAACCAACATATAACATAATTTTTTTAGGGTACTATTGTATAAATTTTAAACATTATGGTCTTATTACGGGTTAAAGATATGTTTATATACACGTTAATTGTAAAAATAAATAAATGAATAACTTTTAACTCGGAGTAAGTTCCATAATATTAAAAAAATTACAATTACCTTCTAATATTAAATTAAATTCTAAAAATTCTACTATATAACTTAAACTAATTAAAAACAATAAACAATTATTAAAAAATGAAAATTTTAAATTAAAGAAGTCAAAAGTTTTTCTATTAAATTATGGAGACATATTATTCACTCACTGTCACAATGTCAATCGAAAAATCAGCTTTTACCAACATACCAAATCCATGTTAATTTTTCTTTTCTTTTAATGTAACTAAATCTTCTTCTTCTTCTTCTACTATTCTTCCACTTGTATGATTATATTGAAGATGCTTTGTTAATAATCTCGAATATTCAATAAACTTTGATTTTCTTCATAATATTACTTGTATTACTTCATCACTTTAAATATCTTCCATTTTTATTAATAATGATCTTTTGATTAAATTTATTTTATTTTAATTTCTAAATTTCTGTACTTAATTTTTTTTTTTAGTCTCAAACCCCTAGTAACAATAACAAAATCTCCAGTGTCTTGATCTTTCAAATAAAATTTAATTTTCTTTTTTAAGCAATCAAGATTAGTATCATAATTTTGAAATGCTACTGTCATTTCAAAACATTTTAAAATTAAATTTTATTTGTTACAATTTAAAACTAAATAAACAACTAAACATAACTGATATTAATACATTTTTTTTAAAATACTTTTTTTTTAATATTTAGGAACTTTGTTTCATTTTCTAAATTTGTTAATATTTTTAAAATTGTTTTGTAGTCATCCCTCAATCATGACAATACATATACGTTGTAACTTATTTTTAACTTAGCACATCTTCTTAAATGTCACTTTGATGATGATCAATTGGTCGAAACAATTGTTAGAGTTTTTTTAATAAATAGTTGAAACAGTTTTTATTTTCGTATTTATTTGTGTTTATATTAAAATAAATCATCACGAATGCACCATAAACAGTTTATCTCAGATAGCAGAATTACAGGTTTAGTTTTGTCTAAAGTAAAGCGAATCTCTTTATTGAAGAACTTTTATTCAGAGAGATAGAAGTCGAGTAAGTTAACATACTCTGTTGTTCTGAACTGCCATTGTATAGAAACTACGTCTACCAAAAGTAGCGTGCCTTACCAAAGAAATATAGAGGGCTATGTTCACTAAGTGTGACGTGTCCGACAAAAAAAAATATAAAAGGTTTCGTGGTTAAAAGATTCCAACACCTAAACAAACTATACACAAACTCCCATGACATGGCATCTTCAAACAGGTGTTTTAACATAGCCTACCAAGGTAGCCCATGAACTTACAGCGGCTGTGGTTTTAACGACGGTTAGAGTTCACGATTAGCACAACTTTTCTTCTCCCAGTTCAAGACGAACATGCGAGAGTTTTTCCTACACCTACATTCGTTGGCTCACAGTTTGACGATGTCCGAACTTTGTGCCAGCACATTACTTTGGTAATTAAAGGTCTTCAATGGCACATCTGTTCCAATCCTAAATTATCTGGTATAAAATAAAGAGGTGGTACTTGTCTTCCCCGAATCGATACCAAGGGCAATTGTAAATATGTACGAAATGTAAATAAATCATGTTGTTAAAATTTCCTGCATTTTATTTGTTAGCATATGTAACTTACGGAACTCATAAATGAATCTAACTAAGTTACTACATTTTATTAACACATCATAATTAAAAGGTCCTAACACTAGACGATCACATTCACTGCGAAATTCTTCTATTTAAATAAATAAATAAAGATTTTTGAAAAGATAAATTTTGTTTGTTTTTCTTTTCTTAATTTTGACGAGAACTTGGACTACCTCCCTTGCTCCGGTCGCAGCATTAGGGTATTTTGTATTTTTTTTAGGTATCATCGTTTTGCCAGAACTCAGTTTAAAAACGTACAGAACTTTTTGTTTGTCAGGAATGTCGTAATGGTGAAGCTCATATACGAGCCACCAGCAGAAGAAAGGCCTAATAAATAAATAGGACTTCCTACCTTATTGCCACTAATATAGTTCTGAATAAACATCCACGGGAACGCACTCTCGACCGAAACAACTTCGATGCGAATAGAAAGCAAACTGGATGATGCCAAACATATTTCCCAAAATCTGGGTGGTCAGAGTTGCATGAGGATTATACCAAAAAGCATTTTCATGTATCAGTTCACCATAAATCTGTCATAGGCCTGGATTAGGACCGGTTCCACGTTAGGAACATGAACGCCTAAATTCTGGAAACTTTTATGTCTTTGTAGGTGTTTAGACAACAGAAAACTACCATATGCCCTTTTTAGAATACAAAAAATGAGGAAACATCATGGGGTTTGAAATATCAAGTTTGCTAACAAAAACACTAAGTTTCGCCAACTTTATTATTTGAATAACAAGACTAACTAGAAACAAAAGAAACAACTACTCCGAGGGCTAATACCCCTACCGGCATTAAATTACACTATTGAATCTGAAGGCACATGTTAGACGTAGATAAAACAATCTAAAAAGACAGGTAAAAGTGAACCGTGCGGTTTGTGTTTGCCAGCGCCTACCTGATGAGACACAATAGGTCGAAACCGGTTGTAGGATATTGCTTATGGTTCGTTGTGCCTATTGTATAGGACGCGTTCCGAATGTGGGATTTGTAATCCTTAATTGTTTAGACGTTACAGGAATTTTACCTGTCTTTTTAGATTGTTTTAACTTTATTATTATTCTCGGCAATATGTTTTTGGAGCTATAAAATCGATTTATCTTTTAATTTTACACCTAATTATGCAAAAATTTGTATATCGTTTCATTTAAAAAAAATGGTGTATCAATACATTTGTATAGATATCGATACTCTTGAAATTATGAAATTGCCGCTTTTGTAAGAACAAATCAAAAAATTAGAATTGAACTTTAAAAACGATTTTTTTTTTCGCGAAGATAATCGACAGTCGTGTCTTTTTCAGTATTTGTCTGTGTTAATACTCATAATAATAATAGTAATACATACTTAATGCGTTCAACTTGTTACATAATTTGTGTCAAATACAAATTTTATATTGTATATTATATGCATTTTATATTTATATTACTGTTTTTTGTATGTTAAATTTATCAATAAAAAAAATTTCGTGTTGATAAAAATTATTGTATATTTATTTATATTATCGTTTTTTGTTTTAACTGTTTTTCAATTCGAAAAAAACGCGCAATTTCTCTTTATCGATTTTCGGAGTATCGATACTTTTATTGTCGATACATGTTGAGATCGATACATTTTCAATTGATTCGATCCGATAGTGTATCGATACTTTCGACTGTATCGTGAAACCCTAACTCGAAGATTAACTATTATCTAGACGACACCAAAACACCTACTGTTTTAAAGAAATATCCATGGATACCACGTAAAATGCAATTATTTCCCATGGATACGATGCAAAATTTCAAATATTGAATATTTTTCAAAATTTTAACAAAACTAGGAACTGTTTTTATGAAAAGAAAGCTCTTTTTAAAATGAAAATTAACTATGAATTACTATTTTCCTTTAAATTACTTCCTTCTTTTGAAATTTGTAATTGAAAATTCTAACGTCAAAACTTCTTTAAATTTATTTTTTTTTCAAAATTTTGCTTAATTTCAACGCTAACATATTAAATCCTCTTATTACAATAAAATGCAAGTATTTACATGTATTACACACAGTACATAATTTTTCTCTTAACAGAAATTACAAAAATATAAATGACACAAAATGTTGATGTAAAATTGAATTAAATTTCAATATAATTTAAATTTTTGAACTTATTATCTTGATTAAGTTGAATAATAATGTTTAATAAGCAATTCCTGAACTAATTTAGCAAATTCACTCTTTTACAGAGGAATTCCATTTATCGAAAGACTAATATATAGAACTTCTCGACAAGACCAGAAAATATTCCCTGCAATGAATATAAAACGTCCAACTCTAATGCCAGATGATAAATTTTGAAGTAAACATATCCTTTTTCAAAATTATTATATAAAATCTACAAATTATACAAATTTAGAAAAGTGAGTAGTAATCGTAGTGTTACATAAAATCTTCAAGTATCAAAAGAAATTAATCTTTCTAAGACATAAAATTAGCTTGAATTCAATAATAAACAATTAAATAAGGAATATTAAGTTGATTACTAGTAATTTAAATAAGTTAAATCTCAAGATTTAAGAAAATTCTACAAAATTTAGTAAAAATGTGTGTCATAAAAGCTTGTATGTATTTAAGTATGTTTTAAAGTATTTATTTTTAACTATTTCCTTTATTAAGAAAAGTGATCATGACAAAATCCCCTTAAAATTTTAAATATTTTAATAACTTGTTATGAAAATGAACATATTATGTTTTGGATCCCTAAGGGATTGCCATTTTGATAAGTGATTTCTTATGAATTATGACCAACCTTCCTTTTAATAATACCCGGCCCTTTATAAAATAGAAAGAATTTGGAGATAATTTTGTCCTCGGCTGAGGAAAATGGATGCGTTCGAATTAGAACATGGTCCCAGCTTTTGAATTTAGAAAGTCTCGTCTTTCCATCGTAACGTAATTTACGTCTTTCCGCCTTCGTTAATAACCTATCATGAACTAGTTGTATAATATCGACCGTTTTTGACTCAAAATAGGGGAATTCAATATTTTTTATAAAATGATTTTTCGATTTTCGTTGAAAATGCAAAAATTCTGGTGTAAAACCAGTTGACTCATGGGTTACATTATTAAGATAGTGTTCAACATTTGTTAAAACTGTAGCCCATTTAGTATGTTTACTGTAACATAAACTTCTCAAAAGTCTCCTAATTTGATTTCCTTGCGGAAAATACACTGACGTATGAATCGCCTTTATACCCTTTTTTTGTAATTCAGCTATCCATAAAATACTTGAAAACTGACTCCCATTGTCAGACAAGATTGTTTTCGGTTGTCCCATTTCCAGTATGTATTTTTGAAAAACACAGTTTAAAAGAACTCTCGTGGTCGCGCGTTTCACCGCATATAATTTTGCGTATTTACTAAATGCGTCAATAAGGACAAATAATTGAGTGACTCCAGAACGAGAAATCGGAAGAGGACCCATAACATCAACACATACCATCTCGTTTATGCCATTCGGTATAATACTGCACATTGGCTCTACCAATTTTGCACGTTTCTTAGTCTTTTGACATAGGTCGCATGTACTAACAATATACCGTATAACTCTCCTCATGTTAGGAAAGAAATAGAATTCCCTTAACGCTAAGTAACACTTTTCAGGTCCAAAATGACCTTCTTCCTCATGTTGCTGTATAACCAAGTCTATTATGAGAGATTTTGGAATACATATTTTAAATTGAGGGCTACTTTCCGTTCCCCTTCTGAACAAAATTTCTTTATAGATCACGTACCATTTTTTTATTCTATCTCTAGATCCATCAATATTTAACTCGCCTATGATTTTATTACAAAATTCGTCATTTCCCTGTCCATCTTTATTTTTTTTCATTTTCTCAGAAATTGTTTTAGTTAAAAGAGATTTCCTTATCATCGCTAAATAAATTTCGTTAGATTCCGGAGTGTCTATATTTTGAGTAGTAATTGGATACCGTGATGCGTCAACTAAGCCATTCTCTTCTCCTTCCAAATATTTTATTTTAAAGTTATAGTCCTGAAGATATAAAATCCAACGACTTAATCTCCCATTTAATAAACGACAATTTTGCAAGAATGATAGACTTTTATGGTCAGTCAGAATTGTGACATTCCTGCCTAATACAAACGTGCGCCACTGTTGCAACGCAAAAATAATAGACGATAATTCTTTTTCAAATAGGTAATTGATTTGGCTGTTACTTGATGAAAGTATTTATCCATTATTTCAGAAAATTAAAACACAAAAACGCTCACAATTATTTATTTCTCACGACTATAGTTTCGCTATGACTGTAGCTTTTTCAAGTGAGTTATCGCACTAAGTTTACAGAGTTTTTGTTATATATATATAGCTTAAATTGAATCGACGTAGCTTTCAGTTATTGTAACTCCATAATAAATTATAAATAAAACACAGCGTTTAAAGTTACAAAATTATATATTGACCACAATGATCATTTCACCACACAGTGGCTTCTTCAGGTGGAAGATATTATAAACATAAACTAATACAAAATCTCTTATATACTAAGGATTATACTAAATTAGGGAGAGGGAAAAAATAAAACAACTAAATATTAAGGAGAGGTGAATTGTTTACATATGTTTGATCGTTAATTATTAAACCTAATTTATTAAGTTTGTTTATTTCTAAACATTCTAGTAAATTTAGTTTCAAACCTTTCTTTTCCCTATGTTATATTTTAAAATTTTCATCGAAATTATGAGAATTCTCTATTAAATGTTCGGCGTAAGTGGAATGAACCGTCTTTTTTATGAAACTTTTCTTATGTTCATTGATTCTATCTAGAAAGGATCTACCCGTTTGACCTATGTATGATTTGTTGTGCCACAGTTAAGTCTATAGACACCCGATTTTGAATTTTTATTAGTAGTATCTTTATTATTTAATAATAGATTTCCTAGGGAATTGTTAGTTTTGAAAGAAATTAAAGAATTTGTAAATTTAGAAATATGTTTTCCTATGTTAGTAGAAGCATTTCCCACATAAGTGAGAGAATTATAAACCTGTTTTTTGTTGCTGTTAGAACTAGGAAAGATCATGTTCATAGTTTTTTGTTCTAATTTTTTGTTTAATAAATTAATCACCAAACTATGATGAAAACCATTATTAACGGCAATTAGACAAATTCTATTGAGTTCTTTTTTATAATTGTCTGATGACATAGGTAGAGTTATGAGCCTATGTAAGCTAGAATGAAAGAAAGCTAACTTGTGAGAAACCGGATGGAATGATTTATTATTGTGTCCGTATGTGATTGTTTATGATAAATAGAAAAACTATGTTTGTTGTCAACATTGCATAAAGTTAGATCTAGAAAATTAATTGATTTGTTTTCTTCAGTTTCCATGGTAAATTTAATTTTAGGATGTAAGTGATTTAAAAAATTGAAAAAGTTATTTAATTGTCTGTTAGAACCTGAAAAGCAAACTATAACATCGTCCACATAACGATACCAGTAAACACAATTCTTAAATAAAATATTCTCCGAAATGATCTTTTCTAACTCATTAAGAAATATTGCTGCTAGAATAGGACTCAGCGGGTTGCCCATTGCAAGGCCTTCTAGTTGTTCATAATAAGTATTATTGAAAACAAAATAATTTTGTTTAAGAGAAGTACTTAAAAGAGCAATTAAATCTTCTGTGATGACGGAATTTACCTTATTGTAGATTAAGTGGGTTTTAACAATTTGTATGACTTCATCTGGAGGAATACTAGGAAATAAATTGCAAATATCAAACGAAACAAATTTACTATTACAATACTTAATAAATTAGGTTTAATAATTAACGATCAAACAGATGTAAACAATTCACCTCTCCTTAATATTTAGTTGTTTTATTTTTTCCCTCTCCCTAATTTAGTATAATCCTTAGTATATAAGAGATTTTGTATTAGTTTATGTTTAGTTTAGTTTTAGTTACCTGGAATGCCAATGGCATTAGAGGTAAATTGACGGAATTCGAGAACTTCCTCGAAGAAAAGTCAATCGGTGTTGCTTGCATCACCGAAACACATCTTTCACTCAACCACAAACTTTCTGTCCCAAACTTCACATCTTTCAGAAAAGATCGTGAAAACTCCAAAGGAGGTGGCGTAGCCATCCTGGTCAAGAACACAATCAAACACAGGCCCGTCTCTTTGGCCACTGATTCATTCGAAGCGGTTGGCATTGAAATCTCTACAACCACCGGCCCCGTTAGGATCATCTCGTTCTACTCGCCCCCGAACGATAATAATCTTTCAGATCTCCCCCTTCTCCTCCCCCCAAACGTCTCGACCATCATCGCAGGCGACTTCAATGCCAAACACACCGCTTGGGGCTGCCGATACAACAATAGGAAAGGCATCTCTCTTCTTGCCAAATCTCTTGACTTTGACCTTACAATCGAAGCCCCCCCCAGAGCCCACGTGTTTCTCTGAAGTACAGAGCCACATTCCCGACATCCTCGATATTTTCGTCACTAGAAATATCTATCTTCCCACTGATCCCACCGTCCTTAACGGACTCAGTTCGGACCATCTTCCCGTCCAACTAGAAATCGGCAGCCCAATCTACAACCCCCCAAAGACAACAACCTCGCTGGACTGGCTACATCTCCGCTATATCCTCGAAACATCTTCATTCAAGTGCACTCAAATTCGCACAACAGCGGAACTCGATGAAGCTGCGGATCTCCTATCAAACGAGATCACCAGAGCAGTCGAACTCTCCACGATCTCTCGCCCCTCCCCAACTCCCGCCAAAAATCTCCCCTCAGACATTCTCGACCTCCTTAAGAGGAAAAACAAGACCCGTCATCAGTGGCAAAAACACCGCAATCCAGCGCATCGCGCAGAACTAAACGCCCTTCAGCGAGAACTAAAAACTCGCCTTAGCGAATTCCGCAGCGCAGCCTTCGACGATTACATCGCGCAGGCTGAAAAACACCCCCAAAGCACTTGGAAAGTCATTCGCTCTCTCCGAAACAGAGCTCCCCATCTCCCGCCACTAAAACAGAACGGCTCCACCTACACGACAGATGAGGAAAAGGCTGCAATCTTCGCAGACTCTCTCTGCCTCCAGTGCTCCCCGTTGCCCAGCCCCGCGGATCTAGTCAACTTTCACGTGCGCACCAAATCCGACGCACAAAACTTCAACCCCTCTATACCGGACTATAAACACACCACCCCCCGTGAAATCTCCCTTACTATCCGATCCTTGAAAAATAGAAAAGCCCCTGGCGCTGACGGAATCCCCAACGGAGTCCTGAAAGTCCTGCCACCAAAGCACATAACAGCACTGTGCAACATCACAAACGCCATCATGCGGCTCCACCACTTCCCCCTGGTCTGGAAAGAAGCCACCGTCATATGTCTCCCCAAAAAGGGGAAGCCCTTCAGTTCTCCCTCGAGCTACAGACCCATCAGCCTGCTCAGTTCGATGAGCAAAGTGGTCGAATCTATTCTCCTAGACCGGCTCTTAGACCACGTGGAGCAAAACAACCTTCTCCCTAACTTTCAATACGGTTTCCGCAGGAAACACGGCACTGGTCACCAACTTCTTCGCGTAAGCGAATACATATCTGATAACCTCAACAAGCGTCGTCACACCTCCATGCTGCTTCTTGACGTCCAACAGGCTTTCGACCGAGTCTGGCACGAAGGCCTGATCTCCAAACTCATCACCCTCAACACCCCTCACTTTCTCATCGGGGTTATCAGATCCTTCCTTACCGACAGAAGCCTTCGCGTCCGCGTCGGCACAGCTCTGTCAGACAGCAAACTCATCAAGGCCGGTGTCCCGCAAGGTTCCAAACTATCTCTTAACGTGTACGCGACTGTACGCGACAAGCGCGCTTTGTTCTATAATATATACAACTAACACTCTGTGTATAGCTATATCATATTACTCAAGCAAAAAAAATTATAAAAAAAAATCCTTTTTCTCAATTTTTACAGTGAAGTACATCCCTTATTAATATGAGAAAAGTTAAAACATTAAAGAACACCAAATACTGAGAAAAAAATTTCTCCTAAAAATTTTGCATACAAGTTGCACTTCTTTAAAAAAAACTTCAGCAATTTATAATTTTCTTCTAAAATTAATCCTAAATATTGCATTTCTTAAGATACAAATCGAAAGAAAACTTACCAATTTTTGATTTTCTTCTAAAATTAAGGCACTTAAGCCTTCTTAAACAAAAAAAAACTCTTTCTGTATTCTTCGTAGCACTACACTAAGCCTATCCTATTTCTAATCCCTTTCGAGGTAAGAAATCAAGTCCTAGGCGTGTTGAGCCCTTAACCTGAAGGACTTTTGATAAGTGGAAGTTAGGAAGGATGGCTATACTATTAAATATAAAACAAGATTATATATATACGTCTAGTATGTAGTTGCCGCTTTATTTAAACAAATACAAAAATGTTATAGAAGTACGTGCTATCAGTACAAAGCTATAGTTAAGAGTAAGTGAGTCCGTGCGCACGAGACCGTATTCAAAGTCTCAAAAGTTACTTTAGGCGACTCATAGATGGTGACTCTGTATGCGCAAAGTAAACTATTTCTGACATAAATCATCCCGTTTGTGATCGAAAAAAAATTAGAGCCATTCATTCACTTCTCAGCGATATGTTGGTGGAAAGTAAAATCAGCAGTGACTGGTTCAGCATTTTTATTGTTGCTGTTGCCCGAGTTGTTTAAAGCTAGTTAAACCTCGTTGGTTTCCATTTTTGAGAAGACTGCAGTGTGTGAGGATTTTTAACATCAAAAAAGATAAATTTTCACGAGAACGGCAGTCTAACCCAGAACTTATATAGAACCAACTGATAATTGTACTGAAAGAGTATAATGATTGGCAAAAGATATATGATAATTAAATACGTGCTTTATAGGGTAACAATTTGACAGTTTAGGAAAAAATCATCATTTTTTTGAATTCTGTATTTCTTGACTCTTACCAAATCCTTTTGATTATAGTTACGTATTTATTATCTCGTTACCTGTTTAGAATTGTAGTACTGCAAGTAAAATAATGTTTTGTGCTCTGTTTTGATATTTATTTACAATTTATGGTGATTCAAAATTACAAATGAAAACTTCACTCTCAACATATAAATATTACTTAATATACATATTTATATAATTATTCTCAAGGTACACAAAAATTCAGGTTTTACATTTATTTAGCAATAAATTCTGTTGTAACAAAAATACAGGATATTACCGACTAGCTCTATAATACACAGTGTATGGCGGAATTCTCTCATCTCCATATTATAAGAAAGCTGTACCAACGGGTTATACACAGTAGACAATCGATCTCAAACTTAAAGGGAATCGCTAAAAATTTCGACAATGAGATTTCAACTTAATGAACCTTTTAAGCAATGAGTCCAAACGTAAGGTACACAGCTGTTACTTACAAGGAGAGGTCGTGCTCTGATACTGCGGATGATAGTATACCTGTTTTGTATTAACATATATGAGTAAGAGGGTGCTCTATTGAGACAATTTTAGAAAAATTGGCCTTGAAAATAACTGGTTTACTGACTACTTTTAACTACCGCAATTTTTTTTAGTCAAACAGGCGCGTGGTATATTTCCGTACTTGCAATTGTTTAGACTCGCGTTACTAGTTGGCTCAAATTCCGTCTGACACGTACCTTTTTTTCCTATATTTTTTGCATTTTATCTTTTTTTTTTTAATATTACTTCTCATTCATTTCTTTTTAATATATTGAAATACTTGAAGTTCAAGTCTGTTATATTTATGACAGTCACTTATTATTTAACTGCATATATGTATTAATATGAAATATTTAATAATCGTTTCACTTTATTTCAATTTTTCTGTTGAAATAAAAGTTGATTAAAATAATACAGACTAATTTGAAATTAGACGACTGTTGATTAGCTTTTTATTGATCTTACACTATTTCATTCATACCAACAAATTTAAAATCATATACTTTAAATTTTAAATCATTGTTAAAATGTATATAAAAAAAATAAATGCTATATGAGAAAATAGTTGTGTAATAATATTAAAAAAAGAAGAAATGTAAAAAGTATAAAGAAAAATTGTAATGTATTGGGCGGGAATTGAACCAACTCTAAGTAGAGTAAAAGTAAGAGTTCAAGTAGTTAGAAGTACGGAACGTTATTAACTATGGGCCACCTTGGCTTATGAATTTAATTTACGGTACTTAAAGCAGTCACAAAACTTTAAGGCCGATTTTCTCTAAATTGGCTAGATAATGCGCTCTATTACTCATTGTACACGATACAAACAATAGATTCCTTTTGGATTTTATTGTTGAGTTCGGGGAATTCCAAGAAAGATGTCATTATTTTTGAAATTCGAATTATAGAATATGGATATGTATTATCCATACCACGCATAGAAATAACATTTTGTTCTAGTTCCAAAGTCTATATAATTCGAGATACCGCGTGTTCAGGTTTTAGTGGAAGGGAATGATATTTTTTCGACTTACTGGGGATTACAACTAAACAATGTTCGAGTTATCGAGGTTCCACTGTACTTAGATGTATAAAATCTAATAATTATATTACTATCTGATAAAACAATCCACTTAAAATATTTTTTTCAATTTAAATAAATTAACAAAACTTAAAAATAATATCGTCAAAAATACTTCTACAAACTAATAGCTTTGCACTATAATAAATTAATTGATACTCTTTGTATTTAAATTTTATACAATCACGCATTTTAAAAGTTCAATGATCGTCGTTTTAAATTAGACTTTCTTAGATACCGATGGGCCTTCTCCGTCATTTCAAGTTGATCTTGGGTGCGGCCACATGCTACCATTGTCCACATCATGTCAAGCTAAACAAAATAAAATTTAATTTCAAGAATGTCGTACAAAATTTATAAATATAAATTTCCACCAGTAAGAATCCATATTTATTTTACAGAATTTTAATATTTGCTAAAATCATTTACTGTAGTTTAAAATTAAATTTTATTGATTATAAATCATACTTTTAAATTTACAGTAATAATTGATTTGAGCTTACCACATGGAATTTAATTTGTAATTATCATTTTTATACAATTATTTCTCAACGCTACTAAATAAACTATACTTCAATAAATAAGACATACATTAATAAATAAATTTGAACGGTACACAAAAAACCTACAAACCGAAACATGATTTTTGAAGCGAAACATTTTTTTAGCGGTGTTGAGAAGTAGGAGTTTCACAAAGTGAAAAGAAAAGAAGTATGCTGTTTATGTGCACTCTGTGCATTTTTTAACAATTTTTGAAGTGTCATTTCTTACGTGCGTGGAGACCATGCATTCACTTTTTTATTTAAAAAGGATATACTGTTGAGTCATCATGAGGGTTGTTTCTTTCATATGCTCCGGTTTGCAAACTGTATAAAACACATGTACGGATATTTTGCATGAGCTTTATACTTCTTTATTATATACGTTACACAAATTTATCATCATTTTGTGCCGGTAATGTAAATAAATAAATTCTACAATATTTCTGTTTAAAAATGATAGTTTTCAATTAATGAATACAATTCAATTTTTAACGAAACTAATGTCATTAAAGTAACTTGTTGCAAATCCGTCTTATTAGAAATACTTATTATTTCAGCTTAAAAATGTTGGATTCTTACTTAGTGCATATTTTGTGCTCAATTTAATTAAATATTAACAAAGAAACCCAAATGGATGCAGGTGTTAAAAACTAATATAAAATTATTAAATAGTGGTAGTTAATGACAGCCCGAAAACATGTTTTAAGAGTTTGTTATTTATATTTCCTAAGATAAAATCAAAGCCTTATCTATAATAAACAAAAATGCTCTTTAGTATAAGACAAAAACATATAGGCTAGGTGGGTCTCACCTTTGGAACATCGGTCCAGTGAGGTTCATTAAAGGTGATGCGCTTGACTGCATTAGTCCGGGGGCCTTGGGCTCGGGATGGGGCACTTACGGAAAGCAGCCGCTGCCGGGACAAGGATACAAAGCTACAATACCACCACATGTACACCTACACACTACATCCCAAGCCTAGCCTATAAATTTTACTTTCAAACAACCTCAGAAAATATAATTAGATACTTGCAATGATTCTAGATTTTGTTGAAACTTGGAAAAGCATTTCATGCATACAATAATTACTATAAATAACTGAATATTATACTTTCTGATGTTGTTTTCTCAGGAGCACCAAAAATTATACTCGGAAATATAAGTGAGTTACCTAAAGTATATAATAATTGTGCAATAGAAGCATTACTATACATATATCAAACTGTGCAATCAACATCTACAGAACAAATCACGAACACTTTTTGGTTGAGTGCTGTACTTTGTTTTTGGCAATAAAACCGTTATTTCAATTATAAACAATAATATATAACAATCAATCTGACTTAATATAAAAAAAAGTATTGTGCCCCTGCTTGCTCTTGATAATAACAAACTGTAGTAGTACTGTAGTAACTCATTTGAAGGATACTCAATTAAAGCATTAAAGGAATTGAATTATGGAGTCAAAAGGAAACTTTGGTTAGCATGCTACACTCAGTGATATCAGACTAGAAATTGTAGGGACAAAAACAAAACGAGAAACTTCTGTGTGTTATCTGAAGTGAGCTATTTACATACGCAATATATAAGAAATAACATGAACAAACTAACGTTAAAACAAAAACCACAAAATAACTTAGAAAACTATAACAAATCATTATATAAACTTCGGTGCAAACAAATGTAAATAAAATAAGAACAAATAAACCTTATCGAGGAAAGAAGGGCCAATTAGGATAAATTAGGGAGGTAATGTTCGCCGAAATGATACCATTCTTGTACCTTAGTTGATCCAGTATGAGTCAGCTCCAGAAGGCCACCAACACCCAAAGTGTCTTTCATTATTGACGAGGGCGTCAAAAACAAGCTATCTTCACCCAACGATTTACTCTGAAAAGTTTTATTGTTACAGTGGCATAAGGGTAGATAATTAATTCACACATTGACAAACACTTTTCTTTTCATAAATCATATCCGCATTTATTTAGCGGAGTTGATTTCTACGTTAGGTCATTAAAATTATAAATATGACATCTACCAAACCAAAGGAATACTTTAGTTTTTATAGTTAATAGTATTAATATTTTAACAGCAAATCGAGTGCACAGTCTATTGTCTACAGGTAATTAAAACACTACATATACCCAAAATTGAGTTCTGTTTTTTTTTTTTAACAATGATAATTATACTATATTATATATTATAAAGTTTTTGTTTACTTCTCGAAAAGTATTAAACAAATTTTTGAGAATTATTAGGCTCACAAAATATATTTTATTAAATTCTTTAGGACAACTTTGCACCGAGGAAAATCGGAAAACGTTAAACAAATAACCTTCTCCTTAAAAAATTATATTTGGGTAATGTATGGTATAAAGAGATTCAAGAACATATTTTATTTAGCATATTTCAACAGTTCTAGTACTGTTTAAAAAAAACTCAATCCAGGTCGTTCTTTGTGTTTTAATGTTTAATCATCTGTGGACTACTCTTCGAGTAATAGTGAAGTCGATTGAAAATCTACTTCTTGAACTACTGCTACTATACACGATTTAGTTACTCCCCATTTTTATTATTATACAATTGGACAAGGACAATAAAATTTCTTGTATCAAATACAACGTTTACAGTGTAAACCATACGAAAAAAAAAACAGCTTCACTTTAATTTAAATTTGAACTCGATTATATTTTTATAATAATAAAAATACACTAACTTACGGGAGTTTCTACAGCGAAGGAGATATCGGAGGAATTCAGTTGCGTTGTAGTTGAACTCCAAGCCAAAGCTTTTCGGACTCGTTTATTCGGAAGTATATTTTCTTTTCCTGCTGCTAAAAGAGGGCCATTTTTTTTATTGTGATAACTGCTGTCGCTCTAAAATTATAAAAATATTTGTTAAAACGTAATAATGCTAAAACTCATCAGTTTAAATGATTAACCAAGAGATTATAAATTAACGTGACGTTATCAAAGGTGCAGATTTGTAATTTTCTAAAACACTACATATATACGTATCAATACAAGGTTAACCCCCTTAACCTCATTTAAGTATTTCTTTGAAATGCTGCTTAGTGTTGTTATTCATTCTGCAACTTTATACAGCAGGAGGGAGCGTTCACTCATTAAACGACAAAGCATATGAAGTAGGTTGAAGGGAGGTATGATTGTATATTGCTTTTTTAAGAATCGATTTAAAATTCTATACATAACGCTTGTGCAAATAAAACCTGAAAAATTCATTCATGGGCGACAGTTTTTTAAATTTGTATAAATTATAGCGAATACTTATTTCTTGTTCTACAACAATAAGGACATCTTAAACAATATACAAACGGAAAGAGACGAGTCGCTTTTACCAAAAAGAAATCACTTGCGTTCACGAACGATCAACGTAAAAACACGAAAATGACTTCCAATAGTGTATTATGACCATAGCCAGACAGTGAATCATCTTTACGGGCACGCAAAAAGGTCGCGGCGTTACGAGCACTCACTCATTCAGACTGACTACTTTGTGATGATGCTGGCCGTATTAGGCGCTACGATATAACCAAATTAAAAAATAAAACATTCTGTTAATTTCAATGTCTTTAGCGATGTAAATTGCTTCTAATCAATTGTATCGGTAGTTGATAATTGCTCCAGTGTAAGGCATATACAGTCAAAACCGATTATAACGACATCGAAGGGACCACTCATTTTTGGTCGTAATAATCGGTAATGTTTTCGAGGTACAAAATATTTTTTTATTTAGTATTATTGAATGTGTAGGTACATATAAATCCATAGATATTAATAGAATTAATATATTCATGTATAAGATGTTTTAGTGCGTCTTGTGTACATTTAAATAAAAAATTAACTAAAGGTATGAGAAAATTTTTTTGAAAATTTACACGCAAGTTTTTGTTTACCTTTAATTGCCATTGATCATAATATTGTACTTGATTGTTATATTGATCCAAATGTGGATACTGTTACCTATTCCAATTGTAAAAAAGGCCAGCTTGGTTCTAACCGATATAATTCTCGGAAGATATTAATTAAATACGGTCGCTTGATGGGGTATGTCGTAATAAGCAATGTCGTAAAAAGCAGTATTTTATTATAAGGCGATCATATAACATTCAGACGGGACCTATGATTTTGATCGATATAATCGGTATATTGTTATAAGCGATGTCGTTGTAAACGGTTTTGGCTGTATTTTTAATAAGATTTCTTTACACCAAGAATTTGAGTCAAAGTAATTTACATTGTAGGAAGAAAATAAACAGATATAAAAAATTACGTTCTATAGGAAAGGGGGTAAAGTCTAGAGATTAACCTTTGCGCATATTTGTAATGCCTTCTTACGATAACATACATAATAGACATATAAAAATAAGGGACCGTCCATAAAATACGGTACTCAGAATTTCACTTTTTAGACCTCTCCCTCCCCCTTCGCCACGCTAAGTCACACTTTCATCGAACTCCCTAACAAAACTAATCCCCCCCCCTATAAAAAAATTGTTGTTATTAAAAATTGCATACGGATAAATAATTTAAAGTTTTAGGAACTACCAAATTAAGAGAAAATTAAAATAAAAAACATGAACTATGAACGTCACATTTCCTTAAACTCCCCCCCATCGTCTTGTCACAGCTCATCACGCTAAGCAATAACCTCTCCCTTTTCCTTATTTGCGAATATATTTTATCAACAGCCGCTTATTAAAATTAAAGAAACTGCCAAAATTGTAACCAGTTTTTTAAAATTTCATGATGTACGATGATTATTACTACTGAGTTAAAAGTATATCTTATTGTTAAATACAAAAGCAGTAACATGATATGTCACATCTATCACATAAACTCACAGATAGGTTGACGCTTAATTTTTTTACTTGTCGGTTAACATACAATGTAACTACTTTTGTGTTTCAGTAGCGTATATCTAATATAATTATTTTAGAAACAATAATACTAACAGTCATAATGCCACTATCAGATGCATCAGAGCAGTGCAGACCATCTTGCTCTTTCTTTACAATCTCAGTAATATCCTCCAAACGAGTTGGCGTATCTGGTAAAGCTTTCAATGGGCCTGATTTCTTTTCGATATCTGCTAAAGCTTTTTTAAATGGTGTAGGAGTTCTAGGAGTTTCATCCATTAATAAGCTTCTAGCAATTCTATTTGGAGTAACAGCATCCAGTTTGCCTGATTGTTTTGGATGGAGATTTGGAAGACCATTAGGAGTACTAAGAGGACTGTATCCTCTATCCTAAACACCACATTATATTATCTATTTATTACTAAATTGAAAAAATCTATTAACGTAACGCTTTTTATAAATCATACATTCGAATTACAGCTAATAACAAAAACTTGAGGCTCTGTAGCTGACATTTTATCTGAACTAAATTTAAATGAATGCCAGATAAAACGAAACATATTTACAACAAAAAAAAAATACTTATGTTTAGCATACATATATATAAAAGAATATTCTTAATACCGGTCACTAGATTCTTAAAAGAACTATTTTCATAAAAGTAAAATTACAAAAGTTAAAGCAACGTTTTATATTTTTGTATACTACATATTTCTTTTCAAAACTTTTTAAGAAAGCGGCGCATATATGAACGATCAAAAGTTCGAATCGGGATCGAGACTATAAGTATATGAATATGAAATTATAAAGACCAAAGTACCAAAGAGCGTCGCGAACATCCACTCTAATTACGAAAGCAACTGATTGACTCGTAACCATTTTAAACACGGAAACAAACTTTTTTTTCACCATAATATCCAAATTAGCCTTACTTTAGATATCTTAATTGAAAAAAAAATAATAAAAAATAGTTAAAAAAAAATAACTACGAAAACAAGAAAACCAAATAAAACTAAATGAAAATGAAGACATACTTTCTCCAATATATTCTTGTGAGGTGTTGTCACCTGAGCATGGTTAGTTTTAACAGGTGTAGACGATAGTGTTACATCAAATGGTAAATGAGGACTATTAAGAAATTGCGATGGACTAAATGGCAACTGTTTTATTGGAGTAACACCATTTTTTATAGGACTTTCAATTAATTGCCTTGAGTCATCTAATACTAATTGAATCGTATCAGTATCCTAAAAAGAATTGTATTGAAATTATTATTTTGTACATTAGTAGTAATTACAGTACACTTGTACGTACTTCGCTTCTACTAGAACTTGTATTGACTGTTACATCTGACAACCCATATTCTGACGAATCAGTTTGACTGTCTCTCTGCTTTCTGGATTTGGGACCCCGTCGTAGTATAGGAGGTGTCGTAGCTCTCTTTGATGCAAGATTAGATATAATAGGTACTGCAGTAGTTTGCCTTTGAATAGAAAGCGCCATGCCTAAAAATTATTGTTATAAAAACAACAATGATTTAAATAAGGAATTATTCAGTTAGTTTCGCGTATGATAAATGCAATAAAAATTAAGTAACAGAAGTTAAGTAATTGACACTGAATGATTGAATCATATTTCATAAAAAAATCCGACACGACATAAGAAGTACGTTGTAATGATCTCCTACTGTCTGCCAAGAAGATGTTACTTTGTGGTGTATTTTGATATTTTGATCCAGAAAAATATATATTATAGTTGGCACGCTTGCAGAACTCGTGTAGAATCCTTCTGAAAAAAGCATAATTTCGAAACGATTTTCTGCAAATAGTACCAAATGATTATTTAACAAAAAATACCCGCTCAGTAATTGACATATCCGACATGCACATAGTGGATTTTAACTTTTGTGAAATATGGAAAACTAAAGGAATAATTCTGAACTGTCAATCAGCAATATTTTAACAATACTTTCATCAATATAACACCGGTTTGCAGACAAATCCGAAATGTACTATATTAAGTAATAATTATAAATAAAATTTTTGAATTGCATAACAATTCCGTTCTACTGTATTATATTTTTTTTTAAAGTAATAAATGAATTGATAGACAGACACATCCAAACTGTACATCATCCTCAAAAGTTGTTTAGAAAAAATACTATCACGGAATGATTTCGCACAGTCTGCAAACAATATCTCCATGATAATTGTACCATTTGACAATGATTTTCATCGATTTATAGACAAATCCAGTATGAAGAAAAGAAAAAAAATCTGGTTTAAAACAAGGAAAGGGAATATACCTTTTTTTGGTAGATTTTGTACCGTTGCAAAAAGTATTTTTTCAAATTGTTATACCATATAGAGATGGGATTGTCACATAGCATCCGTGTTTAGTAAATAGTTGTTTAGGTCTATTGTACATTATATGTACTTCTAAATTATTTGTACCTAAATTGCAAGGTAAGACCTGACATACATTGAGTACGTCAGAGAGCGAGCTTTTAAATATTCAGATGCGGAAAAGATCAAAACAGGATAATTAACAGTCCTCGGGTGAATTAAGAGTCATCGAGTCGAGATCGGTGGTGAGACGAGGGTGCACCGCATTTCGTCAGCAATGGACCCCATCTTCACACCCTTAAGGTTCCCTGCCATTTCCTACATCTCGAATAAGTAAGGTAGGTGCCTTTTATTATAATTATTATTTAATTATCGTTGTTGGTTAAATTAGTTGAGATTTAATTTTATTGGTTAAACTACGAGTACGCCCCCATGCTCAATAAAACCATTGGTCCAAATAATTACTAAATCTCACCCCCTAAATAACATGCCAATCACGCATTACGTGACAGTACATCAATTTGCAGACATATCTGGTCTTTACGAAAAAAGTTTTAAGTGCAGGCAATGATGAAAAGGTAGATATTAAACAGCCTTTTACTTTAGTTTTTGTACGATAAAATCGGTTCATTGATATTTTAATATTAATATATGTATATTTTATATATCATTTTTTTAAATTATAAAACCGCGGCAAAACCATTAAAAATTGACGTCAACCTAAATCGATTGTTTATAACAATAAAAAATTATTGAATGATTCTATTTTAAAATGAAGCCATTTTCAGAAGGGTGCTACACACGTTGTGCAAGCGTGCCAACTGTAATGTATATTTTTTCTGGTTCAAAATACACTATAAAATCTTAATATCTTCGCCGCAGATAGTAGGAAATCGTTGCAACGCACTTCTTACTTTCATTATATTGTCCATACAACTCATTTTCATCACTGAAATGAAAAAAATGTAATAACTTAGTTAGTTATTTTTTATCAATTGTTTCGTCATAATTTATCCCAATTATTGCATCAATTTGACACCAGAGAACGCGATCATCGACAGTGGTGTTGCCTCTTTTGAATTAGTATAAATAGAAAATAAGTTACTATCAGAGTAAATAATTGTAGACAGTAATGTAACAAGTTGTTTATAATTTTCTGAAATACTAAGGGCCGGTTTTACAAACGCCGAATAAAGGACGGAATAGCTATTCCAGGATTAAAGTTATTCTCCGAATAGTCCGAGGAATAGCGGGCTACCGTTTTACAAGCAACTTTATTCGCAGAATAACTATTCCTAGAGTAACAAAAAAAAAACTAATGTTGTGTAGAATCTAGTACCCTCCTCCCTCTAACGCGATTAAACGCTACATTTGTTTTTTTTTTGGGAATAGACCCAGTAGAGATCGATACGTCAATTACAACGATCTTTTTTTTTTTAGTGCGTCGGTTTACCGTGGCGTGACAGTCGAAAAGTGTATTTGCGGGGATTCTGCGGGGTAGTAGGGTGTTAAGTGTGTTTGTGTGCGGGTGTATTAGTGCGACCAAAGGTAATAGAAACTCTAAACCTAATCTTAATTTATGTTTGTATAAGTAATTTATGTTTTGTATTGCCAATTTACCGATATGAAAAATTTAAAGTCAAGGAAAATTGATACTATTGCAAAATAATTGTAAATTATCAATCATCGATTGTATAATTATTTCTTTATCAAAAATTAATTATTGATTTGAAGATTGAGTTTGAAATCATAAAACATTTTGTTCATATTCAGAATTTCTTGTTAATTTGTAAAAGTTTTACTGGTTTAGAAAGAATGTACAATATTATTTTCGTCATTTTTTCAAGTGTGGAGTGTTCCATACACACACACCTTTATATGTAGCATTCCAGATGTTTATGTTTCTCGGCAATCCGAGTTCCTCTGTGTATGTATTTGTGTAACCCTTAGAAAAACAAACCCCTATATACGATGCTAAGATCGTTCAACATAGTAATATTGAGACGACCAAATTACGAACAGAATTTCTATGTCTAAAATTTATCTATGCACCCAAACTACCGGGTACATTCGAAATGTTTTGGCCTTGTTGAAGGAACTAACATTTTATCCCGTGTAGGATGACCAATCTGGGAGTATTCACGAAATTGTTTTATATTTATGTGTCCCTTTCGGCCTTGGATTTGAATATTAAAGGTGAGGCCTAGATTGCATCCTAAATTTCAACTAATAGCTGAATTGCCTCCCGTATGGGACTTCAGTACCTTCTGGTTCGCCGGATAACTAACACAATCTCTTCAGTTTTGAAAGTTTGGTGACTCACGTTTGTTTGGTTTGTACTCGAGAGTTTGAGTGTGATATCATTTCAAAGAGAATCCAAAATACATTAAGTTGTCATTCCTTTTCGGCCAATTTTATAATATTGATCTGAGATCGTATAATATTGAAATGTCGGAGCAAAGATCGTGGTTTTCTCTGTCATGGCTCTTTTTCCACGGGAGCTCTAGGCTGAGCCTGGCACTCTATTTTGGTTTTCTTTCGTCAGTTCAAAATTATTAGGGAAGTTTAATAAAACATTTATTTCATTTCACAAGTCATGGTGTTTTTGTTTTGTTCTCTGAACCTATTCTACCTTTCCACCTAACGCCCTCGCCGGTGCATCTTGAAGTATTTTGTTTACAATAAGGGTCCGTTTTCTACGATTGATCAGGCTAGGGTTGTGGTTACTACAGTTGGTAGTAAATATTTGTTTTGAGCTAGCGTTGTAAATGACAGTTTCGTGTGACAATCAGCGTTTTTTAAAAAAAAATATTCAATCTTGCTGTATTACACCATCACAGTTTATAATGCAAAGTGCCAAGCGAGCCCGGTGCACCAATTTCCCATCTGCTGAGATGGAGACTTTATTGGCTTTAGTAGAAAGCCACCAGAAAGTAATAGGTATGTGTACTTTGTCATTGTGCAGTTACCGACGCAGTAAGCAATCGCGACAAAGACGCAGAATTTGAGAAGCTTGCAGATAATTTTAATGGGGTGGTTGGAACAGGCCGAATGCGAAGCAAATCACCATGAAGTGGAATGCTTGGAAAAAGACCACAAGGAAACGATGCAGTTCCAAAGATACCAAATAAGCGGAAGCGTGTTAAATCATCCAACAATAAATACAAACTGTTGCTCAACGCCAAATTAGAATTCCTGCGGCTACAGATGGACATCTTGAAAAGGGAATACGAAGCTCGAAAAGCTCGAAATACTGAGAAACATGCCCTCGAAATTTTTGCATTGCAAAATAAATGTACGCACTGTAAACAACAATTGTAGATTTAAGTTTTTATTATATTTAAATTTTTAATTTTAGTAACCTAAATTTTGTAAATAGACATTAGATTTAAGTACTTTATTTTTTATGTTAATAAAAATTTTGTTGCTGGTGAAACCGCATTATTTTGGTTAGTTTGGCTTCTGATATGATGCTCGATTTTAGCCAACACCCTTCTTTCTATTTCGTCCAATACTTCAAAGTAGTCTTTACTAAAAGCCAATTTGGATCATTGGTAACATTGTGTCAAGTAGATGTACCTTTTGTTGTAAATTATGATTACCGTTTTTTGATTTTTTTAGCCCTTCTTATTCGCCTCTGATATAAATTTTCGTCATCTGAAGAGTCAAATATTTCCACATCAAACACATTCATCCTACAATCACCAATGAACAAAAAGCAAACTTTTAATTTGAGGTTATTCCAAGGATAAGAACTTTAAACGGTCATTCACGGCGGAATAGTTTATTCTAATGTTTATTCGGCGTATACGCTATTCGTAGAATAAACGTGATTTGTAAAACCACTTTTCGCATCTATTCGCCGAATAGCACTATTCCGTGCTTTATTCGGTGTTTGTAAAACCGGCCCTTAGTAAAAATAAAGTTTTTTAAAAGTTCTTAATTACATACGCGATACGTAGATATGCCACAGTACATATTTTATTCTATAAAAGTTTAATTTTTATTTCTAACCAACTATTTTATTTAAAGCTTTGTTATATAGTTTTTTGTTACACCGGAATTACTTTTTATTAGAAATAACAATATCATGATTGTTCCCTTCAGAAGAAGCCATTCTCAGTATGAGGAAATATTGTAAGAAGAATGCAACACAAATGACAATAACATTTCTTTAAGAACATTTAGTACTCTAACGTATTTCAATTAGTTTTTTAATCTCTACTAAGACTAGGTATCTAAGAAAAAACAGAATAAACAATTATACAGACATACATACGTAAAACTTACGTGCTTCAATAAATTGACGACTGAACTCCGAATATTTTAAAGTATTGATAGATGGTTCAACATCAAAACCTAAATCATCATTCAAATGTGTTAGTTTTACAGGACTTGTCTGACCAGCACACATATTAAGGAACTGAAACGGAGATAATTCTTTGTTTGGTTGATTTAGAAGAGTAGATGATGGAGAAGTTTGTTTTTCATAAGAATGTATTAAGGTAGGTGTAGCAGACGGAGTAAGGGGACTAGGACTAGGAGTTGCGTTAACTGAGAAGCCTCCACCACTTGATTGACTTGTTTGATCATAAAATTCATTCCATTCCTATAAAAAAAAGAAAATTCATATGTATAAATAATTGTGGATAAATATATACTCTTTTGTAGTGTTTGTCCACATTTGAATGGGATAGTGAGTACATACTTAAGAGGTAAGAAAGTACGCTAAAAGAAGATAATTAAACAAGCCTGAGTTACGTTTCAAGGTATTCTGTCAAATTAACGCACAAATAAGAATATACCTCTAATTTATTATATATAACTAGCACCTATTAGTAAAAACATAATAAAGTCACTTTCAAACAAAAACCAATAATGTGTTACGTCTCCATTCTTACGAATCACTTCAAATAGTCTGTTATTTATACCGAGTTCAGGCTCCAAGTTGACTCAAATTTCTTCTATACCAGTTTGAGTTCACGAAGAATATCGTACTTATTATTAACACACAGCCATCGAAAAATAATTCCTCAGATGTTTGCGATAGTTTATCTATAAACACGTCAGAGTAATTGAGAACATACTGATGTAATTCAACATCATTTACACCCCTTTTTAAATAAAAACAACAATGCTAATGTCGAGATCCAGAAGACAATATTCGAAATTACGTTGGCAGAGTCCATGCAGTGGTTCCAAGAGAATGAGGTTGACTAAATACAATCGAAAACCTCTAAGGAATTATTGTTCGATGGCTGTGTGCTAATAATTAGAAGTATGATACTCCTAGTGAACTCAAAACTGGTACAGAAGAAATTTGAGTCAACTTGGAGCCTGAAATATTAAATAACCCGGTGGTCAGTGTAAATAATAGATTATTTGAAAAAAATTAATGTTAAGTGGACAAACACTACAAAAGATGGGATGGCACTGGTTACGCTCTGTAGTATATGTACTATAGGTAGGTATAGTAGAAATATATACTATACACAGTTTGAGGAAATTATAAACAATTAATATACTATAATAGCCACGATAGTGTAAATCTCGCGTAATGGAAACTCCGCATAACGTGAAAAACATATGTATCGGCCACCATATAACGTCAACATTGTAACGTTTTTTTTTTTTCTGGTCTTCCAGAAAATTACGCCTAGCCCCGAATTACTCGGTTCAGTTTAGTGGTCTATATCTGAAGCTGTCAAGTTAGGACTGGAGGATGACTTCCTTCCTGATGCTCATCCTTGACGGACGTGCGACGTTTTTACGGTCTCGTTGTGGTGCTTAGTGCCTTTGATATGTGTTTTATGTTTTGATCTAATTTCATCTGCCGTTTTTTCTTCCGTTTTTCGTTATCTTTAGCTTTAAATGTCTTTGTAGTGTTTTAACCTAGCGCCTCCTGGTAGTATGTTCTTCAGGTTGAGCACCTCTTCAATTTAAATCACATGTTTTAAGATTTTGCCTTTGGGCCTTCAGCCATTTTGATTTGCTATTTCATTAATCGAGGGCCTTCAGCCACATTTTACTTTTTTTTTTTTTAATTATTATCTTTGCCAACTTCTTTTATGTAACTTTCGCACCACATGTTTTTTTTACGACGACGACAACCACTTGGCTGATTCCGATCCCTTCCCTTTCTCTATATCTTTCTGATGTACACTATTTTTATGTAAGCGATTTTGTTTTTTTTTTTGTCAGTTTTTTCTGCCAATTTCCTCCCTCAGAGGAGAAGGAACCTAAGATAAGTACCCTATCCAACAATATGTATTGGCCTTTTTTGTAACAATCCATTTATGGTAATTTTTTGTAAATTTCCTTTTTGTCATTCAAATTTATTAATTCATAAGTTAAATTGTTGTGAGTTCTCATTTACTTGTGTTTCTTTTCAGGAGTTTTCGAATCCTGTAGTTGGCGCCCATTCTAACTTAACTAAATTTTTGTTCTCTTTTTAATTTGCTCATTGCGCCATTCATTTTCATAATCAGTACAAAACTAGTTTTTAAAATTATACACGATTAAAAGTTTTTTTTTTGTCAAACCATATACCCCACCGCTTATGGAAACCAGGGTGCTATCGATCTGAAAGGGGTTTTCGCTACAGTATAAGCACACAGGTTCTAGATCAGTGGCGGTGCGAGATCCTAATATCCCAAATATCCACAAATGTGGATTTCTTTATTTCTGTAGTTATTTGGACGTGACAAACTTCAAGCATGCACTGAAGTAACCGATTTTGTATAGTATTGGAAGTATCTTCAGAAGCTGCCACTTTTTGTAAATGATACTTCATAGTCTCATCTAATTCGGCACTGAAATCAATTAATCCACAAAAGACGTGTCCTCTCACGGACAGTTAAAATTTTCTATAAAAAAGAATAGTTAATAATAATGTTTACAACATGCCTGTTTTTTGAAAATTTCCTTGTGGCGTCACTGCTTTGCGATGAGCAGATTCTAGTATTGTGGCAATATTTGCAGTGCCTACAGTCTAGCATGGCTAATTCAAAATATTATTCATGTGTCCAGCAGAATTTGCTTGTTTTTTAATTTATATTGGTGAGACGTAAGAGCTGCTTTCACGTTACATAATCAACGCGATGAGACGACTCGACCGAAGTCGGCTAAATTCGTTCAACGCTGGAATATATCCGTCAAACGTTGCACATTGTATCAAATTATGTTATACTATAAACCAGGGTTGTCCAACTTCTAGGTTTTTCCTTTCACTTTTGTCTTTGCCCTTAACCATTATGTTATTTAGTTTATTACGAACAGAATTAACTACATTACCATTTCTTTTTTAGAATTTTTGTTAAACTTCAAGTTGTGTGGTTGATGTTTGGTATTATAATCATCGGTTTTTTGTCATTTGTGTCATTTTTCTTATTTAAATTGTTAGACAGTGTTTCTGTTTATAAAATCTTTTCGTTTGTTAATATTAGAATTAATAAATTTCCTTGGATAGCCATAAGCTAAACAAATTTCTTTTAATATTAGGAAATATTAAGTTTGGTCGGTATTTCGTCGTACCACCAGACGTAGATCGCGATTTCGAGCTCATTAGCTCTCATCAGTACGTCAACCTAAGTTATGACTAGCTCTCACAGATGGCGTTCACATGTCATCTGTGCTTTTATATTTAATTTCTTTTAACTTTCTGAATGTTAGACACATGATACTTGTCTAAAGACAGTTAGTTTTAAAGCCTTGTCTACAAGGCTAAATACAATGGCTTTTTTTTTGGTGTAAGGGATGAAAACAGTTAAGAGTGTAATGGTAGGAAAATTTTGAAAAAAATCATGTACGTAGTAATGACACATTTTCAACATATTTTCAATTTTGTAGCACTTCCGGCTATACCGGAAGTTGATGCCACCTTTGTTGTTTTAAACAGAATGGTATATTTTTTACAACCAATTCAGGTAATACATGAAATTATAAGGTAAGTTTGATAACCCACTTGAATGCCTAGGATGAACAGTTTCTGAGATAATTTAATTTATAGAAAAAAAATCATATCACTACCAGAACTATAAACAATCATAATATTCACCAAAACGAATAGTCGACTCCTAGGTCTAATCTCCTATCAAAACTAAGCTTCATAATGTATACATTCATAAACAAAAATCCAAAATTCAAAATTTTTTTCAAATAGCACCTATCAAATTTTATTTTTGAATTCGATTCCTTTTTTAAGCTGTTTTGTTCCATATAGCTACTTCCTTTCATTTTATTTGAGAAGTTTCAAGTAATTTTGGATTTTTGCAAAAATAGCTTCAATTAGCAGTAGATAGCGCGGGCGCAAACACGTTCATCTTCTGCCTCCGCAAATCATTCGCTCTCAGACACAGCTTATTACCGATAGATGTGATAACTAGACCAATACCAGTAAGCTTAATTTTAAAATAATGAATTTTTTATTTGTTTTTGAAATTACAATTAGGTAATTTAAAAATTCAAACAAATCATTGTTATTTTACATACAGGGTGTTCCACTTAAGCGTATTTCTTTCATGGGTGAACAAAACCTTTGAGAAGAAGCGTTCGTCTTTATTCAACATTTGCCCATTCACAAAATATTTGATGACTTTAAAAATCGGTATAAAGCAGTTCGTTTGAAAATGATTACCAATAAATGTGAAGGAAAGACAATTACACAAACTACGAAGCCAATCAGCAGCTGCTTTCTTTATAAATAAAATAATGCGTTTAAAACAAAACCTCCAAGAAAGATAAAAATTGTACAAATTCCCGAATATCTTAAAAACTACCGAAAATAGTCGCCAAAATACCTCTGTATATATACATTATGATATAAATGGAAGTGCTACAAAATGGAAGATATTTTAAAAATCATGCCATAACTACTACGCTATTTTTTTTTTTAATTTTCCTACCATTGGTTTTCCATATAGATACTTCTAGTGGGCCATCCACCGTGGCTCACCTTGTATGTATTATGCGAAAAAATGTGGCTCACGAAGGGGCTTTATACGGCCCACGAGCCGTGGTTTGAACAACTCTGATGCGCCGCGCCTCTTTTCCTAGTTTCGGAGCGTAAGCACGTAAGCAGGTAAGCAGTTCGATCTTTCGTACCGTACGCAGGCAAGTAATTTATAAATACTGTTACTCGTAACGCTGCAGTCAAATAAAACGTATTAACGCTAGGGATGCGGAAAGGCGATAAATTAAGAATGTAGGTATCGATCATGTACTATAGAAAATTATTAATCCTAAATTAAAAAATTGTCGGTAGTGTGCGCGCCCCAGCGCAACTTATAGCCAACCGCCACTGTTCTAGATGCTACAAGCAAAATGTATGTAAACAATACACTCGCAATACTCAACACTGTGTTGAAGAGTTAAAATAACGTTAATGCTATACATATACATAATTAAACAATTCTGGTACATTTACTACAATTATTAAATAGTGTAGTAAGTTTGGTTAATCTTCGTTAAAGTGAAAAAATTAATATTATGAACAGCGTTTGTTTTTCTGTATTCACTATCGCGTCTTCACTGTATGCACTTACATCTCCGTATGTTGATAACGCTACATTTTCTTTTAAACAATGAGCATCCGAAGATGTTTCGGTTAGAATCATTAACGGTCTATTAACACCTGTTTGCTTCAAACTGGATTTTTTTCCTCTAATTTTTCGAACTTCTTTATCATTGAATTCGGCTTCATATTTCCTTCTCATCGTAGAATTCCAATGATTTTTTATGGCATTGTCAGTTCTAAAAATAAAAAAATAAAAACATTTATTAGTTGTTTTAATGCACTGTCTTTGTACTAATCGTAAGGGTAAATCGTCAAAACTTTGAGGAAATAAATTTGTTCATTTGGCATATCGTAATAGAACTCGGTATGGTGTCGGAACACTTCGCAACCCGTATATATCACACTGCTATACATTTCCTACCCTGCTCAATGATTAAGGTACCTACTCTGCGTTGCAGATTTTGTCAGTATTAAAAACTTCTTTCACATTGTCAATATTGTGTAATGCAAATAAGCCTTTATATATAAAAGGTTAGGTTAGGTTAGGTTAGGGTTAGGTTAGGTTTGGTTAAATAAAATTAAATACATAACTATATCGTGTCGACAGTCCTAAGCCTGTGAAAAGTGTGAAAGAAAACTGTTCTCTAATACGTATTAGATATGAACAATTTCCACAATATTTAGAATGCTAACCAGCCATCATTTATGAAACAGTAATTTAGAAGTATATATTTCCAATTATTCAGTTTTTACGTTGTCTGTTAATAACGCAGGGTGCGAAATGGCGACATGACACCGCCGGGTATAACCCTAGTCATTGAGCAGGGTAGGAAATGTATAGCGGTACAAAATGTCCCGGATTCCTTGGTATAACTGTCAATTTTATAAACTATCAGTGCATAATACAGTTACAAGAAAATCACATTTTTTATTTGGTGAATAACGAATGGTTTCAAGTCGATCACATTCCTGGCAAATTTTCATTTCTAGTAATTCAGCGGTGTACTCAAAACGATACATCTTCGACACAAAATTTCCAGGTGGCGTACTCCTGAATGTACTCTTCCCCTAGTAGAATATGCAAAAATCGTTAATAGATACGCAAGTTTTACTCATAAATACGTTTTTCATGATTTTTCCTGTTTTACACATTTAGTTAGAATTCATTTGTTCCATCTACAAGTAATCTCAAATGAATGAGAAAAATTGTTGCTGTTGTCACGCAAATGTCATTTCTTTTCGAATTGCAACTAGCTTTATTGAAACTTTATTTAAACAAACATAACCGTACAATGTTCTTCGCGGGAAATAGTTCGTATTGTGTGATTTTCAAAATGTGTTGAGGAGTATGAAGAAGAAAACATCCAAGGAAATGCGTTGAAGGAATAACATATTCGCCAGCATCTCATTTAAAATTAAAATAAATTATTCGTTTTATGTAATTGGTTTTCATTCATTTGTACAAAGTTTAAAACAAAAACTCTAATTTATAATTCTAATTTATATTCTTTCGGAAATGAAGTAAAAAGACAATTCGTCCGCACACTTAAATCATCAAAATGCTTATTACAGACCTTTGCATGTATTTTTTTTTTTTTCGTGGGCATGACAAGTCTGGTGTGTATAACAGCAAGCCTGGTACACTGGCCGAACTGCAACAAGAAGCGTTAGAGCGAATCATGGCTCAGATCGAAAGTGTATTGGAGAGAGTGGAAGCTAACTTCAGGAAGCGTCTTTACAAAATGGACACCACCTTCGTGATATTATTTTTTGTGCATAAGTAAGTAACTAAAACTGCTCATTTTGACCTACTTATTTCTAATAGGTAATTGATTTGGCGTTACTTGATGAAAGTATTTATCCATTATTTCAGAAAATTAAAACACAAAAACTTTCACAATTATATATATATAATAAACATAAATAATTGTGAAAGCTTTTGTGTTTTAATTTTCTGAAAAAACTACTTATTTCTGCTAATAATTTTTTTTAAGCCTTAAATACCCGGAGTAATTTCATTTGAAAAAAGTCCGTTTCCCGTGGCGCGCCCTGTATTAATTCGCATTCGACTATTCTGTGACTTCTCTGTCCTCGTATCTTAGTAGCAGAGCAGTGTCGCGTAAAGAAAGGAATCCGGGAGCGATCAACAATTCGAGGACGTGACAACAGCAACAATTTTATACGAATAAGCAAACACACTTATTACTACTTATAACCATTAACTACTACTCCAAATTTTACCAATAACCGCCGACAATAAGTACAAAGTATATTTTAGTTACACCGACGGAATTAAATTCTTGTCACTGAAAATTATTTGTACAATTTGTTAGACACTATATATCGTACATACTTTTGGAGCACCTATCGCTTTTATCTCACCTATTTTTACCCCCCTATTTGAGTTGCTAAAGTAATTTCAATTTAAAACAAAAATGTCGCTAATGTACCAGTGTCACCTTTGCTATTTTTGCTTTTGACATGACACCATCTAAAACAATGTTATAATGGTGAACTATATTGGTTTAAATAAATTGTTTTTCTTATGAATTAAGTAAGCATTGAAATTATTAATAATAGAATACACAGACAATGTAAATTATTTTAAAATATGATAAATAAACTATCCTGAAGCTGTATGATTGTTCACGCACGCGCTCTAGTCACCGGACAGGGGCAAACGCACATATTTGTGAATATGTGTTTGCACCGTACTATCGATTCGTTCGTCCTAAACGTGCTACGTGCCAGCGGTGGATTATTGTTAAATATGTATATGTTATATACATGAATATCTTTTTCCCTTTCCCTATGCGTTGTTTAAGATGGGTGGGGAAAGGATATGGAAGCGGCGACAACAGACTCCACTGTTAAATTTTGGTAATGTAATAAAGAACATTTAAAATGAGAGAAAAGTGAACATAAGAACTTTTTGAAGTTTATTGGAGTTTATTCCTTAAGAATAAGTATAAAGTCCGTGGTATAAATTAAAAATATAGGGAATGAAATCGAGTGAACGTAACGGAAGTTCCGCTGCCGCTTTCATATCCTTTCTCCACCCATCTTAAACTGTACGCATATGGAAAGGAAAACGGATATGCATGTATATAACAGGTTTGTACCAAGCAACGAAATGACCGTACATTGTATTGCCATAAACGTTCCAAGCATGAGTAGGATCCACTTTCGTTCCAAGCAAACTGCGACCATACATGGAATAGTTTCGTGACGAACATTTCAGTACATTGTCTATATGTGGTTCAAGTTTTGGACTGATATGCGCAATATTCAAACAGTACAGATTGATGACTTGCGCACAATTTAATACAAAGCAGTTTTGGGATCGTTTCGTTACGATCCGCAAAAGTTCGCTTGGAACAAACCTAACATATATTTAACAATAATCCACCGCTAGCACGTAGCACGATTAGGACAAACGAATCGATAGTACGGTGCAAACGTATATGCACAAATGTATGCGTATGTCTCTGTCCGCTAACTAGATCGAGTGCATGAACAATTTTACAGCTTCAGAATAACTTAATAGTTTACACTGTCTATTTGTTCTATTAATAACAATTTCATTGCGTACTTAATTTATAAGAAAAACAATTTAAATAAACTGAAATATGTTTAACCAATGTAATATTATTTTAAACATTTTATTAGAACAGTTTTTTTATGAAACGAAATTTAAAAATCTTGTAAATCGATTGGCTATCTTTGGGCTACTCGAACAGCAGCTGCTCATCGAACGGTTTATTCGTCGCAATAGATAAATTCTGGTATTTTGAGAAGATCCATTAAAAAAAAATCTATCGATCGTATTACATCCATACGTTTAATGGGAAAACATTATTTTTTCTTTATAAAAGATTTACCTTCCGGGAAGAAGTTTTGCTATTTTTGCCCACTGATTTCCCCATTCTTTATGTGCTTGATAAATAACGTTATCCTCATGTTCTGTCCAGGCTGTCTTTTTTATGTTCGGATTTAAATGGTTATGCCATCTCTCCCGACACTGTTTTCCTATTCTTCCTTTCAAATGCCGGGCAATCAAGGTCCATTTTTTAGGGCCGTATTTTTTAACGAGTTCTATAACTTTTTCATCTTCCTAAAAGTAAAAATTAAATGATGTTATCAATTCAATAATTATATGGTCTTGTATAATAAAACTTGGATGAAGCCATGAACATGGCTAATGGAAAATATTCCACAAAATTTAAATCTACTCAAGTTGTTAATGGTTAACAGAAGTTCAGTGAGCACGGCGAGCCGCGTTCGATGTTACATTCTAATGAACAACACTTACTTCTTTGGTCCAAGGACCCTTTACTAATTCTGGGTTGACAACTTTCGTCCATCTTTGTTGACATTGTATATCCGATCTGTCAGGAAAATGTTGTGCTATTAATTCCCATCTCTCCTGATATTCTTCAACCAATTCTTTCAGCCTATTATCCTGAAAAATACAAGAAAAAAATAATACCATATGGTAATAAAAAGAACTTACACTCATTATGTTTATCAAACTACGTGGCAATCTTTTTCATAAAGGTCTATGTACTGTGTACTGTACAGGATGGTACAAAGTACCGGAATAACTCGTCGGGAATGGATTTCTTGAAAATGGCAAAACACAAAAGTTGTAAAAATTTTCTGTGGTTATAAAATAGGCATATTAAATTCGATTGCTTACAATCCCAAGTGCGTTCGTGACTCCCCTCATACCTTTGCGCCAAGGCGACCCCCCGAGTTGAAGGGGGTTCAAGTCAAACTCCTCAGCAGTTCACTTGTGCGCTCTTTCAATTATGAAACTGAATATAGAACAGATGTTTTCTAATAGATAATGTTTTTGTCATTAAATCATTTAAAACTCTGAACATGCACACACTCATTAAGCCTGACAAGGGGAATTGCAGCACAGTTAAGAGTCCAATATTTCATGGTGTTGAAAAACACTCCTACATTTTTGACGCCTAGGTCAATACATATTCTGATATTGTGAAATTGTGATACGAAAGCTTATGCACATTTCATGTTTAAAATAGGTATGTATATACATTTAATAACAGTCCGAATCGCCTTCTGTTTTAGATATTTTAATTAAAACTAACTTCGTTCTTTGATCTTTTACCTCTTGATAAAATTTAACATTATCTTATTTACAATGGTTATTAGAATTACGTACTTCTTCTTTACTCCATCGTCCTTTATTGATTGCTTTCTTTGGTCTTACTTGTTTTATATCATCAGTATTGCATGATTCATCAGAATCTTCATTACCAGTATCACTTTCTTCCTTTACATTTCTGAAACAAAAAAATATTTGTATTAAATCGTTAAAACATAAAATTAATCTTACAAAATATACTGTAACAAAATAGACAGATTCCATATATATAATACTATAAAGGTCAATTTGTAAATACATCTAAACTACATATTTTTAAATTATGTAAGAAACCCATATTACACGATAACTAGGGTATGTTTTTTTTTTTATAAATGTTACAATTTTATTTCTGGGTAACGACTTAGATTACATTTGATCATAAACTAGTATTAGTTGTCACATGCTTGCAGACTTTCGGTGGTCCAATTTCCTGTTATCAAATTAGTCATGTTGGAAGTTACTCTCACCAACGGATTTTTTGTTTATAAAAATTGCAACGGTCTCTGTTGGTATATGCATATGTTTATGTTGAAAGTTTTATAGTAGGTAATTAATATTCTTTTATATTTACCAAAAATTAATCTAAATGTATTTTTGAAACTAAAAGCAAAGGCATGTTTTGTAAACATGCATAAATACTTCTTTACCACCATAAAACATATTGCCGTAAATAATGGTTTTCTCCCCTCAGTCGTAGACAAACTCTTACTTTCTAAACAAAAAAACATCACTTGTAAGTTACTATATACCCCATCCATTAACATTGTCGACACACAGAATACTATTTACGCCTCCGTCAAATTTATTCACTCGCTTAGTAACAAATTTAAACATGTTTTGAAGAAAATGAATGTAATTCTGATCGAAAATAACTGTTATAGTTTAAAATATCTTTTATCTAAGTATAAACCTAAGGTAGATATTCTACAAAAAAGTGGTATTTATAGGATTCAATGTAACACTTGTGATGCTTTTTACATTGGTAAAAGCAGTAGAGCCATAAGCTTAAGAATCAAAGAACATATGTACAACATCAATAAAAAAGACAAAAAAACAGGTTTCTCCGAACACTGTACCTCTCTTAATCATAATTTAGATTTGAATAACATCAAAGTCCTTCATAGTGGTATAAACAAAAGTAATAAATTGTCCCTTTTAGAGAATCTTGAAATTAAAAAAGCTGTTTCACAAAATAAGAATATTGTTAATAACCAAATAGAATTAAGTTTTAATGACTCCCCACAACTTCTTGTAAATGTTTAACTATAAATAGAGTTGTATTAGTTTTAAGCTTTGCCCACTCCCGAAACCAACTCCCTACCCCAACCTCTCCACATCTATCCGGGATGTTAAAACCTCACGGTTGAAAATCCCCTCTCGAGGAGGGGTTTTAGTCGATAGGCGCCTCGGCGAATCCGACACTACCTCCCTCCCGGGGGAGGTGTCTTTTGAAGATTTCCCCTCCTCGAGTATAAACTAAAAACAAAAAAAAAAAAAAAAATTTTAAGCTTTAGTATAAGATTTACTCTATTCCTCTGAAAATGGTCGCGTGACCGAAACTTGTCAGGAGTTTTCAATAAAATTTGGTGAAACTACCCTTAATGTTTTATTTTAATTGTCTTTACTTCTTTATGAGGCAATGTGTTGACATGTGCACGTTATCTTGAAGACACCCTCCTCTTAATAGTTTGATGTTTTAAAATATGTGTAAGAAACTAGAATTCATTCCTCTCTGCACAAAACTGATATGCAGACGTTCCTTGTGTCAAGAATAAAATAAAAGAAAGTAAATTAAAATTACAACGGTGTTTTATTTTAAATAATAAAATAAGACCTATATTTCAATAGTTTATGTATAAAACCAACAAATGATGCAGAGATGTTGATGTAGACGAATAACTGATTATTCGTGCACGAGCAATGAAAACGAATAAACGTATACAACAAATCAAGTGTTTTAATGAAAAGGCCCTTCCCTTCCTATAGTCTCAACCGTCCTCTTGAAAATCCGTTAATGGATATTTGCGCTAAGATTGGTTGATGGCTTAAATGATGGTTTGAAGTGTTGGTGAGGGTAGTATTTAATGCAAGGCCCGCCAAAGTTGAGACAGTTCCGATAAAATTCACAATTCGGGTAAAACTAATGTTAAATTGGACCTTGGACATGTCGCCAAACTCTAGACTTATCAAATGTTTGAGTTAGAGGCCCGTTCGCGACAGGGCAAGGTGCTGGAACCGCGAGGAAATGTAGAGGAAAGGGGGACTTACTCTCAAACCTTTAAAGAGATAACGCGAACATTATCAGTTAATGAGTACTGGACTTTTGATGTAATGTTATAATACAGAGTGTCCAAAGCATAATTGGAGTGTTTACAGTGTTTTACACGATTTTTCAAAAAACATAGACACCTTCGATGGAGAACGAGGCCCGTCGGAGGCGAGTCAATGGTTGCAACAGATCGATAGTGCAGCGACGCTACATTCGTGGTCCGATGCATTCATGGTGGATACGGCAAGAAGTCATTTAAAAGGGGCAGTGATATTTTGGTATAAAAACAGGGCAACCAAAATAACAGGTTGGTTTAGCTTTCGGGAAGCATTTAAGCGAACGTTCCTGCCAAAACAGAACAAGAGCAATATGTGGAAGAAAATGCAAAGAAGAAACGAGAACTTGTAGTATCTATAGTAGTTTTGAGTTGGAAGGGCTTGCCATTGTAGCAGCTCTGGATAGGTTTAGAGTTTACCTGTTAGGGATACCCTTTACAATGAAAACAGACTGTAACAGTATTAAACGTTACGGAATCGTTAGCGAAGCTCATCGAGAGCTTATGCATTTAGGAGTCAACAAAACATTAGACAAAATCAAAGAATGTTATTACTTCCCAGAAATGCGCGAAATAACAAAGTTTGTTAATCGTTGTATTAATTGCCTTTACTATAAGGCACCAAGAGGCAAACCACCTGAATACTTACATCCGTTAGAAAAAAGAAAATTACCCTTTCAAGTTATACATATAGACCATTTAGACCCTTTTCCTATAAGTACGCGTCATGCAGGAATTTATTATTACCTACGGTAAACCTGACAGAGTCATTAGCGATCGAGGTACTTCATTTACTGCTGAATTTAAAAACATTTGTAGACAATAATATTGAGCACGTGAAAAATTCATCATCTACGCCCAGGGCCAATGGCCAAGTAGAAAGAATTAATAGCATGATTATCGCTTGTACGGCAACAAGCATGTCAGATCTAGAAGGGTCGTCTTGCGATCACCCGTTGTGGAACGTACAGTGGGTGCTCAATAATGCAATCCATAGCGTAACTAAAAGATCACCTTTTTGTCTGGTAAATTCATATGAACGAGGTGGTATTCATGGTAACCCGTTGACTCGAGAAATCCGCGAATTAAATTTAGAAAGAGGCCCTGTGATTGTCCAAGCACCGATGTCGGAACTATTGGAAAATAATAGAACTAAAATGGCCAATAGGTTTAACAAGAGTATGCGAAGGCCACCTACATACTATTCAGGGGACATTGTTCTGGTTCGTTCAGAAATTCCAACCACGGGTCAAAGCAGAAAACTGGAACCAAAATATCGCGGACGTTACGAAATTGTAAACTCATAGGTAACACCCCTGCCACACTATGCTCATAGCTCTACTCCTCACGCTGTCGCAATGTTGCCCTCGCTGGCCACACTCCACTACTCGCGCAATTAATCGCGACGCTCCGCATTTAGTCGTTTCTTGCGTTGCAAAAATTTACGCGTGATGAGGTACTACTACTACTACTCCTTCGAACGCTCCAATAATAGTAAATAATAATAGAACTAGTAATAAGTTCGCGCGATTATGTGGCCAGTCACTCGCACTCATATTGCCGGCCCTTTGACTCGTGCCCAAAATACCGACAAAACAGGGAGCGGTGGGCATGGCGAGGAGCATGACGTGCGGCAATACGAGTAATCTTGCCACACTACATCTCTGCCTCCTTTCCACGGTACTTCCCATGCCACTCGACGAGTGTGTGGCAGGGGCATAATGATAGATAGCTAGTACAAGATATAGAGGGAGAGCAGCAAAATAATCGATTTTATACAATTGTGTCGGTAAATAGAATTAAGCTTGTAAGATCTAAAAGATCAGTCATTAGAATAATGAAATCAATACGTATGTCTAACTCAAAATGTATTGGGATAGGTCACTTGTCCTAATTAAATTTGTATTTGTATTCGTTTGTAGAACTGTTTGTATCGATATAGCTTTTATGTTTACTACTTTACTTTTGTGTGCATGTGTAACCCAATGTATTGTACAAGGTTAAGGTCCAATATTGTTTGTGTATGATGTATTTATGTTGTTGAGGACGAGAACCTGTCGGTATGGCCGAACTGTTACAATTTTATTTCTGGGTAACGACTACACGACGATTACATTTGATCATAAACTAAAGGGTGGGCCATCTATATCTTGAATTATAAATTAGCAATGAGAATAAGAAAAATTGAATTTTTTATTATTTATTTTATTTCATATGATACTATGTATATTCCGATTAAGTATGGAAAATGATTTCATTCAAGTGGCCACCTCGGCTAGTCCGGCAGTAGCCCATCCTGGACCACAAATTTTCAAGCACTATCTATATCGACAGTTTGCTGCTCCATTTGAGCGATTTGAGCTTGAATGTTTTGTTTTAAGTGCCCAATTGTTTGAGGATTGTCTGCATAAACTTTATCCTTCAATGCGCCCCAAAGAAAGAAGTGTAGTGGTGTTAAATCGCAGCTTCGAGGTGGCTAATTGACATCTTCGAAACGACTAATTACGCGATTCTTAAACTTTATGTGCAAAAGGTTGATAGTGAGCGCGGCTGTGTGGCAAGTTGCACCGTCTTGTTGAAACCAGACGTCATCGAGATCGATGTCTTCCAATTCCTGCCACACAAAAAGTCAGTTATCGTACCTCGATAGCGTTTGCCATTGACCGTAACGGCGCGATCAGCCTCATTCTGGAAAAAAAGGGTCCAATCACGCCACCACTCCAAAATCCGCACCACACAGTGACTCGGTCCGCCGGACCGGGTCCGGATGCATGGGCTTATTTGCAACGACGTGTAGGTTTTCCGTGCCCCAAATCCTACAGTTTTGCTTGTTGACATAACCGGCAAGGTGAAAATACGCTTCATCCGAAAAGATTATTTTTCTTGCAAAATCAGTATCATCGTTCAACTTGTTTAAAGCCCAAATAGTGAAGCGAAAACGTTGTTGATGGTCAACTTGCTTCAACTCCTGAATGAGTTGGACTTTGTACACATACATACCAAGATCTTTGTGCAGTATCTTCCTTAAAGTGGTACGACCAATGTTGAGAAGTTGACTTCTACGCCGAGTTGATATTGACGCGCTAAGACGCACACTTCCGGCCACAGAAGCGATTATTTCAGGTGAACACTTAGGATGAGCATGTGGAATATGTTTCACGTCCACCAGCATTCCACTTTTGCGCAATTTATTTAAAACTTAAAATTTTGTTTAAAACAATGGTGATTTGTTTTTCTTACGGCTGTAAAAGCCGCAGTGAAAGATATGAACCAGGAATCACATTTCACAGGTAATAATTTTACGTAGTAGGGTTAAGCAAAGTAAATCGCGTTTATTTTGTTTATTGTTTACATACTACTTAAAATGTTATGATTATGATTATAGAGCGGACATGATAAGTTTTTTCACTGGAATTAATTTGCTGTAGTAGCAGAGATGTGCGCGTTGTATTTTGTTTATTGATAATTAATTAAACAAATTTTCATTCTTAAGTTAGCCCCCCCGTCATCGATATTTTTGTTTTTTATCTCTTAAACACATGTGTTTTTATTTATTATTGATTGTTCGATCATTATTGGCGATTGTTCGTTCTTAAATAATGTTTATTTATTAATTATTCGATATTTTTAAATAGTATTACCTCATCTCCTTATGCTGCGCATGCGCTAACGTGTATAGTTCTTATCTATCAACTGTCATATTGTTTTGATTTGCAGAATAAGTTCAAATTAAATTTGTTATTAAATTTCAGAAGAAATAATTCACATCGTAGTGTCGCAGGTGTTTGTAAAAATAATTCAAAAGAGGCGAATTTTTTTGTTTTGGTTTCCGAGGAATTCAGAAATCAAAAAAAGTCAGTTCGCAAATGCTATTAATAAGTGGGATCCTAAAAACTTGGATATTTTAAAACCAAACCTATTCATTTTTGTATTTGTATTTATTTTCCAAAAAACAAAATATGTTCATCATTATAATAACTATTACTGTAGGGCCATTTAAATTAATTTTTTAAGTTAGGTTACCTAATGTTGGTGTACCTATACAGTATAAAACTTAAAAAATTTTAACCTGATTGGATAAAATTATTAAAATAAATAGTAATCTCTGAAAGACAAATAACTTGAGAAATAACAATCAGCAAGTTTTGCTTTCAATTTTTTTAATTCATGTTGGTCCAATCCATTCAACTGCAGCATGTATGTGATATGAGCTGGTATATTTGTAAAATGCCTGTCTGACTTCTACAGGAATAAGATTAAATTAATATTTCTAAAGACTATTTATGTATTGTACTAGATGTCCGTGGAAATTGTAAAGACACACTTGGTATATAGAATACCAATTTTTAAGTGGAAGCTCTCCGATAGTATTACTATCTATCTAGAACTGATTATGACAAAGTTAAATTAATTTGTAATTATTCCTGTATATGTATATATTTTCATAATTGCATTTCTCAAAATTTGGCTAATGCAAATTGTTTAATTTCTAGGATCGCACTTATTAATAGCATTTGCGAACTGACTTTTTTTGAAACCGAAAAAAGAACAGTTCGCCTCTGAATTATTTTTACACACCTGCAACACTACGTTGTGAATTATTTCTTCTGAAATTTAAAAACAAATTTAATTCAAACTTATTCTGCAAGTCAAAACAAACAATATGACAGTTGATAGATAAGAACTATACACGTTAGCGCATGCGCCGCATAAGATGAGGTAATACTATTTAAAAATATCGAATAATTAATAAATAAACATTATTTAAGAACGAACAATCGCCAATAATGATCGAACAATCAATAATAAATAAAAACACATGTGTTTAAGAGATAAAAAACAAAAATATCGATGACGGGGGGGCTAACTTAAGAATGAAAATTTGTTTAATTAATTATCAATAAATAAAAGACGAACAAACAATTTTAATGAACGAACAATAAAGAACAAACAACGAACATTCCACTAAAAAGAAAATAAAATCAAAATTCAACACAAGTGTGGCTAACTTATTCGAGCCCTCTCACCAACGGATTTTATGTTTATAAATATTGCAACGGTCTGGATCGACCTTTGAAAACCCGTTAATGAATATTTGCGCTAAGACTGGTTGATGGCTTGAATAATTTTGAAGAAGACTCGATGATTGGTTTGAAGTGTTGGTGAGGGTAGTAATGCAAGGTGTTTTTTAGTGAAATTTCAAAATTAATGAAATAATACCCATTAGTTGTTGTTGAAAGTTTTATAGTAGGTAATTAATATTCTTTTATATTTACCAAAAATTAATCTAAATGTATTTTTGAAACTAAAAGCAAAGGCATGTTTTGTAAACATGCATAAATACTTCTTTATGAGGCAATGTGTTGACATGTGCACGTTATCTTGAAGACACCCTCCTCTTAATAGTTTGATGTTTTAAAATATGTGTAAGAAACTAGAATTCATTCCTCTCTGCACAAAACTGATATGTAGACGTTCCTTGTGTCAAGAATAAAATAAAAGAAAGTAAATTAAAATTTCAACGGTGTTTTATTTTAAATAATAAAAATAAGACCCATATTTCAATAGTTGTTTATCAAAGAAACTGTAATTTTATTGATAACGTATGTACAAGTACTCATCTACATGCCTAGTCGAGAAGGTACAAAACGACACTGCTCTCAGTAGTTTTTTTCCAAAACGCTTCGAAGCCTGGTTTTATAACGGTCACGTCCGGTTCCGCCGAACAGACTTTTACTTCCAATACATCTTTGGACCCTTAGCAGATACATTTTGTCCCTTCTTGTCAGTCGGCTAAACGTATATAGAACTAACTTTAAACGAATAGAATAACATACAGGGTGGTACCAAACACACTCCCCCCATTGAGAATACCTAAATGAACAATAAAAAAAAAACGCATGCATTTCTTAACCTAATGTCCTAATGTTCTTACAACTATCAATCGGTAATGGCGACAACTGTTTGACACTTCGTTTGAATTCACTCCCGCCACTACACAGTTACGGCACGTATCACACCATCTTGTCCTGGATGTGTCTTAGTTACTCGGGCCAAACGCCACTGCATAGGAGGAAGATTGTGGTCTTGTAGTAAAACAATCGATCCCTCTTCGTAGTTTAGGGATCCAGAAGTCCATTTACTCCGTACGTTCAATTCGTTAAGGTACACCTTCTCCAAAAATCCTGCCTCAATTTTTGTAGGTGCTGCCAAGTCGATAAGCGGTTTGATAGTGTGCTCTCGAAGTCAGGGCTAATCATGCTCGTTAAACTAACACCAATTAGAAAGTGTGCGGGTGTTAGTACAAGGATATCGTTTGGATCAGTGGAAATTGGCGTAAGAGGCCGTGAGTTTAGAATGGCCTCTGCTTCGGCTGTAAATGTATTAAATTCTTCTAGGGTAAACAAAACATTAAGACAATATAACAGAAAAACACTTGTAAAAGTTACAAAACTTTATTGAAATGTCACAATACTATTTCACCACACAGTGGCTTCCTCAGGTGGAAAGATATAAACTTAAAACTAAATACAAAATCCTTAAATACTAAAAGGAAAGGAGAGGGTGTGGGGTGAACAATTAACATTAGAGGTTGAGTAATGGAGAATTATTTACGTCTAATTGGTCATTTAGAATTAAGCCAAGTTTATTTAATTTGTTGATTTCCATACATTCTAAAAGGTTTAATTTAAGTCCTTTATTTTCTACATGTAACAATTTAAAATCAGTACTAAAATTATGCGAATTTTCTAATAAATGATTAGCGTAAGTGAAATTAGTATTTTTATTTTCAAAACATTTTTTGTGTTCTAGAATCCTATCCTTAAAACATCTGCCAGTTTGTCCTATATAAGACTTATTGCAACTACCGCAATTTAATTGATAAATACCGGACTTATTTTCTTTGCTAGTTTTATCTTTATTGTTTTTTATGAAAGAACCTAACGTGTTATTCGTTTTATAGGAGATAATGGATCCTGAAAATTTGGAGATTTGGTGACCTAAACGTTTCGAAAATTGACCTAGGTGGGATAGAGAATTGTATGTTTTTGAGCTTTTATTCTTGTTTTGAGGATAAATTAGGTTTAAAGTTTTTTTAAATATTTTATTATTAAGTAGATCAGTTAACGAAGGAAGTTTGGTAACCGTTATTGACAGCAATAGTGAAAATTCTATTAAGTTCTTTTTTATAATCATCAGGTGACAAGGGTACAGTGATAAGCCTATGTAGACAAGAATGAAAAAAAGCTAGCTTATGTGATATGAGATGGCAGGATTTAGAATTAATAATGGTATCAGTATGAGATTGTTTATGGTAAATGGAAAAAGAATGTTTATTGTTTAATTTTCTTATCGTTAAGTCTAGGAAATTGATCATTTGGTTTTCTTCTAATTCTAACGTAAATTTGATTTTTGGATGGAGTTTGTTTAGAAAAATCAAAAAAAGTTGTGAGTTGTCTTTCTGTACCATTAAAACATACAAGAATGTCATCTACATACCGGTACCAATATAAACAATTTTTGAATAGATTATTTTGTGTTATTTTGTTTTCGAGAAAAAAAATCTCTGCGAGAAGGGGGCTAAATGGGTTTCCCATGGCGAGGCCATTAGGTTGTTCATAATACGTATTATTGAAAATTATGTAGTTTTGTTCTAGGCAAATATTTAGTAAAGTAATTTCATTAATAATTACGAGATTTACATTATTGTCAATTAAGTGGGTTTTGACTATTTCAATTACCTCTGAAGAAGGAATGCTTGCGAATAGGTTACATACACCGAATGAGGCTAATTATTAGGAACAGATAAACTAGAAATTTTTTGAATTAAATCTAACGAATTGTTCAAAGAAAAGGTTGATTTGAAATTAGTAAATTATTTGATTTTATTTACCAAGAATTTTGACAATTTCGTACAAGGCGCTTGAATATAGGAAACTTCAGGTCTTATAGGGTAATTATCCTTATGAAGTTTGATAAGGCCATATAATTTAGATGGTTGAGGGTTCATAACTGTCATAGAATATTTTTGTTTATCGTTGAGAAACGAAAAAGAATTGCTAAGAAGTTTTTTTTAAGGTTAACTGATATTTATGAGTAGAGTCTTTTTTTAAAACTAAGAAATGGTTTTCAGATAAGAACGTTTTTACTTTTGAAATGTAATCAGATTTTGACATAGCAATAACCGTATTTCCTTTGTCTGCCTTAGTGAATAACACGTCATGATTCTTGGATATTAACTTAATTGATTTAGCAATTTTAATTTCCTTATTGTGAAATTTAAAGACAATAGAGTTCTTGAAATTTTTAAAAAAATTTTGGATGGTATATTTTTTATCTAAACCTACGTTTAAAGAGTTATTGTTATTTCTTAAAGCTAATTCTGCTTCTACCGCTAATTTATCTAAAGAAACATTATCTAAAATTGGAGCTAAATTATAATTAAAATTTCAATCAAGTTTTGTAACTTTTACAAGTGTTTTTTCTGTTATATTGTCTTAATAATCGAGTTACAAGAATTAAAAGCTTCGTCAATTACTTAAATAAACAAAACATTGTTGACTACACGTTTGAAATGCCGTTTAAATGACTTTACAGTGGATTCCCATAAGGCTCCGAAATGAGGCGCGTGGGGAGGTATGAAATTCCACTGTATCCCTTTTTTGCACGAAAAATTATCAACGGTCTGTTTATGGGCGTCTGAATTAAAAAGAACGAACAGCTCCTTCAACTCATTACTTGCGCCTACAAAATTGGTGCCATTATCAGAGTACACTATTTCCGGAACCCCTCGTCTCGCCATAAAACGACGGAAAGCTCCCAAAAAAGCTTCTGTTGTTAAATCAGTGACGCTTTCTAGGTGCACCGCCTTGACAACCAAGCACACGAAAACGGCGACGTATATTTTGACTTTTGTTCGACTGCGATGCTTCTTTTCTTTTATGTAGAAAGGGCCGCAGTAATCTATGCCTACATTGCAAAATGGTCTGGCTGGTGTCACTCGTACCGAGGGCAGATTACCGATCAGATAATTCACATTTGGTGGGTTGGCTCGAAAACACGTCACGCATTGTCTAATTATTTTTCGGACTTGGTTGCGCCCGTCAACTATCCAAAAATTTTGTCTAGTCGCGTATAATGTAGTTTGAATACCTGAGTGCAAATTGCCTAAGTGCGTATCCTTTATAATTGATGAAATGAAACGCTTTTGTTGAATTTCCAGCAGAGACTAACTATATTTAATGTTAAAAGTTACACACACGGTGCACACAAGCAACCGTCTTATCCCGTAGACTAAACATCTAGCGGATATGAGAATATCAATACATTACGTAATAAGGTAATATATTGTGTTACATTTAACACTCCCACTAACACAAAATATTACCCCAAATCAACAATTCCTAACTTATCTAAAAACTTATAATGTTTAACCGAACATAAGCTTTTTGTTAAAACATCAGCAGGCATATCAGCTGTCTGTAAATATCTTAAATCTATCAATCCCTCAGAAATGACTTCCCTAACAAAATGATGGCGTACATCTATACAGGGTGGTTCTGATATAAATACGGATTTTTGGAGGGTGTCAACTAGATGCAATATGTAATCGAATGGTCACTACAGCAGCGCGGTGAAGAAACAAAAAAATTTTCAAAATTTTTGAAAAACATCTTAACATGAATTAATTTGAATACGGTCCTGTGCGTTTTCGCTTTCACTTAAGCAACACATTTGGCAACTGTCACAAAATTCTGATGAACTAAACGCCATTTTCGAACACACTTGTTTACGTTACAGTAACCGAGTAACCTCATTCACCGTCAGCTGATTGAAGACAGCGTTGCCACTACACACGACCAGGTCAATCGAGGACACGTTTTACACAGGACCGTACTCGGTTTTGCCTGTATTTTCACATACGTTTTTCTCGAAAACGGTAAACTTTAGGACCTGCGAAGTTTTGCTTAATTTTCTTATTTTCTACTGCCCTATCACCTCCTTAAATATCCGCAGTTATATCAGTAACACCCTGTATGTTTCGATCTTTTGTGAAACACAGGATTTACAGACAACTTCTGTGCACTTTGACTATCGTAAAATATTAGGACAGCATTTAAAATTCCTGTCAATTCTTTTAGAAGATTTCTCAAATAAATAGCTTCCTTTGAAGCGTCTGAAATCGCCATATACTCGGCTTCAGTGCTTGATAGGTGTCGTGCCAGATGCGACCGTGCCGGATGCGACCCGTGCCACAAGCGACCCATCAATTTGCCGCCGTGCCACTAGCGACCCAAGGACTTTATTTATAACTAAAAAACTTTTTGATTTGTTTGAAAAGCTTTAACAAAAATGTGGCTATGTATAAAAGAGAAGAAAAGCAAGTGTCACGGAAGGGTCAAGACAACACTGCAACATGAAATAATACCGGGCACTACTACGGAGCATTCATGTGTACCAAATAAAGCGGAGTTGGATGTCAACAGAGCAAGGCATAACTGTAGAAAAAGATCAAGGGAAGGTTAGGTTAGGTTAGGTTAGGTTAGGTTGAAGAAATGTTTGAGTGCATTAAGTTATGTAAATAAGTTAGAATAAAAAACCAATACTCGACAAGACTACAAACCAGTCGTATATGTAATTAGCTATTCTAATCTCTAGGCTAATATGGAGCTCTGGCAGACTGTACATGTATTTTAAATGGTAAAAACACTAACTCAATATACGAAATGTAAAGTAAGTAATATCGCACACCGTAACAATTCATCTCTCAAAACAATGGGTCGCATGCGGCACGGTCAGCTACAAGCAGGGTCGCTACAGCCACGATTTTTGATGGGTCGCATGCGGCACGGTCGCATCCGACACGTAACCGCTTGATAGGGCAACCGTTTTCTGTTTCCTGCTCTCCCAGGATACAGCAGACCCGCAAAGTTTAAAACAATATCCTGTAAACGATTATCTATCATTTACATCGCTTGCCCAGTCAGCATCCACGAAACCTTGAATATCAATTTTATCGTCATAGAATTTCAACCCGTAATGTTTAGTTTTTCTTAAGTATCTTAAAATATAAAAGTCTTCCTCTAGCGTTCCGTTAAGGAAAGCTGTTGCTACATCTAAATGTGTTATGACCTAACCTAACCTGACCCGATTGCCGATTGGCGACAAAGGTTTGTAGTAAGTGAGGTGACGTTTTTATCCAGTGTATTGCTATTGTTGAATCAGTCCAGAATACAACATTGTTGAAGTCCATTTTTAAAGTGTCGACTGATTGTTTGTATAAACTCGCAAGTAGCTGAGCACCGCATAGTTCTAATCGCGGTAGAGTTATAGTTTTTAGCAGGGCTACGTGAGATTTACTGCAAGGTAAGTTACAAAATATCTGTCCGTCGCTGTCTTCCGTTCGAATGTAAACGCACGCACCGTGCCCAACCTGGCTTGCGTCGCAAAAACCGTGCAGTTGCACATTTATGGCGTTAGGAATTGTGATTTTCCTGTCGAAAGATACGAGTTTAATCACGTTTAAATTTTGACAAAATTTACTCCACATGCTGTGAACATCTAAAGGTACTGACTAGTCCCAATTTACTTTCAATTGCCATAGATATTGCATAACCTTCTTTGCATACAAGATAATTGGGCCTAGTAATTAGCGACTGATCAAGAGTTCTGACCGCCCTAGGCTAATTATGAGGACGCGCCCCCGCCAGGTGTGTTACGGACGGCTTAAAAAGTAATGTGAGTAGAGTAGCAGTGTAAAAATTTTAACATGGTTCATACTACCTATAAAAGTTTTCAGATCGATCTGCAAACGAAACTAACGTTGTCCTTTAATCTGCATGACATTCAACCTTAGGGTGGCAAACCATTTTTTAAGCTGACCGTACATAAAGGCAAAGTACCTCACGCATTATAAGACCAAAATCATGACAAGTGACTGCAGGCTACCAAGTAGAAAACCAAATCCATATCGTGTTTGGCCACATGACTTGTATTGGCTTAGTTTCTATAGACAACTTAGTTGCCATTGCCATTGACCATGAGCGTGGTCATCCAGTGTGTGAAGTTCTTTCGACTTGAGTATTTTTTAAATATTTACACTTCTGTTATTGTTAACAAAAAGAGGAGAGGCATCATACAAGTGAAACATTTTTGCAACTTACTAATGATTTATTTGAAAATTATAGTAATTAAGTAATTATTATTAGATTATACAAAAGTCCTTTTTCGTGCTTTAGCTTTTGCAAATCATTCCACAATTTTTTCAAACTTAATAGTTTGTAAAAAATCACTTTCTATGTACATTAGCGAGAGCGCTGCAAGTTTTTGCTAGCGGAGTGTGGAGCGCAAGTAAGTTTTTATTCTTTTAAGTGCTGAAAAAGACCTATCGCCGCTGCAGTTGGTAACACTCATTGTCAAAAAAATTATTAATATTATCTCCATATTCGGGAACATGCACTAACTATTAACCACACCGGGGAGTCCCCGCACATCGTTGATGTGTTTCATTGTGCGCGGCAAGCTGCGCTGAGTGCCTAGTGCGAGTTTTGTTTAATTCGCCTCACAGAAACGCGCGTATGCGTGAAGATTATTTTGTATGGGAATTTAAACAGTGCAACCTAGATGATAAAGAATAGAATACGATACAACCGATACAGAGTTATCTAGCGGCAAACGCGAAAACTAGGTTGCACTGTTTAAATTCCGAATTTCCCATACAAAATAAAGTTAAAACTTACGCCCGTTATTGCTAGGCGGATTAAACAAAACTCGCACTAGGCACTCTGTTGCCAACTCACCCACTCGCTCGACCACCGACCGATTCGAGTAACAAGTCAGTGTTTGTTTTACGCGCGCTTTTTAAAATTTCAAAATTTATTGTTAAAATCAGGGACTCTTTAGTTTTTGTATTTTGTCTCGGTCTAGTTGAAATATGTAGGGTAGATGCAATGATGCTAGATTAGTGCATGCGAAGACACGATTTCAGCGCCCCCCCGATCCTCGCGCCCTAGGCTGCAGCCTAATTAGCCTAAGGGTTAATCAGGCCCTGCTAGTAATCCTAACGGGTCAAAAATCCTTGCGATTTCTGATAAAATAACACGTTTTGTTATCGTATGACAACTTTGATTCGGACGCACTGAATATACAAAACGATCTGTTAGTGCATTCCATGAAATTCCAAGAGTTTTTAACGTCGAGTCTTTGTCAAAGTGATAGTTTGGATCGATTTGGTGTTTGTTAAGACCTTTCAGTATACGAGGTTCGTTCGCGGCCCATTGTCTTAGATTGAAACCTCCTCTTTGCAGCAGTGCTGTTAAATCGTCTCGAAGCGTGCTTTTTCGATTGTTTCCGCACCGGTAAGAACGTTATCAACATCGGATGTTAAAATGTTTGCGGCGGGGCTAATCCAAATGTAACCGTGTTTAATTCTAACGTAAGGACCTTTCCGTTAATCATCCAAAAAATTTTAAGGTATTGGTCGTCTTTTCGAACAATAACCTGCCGGTACATCTTTTCGATGTCTGCCATTAACACGTAAGTATGTTTACGACTACGAAAAACTAAGTCAAACAGATCCTCTTGAATTTTAGATCCGATCAGCAAAATGTCATTCAGAGACACACCGGTAGTTGTTCTTGCTGAGCCGTCAAAAACAATACGAAGTTTAGTAGTCGCGCTCGTTTCTTTAAACACTGCATGGTGCGGTAAATAGAAACCTTCGATTCCATTATCGTCGTCCTCGTTAGATACAGTCATATGACCGAGTTTTAGGTATTCAAGAATTACGTCCGAATATTGTTTTTAATTCGGGATTTTGTTCTAGTTTTCTCCATAAAGAATTGAAACGTTTTAAGGCCGTGAATCTTGAATCACCTAGTGTTGCATGATTTTCTTTAAACGGTAATGCTACAATAAATCTCCCGCTATTATCACGTATCGTATTTTTTATGAAATGCTCTTCGCAAGCAGTATCTTCTGCGGACATGTGGGCTGCGCTGACAGTTCTTCGAGTTTCCAAAATCGACTTAATTCCGTTTGTAAATTTGATACGATGCATGATAACGTATTTGGTTGTTTTAAAGGTTCCACGGCACCTCCCACAACCCATCCTAATCGCGTTTTTTGCATGTACAACGCGTTTTCATTATGAGATAAGTTTATTTGTCCGATTTAAAAAAGAGATAATGTGGGGCCTGCACCTAAAAGAATATCAACCGGAGCCGGCTTATGAAATTCCAGATCTGCGAGTTTTAATTTAGGTGGTATTGCAATGTTATCTCGCGGAATCGTTTCACTTGGTACAAGACCAGAAATACATGCAACAGAAAGAAAGCTAAACGTTTTTTGGAAATCATTATATAACGAGCCTATCTTTAAGGAAACTAAATACTTCGTGTACGTATTTAGATTATCTAAAGCTCCGACAGGAATGGGACATCGTTTTTTAGGTAAATTCAGTTTATTTACTAATTTTTCCGAGATGAAATTAGCCGTTGAGCAAGTATCAAGTAAAACACGCGCTCTTAAAACCCTGTTTTCACTATTAAAAACACGTACCAGCGCGCTGGTTATTACTTGACGGAGTTCTTAATGTCATACTTGAATGTTCCACCTCTGTCGGTATTAATTGTCAATTTTGATAGTTTGTATGTTGCTCGTCCTCCTTGACTTCATGCAATAATGTATTGTGTGGTCGATTGCAAATTACACAATTACCAAATTTACACGTGCGTTTGCCATGAGTCCGGAGACAATTAACACATAACGCGGCGTCGTTAACTATCTGAATTCTTTTTGGTATTGTCATGCTTCGAAATTTTCCACATTTGTACAGAAAGTGTTGTCCTTCCTGACAAGCGGGACAATTTTTACCTGTGGACGTAACAAAGACTTGTTTACTGTCTCTGGATTGCTTCTTTTTTTCGAAAGATAAAGATTTACTACTCATTGGGATCGAATTATTCGGCTTAACGTTAGTGTCATTTTCCAGTTTTCTTAACCGTGTAGCTGTTTTATAAAGAAACGCTATCATAGTACCTATTGTCGGAAACTCACCGTAAGGAAGAAACTCTTCCCATTTTTCCATCGTATTTCTATGTAGTTTACCTTCTAAAATTTGAATAGCCACTTCGTCCTTCTGTTCATAACCTAACATCTTTAATGATTCCAAATGTTGTACCGCTTTATCAACAAGAGCTGTTAAACCGTCAGCTGTTTCCCTGGTTTGAACAGGTAAATTAAAGAGTAAATCTAGGTGATGCGAAACTAACACCCTCTCGTCCGCGTACGCATTCTCGAGCAAATACCAAGCGCGTTTATAATTTTGATCGACTATTGGTAAAACTTTAATTTTGTTCGCAGCTTCGTTAGTTACTGCGGATTTTAGATATTGCAATTTTTCAACGATTGTTAAATCGGTACGATTGCGTATCACTGATTTAAAAGAATCCTTAAACGACAACCAGTCCTCATAACGACCACTAAATGTAGGCAGTGAAGCTTGGGGCAATTTTACTTTATGCATAACAGTTACGTCCGTCGGCGTTGGTGTGGCTTGCGTCGGCGTCGCATCTGTGTGCATGACAGAGTTACTCGTTGTTTGCACCGTATTATTAGTGTCCCTTTTTAATGAATTTAAGATGTGCTGAGCTTCAGCTAAGAGATCTAAATATTGATCATACATCGCGAATCTATCTTCCTCGTACTTATTGTCTGTATCCAACGCTTCCAAATGATCTATTACTTCGTCGTAATTTTGAAAAGCATTTTTTAACGCATCTATTCGCAACACAAGTCGTAGGCTATCGGGCTGCTCGATTCTTTTAAATTCGTCAATAAATTTTGTAACGTTGATCAAATGACCTTTCAACGTAGCACGTTTTCTTACATACGCATTTAATTCCGCAGCAGGAGCCATTGTTTAAGAGGGTAAAAAGGACAATAATTGCACAAATTAAACTGGTGGTTGTAACTGTTAACGAGCCAACCTTGATTGTCCGCGTAGTCCTCCTTGGAGATGGCGATCGAATTTAGCCTTCCTTCAACGTGTTGATCCCGGGAATGTGCCTCTGCTCCTTGGTGACGCTTCCTTTGTAACTGCTGCTCCGTGTGAATATTAACTGTTTGACGCTTTCTTTGTTTTGGCACGAAAGTTAGGTACTTGCAGCACTCACAATCAGACACGATGTCCGTTTAGGAAGGTTTACTGTTTATTATTTATCAACGTTTCGATTTTCACGTTGATGTTTTCAGTTTAAGTACGAGTCGAATCGTTTTGTTTTAATCACTTCACGGATGAGTACTGAACTCTCGTATTGAATAATTGAATTGACGATTGCACGAATCACAATCCGGCTCGAAGGACCATTTTGTTTTTTAGTGAAATTTCAAAATTAATGAAATAATACCCATTAGTTGTTTATCAAAGAAACTGTAATTTTATTTATAACGTATGTACAAGTACTCATCTAAATGCCTAGTCGAGAAGGTTCAAAACGACACTGCTCTCGGTAGTTTTTTTCCAAAACGCTTCGAAGATTTTTTTTTAATTTGTTTTTTTTTGTGTAGATTATGAAAAAATATATAACAACTTTATTCGATTACTTGTAAAAAAATCATCAACAATTATGCGTGAATGAGTGCACTTGAACATTTAAAGTCCTGAAACCAATATAAGTTTTCATTTTTTTTTTATTTCCGTAATTTTTTTCATAAATCCGCCGTAAAAACGAAGACATTAAAAAAATTCATTGAAATCGGATGATTTTTCGATTTTCTAGAGCCAAAAAACTAGGGAACCGCGATAGTATAAAATTACCCTAAAACTAATTAAATACTATTAACAATTTTTTTTAAAATGAAATTTTAAATTACTAAGTCTATAGAGTTTTTCTATCAAATTATAGTGACATATTTAAATTCACTCACTTTGGTTTTAAAATCAATCAATGTCCACTTAAAAACTGCATTTACCAAAATATGAAGTCATTCCATATCCATATCAATTTTTCTATTTTTCCTTTTAAATTAACTTCTTCTTCTACTTGTTCTATCACTTGTATTATTATATTTACACTGCTTTTCTTAAAAAATCTTGAATTATTCATAAACTTAAATTCTTCTGGAAAATATTTGTTTTCTTCGCAACTAATAAGTTCTATTTTATTAATTATATTTTTCTAATTTTAATTTGTTTTCTTTTCATTTCAAAATTTAAAACGTCTAATATCAACAAATTCTCCACTACTTGGATTTTTCAAATAAAACAATTTTTTTTTAAATTCATACCATCTTGATTACCTACTATTATAATTTTGAAATGCTACAGTCTTATAAAAACAACTACCAAATCATTTTTTTTTTTTAAATTAAAATTAAATTATATTTGTCACAACTTTAAAATTTTAATAAACTTCTTAACGTAAATTAATAATACATAATCTTTTAATATATTTTTTTGTTATTTAATACATATTTTGGAACTTATTTCATTTTCTAAATTTGTTAATTTTTTAAATTTTATTGCATCGTTCTATCATCACAATATATATAATATAAAAAATAAGAAGAAAATTACGTAAAAAAAACGGAATACAGTACTATAAAATTCTAACTATAACACCAAACTTCAACAATTGGGTATAACCTGAAAAAAATGAAATAATGAAATATAGGGAAACGTAGAATACGCAATAAATAGTAAGCGAAGCATATTGATTCGTTTTGTAACGACTTTTCTAGTTTCAAATTTCTTAAGGAAAGTGGTCCATGATGTTTTTCCGTCGAACTTAGGTGGCTTCGTATATGCTTTCGATGAAATGCCGTGCCCGTTCTCCTGGTTCACACTTCTAGCTTCATTATCGATCTGTTCGGACATTGTCGTACATAGAAACCTTTCTTCTATTTCTCTAATTCGTGAATCTATTTCTTGAAATTTTCCTGCAAAATTCTGTTCTGTTTCGGCCAATTTTGCGTCGAATTTCTCTAAATTTTCCTTCAGTTCTTTTGAATTTTTGGTTAATTTTTCTTCGAGATTATCTTTCAGTTCTTCCAGATTACCTTTTAGTTCCTTTGAATTTTCGGTTAATTTCATTTCCAGCTTTTCTTTCAGTTTCCCTTCCAATTCCATTGAATTTTCCTTTAATTTCTTTTACAATTTCTGTTCCAGTTCATCCTCAAATTCGTAGGTATTCGGATCGAAACCTTCCCGTATCAAAGCTTTCTTGAGTCGCCCTTGTAAGGTGAGCTTGTTACCGGACGTATCTTCGTCTCGCTCCTCGAGTTCACTTTTCAGTTCGGCAACTTTCAACTACAACAACTTTTTCGGCATTTTGATGTATTTAACTATTTTTCCTCTACTAGAAAATTCTTTTTTTTTTTTTGGGGAATCGATTGGCTGAGCACCCCACACCTGACACCAATGTAACGACTTTTCTAGTAGAACTTATTTATTTAACGGATATTTATTTTACAACTATTTATTTAACACTTAAACACTAATAATAATTCAACGACTTATTTATATCACAAGGAAAATGCGTATTATATCACTCGGTATATCGTAGTTCGCTATTTATATTACTTGTTCGGAAGCTCACTGTGAACTGACTACTACTGGCCACGTCAACAGGTATTTATACTGATTAGGAACAATCCAGAAAGTTCCAGAATGAAATACTAGACTTTACTGGAGTGCTTATTGTGTTCGTCTAATTTATGGCCTTGTTTATCGTCATCAAAGCGCCGACCGACGCCGGCATTCTTTGAGCTCCGCTTATCTGCTGTCGGATCTCGTTGCCGCTATCGCACACATATACGCTTGTTATACTGGCCGCTCTCGCACACACATATACGCTCATTACAGTTTTTAAGATTCCGTACGAACAAATAGATAAACGCAACCCTTACGAGAACACACTTATACCAGTCTATCCGTCTTTCATAGGCAATTTGCCCCGAATCTACTAGATCGATGAAGTTGTGATACACATCCATATAAATTTCGGTGACCCTAAGCCGGGCGCTTAACATAAATAAATGTAGTTTGAATGTGGGAGTCGCCAAGGGGCAGGGGGAAGGATTAAAAATTTTTTACACTGTACATACTTATCAAATGAAAAGACTTGTTTTGTAGGTCACAGTACGTATAAGTATGAGCGTGACAACAGCAACAATTTTTTGCTTATTTATTTGATAGTATAAATTAATTCACTAAATAGTTTTCCATAGAAACCGAAGGCAATTTAGGAACATAGGCTTTCATGGCCGGAATCCATAACGACGAGACGAGGTATAATTTTCGCTCTCGTCAACACTGATCCACAGAAGATGTCAGCCTTAGTAGCTGACGAAACGTTTAGAAGCAATAATTCCAATCGACCACAGCCTATTAGTCCGAACGTGGTCTGAACCTTCATTTTACGAAGGTAATCTATTTAACTTACGCACATAATTGGTTGCAGTAGTTTACATCATATACATACAATACAATACAACTCATACAACCAATGTACAAAATGTATGTACGAGTGCGTTAGTATTTTTTCAAAATGAAAACGATTAACATAAAATGACTTTTTACTAATAATAATACTTCACAGCAATATATATGAGTTAGGGCTTTTATAACAAAACAATTGATATGATCTGTGCCTTTACAATTCAGGAATATTTATAAGCTAATATGTATGAAGGCATATCAAATAAAAACTAGATTTTCTATCTATATAAATAAATTTAATCTTGTTGGTATAAATAAAATATTGTAAGATCAATAAAATCTAATTTATTGACAAGGTTATATTTTATTGATCTTATAAGGTTATCTGTCATATTCAAATAATATATTCAAATCGATCTCTTACTAGAAATGAAAACAATCTTTGCTTATTATTAAAACGATACATCAGCGAACCTTAATAATTTTAGCACCCTTCAGTATAAAAGGTGTACGAGCAGGACATCAATCCCGAAATATTCAAAACAAACACACGCAAACGAGTATAGAACACGAGACTTAAACTTACCCATTGCTAGACATTGCTATTGTGAATCTTTGAATTAACCCCAGGTAAATCGTATAGAAGATCTAGGACACAATAAAATTCCCATACGGTGATGGGAAAAGTTAGAAGGGTGTCGTGTAAAAATCATGACAATGAGTGAATTGGAATGTACGTCATTTTTAAACTAATTAAAATTATAACATGTTCTAACAAAAAAAAAAAATGAGCCAGAAATTCTGGTTTCCATTTCGTTATAATTTTTTTTTAATTCAAATTTTTACCTTGTAGAGTTCCTCTTATGTAAACATTATTATTTCATTTCCATAACGTACTTACTATTTTTCAGCTTCCCACAAACTTTTGGTCGTTTTATCTTAAAATCTACTCTGTGCTAAATGTAACGCCTAAAGGTCATACAAGGATACAGTTAGTATGTCTTTATTTCACCCGACAGCTGTTTCGCCCTAATCTTTGGGGTTCAATCCAATAATTTACATTTTATACTACATTGGATATCATTTTCTTTGAACACTTACATGTAACTGACTTGGTCAAATGATTAAAGTCATATATACTTATAAGTATCTTAAATGTTAAATAATTCTTACTAATCGATTGATGTGTTGGAGGCGATGTATTTTATAAAAGAATCATGGAAGAAAGTAATTTCTACAACCATAAAGAATTGTTTCCATAAATCCGGATTTAATAAAGTTGAAGGTGATGCAACTGAGTTTGATCTTGAAGACTACCATTATCAGTACTTGCTAATTTGTTGAGAAGTATCAAAGTACTAAGACTAGTCTATGATAGAACAGTAGACGACTTCATAACTCTGGACACAAATTCAGTGACAGAAGACGAAAGTGTGAACATTCAGCTGCAAACTAATCATGAAAACAAGAGTGAAGGAGATAACAACAGTGAACCCGGGGATGAAGTAATGATGAATGATGAACGTAGCAAGAGAAGTTCTTGTGAAGAAGCCTTGAAAGTTCCCGAGTAGCAATAGTTACGCAAAACCGTGTAACTGATTAGGGCCGGATAAGGTATTATTGTGGCAGACCTTTTTACTATATCCTTAATTGGACCTAATTTGGCCCATATACAAATCGCCGTATTATGTATTTACATTTTAGTCCCGGATATAGATTGCCTTCATACTATCGTTTTATGGTATTATGGTTTTTTTCAAAAGTGGACCTAATATAACGGCGGATTTTAACCCATATTATTCAAAGTGATATTTTTTTAACGAGCTTTTCATGTCATTTTTTTTTATTATTTACTTATAGAAAATTGTTGAAAATTGAACTAAAACTTTTGGTAATTATACAAAGTAGAAATAAAACGCCTTATAACACTATAAAGTAAATTTATTGGTAAAAGCCAAATGCACATTTCGACTACGAAGTAGTCATTTTCAATAGTTTAATAGTAACTAAAATTAAACAAGATTTGTCCTATTTATACATATCTAAAATTAGGGGTAGTTATTGAAAAAACTCGAACAGAGGGTTGCTGTTGAACGGTAAATCGAAATTCATTAGGGAACTCTTAAATTTTTGAATATACATACTTTCATAAATTCTTAGATCTTTATAATTATTACACTGTTTTAAAAGTTCAATGTTATGGTTGATGGCATGTCCAGTATTAATAGCATGAAAGGCAACTGCAGATTTCTCCGAATTAGAATTTTTAAATGGTATAAATGCTCTTTTAAACGTATAGCTAAATTTCATTTAGTTAAACCTATATAAAATTTATCGCATTCTAAGCAGTTAATTTCATAAATTCCTCATGAAGTTTTATTGTCTTTATCTTTTGGATTACCTAAGAGACTTCCTAATTTATATTTGTTATTACTAAATACAGGTTCAATATCTAACTTTTTACTTATTCTCTTTATAAGTCCATTAAACTTTGTGTGAAAGATAAATTTTTGGTGTTATAGAGCGAGAAGTAATAACTAGCGCAACGATTAACAAATTTATTTACAATAAATATAAATGTCGCTCAGGTAGGATAAATTAAATCGGAAGTCGTATAAAAGTTGATGAGTTTATACGTTTGTAGCTGTAGACAAACTAACTTTAACTTTGAAAGAAGAAGTGTTAGGAAAACTAAAGAGGAGTTAGTTGCAAGAAAGGGAAACAGGGTGGTTTAAGAAGTGGTTAAAAATAAGGAAGGGAAACAGTAAGAAAGTGGTGAAATTTGTAATAGTTTTTACTAAAAAAAAGTAGAGAAAAGAGCATAGACCCCAAAGTACCAAATTAACCCATCATAAAATAGTAATTAAGAAGAAGCGAGAATATTAGGCGTCATGTGGTTAGTAACTGAATCGGAAATGTTATTAAGGATTAGTGGAAAGTACATGCAATTAAAGAATTATAGAAATTTGCGGAAAGAGGTTACAAGTATAATAAAAGAATAATAAAAGCGTCAAGACTACCTGAGCGGATCCAAAGTTACACACAAGTACACAAAATACACATTGAGGAAATATACAAAAATTAATAAAAAATAATATATAAAAAAATTGAACAAAATATAGTATCGCCACAGTACCCCCCTGCTAGTGATGAAGATCACGATATCTATTTGTATTGAAGGCGATCTGGAAAATGAACACGTCGGCCAGAGCGTGTGCGTGTCTGTACCGATGTGTTGTCCTGGAGGCGATCGTCGTTCTGGAGGCGATCTGTTGTCCCAGGGATTGCTGTGGTCTTTATAGGCTCGTTCGTAATTACTGATTCCTCGTCTGCTAGTACATAGGCAGGTTTTAACCTGTCTATGGAAACGGTAACGTCCCATTCTTTCATTGAGATGTTGAATGTTTTGGGACCTCTTTTGAGAACCTAATGGACCTTCGTACGGTTGTTGCAAAGGCTCTTTTAGCCCATCACGCCGGACAAACACATGCTCGCTGGTGGATAGATCCTTGAAGACGAATGGTACTCGTAAACGGTGCCTGCTCCCGTTGACTGGACGTAACATTTGGACGTGTTGGCGCAAGGTCTGGATAAACTCGGAGTTTGATTCGTTTTCTGTAGTCGAGCGTACCAGGAATTCTCCGGGCAGCCGCAGTGGTTCACCGTACACAATTTCGGCGGTGGTAGCCTGGAGGTCTTCTTTCCACGCAGCCCTTATCCCTAACATTACCAAAGGTAATATTTCGGTCCACGGAAGATTTTCGTGGCATTTTATGGCAGCTTTTAATTGCCGGTGAAACCTTTCTATCATGCCATTGGCAGCAGGATGGTATGCTGTTGTCTTGTAGTGAGCCACACCTAATAGGTTGTTGAGTTGCCTAAATAGGTGCGACTCAAATTGACGTCCTTGATCGGTGGTAATGCGCAGCGGTGTACCAAACCTGGAGACCCAGTGAGTGTAAAAAGCGCGAGCTACTGTTGTAGCTTCCTGGTTTTCTATTGGGATGACTTCGGGCCAGCGAGAGAAACGGTCGATGCAGGTCCAACAATATCTGCATCCGTCTGAGATTGGCATCACAATTAAGTCCATGTGGACGTGCTCGAATCTTCCAGAGGGTTGAGCGAATGTTCCTGGTAATGTTGTCACATGGCGGGAAACTTTCGCACGTTGACATGGTAGACAACTTCGAGCCCAAAGTCTACAATCCTTTTTAACGGCCGGCCAAACGTAACGTTGAGTAACGAGTTTTATTGTTGCTTTTGCACTGGGATGCGAGAGGCGATGTAGCATGTCGAAAACCATACGTCGGAATTTCGGAGTAATAAACGGACGCGCTGTAGGCGTAGAAACATCGCAAAAAATTGAAACATTGGCATTAGGAATTTCTACCAATTTTAGATTTAGCGCTGTAGGAGTTCCATTTAATAATTTCTGCAGCTCTCCGTCTTCGTGTTGGGCTTTCGCTAACGCTGTAAGGTCCAGTGAGGTTTCCACCTCTGCAATACGGGAAAGTGTATCGGCGACGATGTTTTCTTCCCCGGATATGTGGACGATGTTGGTAGTAAACTGGCTGATATAATCCAGATGTCGAAACTGGCGTGGTGAACACTGGCTATCCTTTTTTCTAAATGCATAAACCAGTGGCTTATGATCCGTGAACACAGTAAAATCTCTTCCTTCTACCATATGTCGGAAGTATTTGATGGCTTCATAAATGGCTAGGAGTTCTCGGTCGTACGCTGCGTATCTTAGTTCGGCGCTGCTAAGTTTTCTCGAAAAGAAACCAAGGGGTTGCCAAACATCGTTGGTTTGTTGTTGAAGGACTGCCTCTCTTGAGTAGTCGGACGCATCACAGTGAATAGTCAATGGGACATTCATAAGCGGATGTGCGATCATTGTTGCGTGTGCAAGGGTTTCCTTGCTTGCTTCAAAAGCGGCCTTTGCTTCCGATGTCCACTGAACTGGCGTTTTCCCTTTGGCGTTTCCTTGTAGCAACTCATTTAGCGGAGCTTGGGTCTGCGCAACCTTAGGTATAAACCTTCTGTAAACATTAAGCATACCTAAATATTGTCGAAGTTGTTTGATGGTTTCCGGTTGCGGAAATGAACGGATAACATCGACTTTGTCCGGAAGCGGTAAAGTTCCGTCGCTGGTGATGTGATATCCAAGGAATTTTACAGAAGACTGGCCAAGCTCACATTTCGCAGGGTTGATTACAACTCCATAGCTCGCGAGTCGCTTGAAGAGGATTTCCAAATGCTGGTGATGTTCTTCTGCTGACGCTGACGCAACCAAAATGTCATCTATATAGGCATAACAAAATTGCAGTCCACGAAGAACTTCATCGATAAATCTTTGGAATGTTTGAGCAGCATTTCGTAGTCCAAAGCCCATAAATGGAAACTCAAACAGTCCAAACGGTGTAGTTATCGCGGTTTTTGCTATGTCCTCTTCTGCCACAGGAATTTGGTGGAACGCTTTAACCAAATCGACCGTAGAGAAAATTTTCTTTCCAGCGAGGTTTTGTGAAAAATCCTGGATGTGTCGAATTGGATAGCGATCAGGTTCGGTACGTGCATTTAATCCTCTGTAGTCGCCACATAATCTCCATTGGTTGCCTTGTTTTGGTACCATATGGAGAGGAGACGACCAGCAGCTCTGCGATGTCCTTGCTATCCCAAGTTTCAGCATAGCATCGAATTCCTGTCTTGCAGCTTGGAGTTTATCAGGCGCCAAACGTCTTGGCTTATGGCATACCGGTGGACCTGGCGTGGTTTTGATGTGGTGGCACGTCTGGTGTTTTCCTCGAGCATGGAATAAAAGGCGGCACACGAACGGCGACGCGATTGACTGATAACGCGTTTTCGACGGTGACACTTACGTCACTACTATTTACGGCCATGTTTCTATCTTAAAATTAAGCGATACAGTCTAAACACTAAACAATAAGTCCACGGCACTTGCAAAAAGGTCCTTAAAAAAAAATTTTTTGTCTAATTTTATTTACTTCTGTTTCTTCTAATGTGGTGTTGTCTTTCAATAACTTTCATTTTTGTTGATTTGATTTTAAAAGGCGTTTTATTTCTACTTTGTATTGTTTACACTATAATTCACTCGGTGAATCTTCACAACTTATCTATTTGGTAATTATGTTCAATAGCTTCTCCTTCCGATTTTTTTTGAAAAAAAAGTGTAAAGTTCATCATGCTGATCAAACGTATATACATGTCAGCGTCAAGATACAGAGGACCATGTATATGAGTCACACTAGTACATAGGAAAACAATTAACACCATAAACCACTGATTAAGTCCACAACATGATCGCTTATATAATATCAGGCGTTCTTTATATAAACAAAGCGGGGGGAATTTGTTACCATTTTCCTCATCAATATGATTCATTATTATTCGGAGGTTGTTAATAGAGAGAAGAATAGTGTTTTAAGACAAATAATTTCTTTTCATTTCTGTAAATCTCACATCAGGAGCGGGATTCAAAAATCCAAAAATAAAATAAAATAACTCAAAGAAAAACGCTCGAGTACATGGACTTTATTAATGAATAAAAACAGATAAAAACATACTAAGTTTAAATGTTTCGGTTGTGTCGCTCATAATCAGTGATTAAAAACAATAAAATGGAACAATTCAACGGAAGTGTTAGCGAGTGTGATGAAAGACAAGCAAGAACAAACCATAAATGAGTGATGGAAATAGATAGGGCACTCTCTAAGAAATATTGGGTACATTGTTTTTGCCGACATCTATAGTTACGTCACAAAAGTTAAGGGTTTTTGTAGGGATTTCTGTAGTATAAACACATGCATATCATACATAACGTAAAAAAAACAAACACAAACAATTTTACGCGTGTAAATGTATGGGTGTATTTTTACTTGTATTCAAATTTTATTCTTTTTATAATATTAAATTTATTTCATGTCAGTGAAAAAAAAATGGTATTTTGCTTTAAATACAGACACCAGTTTTCCTCATGACATGAAATCAATTTAACAAATATGTATTAAAATTAATGAAATAAAATTCTTACTTTGTTTTACAAATTTTATTAACAAAAAATTTAAGAGATACTTATGCTTAGTACAGGCAAACAATTAAATTTATTCATGTGTAAATATAACTTAATAACTAATGGTTGGAAGGGTTAATTTAAAAAAAAATTGCTAAAACCAAAAGAACACAATAAACTAGATATAAATAAAAATTACTTATTTCTATTTCAATCTTTCAAAAACCTTCCTTCTAAAACAACTGTTAGAGCAGCAATTTGCAAAAAAACTACGATTTAATAAATTATTATAAATATGACTGCAAATACATTTTGGTAAATTTAAAGTAGGGAGAATGTATCGTTTCAATTTCTCTGATGTACTGAAACATTTGCAAAAAATGATCGTAACAGTTTCACACACTGTATTTATTCAGTTTTGCCGAATTTCAGTTTTCAGTTCCAATTTTTTGAATACATATCTGTTGCACCCTTCAATCACTTATTAATTACCTTCGTGCTGTTTTATAATCGCACCAGGTTCACAACAAGGCATCATCCTCATTTTCACTTTTTAAATTAAACACTCACAAAAAATATACACATACACAATGCTGTCTTTAACCACTAATTAAATATGCACTTAATTTTGATTTAACTAACTATACTAACAATACTGTCTACAAAAACAAGATGTGCAACTGTTTCAAAACTGTCTAAAATTTTGGGGAATTCTAGTTCATGATTCAAAAACATCAACGTGAAACAAAGATAGACTATTCCTTGTCGTTGACTCAGAGCCATCTATAGTCGAATCACAGACTTACAACTTTGTTCCGAATTTGAAAAGGGAGTGCGCATAGCATGGAACAAACCGTGCTTCTGGTCTATTCACTTCGATCGAGATTCCTACCTACGACCCAAAAATCGACGATAAAGGAGCTGCTTTTTGGTGTTCAGAAATTGAAAAATTGGGTTCAACTTTTAATTGGAAACAATATGCGATGTTAATGTGAGCCACAAGCAGTCTCAAAGGTGAAGCTTAAAACTGGTACTCCACTTGGCATCCCGACGAGAAAAATTGGTGGTAGATCTTTAAGACCGAAATTAGTAATTTGTTTCCTGCAAAGAAAAATCTCAACGAGAAACTACTCAACTCTAGCCTCTACACCAGCCGAACTGCCGAGTCATATAGCGAGTATACCATGAAAAAAATTAGTTTACTGAAATGTTAAAATTTTAATTTATCCGAATCACAATTGTTGGAAATTGTTATTGGCGATAAAGCTGATGTTATTGTCAAAAGTGCTGCCTTAAAAAGCAATCCGGCATCGGTAACTGTTTTAGTTGATCTTTTGAATGGTTTTCACAAACCAAAAACTGAAATTTCAGCAATTCATAATAGAAATGAACGTCCGAACGGGATAGGGTTTTACATATGTATATAATTCTAACAAAAAATAAGTACACGATCTCAGATCTAGCGAACCCGAACGCCACGGTTGATAGAAAAGCGTACTGACTGATTGTTTGTAAACAAACAGCAACATCGACGAAACCTAATTACTAAGTCACTGAATCGTCGAATTAATGTATATTATTATTAATATCTATTAACAATGAAATATCGAGAAATATTTAGTAGTGGTGACTTTAAATACATTAATATGAATTAAATTCAAGAACCATCTACAAATTACCTCAAATTAATGAGGAAAAAGCTATTCGCATTGTTCTGCTTTTTACATTGGTCAAACTGGTCGCGCTTTAAAAACCCGTTTAGACGAACATAAAAAATCTATTTTACAAAATAAAAAATGTACAGGCTTGGCAGATCATTGTATTTCGAACGACCACTTTATAGATATAGATAATTGTAAATTGTTACACAACTTAAATAAAAGTAAACGCTTAGATCTATATGAAATTTTCGAAATTAAAAAAGCTGGTAAACAAAATTTAAACTTATTAAATGACCAAACCGACTTCTCGATATCCCCAATATTAAGTCTGTTTCTTTAGATTTCTAGGTAGTTATACCCTATATATAAGACTATTTACTTTTGTAAAATGTTATTCTCTTTGAAAATGGCTTCGTAGCCGAAACAATTGTTAGAGTTATTCTCAATAAAACTGTGAAACAAAAGTGTACCAAGTGTTTTGAATTTGTATTATTTCTATTCAAGATGTTTCACCAAGCGCCTAGCCAAGACTCAATTTCGTATATAAAAAAAAAAAAAAAAAGCTGTTGCTGTCATCATGTCGCCGTAGCTTAGTGGTTAGAGCAATTTCGCGTAAAGCCAGAGACCCGGGTTCGAATCCCGGCAGGGGCATGATGACAGCAATAGCTTTTTCCTCATTAATTTGAGGTAATTTGTAGATGGTTCTTGAATTTAATTCATGTTCATGTATTTTCTATAATGTTTAAAACAGGAACATAGTCGCTGTCGAGGCTTCCAGATACAATCTCACTCTCGTCAACACAGATCCACTGAAGATGTCAGCTGAAGTTGTCAACGAAAACGTTTAGATCGAACACGGCCTTAGCCCGAACCTTTCTTTTACTAAAGAATTATAAATTTATGTGAATATTTTTTTAAATTATTTGAAATAAATGTTTTTTGTAATTATATAAATTTTTATTATTATTAATTTTATTCTTAAAGCACACCGTGTTTTTTCGAGCTCTTGCCTTCAAAATTACAGAAAAAATAATTTTAAAAAATTGACGAAATTCAAACACCTTCAAATGTTCCCTTTGAGTTCTCCTTATCAAGTTTTCAAAACAAACATTTATATTTTAAGTAATAATAAGAGAAAAGCGAAAAAAATGTATATTTATATGTACCGATAGTAGAAATTGAAAAAAGTTCTGCCTATTGTGTTTTCTAAAAAATAGGAGTCGCTTTTTACTTTATTTACAGATATATTCGTTACTTTTAGATTTTTTTGCTTACATATTTTTTTATTAGAATTAGGTATATGATGTTAATCAATAATAATTTGAGGTAATTTGTAGATGGTTCTTGAATTTAATTCACATTAATGTATTTAAAATCACCACTACTAAATGTTTCTCGATATTTTATTGTTAATAGATATTAAAAATAAGTCTCTTCTATATAAGACAGCCATTCGCGCGTCAAAACCGCTGCGCGCCCTATCGGTCAAGGATTTTGCACCAGAAATTTGTATTGTGTTTATTTTTATGCTGTTGTAATTTAAATTACCAACAATGATTTTTACTATAATAATAAATAGGTGAAAGGCCCTATCCTCTATGTACAAAACATTTAATATTATCTTAAAGCATAATAGAAATTATTTCTTTTTCCTTTTATAATAATCAAAATAGTTGCCATGAATTTTAAATCCATTTTATTTATGTGATTTTATTTTTACTTAAACTATTAATACTTTGACAATTAAAAACACTAACGACGTGCCATACCCGCCTGTCCCTATAAATTTGTAGATAGTAAATTTCTTTGTCAGCCATCAGCCGCGTTAGCTTCGGTAAGTAGTATCTGCAGTCAGCTGTTTATGAGTACAAGTAGATGAATTAGAATTTCGTTTTTATAATACATACAATAATCCTTAGTTTTACTTTTTGTTTTGTTGCCATAAAATTAATATACACGAATTCTAATTACTTTGTACTGTTTTATTAGTGTGTCAATATTACCTATTCGGTGAATTACCATGTCTGTTAGGATAAATTTATTTAATTTCCATTATAGAAATTTTTGGGATTTTATTTTTTTATGATGCATTAATTTGGTTATGATTAATTCAGTGGATATTATATTAAAAACACTAACGGCACGATTACATACTGCAAAGCTGTTGCAATTTTCTAACAGTAGTTGCAGTAAAAAAAATAAAAGTATTTTCACGGAATATAGTAAAATTCACACATATAAGTAATGTTGATCAGATAAAGTGAGGGTAACGACCAGCTGTCACAGGGAAACCGAATGAACACCTGCTAGGGTAGTGCGACCCCTCTGTCGACATCTTGCTGTTCGGATGTACATGTGCGATTTAATAGTTATTATAGTACTATATATATATACGTATACTGTATACAGTATAGTAGCTACAATTTAAACCTTTTTTATTGTGACATAGGATAAGAAACATTATGTATAATTATGGAACACAATTACCTACTTCATTATTCAATCTATACTTCAGATAGACAGATCAACTGATACGTTGTAAAGTTAGTTAAAAGTGAGTTTTTTAAAAAAAATGGGATTTTTTAAATTGAAATCACAATCCAAAAAACTTATCTTGTAAATTCTATCCGAGTTCATTTACATTTAAAAAATGTAAAATCATCATTGCAACACAAAACAATAGGAATTCAAATATGTGCTAAGCGGCTATGCAATTCATTTATTTAGCTCAGGTTCAATTTGTAGTTTTGTGTCAGGAAGTAATCCACTTTTTTTTTTTATAAGAGTATTTGTCTTACACGAGTTCACCTATGTATGTACTTTTATATGTGAGGGAGAACCTTTCAATTTAACGCGATGTGCGCGCGGCACTGTAGCGTTACCATCGTGAGACAAGGGCTACGCAACGAAACGAACAGCTGATATTAGTAGGCCTATGTACGGAGTGTTAGTCGAGTAGCGAAAGGATAATACAGTGCAATTTTTTTTTGCGAATTATCGTAGAAGTTGATAAGAAGAGCATTTGTGCAAATTTTTAACACTGGAAAATTTTTACTATTATTTTATGTTAAAGTTTTGTAAAACGTGTTTGTTCATTCTTAGACATGGCGAAAATTTTGATATACAAAAAATACATACAAAATGCGCTTAAACTTTATATTTTCAAAAAAGTCGATTGTAAATACAAAATTGAATTTTCAAAAGTGAAACAGTATGTGAAGGGGTGATATCCACGCCTTACATAAATTACTATTTATGTGTACATATTATTGCTCAGTATAACGAATACTACAACGTACTAAAATTTGAATCAAATTGGAGATGTTGAGGTTTGAATTTAATAGGATCAATTGTTGTCTGGTAAAACGCTAGTAAATTTCTTGGATTGTATGTATATATGAATTCAATTTTTACACTATTTTCTTATTAAACAACCCCTATATGACCGAACTACTGATTATTTGCTTCACATTTAATGGTTTAAGTATTAGACTTACAATTCAACTCTTTTACCAAATTCATTTTATTTTTTAAAACCATTTAAATAGATTTTAGTTTAAATCACCCTTATGTGTTTTGGAGACATAACATTTTCGTTACATATGCATACTTAAAACGAAGTACATCTGCACAACAAAAAATTTATAAATACTAATTTGGTTCCAAAATCACCGCATACCACAAGCACGATACTATCACCGGCATGTTTAGCTGTTACGTCATCGGCATTCTGGCCTTGAATCACGGTGGTAACGGTTTTTCCTTCTTTCTTTTAAACTGCTTTTGCAAAAACTTCATTTTATAAGTAATCGACGACGCTTTTAATTCTTGTAACTCCATTATTAAGACAATATAACAGAAAAACACTTGTAAAAGTTACAAAACTTTATTGAAATACCACAATACTATTTCACCACACAGTGGCTTCCTCAAGCGGAAAGATATATCTTAACTTGTCTTAACTTCATTTTAATATTAATCGATATCATTTCGCGCGTCTATTGCAGTTTTTCGACAATCTCTAACCGAGAAGTGCAATTTTACAGACAAACCTCCATACACTAGAACAGCTGAGTGTCCGAAATCCACGTGACCCATTTTTTGGTAATCTACAGGTTTGAATGTAGGCTTTCACGGACGGCGTTTATTCTTAAAGGAAATTTATCCGGGCTGATGGGCCGTGGTCCAGTGGAATCACTTCCTGACGTTTCGTCTACAGCTACGGATAAATTTCCTTTAAGAATCTATAGGGTGTTCCACTTATTTTCATAGCTGGCTTAATATAATAAATACGAAAAAAATGTTTAAATAAAAGCGTCACCCAATGTATATCCACTTCATAAAATTATTTTTATTTGTACAGGGTGTTCCATTACGCCTGAGTAATACCAAACCTTGTTTTTTAAATGGAACGCCCTGTATATTTTAAAATTTTTGAATTAAGCGGTAAATTTAAAGGGTAGTTTGATAGCCATATATAGTATCTTACTGTTGTAGTTTGGGAGTTATATCGTCATTCTGAAAAAATATTACGCTTGCGGTGCTCTATAAAATTTGACAAAATTAAACTTAATAATTTATACAGGGCGTTCAAAAAACATTGTAACGTTTAAAAACTAAACAAGTTTTTTCAAATGGCACCTACCATATTTTATTTTTTCATTCGATTCCTTTTCTTATCCTTTTTCGATCCGTATAAATACTTCAGATTGTTTTATTTGAAAAATCTTAACTAATTGTGAATTCTTACTTAAAATAGCTATTTTTAAAATTTTTCGCATAAAAAGATGTGCCTTGAACAATTGACAACTATCGGCAATCGATGCAATATCAAGCCAAAAATTGTCCTTTCGATAAATTTATGTTACAAAAAACACCAAAAACGAAAACTCCCATTGGATTATTAATTACAAATGTTTTTCTCGAACATATTTGTAACATAAATTAATCGAAAAAAATATTTTTATTGTGATTTTGCTTTCACTGTCGTTAGTTGTCAATTGTCCAAAGCACACTGATTATGCCAAAATTAATGAAATTACCTATTTTAAAAATTCAAAATTATTGAAAATTTTTTAGATAAAACAATGGGAATCGATCGAAAGAGGGTAAAAAAGGAATCGAATGAAAAAATAAAATATGGTAGGTACCATCTGAAGAAACAAAGTTATTCGTGTTTGAAGTTTTTAGGTGACTTGATACTGCCCAAGGTTCGCAAGGTTCTGTCAACCAAATAGTACCCTTGTGTTTAATATTTTTCCAAAAATTACGCCATCGCTGCAAAAAAACGCCCTCTAGTTCAGCTATTTAAAATAAAACAGTTCAGAAAGACCATGGTATCCTCTTTCAATCGAGACAAAAAATATTTAAATCGGTTAAAAGGTTTAGATGTTAAAATGTAAAAAATGGGAGATAAATCGGCCTGCACCACCCTTATAACGATAAATACGAAAAAATGTCACAGAGAAAAAAGATGCGGTACTGTAAAGAAATGTAGGTAATCACACAAGCATGCTAGCTGCTATATTGTTCTATGGAATATCACTTTAAATATATTGATCCGTTTCTTTTTATGTTACTCCATGTTTTAAGTAGCATAGTAATAGTTGTAGTCCAACTCGAGAGCGTGACATTATACACGTCATTGATTTTTATACGGGCTTTATGTGGTATTTTGGTGTACGATGAAAATGATAGTATTTTGTATTTTTTACTTCATTACTTGCGTGTACCATAAGTAGAAATTTAAGAAATTTCAAAAGTAAAGAACTACGTTAGTTCTAGACACGATGCGAAAGGATACGGATGGATTGATACGTTGTCACGACGAGGTTCACGCGGTTTTCTTACGTTGCCTACTGTTGTCTGTTCATCGATCGATATCGATGCTCATCCACCTTGGTCTTCTTTTTCCGAACTACATATCCTACCAAGTCATGATTGTCAATGACTCCCGCAAGTGTCCTTGTAACAAGGGTATCAATAAGCTAAGAACGTCAGCCCCTAATTTAGGTAAATACCATACCTACAAGACAGTTTTCAAAAAAAGGGCAGTTTTTATAGTCTATACTATCTGTATTCTATTGGTATCAAGAAAATTAACACCACTACCGTACTTCACTACCAATAAATATGGTGCAAAGATAAGTTCAAGTGCCTATTTTCGATAAAAATGACGATTTTTGGATATTTTTTGAACATTACATGTAAAGCGCATTTTTATAAAGGGCCATTTAAGTATTAGGTAAGCAGAATTTCGAAAATTTTAAGCCCCATCTCCCCTTCTCAGCAAAACCAAAGATCTTACTCCCCCCCCATGCTTACATAAGCATTGGTAGCGTAGGTTTCATCAGAGAAGGAAAATAGGTATGTTTACATGCGCAGAGACGAGTTTTTGAACGTTGTTATGGCGATAATAACGCCGTCGTTCATTAGGTCACGTTTGGGTCACGTTTTACCAGCCAGTGTCGTGCGCTTTTTCGTTGTCTGCTGGTTGATTTGTTTACGTTATTGCTGTTAATATGCTTGAATCAAATTCGGATTAATAAACGTCATTAAGTTGTATGGTATATTTTCATGACATTCCTAATCTAATTGTTTATTTCAACGCTATTGTTTTCCATCCTTTGTAAGACAATTCTGGATATTTGAAAAACTAACCACACCTTTGCCCACCAGAAGCTAGTTGGCGGCCGTACTGTTTTCGCACATTTGATGATGACTAATTTTTTCGTTCTCTAGTGAAACGCACTAAATACGTTTTTAAATGGGTTCAGATTTCTGTTAGGAGTTATTTTATTTACCTAGTTATACTTAATCACATAAGTACATGTGCATTTTATATACATGTCCATTTAGATTACACATTCACACTTATTATATGTATTTTATATTCCTTGTATATCTATTGTTAGTTGGTTCTTTAACGTTTGATATATGTATTATATTTTCCGAGCTTTGTTATTGTTCATATTTCTACGAATAATAAGAAACGAGTGGAGCGCGGGACGCTGGGTGCGTCCACGGCAAATTAAAAAATTAATAATCAGTTCTCGCGGTCTCAGAAATTAACACGTCGATAGTGCAATAAGTGTGTGTGTTCCTTTTTAAGGAAAAGGTATTAAAACAGATCTGTCTTTAATTATTATCTATCTGGTAACTTATTTGTTATGTGCACATTACATGAAAATATACTTAATAATTACCCAGGGGCCGTAGCCGAGTGGTATAATCAAACACAAATGTAATAATTACCCAGGGGCTGTAGCCGAGTGGTCTTATAAGACATAAAACCTTACCCAGGGGCTGTAGCCGAGTGGGACACGTTTTTAATAATTACTTTAATAAAGGTCATTTCACCGTGCACGCAACCCATCATTCGCCACTTCGAGGGTACAACGCAGTTTACTTGTCCTGGACCTAGTAAGAACAGTGAGGCGGTATTTTCCCATTTCGTGCGTTGCAACTCGAGCGTCGTCAAAATTTTACCTGAAATGGTTTCAACTCGGGCGTCGTGCAAAACAGAGAGATAATGAATTCCCGTTTGGTGCGTTTTGTCGATTGCAATTAAGTACACTGCGGGTGGTGGCCTGTTATTATGCATTGTTTGTCAATCTTTAATCAATTTTATGAGGGGTTGAAGTTTTATAAAAATATCATATTTATGAATAGTTAGTGCATCAAATGCATTTTAGAGGTGGGAGAGATTAAAAAAAATAAAAATGAATAGCTTATGGTAGAGGGTGGGTGTGTTTATATGTACATACCCCACACCCCAAAATTTTAATTTAATAGTTAATTTGGTATTTGGTTAGGTTAGGGTACGGGGTATGTATATGTATGTATAGTTTTACCTATAATGTTTGTACATAAGTGACAAAAGCAGTTTTGCTGCAACGACTTTTAAAAACGCCAATTTTGCATCAGCGAAGTTGCCAGTCCTAAGCCTGGATGAAGTGTGAAGGAAGGTTTTACATAATATAAGGCTAATGACGATGACGCCCGAGTTGGGAATTTTATTTAGCTTATTTTATTGGGGACAGACTTGACGCCCGAGTTGGGAACTTTTTTTGTTAACGCTCGAATTGCAACGCACGAGAAGTGAATAAATCAGTGAGGCTAGGGGGTGGAGACCTCCCGGTGAGTTTTATTGATATCATTTGATTTTACTATTATGGAAATACAGCAGTTCGTATTTTCTTTTGCATATTGCTGATTCCGAGATCGGTGAACTCTGATCGTGAGGTAAAAATGAGAGTCGGAAGGGAAGTGACACACACTCGATGCCCAAGTACTATCTAATTTATTTATATCAGGTAACTGCTAGTGTTATTAATAGATTACATCTTCTTCAGTATTTTGCACAATACGTTCTGCGTCTCTTTATGAATTTGTTTTTGTGTTTAGACCCTAACATTTCTTTATTGTTATTCATGAGTAGCATTTATTAAGTTAAGAAATGAGGAATTTATAGACTGTAAAATAAAATATTTATTCATACCAATTATTAACATCGTATTAAAGTATTACATTCAAAAGCAGTGTCAATTACTTTGGAAGGACGATAGTAAGTTGGCTCCCAAAGGTGATTAATGTAAATTTGAGGTGTCCGAATTGGCTCCGGGGTACTGGCCGAGTTGGCTCCCGTTTATACCTGCTTCGATAATTACTTTAAAGGCCATTACGATAAGAAAATAAAAATTGTCTTCATAAAATATATTTATTTCGCAATTTTGAAGTGATTACCTATAATTTTTACAAATTCTATATTTGAAATTTCTTTACAATTGAGTTTGTCGATATAATTTTCTAAAAATACCTTATTTAATTTTGTACGAGCACTATACAATTTTTTAACATTACTCTTAATACTGCGTATTTTAATATAAGTTTCACATTGAACATCTAATAGTGAACTAATAAACTGGAAAATGTGCGGGTGAGCGGAGTAAAAACACTTGCTAAATTTAGCATGAAAGGATTCACACGCGTTAGTTGTTCTAAAAACGCTAGACGAATTGTCTGCCCACAAATTAGGAGGAAATTTAGAAGTTTCCGTAATGTAATTGTCTTCTAAATAATCACAAAATTCCACAATTTTTTTATGGGTTGGTTGAAACTCGGCGAAGTCAATTGCAAAGCAATCTCCAACGTCGTCGGGTTTTAGGAATGGTAAACCAAAACAATATTTTAAAAACTTTCCTTCTTCTGACTCCGTATTTTTGTATACATTCGTCAATCCCAGGGCCTGAATTTTTCGAAACCTACAACAAACGAATGACCATTTTATAATCTCACATTATTCTTCATTGTTAATTTGAATTTACCATGCTTGTCCTAAATGAAAACGGCAACCAACAATTTTTGCATCAGGCCAAATATCATTCACACTTTTATGGATAGCAATTTCAAAATCTGCTACTACCCTATTTGGAGCAATTTTTAACCCAAATTGGTTTGCAACCTTCGTAAGATGCTCAAATGCTTTTGTATATGTTGTTATTAATTTGTTTGCCAATAAAAAGAATACTAAAGGTACGTAGTTTTCATTTTGTAGACCATGGATAGTAAATAGTTGAGTAAAAAATTTAGAAGAATATTCGAATGTCCCGTCCACATAAATAACTTCCAAAGAACTTAAAAATTTCAAATTTGTTTCACAAGAAAACATGATTATATTATTAGATTGGTCGTTAACCATGAGAAAATCTTCATTTTTGTTAGTTTTTACTGGATATGTCTTCAAACAATTATGCACTTGCTCAGCATTTTGTGGTAACACAGGTAGGGAAGATCTTCGGGCATGATACAAGTTTTGTTTAACATACTGAATGTCTTTAGTTGTTAACGTTTCGATGTCACCTTTTCTTAATTCGAGGTTTATGATTTTGGCTGGTCGTTGCGTTAAGTCTTCGGCAGCTTTTCTTTTCAGCTTGTTACTGAGAAAATTTCTATTTAACATGGCTTCTGGCAAACTTTCGTGGTTGTGGTCATTTTCTATTTGAATTATATTTTCACCTTCCATTTTAACATAACATTTGCACCCTCTTTTTGCACATGTCCACCGTTTAACTCCATTGCTCAGATTTTTTTGAAAACTAAACTTAAACTTAAAGTTCACTGATTTCAAAATTTACTACACTCATTTTTAATTTATGTATACTTATTGAAATCAAAGACAGCAATCAACTACTAAATAATAGATTAACAGGTTAATTGCAAATGTGTTATAATTAAGAGAAGGGGTAGTAACATGCTTTTGACCAATAAGTAGTTAGATGATTTTACCCTTACCCTTGTCCTTATCTGTTATTCTGAACAAACAAGTTGCATAAAATGCATTTAAAGTTGTTATTGTGGTACTGTTATAAGTAATATAAATTCAATTATTATTTTAATAATTTTGTTTTTGCAATTATTATTGACCATTAGCACTCAAGGTTACCCGCCGCCGCCGGGAGCCAATTCGACAGTCATTAGGAGCCAATTCGGCCTACCGAAATTTTTAACCTTTATTAAAAGCAGGTAAACGGGAGCCAACTCGAGTACTCCCCTTTGGAAAATCCCTGAATATGCTTTCCGCTTTCGAGAATAGGCAAATAGGTTTGCCTTTAGTGTTCAAATCAGAATATACTAAATTTTCAATCAGTGAATTTAATCTTATTGGTATAAATAAAGTAGGCACTTGAACTCATCTTTGGACCACATGTATTGCTAGCAATAGAAAACAAGAAGTGTAGAATGTAAAAACAGCCTTTTTATTTTATCTTTATTCTTATGTAGTTTATTAGGATTATGGGATAATTAAATAATTAACACAGTGAATAATGTTTTATATCTTTTATTTAAAGCGCACTCGGAAGATGCAAACGTATTCTTTAGGAGTCAAAATAAAACTAAACTACATGCGTGTATATTTTAGAGTCAAAGCCCTTTAAAAAGGGGACCATCAGACTAAACACATTAATTATACTTTTTGTATGTTTCTGTCAATCGGCACGCCTCGATATCGTACCCTTCTTGATTTCCTAAACTTAAGTCTAGGTCCATTAAAGTGAAACAATAAGCAAACAGAATTTTTGCAACATTTTAACTATAAAAACCAACATAGTTTTTTCCTAAATTAGCGGTCGATTTTCATAGCTTATTAATACCCCTCCTTTAGTTGATAGTTACGACTATTTTTTTCAATTCAGTTCATATTTTCACCAATGTTTTTTAAATACACACATTAACACAAGAGCGTGGCGCTTAGAACATTCGCACGGTTGAAAATATTGGGGAGTGGGGGTGGTATGACTATAGGTTTGAGGGTGTTCTTTAATGCTGTGTACTTAGGATGTCAGGATTTCATAAGTAGTTGTACTGTACGCTTGATTTAAGACATGAGTGCTGCATAAAACCTTTGCTTAGCGAAAAGCATATTGAAAAGCGACGTGAGTGGGCTGAGGAAAATCTAGACCGAGACTGGAGTAACGTCATTTTCACAGACGAGGCATCATTTTGGGGATGGGTTCCGCGAAGAAAAACATGGTCGAGGAGAGGCACTCCTCTGCTCCAACGCTCCGTAAAACATCCTGTGAAGCTCCATGCTTGGGATTGTTTCAACGCTCGAGGTTTTGGTACTCTATACCTGTTTACGAAAACCTTGACAGCACAAGGCGTGACAGACATCTACCGAAAATGCTTGTTGCCATCTGCACACAAGATATTCACGCCACGCTCTTGTGTTAATGTGTAAATGGTATTTCTTAGTGATCTTTAATTTTTATTATAACTTCTGCCTAACAACTTACCACGAAGTAAAAATTTAACAAGAAACAACCTATCTTTCTTCTTATTAAATTTTCACTTTTTTATTTAAAACAATTTAAGAAAACAAAAACCTCTAAATTACGTGCCCGTTGCTGTTATACGTACGTTTTACGCTCGGTGCGCACAACCATTGAGTGACCAATAAAAAACGTGTATTCAATTCCCTGTCATGGGAGTACCATTTACGAACATGTAGTGTAAAACTAGTACATTAATATTAGGTTTTATTGACTCGCTCACTCATCTGAAGTTAGCGCCAGCATTTTCAAAAATGATGCCAATTTTGATAGTTCTGAGCACAAAGCATAGATAGAAGGAGTCCGAACGGAATAGGATATTACATACATATATAATAAATACATTAATATGAATTCAATTAAAGAACCAACTACAAATTACCACAAATTAATGTGGAAAAAGTTGGTTCTTTAATTGAATTCATATTAATGTATTTAAAATACGCCACTATTAAATATTTCATTGTTAATAGTTATTACATATATAATTTTAACAAAAAATAGGTACACGATCTCGGTTTTCGCTAAGTTCTCTCATATTCAGTTGCCTCTCTACATGGATACCAAGACATCATTTCTCTTAAAAGGGATTTTATAATTTCAATTGATGTATTAGATATGTGGCAAAACAGAAATTTTATTTTTATAAATTTTGTAAATATGTATACCTATTTTTGTAAATATTCCAAAACGCAACAGTGTAGACTTTCTCCAAACTTCTTATCTTTTGCATGCCTTTGTTTCCTTTCAGTCTATTGTCTACTTAACTACCTGTACCTAGAATTCCTTCTTCACCCTGACCTGCATGAGTACTTCTGGTTTTACCCTTAATTACTTTCACCAGATGTCTGTACTTTCCTGTCTCTTCAATTCTAAGTATTTCTTCAAACTAAAGTCAGTACTCCTTCAGTTCTTCTCTTTCTAAACTATTGTCTTACTATTCTAACACTCCTTTAAATACTCTAGATTTTCCCTATTCTATTATCAGTCTATCACTATCTGTTCCAGCGCACTTCTGCACTTTTGTAAGTATTGTTCTTAGCCTTGCTACATTGTTGTTCTTTTTGTCATTTTTGTTACTTGTGTTGTGTTGTTTTTAACTTTCTATTCTTTTATTCGTCTTTTGTATATATATTTATTTGTCCTATTTTCATATTCATTTTGTATATAAATTCTGTTAATTAATTATTATTGGCGTCTTATTTAACTATTAGATTTAATATTTTCTTATTAATTATTCCCTTCAAACGCCAAAGTGGTGACCCCTTGTTAAGTACAATTAACAGTTTCATTCCAATTTCAATAAAACTTTGAAATAAATAATATTATGGCTACCGATAAGTGCGCGTCGCAAAGTGCAGAAGCTGCGACATCAGTTGACCGCGTCGCCGTAAAAGTGCCAACGTTTATCCCGTCTGATCCAGAACTTTGGTTCTCCATTTTGGAAAGCAGTTTTGACGCCGCGGGAATAGTGCAGGACAACACAAAGTTTGGGTACGCGTTAAGTGGTCTCGATCAAAAATACGCTCTCGAAGTTCGTGACATAATCCTAAAACCGCGTAGTGAACGAACTTACGGGCTCTTAAAAAACGAGTTAATCAAACGTATGGGTGCATCGCAGGAACAGAATACAAGACGCCTGTTGGAAAACGAACCCCTGGGAGATCGCAAACCTTCGCAGTTCCTACGTCATTTGCGCAACCTCGCCGGCAGTGAATTCCCTGAACAGGTTCTTCAAACGCTTTGGTTAACCCGTTTACCAAAACATGTCCAGGCCCTGTTAGCTGCGCACCAGGATCTACCGTTAGACAAAAGAGCTGAAATCGCCGACACCATCGTCGAAGCGTATGGCCAATTTAACAACGTCGCAGAAACCTCCACATCTACTGTAAACAGCAGGTTAGATTTCTTGGAAAACGCCTTGACAACGGCGCTTCACGAGTTAGCGGCCATAAAAATCAGCCAAGGACCACAACACCAGCCTAGACGTTTCCCAGCTAGATCACGCTCCCGTTCACGTTCGCGTTTGCATTCGCAACCAAAGAGCGAAATTTGTTGGTACCATCTACGTTTTGGCGATGCAGCAAAAAGATGTACCAAGCCCTGTAAATACGTAACCAATTCTCCGGGAAACGACATGGGCAGTCGTTGATGGCGACCGACGACATCAGCCCTACACTATCCCGCCGATTATTCATTACCGACAAGTCTGCGAAAGTAAAGTTCCTGATCGACACTGGTGCCGACCTTTGTGTGTTCCCACGTTCCCAGCTTCCGGAACCACGAGAGAAGTCAAATTACGAGCTCTCCGCTGCAAACGGTACCACGATATCCACATATGGGACACTTACGCTGACTCTCGACCTCGGACTTCGACGACAGTTCACGTGGCGATTTGTCGTGGCTGACGTCTCGAAGCCCATCATCGGCGCCGACTTCTTATCCCATTTTGGACTTCTCGTGGACATGAGAAACAAGCGTCTCCTGGACTTAACCACTCACCTTGCATCCCACGGGAAGGTAATTGAGTGTAAGTCACCATCTATTAAGACGGTTTCAGGTTCGTCACCATTCCATGACCTGTTACAACAATTTCCGGGAACAACCCGGCCAGGAGGCACTCCCACGTATACAGCTCACTCGACTAGGCATCATATAATCACCACTCCCGGACCACCCGTCGCGCAACGACCACGACGACTCGCACCAGACAAGCTGCGTGCCGCAAGAAAGGAATTCGAGACTATGGTCAAATTGGGCATCGCTCGTCCTTCCAAGAGTCCCTGGGCGTCGCCACTACACATGGTCCCGAAAACAGGCGATGAATGGAGACCCTGTGGCGATTATCGCGCCTTAAATGCCAGGACATGTCCCGACCGGTATCCTGTCAAACACATACAGGACTTTTCCCAATCGCTCAGTGGGAAAACCATATTTTCCACGATCGATTTGGTACGGGCGTTTAACCAAATTCCTGTCGCTGACGAAGATGTCCCAAAAACAGCCATCACGACACCGTTTGGACTATTCGAGTTCACGCATATGAGTTTTGGGTTACGCAATGCCGCCCAAACTTTTCAGCGTTTTATCGACGAGGTGCTGCAAGGCTTAGAATTTTGTTACGCCTACATAGATGACATTCTGGTTGCGTCTGCGTCGATAGAAGAACACCTGGACCACCTGCGGACATTATTTGGTAGATTACAACAATATGGTGTAATTATCAATCCGTCAAAGTGCGTATTTGGTCAAACGGAAGTAAAATTCCTTGGCTATCTTGTATCTGGTTCCGGCACACATCCGTTGCCCGAAAAAGTGGACGCCATCCGATCCTTCCCGCTTCCTCAGACGGTAAAGAAGCTCCGCCAGTTTCTAGGAATGGTCAATTTCTACCGGCGATTCATCCCGAAGGCTGCGGAGATTCAAGCGCCACTCAACGACCTTCTGCAAGGCAACGTTAAAGGCAATCACCCCGTCTCTTGGACACCGGAAGCTACGCAGGCATTCGAAGCTTGTAAAGAAGCCCTTTCGCAAGCTACACTATTGGCACATCCCAAGACGAACACAACCCTGGCAATATTCACCGACGCATCAGACTACGCCGTGGGAGCCGTTCTTCAACAGCTAGTAGACAATCATTGGCAGCCCTTAGACTTCTTTTCTAAGAAACTTAGTCCTGCCGAATTGAACTACGCCGCCTACGATCGTGAGTTGTTGGCAATTTACCTTGCGGTAAAACATTTCCGGTATATGGTGGAAGGTCGAACATTTACCATTTATACCGACCATAAACCGATAGTCTACGCCTTTCGAAAAAAACACGATCAATGTTCCCCACGTCAAGTCCGACATCTCGATTTCATAGCCCAATTCTCCAGCGACGTCAGGCACATTTCCGGGGCTGATAACATCGTTGCCGACACACTATCCCGTGTGGAGGAACTGCACACTACCCTAGACTACGAGGCACTCGCAGAAGAGCAGAAAACGGACCCAGAATTGAAGGAATACCTCAACAGCGATTCCTCACTCAAGATGAAGCTCCTGCAATTACCAGGTTCAAACTCGTCAATTTTTTGTGATGTTTCCGTGCGTACCGTCCGTCCGTTCATCACAAAAGGGTTCCGGAAAACTGTTTTTCACTCTCTCCACGACCTGTCCCATCCGGGAATCAACGCGACGGTCAAACTTGTGACGCAACGTTACATTTGGCCGTCCGTTAAAAAAGACGTTCGTCAATGGGCCCGTTCCTGTGTCGCTTGCCAGCTTTCCAAGATAACGCGACATGTGTCAGCTCCCGTAGGTTCATTTCCGCCTACGTCAGCGAGATTTGACCATATACATATCGACATCGTCATAATGCCGCTTTCGGAAGGATGTAGGTATTGTCTAACCATGGTAGACAGGTATTCCAGGTGGCCCGAAGCTGTTCCTATTCCTGACCAGGAAGCATCAACCGGCAGCTGAAGGCAGCCATAATGTGCCACAAAACCAATTCCTGGACGCGAACTCTGCCAACGGTGCTGCTAGGAATACGATCTGCATGGAAAGAAGATCTTCAAGCTACCACAGCAGAACTATTATACGGAGAAACGCTGCGACTTCCTGGAGAGTTTCTTGGATCACATCCAGATTCTCCTACTCACGAGGACGCATCAGAATTCGTCAAGGAACTCCGTACAATACAACGAACACTACGACCCACTCCAGAGCGCCGCCATGGGGAGAAGAAAACCTTTATCTTCAAAGACCTTAGCACAACGAATCAGGTCTTTATTCGCCGCGGAGGCCCGAAAGCGACGCTCCTACAACCGTACGAAGGCCCGTATGCAGTCGTCCAACGTGCGGACAAAACCTTCGTGGTACGTGTCAAAGGTCGAGTCGTGACGGTATCAGTAGACCGTCTTAAACCTGCCTACGTCATGACAGAACCACCAGCTACCTCAACAAACCAAGAGATCGTCCCTGAAAGCATACCATTGCCACAACAGTTGCTCTCCAACGAACCGCCGACCATAACAAATTCAACAACAAGGTCTGGAAGACGGGTTCGTTTTCCGGATCGCCTTCAAGCAGGATTTCCGTAACGTCCTGTTTGCAACAAAGTTAACCACGTCCTATTACTAGCAGGGGGGTACTGTGGCAAAACAGAAATTTTATTTTTATAAATTTTGTAAATATGTATACCTATTTTTGTAAATATTCCAAAACGCAACAGTGTAGACTTTCTCCAAACTTCTTATCTTTTGCATGCCTTTGTTTCCTTTCAGTCTATTGTCTACTTAACTACCTGTACCTAGAATTCCTTCTTCACCCTGACCTGCATGAGTACTTCTGGTTTTACCCTTAATTACTTTCACCAGATGTCTGTACTTTCCTGTCTCTTCAATTCTAAGTATTTCTTCAAACTAAAGTCAGTACTCCTTCAGTTCTTCTCTTTCTAAACTATTGTCTTACTATTCTAACACTCCTTTAAATACTCTAGATTTTCCCTATTCTATTATCAGTCTATCACTATCTGTTCCAGCGCACTTCTGCACTTTTGTAAGTATTGTTCTTAGCCTTGCTACATTGTTGTTCTTTTTGTCATTTTTGTTACTTGTGTTGTGTTGTTTTTAACTTTCTATTCTTTTATTCGTCTTTTGTATATATATTTATTTGTCCTATTTTCATATTCATTTTGTATATAAATTCTGTTAATTAATTATTATTGGCGTCTTATTTAACTATTAGATTTAATATTTTCTTATTAATTATTCCCTTCAAACGCCAAAGATATTTTTGGTTTAAATAGTTACGACTGTGTTCTAGGAGTTAACAGGGATTTCACTGAAGATTATATTTTCTATACATCGACTTTAAGACTGAGAAGGAATATGGAATAGATTACCGTATGAAATTAAGACTTTTCCATATTTAAAGATGCTAATTTCTTTTGTATACGTGTACTATATAAGCTCACCTTTTTACTGTAAATTTTAAAAAAGGAAAAAAAAAGTGTTCGGCGTGAAAGCAAGTTTATATTTTTATGTATTTCAATGTTTAACGGGCGTAAGTTTTTACAAACAAAATAATTTACAACTTTCCAGCCTTGTTACAGGGTGAGGTTATATATATACAGCTCATCTATCACATTTCTATCCGAAATTTGTGAATATTTCGCATTTTTTGTTTCATATAATTATCCCATCTGAATCTCCTCTTTCATATTCTATACGGGAAAGTTGTTAATTTTGTGGAACCTAAAGTGATACGGCAACAAAACTACTTTATCAATTAATAAAATACACTGATGAGTTTTTCAACTATTTATTATAATCACTTGACGATCGTTTTGCCAAACTTTGGCTTCTTCAGAAGTTTGTAGTCAACTTAAAACTATTAACAATAAATTGCCTGATATACTAGTTGAGGGGGTTGTCTCAGGGAACAAGTTTAACAGTGGGGAGTTATTTAACTCTATCTGTTCATTAATTAATCTATTGGTTTTCTTAAATTTATTAATCTCTACTATCTCCAGGAATGATAGTTTTTGTTTTTTGTATTCAACATGCAAAATTTTGAAATTATCGTCGAAATGGTGATTTAGATATATATACATTTTCCGGGCTATTGTGCCGTGGTCGACATCTTTTGTAACAAATCGTCTAGATAAGTAACCTGCCTGAAGATGCCAGAAGCAAGATCTGGCGAAACGTCGCAACGAGGAGGAGGAAGATGTCGACCACGGCACAATAGCCCGGAAAATGTATATATATCTAAATACAACGCCGGCCGTGAAAGCCTGAAAACTACAGAAATGGTGATTGTTACATATAAGATGGTTGAAATAATTGAAATCTTTTTTTTTTTATTAATGAAAGATCTTTTATGGTCGTTAAAATTTCTGCATGTTTTACCTATTGCAATCTAATCTGTAAATTCCTGGTTTATTTAATTTATTAGTTTTATCTTTGTTGTTCTTAATGAATTTACTTAAGATTATTAGTAGTCATATAGGTATGCTATATTACAATTGTTATTATTTAGTAAAGATGAAATTTCTTGAGTTCGTTTGCCTATGAAAGTCAATGTTGCATATTTTTGTTTATCTGTTTTTATATTTGGGTAAATTATAGTTATAGCCTTTTTGTATTTAATTTTTTGTAGTAATGAGTAATGTTAACATTATAATTATTTTTAATAGCAAATTGTTTGACAATTGTAAGTAGTTTTTTATAATCTATTTCTGACATAGGGACATTTATTAATCTGTGTAACATGCACCGAAACGACGCTAGCTTGTGTTTACTTTAATTAAAAACTTTGAAACAATGAAACAACAAGTTAGTATATTCTTTGAACACTTCGAACAACACTGAAACTGCTCTTCACTTAACGCACTTAACCTTCGCGACAGATTTCACTTTGATTTCATTGAGATGAACAACGTGAACGTTACTATTTTTTTATATTTAGCTTACTCAAGCGAGTAAATGCATCTGTCCAGGCTTTGATTACTTAGGGACTTTAGTTCTCGACGAACACGAACGCCACAAGTGGTAGAAAAACATACCAAGTGATTGTTTATAAACAAACGCTAATTAATACTAATAGTATAGAAATAATTTATGAGAACGTTGTAAATGAATAGTGAATTTTAAAAACAAATGGGAAAGTGCTGTGTAGTAAGTGGTTGTTTAAATGGCCAAAGGGCAAGAGGAATATTAAAAAAGTTGCTTTATTTAAAGCACTTAAAGTAAGTAACCCAAAATGAATTCGCAAATATTCATTTTTGATTTTATTAATTTATATGATTGTAGGTAAATGTATTTAAAATTATTCATAACATTGTTTTTAGTAATTTCTATCGACCACGGCCTACAATTAAGGATTAATACCTATGTGAATATGTTTTTAAACTAATTGAAATATGTACTTAAATGTTTTTTGTAATTTGTGTATAAATTTTGATTGTTAATAATTTAACCCTTAAACCACACCGTGATTTTTCGAGCCATTGCCTTCAAAATAACAGAAAAATATAAAATTTTAATAATTTGACAAAATTAAACATCTTTAAGTATTCTTCTTTGAGTTGTCCTTATCAAGTTACCAAAACAAAATTTTTTATTTTAAGTACGTAATAGTGAGAAAAATCCGAAAAAATTGAATATTTTTATCGATACTAGAAATTGTGAAACAAGTTCTGCCTAGGTAGGTCATCGTTTTCTCTAAGGGTAGAAGTTTATGAAAACAAAACCAAATACGAACATCGTCAACAAATATGTTTAATAAATGCTGTAGTTACAAATGTATCTTAATAATAAATGACAATATTAATAAATGTTATTTATCGTTACTTATTTTTACGTTACAAAAATATTCATTATTATTATATTACATTTGATTTTATGTTTGTTTTAGAATATTTTTTGTAAATATCGGATGTTAATTAATAAGAAAATCATTAAGTAACTGTCTACAATAAAGACAACCAAAGTTCTGATGTTTTAGGTTCACAAGTAAAACTTCTGGAGTACCTATTTTGTAGTTTTCGCAAATACCTACCTATTCTGCAAAAATTTTTTTTCTAAAATTAAAAATAATTTGAATTTGCAAAAAAAAAATAATATAAATACTGTAAGATTAATAAAATCGGTAATTGTATAGATACCCCTCCCCGAAATCGATTTTCCTGAAAATTCAGTATGTGGTAGAGTTCGTCAGAGAGTTTAGACATTTTATTATCAGTTTAGCATTGCTTATTATCGCACTTATACTGAGCGAGTTCGCAATATAACCTACCATGAGAACGAATTTTCCTACCTCATAATGTATTTCTTCACACATACCTGTACTAGGATACAATAGTTATAATAAAACAAGTTTATGTAAGTGAAACTTAAAAAAACTTTTAATGAAGTCACTAACAATTTGATTGGTAAATCCGGTTCGTTCAAACTGGCCAAATTAATAACAAAAAAGGTGAGATCATTCTTAACCGTCGTTTTCTATGCAACTTTTTGTATATTTGAATAGGTACATAGTGCTTATTATTCCATAAACAATAATTTTCTATGAATTATCTTTTATCTTTCCAAGCATTCATACAAACTATCGTTCATTATTTACAATGAAGTTTAGTTTTAAAATATTTTTTTTACTTCATCGTTTCTGTGTATGTATAGGACTGTACCTAGACATAAATATTTTTATATATACTGTTGTAAACGCCATATTGTTTAGTCATAATAATACTGCTAACTCAAGGAGTAAATAACATAAAAAAATCAGAAATATTTTCAGACTATCCGAACGTACAGTAAATATACAGTAAAATTCACAACGAACTTTTTGATAAAGGTTTTAGAAAAAAAACTTACATTGTCGCTTCTTTGTATTCTCTGTTTGCGTTTTGATGATAACCGGCCATATCACAACAAGCCCTTTTGGGGCTGCAGAAATAAAAACAATGTAGCCCTTTTTACGAGTTTATTCAAATAGTAATTTAACACCAAAAATGACGGTTCACTTATACAAAGAACAGCGTTAGAACTAAACATGAACTAAACTAACACGAAAACTAACCTCACAACACAAATACACATGAACGTAATACGCGCCATTACCGATTTATCCGAACAGTCGCTCGGGTTACATTCATTGGAATTTGGTAGTCACGATTAATTCAAGAATGTGCCATCTAGTGGCCGATAGCGGTAACGATACATAGACTAATTTGCACACTTTTCTATCTCTTATCAAATCAATTTTAAATGTGACGGTTTACTTTAACTATCGATTCTAGGTACTTAAGACAATATCATTTATTTTCGAAGAAGTATTTATATAGTGCCGCTGCTCCACCTTTCAGTACTACAGCGGAGTGATAGGTACCTACCAATGGATTAATTCGTTTGAAAGTTTCAGTCGGACGCGTATCCAAATTGAACAGATAAAAACTTTCGAACGATTAATTTGTTAGATAGCATGAGATATTAACCAATGCTAACCTGAGCCTAGACAATTAATTGAAGAAAGTGCATTATTCTTTGCTTTAGTTCGACCCAAATTGTTAGATGGCCCGGAGCTATTCTGCAGAGAATATAAAGACCGTGTTCCGATATACACTGTGAGCACTGTGACACGTTACGTCACACAGTATACTGTAAATTCCGTTCCTGTTTAGATTTTTGTACTGAATCTGCTACTGGCTGTTATATATTGGAACGTATTTCAGTACTGTTTCAGTACTTTTGTCAAAAATAATTAAGACACTATCCGATAGAGGCGCTAGATGTATTGATGCACGATATTAACATTTAATATGGCATAAATATTGCAATTTTTGACCTCCAGGACGCTAGCACCCCATCCAACGAATTTCGAAAAAAAAATGTGTGGATCTAATAGGTCACTAATTGGTCAGTATTGGTCAGGTGGTCCCGTTAATTGGTCAGCGATAGGAAAATAGTAAAAACAACTCGATTTTTTTGTATGAATATTCGATACTGCTGGCACCTCATCTAAAGTAAAATTAAAAAATTTCGATAGCAATCGATTTAGTTTTAGATGCTTTTAGTTGGTCAGTTATAATTATTATTTGGTCAGGCTTAGATAATTAGAAAAAAACAAGAAAATATATCTGTTTCTACAATACGCATGCGCAAACATTCTATGTTGCTTCTATGATCTATCTGCTGATAGGATGGTCGATAAAAATTAAATTTTTGATTTTCGTAAAACAAATATGTGAATCTAAAAGCTCAGTAATAGACAAAGAATATGTAATAGGCCACAATTAATCAGGTTATCGGTAAGCTCTTCCCATTAGATAGGCGACCTTGATTTTTAGTGAGATGAACTAAAGAATTACGACGCCGAAAGAGGCTATAGCAGCGGAACGGCAATTTCTGATTGGCTTAGGACAATTTCAAATTGCTGAAATCAGCTGTTGTAGTAAACAACGGAAAATCACAAAACGAAGTTGTGCTAAAGTTGGTGCTGATTGTAAGAAAAACGGTAAGTTAAAGTGAATTGTTACATACGTATATTATTAAGAAATTAAGAAGAAAGTAGCTGTGAACAGCGCATATGGCAGTATAGGCTAGAGTTGTAGATTTGTGTTAAGAAAAAGCAAGTTTTGTGAAATAGGTGTAAGAAACTTCAAAATAGTCTCCAACTGAGGATGACACCTTGGGTGTCGAAACGCGTTTTAGGTCTCTAAATGTTGTGTGGAATTTAGGGCTTCTTAGTTTTATTTTCTTCAAAATAATGATTGAATTCTCTCCATAGTACCACTTTATGTAAAACTAATGTTTGTGTTTACAATAACAGCAGCAGAAGTGCAAATAAAACAATATAAAGTTGCAAAAAAGCGATATATTAAAAAAATTTTAAATTAGCAGTCAAATCATACAATCTTAATTAAGTCAAAACTGAATAATAAGATAGTGTTCCTTTAAGTACTATTAATTACGAAATCTTAATAGTAGTAAAAGACAGGTCAAAATATACGTAACACAATTAACAGAAGAGACAAGCATAATATGTACCTTGAAGATGATCCTGTGCCATGTAGTAAGTTCTGTTATATGATGTTATATATTGTTCAATTATATGGACTATGGAGGATTATTCATAACTGATCCTAACCTGCTCGTAACTCAACCGCATAGCACCTGTCCATTTTGCAAAGCATTTATGAAATTTTAATACAAGCTGATTTTAGTTTAATTATGACCCTTCAATCGTTTGCTTTTACTTCTGAAATTCTTACATCAAAAGCGGAGTAAATACCACAACACTACTGTGAAGGCAAACAACCGTAACACATATCTACAACTCCGGCTTATACTGGCGTATGCGCTGTTCACAGCTACTTTCTTCTTAATTTCTTAATAATATACGTATGTAACAATTCACTTTAACTTACCGTTTTTCTTACAATCAGCACCAACTTTAGCACAACTTCGTTTTGTGATTTTCCGTTGTTTACTACAACAGCTGATTTCAGCAATTTGAAATTGTCCTAAGCCAATCAGAAATTGCCGTTCCGCTGCTAGCGCCTCTTTCGGCGTCGTAATTCTTTAGTTCATCTCACTAAAAATCAAGGTCGCCTATCTAATGGGAAGAGCTTACCGATAACCTGATTAATTGTGGCCTATTACATATTCTTTGTCTATTACTGAGCTTTTAGATTCACATATTTGTTTTACGAAAATCAAAAATTTAATTTTTATCGACCATCCTATCAGCAGATAGATCATAGAAGCAACATAGAATGTTTGCGCATGCGTATTGTAGAAACATATATTTTCTTGTTTTTTTCTAATTATCTAAGCCTGACCAAATAATAATTATAACTGACCAACTAAAAGCATCTAAAACTAAATCGATTGCTATCGAAATTTTTTAATTTTACTTTAGATGAGGTGCCAGCAGTATCGAATATTCATACAAAAAAATCGAGTTGTTTTTACTATTTTCCTATCGCTGACCAATTAACGGGACCACCTGACCAATACTGACCAATTAGTGACCTATTAGATCCACACATTTTTTTTTCGAAATTCGTTGGATGGGGTGCTAGCGTCCTGGAGGTCAATTTTTGGCAAATAAATCTTTTAAACTATTTGAGAATAAAAAAATGTTTATAACGGTATAGGTACCTAATAAAATTTCATGATCTTAACTAATGAAAATTACTAACAAGAAACGTTCCGAGTGACCAATATGTTGTGCTTAGAAGAAAATAAAATAAATAAACCACTTTTAAATGTTTCAAAAAGGAGTATTTATTTAACTCTACAATTTCTCAAGAGTAACAGGATTGTACTAAATTTAATGCGGTGCTTATCATCTATTTATACCTTATCGTCTATTTATACCTAAATCCTGTTACTCTTGAGAAAGGTATTATAATACCGAAATAATTGTAGAGTTAAATAAATACTCGTTTTGAAACATTTAAAAGTGGATTATTTATTTTATTTTCTTCTATTCAAAAAATGTTTCATAAAGAACCGACCAAAACTACTGTTAATAGTATATGTTGTGCTTAGGTATATGCATGCTAATTAATGTTAAAAAGTTAAAATAAAAATATGCATATTTTTTGCAGAGAAACCTTAAGAGTAAATATCACTTTAAAATTTCTATTTCAGTTTTTCACAATTTTCTAATTCATCCAGACCTAGTGGATTGAACACAATGTAAAAGAATGATTAAAAGTTCCTTCTCTTACATGATTGAACAGGTCCGCCTTTAGAATAAGTTTAAGTAAAAACGGTGTTTAGTGGTTTAAGTAACAAACAAATTACAATTACAATTACTTTGTGTTCAATCCACTAGGTCTAGATGAATTAGAAAATTGTGAAAAACGGAAATAGTAATTTTGAAGTGATTTTTACTCTTAACGTTTCTCTGCAAAAAATATGCATATCCTTATTTTGACATAAATTAACATATACCTAACCACAGCATATTGGTCACCCGGAACGTTTTCTTGTTAGTAATTTTTATTAGTTAAGATCATGAAATTTTATTAGGTCTACCGTTATAAACATTTTTTTATTCTCAAATAGTTTAAAACAATTATTTGCCAAAAATTGCAATATTTATGCCATATTAAATGTTAAAATCGTGCATCAATACATCTAGCGCCTCTATCGGATAGTGTCTTAATTATTTTTGACAAAAGTACTGAATTACGTTCCAATATATCGGAACACGGTCTATATCGGAACATGCCCACTGTATTTACTAGTGTGCGCAGGAAATCAAATCACGCGATCAGTGACAGAGACATAAGACAAGGACAGAGAAAGAAAAGTGTCGCAAAGTGGTGTGAGGAGAGTTAGTTGGTGACCTGTTGGTGACAGTTGGTGAATTCAGTTGTTGGATTCTATTTCCTGTGTGGTCATTAAATGTTGAAAATGTCTTCTTTATGCGGTAGACTTATAAAGGTTGTAGCCAGACAAAATGCTCTTTATAGTAGTAACCGACTTTTTGCCGTAAAAGGTAGACCTCTTTATGTTCTTACTCATTAACCTAAACGTCTAATTACGTAATTAGGTTATGGATTTGTAATAATATCGCCTAGATTATTACATTGCCATTCAAATTTACATAATATATACTTTTAGTTACTATGGGAGATCCTGTAGAGCATGCTACAGGACTTGAAAAGCGTGAACTTTTAGCAAGGATTGCTGGAAACAATGATCCTTATGCTTTAAGTATCAGGAAGAGAGGACCCGGCACCAAGAGCCAACCAAACGAAGTTCCATCTGCTTTCGACTCACGTATTGTAGGTTGCGTTTGCGAAGAAGACTCTACCAGTGTTAATTGGATGTGGCTTCACAAAGGACATCCTAAGAGATGTGAATGTGGCCAATGGTTCTCTCTTGTTCATAGAGCCCCTGTATAAAAAATTGTTGTTTAATTTAGTGTTTTCAATATCATTATTCTGTAATTTAATGCTATATGTATCTACAAGAAATAAAACAAAATTTCAGTAGTAGTAAATTGTATTTGATACATAACCATAACTTTTATGTTGCCTTTGACTTGTTAACTGTTGACCTATATTTGGATATAATCCCCCTGTGTTCGTCAACAACTATCCATGATGCAATTTTGTGCGAAGTCGATTTTTTTAAATGACATGTTTTTATATGGCATGCCATAAGTGTTTTTGATACATACACTGAATTAACCATAATAGAATATAAAAAATAACACCCCAAAAATTTAAATCATGGAAATTAAATACATAAACCTATCCTAACAGTCTCTTGATAATTCATCGAACTATAATGGTATGTTAATAAAATTTTCCGTAATACTAGGATTAGAGTATATTTTATGGTAGCAGAACGAAAATTAAGCTCTAGAATTATTGTCATTTTAAAAGTAAATTTTCGGTTCGATTATAACATAATTGCAGTTTAACATTAATGCATGCAATGTGTGCATCGCATAAAAAAAACAAGGTAATTTATTCTTATGCTTCAAAAAAAGACTTTACAATAATATTTCCTCACAATGAAAGATAATTTATTTTTTCGCCCTTTTTTTTAATAAATTAAATTAATATTTAACGATATTGGCGTTGGTTCTTTGTGAAACATTTTTAAATAGGAATAAAAGACCTAATTTGCTTTTATGTTTCACTATATTGTAAGAAAACTCTACTCAATTCTTACAATATAGTGAAACATAAAAGCAAATTAGTTCTTTTATTCCTATATAAATTAAATTAGTTGAATTATTATACATACTATGTTGATAATTTTAACTAATAAAGAGTTATTTAGAATTTCAATATAATTCAAACGTTATTCTTTGGATCGATTATGTGTATTAACAATAAAAAAATCCCGAATTACAATTATTTATTAAGATTCCAAGTTCTAAGATTCTTAGATAATTTTAGTTCAGAAATTGAAATTATCAATATAGATAATGTTAATTCTGAAATTTTACATTATCAATGTAATTATTAATTTATTTTAAATAACATGTACATTTATAACAATTTAAAAATACAAAATAAAGAAAATACCTGGAAATAAAATTATGTAATTAACGGAAATTCACTGAATGCGAATTATAGGTACCTGAATGCATTTTTTTTGTCAGATCCTTTACATTTTTTTTAAAACTATATTATACTTTTTTAAATTACATATCACTGTTTTAGAGACACGTTTTACCTCGATGAAATTTATTTGAGGCAATTATTATGATATTGTTAATTAGTATATATGGTATATAAATAGAAATTACGTTATAGATAATTATATTTTTTTTAATTTATATTGTAGCAATAATTTTAGTTGTTTAAATTCTTATGGTATATGAAGGATTGTCTTTCTAGTTAGCTGCATTATAATGAAAATTTTCTCCGTATTAAATTACTGAATAAAAATTTCACAAAATATTATTTAACTATCTAAAATGAACATGTGGCAATATTCATTTTTATTCAAAGGAATTGCAATTGTACAAATTAAAATTCGTTTACACTGTATAATGTGTTTATTTTCTTTACTGTTATAATTAAAACTATCAATAATGATTTTTACTATATAATAAATAGATGAAAGGCCCTAATCAAAATAATTACCATGAATTTCAGTTCCATTTTTTTTCGATGATTTTATTTTCATTTAAACAATATTTTGACGACTAAAAACACGAACGGCGTACCATATTTTTACTGCTGTTTAATTGTTTAGTTTTGGGACGTGAAATCTTTTTTCTTGTTCTTCTTTCTATGTTGCAGAGTTCGTCATGCTGAACAACATATACAGGGTTTTTCACGTAACCCGTTCGTTAAAAGTTTTTAAACTTATTATACCGGTAGTTGGCATTGAGAGAGGATAACAAAAGGAATCGATTGAAGAAATTTATTCGTGTTTGAACCTTTTGAACTTAAGAGTTCCAAACGCGCTTACAACTATAAAGTTCAATTTCGTCAAGGCGTTAGCTCTGAGATCCGTTCAGCTATTACTAGTAAAAATTTCAACACTCTTAGTCATATTTTGTGGAAGTTATACTTTTTTATAATTTGGGTTGCGGTGACGATATTTTTTTCTAAAAAGTAATAAATTATCTCAGAAATCGGTCATCGTAGGTGTACAAGTTGGTTATCAAACTTACTTTAAAATTTTACGTTTTATTCGAATTCGGCGTTTAAAATAACAATGTTGGTGTTTGGTGTCACCTTCCGTTATAACCGTTAGTGACACACGACTGCAAATATATTAGCTAGAAAAAGCATCACAGTTATGAGGTTATTTGCCATACTTTCGAAACTCTACCGATATTATTAGTTTAACAGGTTGACTGCCATATATAAAGAACGGAAAATGACTCTGGTGCCAATTAATAAATAATCATTTAAAGCGCATCCTAAACGAATTCTGTTATTTATTTTTCCAAAATATTCAATAATAGCAAAAATTTTTACAAAATACAGACGGCGGTCGTATACGCCCTCCCGGGCACTTGAGGCATTTTTATGCCCCTATTGCCAGCGGTCGTGTTGATAGCGGTCGTTGTAATCAAGTTCTAACTTGTTACGCGTTTTAGTGATTTATATGTGAAATTGCGTCTATATGCATCATAAATTGCTTAAAAAGGAAGGCAAATTCGACAAGGCTAGAAAATATTGCAAAGGATGTTATGCTAAAAAATTGCGGGGAGAGATAACCAAGAATTGTGTGAAAAAGGTTGTAACTTATTGTGGTATATGCGACGGACAGCCTCATTTTTGTTTGGAATGTTATAACTTACATATAAAGTAATTAGATTAATTAAGTCTTTTGTATATTGTAGTAACTATTTTTTCCTTAATTAAAGTAACTGTAAAATTGTTTTCAATAAGAAAAAGCAAACACAATAATTGTCGTTCTATTTTCAATATTTTGTTAGCAATTCCGAAACCCGCAATGATTTGTGAGGCTTGTATGCCACAGCGGTCGTATACTGTGGTGAAAGCCACTTTAACTGCGACCGCTGGCAAAAATGAAACTAATATTCGACTGGCTACAGGGCGGTCGTATACGACCGCCGTGGCATAGACAAATTTCCACCCCGCGGACGTATACGACCGCCGTGGCAGTCAACCTGTTAAAAACTTTAACGAACGGGTTACGTGAAAAACCCTGCATATTGTCATGATTAAAGAGACCACAGGTTGAAAATTAATAAAATACAATTAAAATAATACAAAATATTATTTTATTCATTTGATTTTAATTTTCCTCTATAGTTTAAAAGACATAGCCTGCCGGATAAGCGTATGAAGTGTCCCCGCTTCAAATGTATTTTACTTTCTGTGTTATGTAAGACTGTTTCGGAAAATTATTCACAAATTTTGAGTTGAAAATACTAATTTCTTTAATAGATATCAAAAACTACTGGATGGACATTACCTACGACTCCTCCTTTAGTACCTATGAAGTTATTTATAAAAAAAATTATTAGAAATTGTATTGAAAAAGTCCTGAAAAAATTCTTGAACACCTCCAGTTTTTTGTCTTTAAAGTCTACTGATATAAATATATAACATAATTTTTTCAAATTTTTCTAGATGGTACTTAGACATTTTTAAAAAATAATGAAATTATAATTAATAATTTTTGGATTTTTATAAAAATTTATTCATTATAAAAATAAAGAAACTACATACGAAATTACATAAAGATTTCGAATTTCAAAAAAAAAAAGAAGTTAAAATAGCAGAAATATGTCGAAAATTATTAATTTTCATTGCTGTCATCACTTGTTACAGGCTAAGCAATTGCATATTTTATTAGTGTGGGTACCTTATTTTACGCTTTTACCCCACCTCTATGAGTCGGTTAAAATTTTAGTATGTGTACGAGCCCTAATAAGTATATGGCCTGACGGCGGAAATTTAACAGAAAACAGCGTTTTGTAATGTTTATTCTGAGAGAACCGAAAAGTGCGTTTATGAACATGACTAATTACTTACACAAGGGAACAAATTTTAAACTTTTTTATACAATTGACAAAATTTTACTTGTTTCGGAATGCAATTACCTAACATATCTAGAAACTGAAACTGAATTTACTGTAACAGGTCTAAATTTAAAGATACAGCGATCCTTAGAAAAACTGAAGGAAGAACAAAAAAATCGTTTAAACAATCTATGTAAATTACAAGCATATCAAATCTTAACGTAATGACATTAATTTTATATTGTCCACTACTATAGACAGTGGCGTAGCTAGGCGTGGGCGAAGAGAGCCCTCGCCCACGGCCTCGCACTTAAAGGCGATGCGACAAAACTTAATATCCTCATTTATTTTAAAAAATTAAATAAAAACTTTTGGCCACTTTTCTGAACATGAAATAACAACAACACATAACTCCTAGTTTTAAGCTTTAAAAAGACACGGTAACCTTTCGCTTACAATGGTTGACGCCGTGATACAAGACATTAACACAAGATTTACTGCACTCACTGAATATTACAACAATTTTGAATTCTTGTACGACATAAATAATTTAAAATCTTTGCCAAATAACGAGCTTTTGAAGCACTGTAATGATTTAAGTGTAGTACTTCAAGATGGAGAAAGCGACGACATAGAGTCTTATGAGCTTTACGAAGAACTACAACTTTTAGTGCCTAATCTACCAAAATCCATTAAAGATGCCAATCAGATGATTCAATACATAATTACAAATGATATGGAAGACATCTATCCCAATGTTAACATTGCTATTAGAATTATGTTGACTATGCCTGTAAGTACAGCTTCCGCAGAGAGGTTTTTCTACGTTAAAAACTGTCTGCTTTAGCAATACTTTCAATCGAATTAGATTTAGCCGCAAAAATAAATTACAAATCCTTACTAGATGACTTCAGTAAAGCAAAAAGCCGAGGAAGACTACTTTTGTAAAAAATTAAATCACTCAAGTTACAAAATAAATATTTTTTTAAAATCTCTATGCTTTTTAGTATTCTACCACCGTGCATTTATATTTTTTGACTATCATAAGTAGATATGTCGTGTCGAAGCATGTTTGCTAAGATAGGTTTATTGGGTGGATCTTGGGAACAAAAGCAAAGGGGCCTCGCTGATGCGACTTTGCCCACGTCTATATTAGTCCACGCTACGCCACTGACTATAGAGTAGGTATTTTGAGCTAATAAGGACATGTTTAATTTGATAAGTGACTTTTCGTTTGCCTTTTGTGCGACGGTACATCGTATTTTGATGGGTCAATAAAAAGGTTCAGATGAATCAAGCTCATTCATGAGGCCCTCAATATTGTGACATACACATAAAAATCCTTGCATTTTAAAATATGCTTTTAAAATCTCATTACGCTTTCTAAATGAAGCACTGTTACAGCTCATGCTGAAAGATTCCATTCCTGAAGCCTAGACCCCAATACTCGGCCTTTTCTTTTGATAAACCTAAATCTTTAGCTAAATCATTCAGTCCGCGCTGGTTTATGAAGTGGGGTGTTTTGCTGTTCAAATGGTGAATTTTCACGTATGTCTGAAGTAGGCGCAAAAGTTTCTTCCGTGTTGAGAATTGAAAACGATGAAGTGGATTGTACACATGGCACAGGATAGTTTTCTCCGTCGGGGATAGGTAGCAATGCTGATGGCAAATTTGGATATTTTATTTTGTGTTTACCCTTCTTCTTCGAGTATCCAGACACTTATCGTACAAAAATAGCTATCATTTACATGATTGGAAGGTTCTTGTCACAACACAGGAACACAAAAGGCATTTTATTTTGTTTACCTTTCATCCACTTAAAAAGTGCAACAAGAAATGCAACACATTTGAGGTGTCCACGACTTTTCAAGATCTCCAATCCTAAATCCAAAATAGGAGCAGTAAGCTGCTTTTATCTCCTCCGTAAATTGTTTTTTTGATTTGTCACTACATAATATCATTTGTAAGCCATTTAGCTAGTGAACAAATGAATTTAAAAATCTCACCATTCATCAGTCTAGCTTTTCTGTAAAGAATTCTATCGAATTCATCAATAAAGTCAAAGATATCAAATTAAAAGATAGTGGGATTTTGGTTTCATTTGATGTCTGTTCTCTTTTTCCAAGTGTACCGATTCCGCTTACCTTGACATATCTAGAAGATTTACTCAAAGAAAATGGTTTCACCGCTGATGTTGTAGCTGAGTACGTTTCTCTAGCTTCAATGTGCATGCGGCAAAATCATTTTCAGGTAAATGGTTGCTTCTACGAGCAGAAGGAAGGAACATCTATGGGGAACTCCTTATCACCCTTCATAGCTGATCTTTTCATGAGTCGTTTCGAAAGCAATTTGAGTCACCTGGAGTATTTTCCTCGGCTATGGCTAAGATATGTTGATGATTTTTTTGCTGTTTTTGATTTGAACTCAGGTAATCTCAACGATTTCCTTATTAAATTAAATTCATACTTCCCTTCTGTTAAATTTACCGTGGAAAAAGAAAACGACGGACAAATACCGTTTTTAGATACTTTGGTTATAAGAAACGGGAATTCTTTAGATTTATAACCAATGACTCTAATCACTGTATGCAACATAAAATGGCTAGTTTTAATTTTCTTGTACATAGATTACTCAGTTTCCCATTGAATAGAGACAGGTATAAAAAAGAGCTTAATACTATCAAATATATTGCTAAAGAGAACGGTTATAAAAGTAGCATTGTTGATAAAATAGTCAATAAGGTTAAATTTAAGAAGCTTATTTCAAGATCCTCGACTCTTCAGACTGATACAACTAAAACCAAGTTTGTAACTATGCCATTCGAACCAAGGTTTACCCGAGGTTTGGAGGGCATTTTTCGTAAACTAGGTTTCCAAATTGCCTATACCTCAAACAGTAATTCACTTCAAACTCTTCTCGGTAATCCGAAGGACAAGATTCCTTTTCTGGAAAAGTCGGGGATATATGAAATAGGTTGCAAAGACTGTAACAAGAAGTATATTGGGCAAACTAAACGAACGATTAATATAAGGTTTAAAGAACATTTGGCTCATGCTAGATTTGGAAGAACTGAAAAGTCCAGTGTTGCCCAACATATTTTATACGAAAACCATAGGATTAATATCGACAACCTTAAATTGGTTAAGGAAATTAGAAGTTGTCACCTGCTTGACAGCTTTGAAAGTATGTATTTTTATAAAAATAGATTGAACTCCCTCAACAGTGACAAAGGTCCTATTCCCAGCTCTCCGTTATTTAGTCTAATTAAGGATATTTTGTAAGGTTCACTGAACATTGTGATCTTTTGACTGAGCTTCGTTCACTGAACCATAACATTAGTTAGTATTTATAATGTAAACTTTTACATTAGCATTTAGTTCACTTCAGTCCCTGAAGAAGATAACTTTGTTATCGAAAAGAGCTTCGGACATTTTTGATCCAAGTTTTGGCGTTGGGGTTTGAGCTATTTAGTACGTTCTACAACACCGCCAAAGTTTTCTCCAGTTTCTGATAGGTATAATAACATAAAAAACAACCCAATAATTCATAATATTTTAAATAATCTATTGTAAGGTCTTGTGTACAGTAGGCGATTCTGGCGAAATTATGAAACTTTAAATAAAACTGATATTAGACCTGCCAGAACATTTTAATGACTTGATGTGTGAAAGGTGAGGGTACTACAACAACAATATATAATTACCGTTCTGGTTGTCAAACCCTTGTTCCCTTGTGTTATTAATAATGATAGAAAGAAATAATAATTTAACACTCATTGATGGTTATTTATCACATTTGTTCTTTTATGCAATTATCGTCTCCCTTCTTAATTAAGGTCTTGTGGAGCGTATCACTTAAAATCAGGTTCAGTCAACACTAACTTCTTTATTCTTTTTCTTTCTTACATTGCCACTTTTAAGGTATACAACCCTGCATACATCTATGGCTTGGTTGTCTACCCTTACATTGATCAACAATTATGTAACCAGCAAATGTTCGGACACTATAAAAAGAATAAGTCTAATTTTGAGCAACGTCATCTTTTGCCGTTATTACACCCTCCATTCTTTTTGGCATTGAATGTACCAAGGCTGTTGCGGAGAAAGTCGGACTGGAGGACATTACATCAATGCCGCGTATTATGGGGAAACAACGTCATAGAAGCAATCATCCAGCAGAAAGCCCTGGAAGAGGTCTTTAGTAATACCATACTTGGATTCAATTATCACCTCTCTTGAAGTACGTTTTGCTGGAGAAAACACGCCATCATTCGCATTATCTAAGTTACATCCGGCGCAGATGCAAAAGATGACAACTAAAAGTCTGAAACAAACTTGTGAATCTATTGCCCAGTTTTATGATTTACCGAACATAAAGAATGAAATCGAAGTTTGGCAGCAATTTTGGCACAATAGGTTAATCTAACAGTTGTTGACGTCCTAAAAGAAACAATTTCCTTCTTTCCCGAAAAGGAAAAGGCAATGAAAATTTTGATCGCTTTACCATGCACGACCTGCACAGTAGAGCGATCCTTTAGCAGCCTCAGAAGACTAAAAACATGGCTAAGATGCACCATGGCAGAAGATCGCCTTAATAGTCTGGCCATGATGAGTGTATACAGAGCTATAATAAATAAAAACCTAAATAATTTTAATGATAAAGTGGTTGAAAGTTTTGCAAAAAATCCCCTCAGGTTATGTTTTAATTAAATATTATTTTTGTTAAAATAAATAATTATTACTGTGTTTAAAAGTTTGATTTAGTTATTCTGCTGTCGAGGGCTTGTGAAGTTTTATACATTGATATTAGAACCGTTCTTATTACAATCGTCATCGAGGCAAAGACTTCCAAAGTGTAACGCTTCATGCTCTCGGCGTTCATATCCATTTTTATCCTCCATAATATTGCCCCCATGCCCCCCCCCCTTAGTCATAAGCTGGTGACGCCCTTGGTTATGGATTGTTTCTGAGACATTGCTTCATCTTGTGCCATACATTCTCTATTACATTTAGTTTTGGGCTGTTTGCGGTCAGTTTAATAAAGTGATCTCATGATTGTGACATCGTGGATACAGGATATAAAATTAAAACACTACTAAATATTAAGTACTGTATTTCAAACGATCAAACTAAAGGTTACTCTTATACTGTATAACTTAATATTACGGCCACGGGCCATCGAATACCCGAGTCCGTGTTGTTAGCGCCGTGCATTTATCGCCGCGACCTTTTTTCGAGCAGTTATCGCTACGAAGGAATCATGTAAAATTATATCGTGCATTTAGCACCGCGAGTATACCATTAGTATTGTAGTATTCGTGGGTTTATTAAAATTTATTTTCGACTAATGTATGGGAATTACAATTTATTTACACTTTTTAATAATAACTACTTAGAAACACTATTAATTAATACAGAACTTAGCTTGCTATTTATTTACAACACTCACTTATATGCGCGTCTCTATTTATTTGTCTTTTCACTTCTGTCGATTTATTTCGGATGTTACTACTGTCGCTGTCAATTTATTACTGACTCACTGTAGAACGTCTTTCCGCTTTTATAGCGTCATGGAACAATTCCAGAAGAGTCTCGAAGTTTGTTTACATTGTTTACGTTTCCAGCGAGCCGCTTAATTACTTTCCTGGAAAGCAGTTACGGGACACACGTACACAAATACAACGCACCGGCCTTGGCTAGTTGGGCCGGGCGGCAACGCATACAAGCGTACCCGGTCGCACATAAGCACGCTCGCGTTCGCTACAGTATATAAACCTATGTACAATGCTTTTATATAATATTTTATATTAAGTTCATGCATTTTGTTTTCGTATGATATTTTAAATAAAAATTTTTTCTTTCCTGTACATTTTAACCCAGGCTTAGGTTGGCAGTTTTGTTTCACAAAACACCAAAACAGGCGAGTTTAAAGTCGTAGGGTTTATAGAATAAACTAATCACAATATGTACGAGAAACACAAATACAATGTGATTTCATTCATGCCACATTCTTAAATTTTAATAATACGTTCTGAGTTTCATATTAACGGGGATTATCCATCGTTAAATTGTCATTTCAAAAGTAATTATTGTTACCAAAACCGAAATACGTTTGGTTTAAATAAACAGTTGTTATGATCGGGTTTGAATTATTATCATATATATAAATTAATAATGTTCTTAATCCAATAATTTGATAATATTATTGTTATCGTTTCATTTGGTAAACACGCAACCACACGTCTGATAGGCAATGTATGCACAATAATAATGATATTAAAGGGAGGTAAAAGATGGCATCTAATAGTGGGTGTAATTGATAATCATTTACCTACTTAGAAAAATAATTTTTGATAAATTGAATAAGTTGTTGCGTTAGATATATCTAAAACTATTGTTTTGGGTTGAGACACTGCACCAACAATGTAGCGGAAGGGTAGCATACAGTAGCCTTAACAGACAAGTGGGAGAATAGAGTCCTAATATTTATTTATTAATAGAAACACAAAAATCGTGCGATGAATTTTTACTAGCTCTACTTACTAGGAAATTAAACAATTACAAAAGAAAAGAAAAATTAAATATGTAAAAATTGATGAAAGGATAGCCACTAATTTAGAAAAATTTAATTTTGACAAGGTCTTAGGAGTATGTTTGCGAGCTTTAGCATACGTTCAAAAATTAGAATAAGTGGAATTAGTATAAGTATAAAAATGACATATATGCAATCACTTTGTTAATTAGATTTAAGTTTTTTGTACATAGTAGGTATAACGAAGGTTTATAATCCTTATACTTTTAAGTTAGAGCGTGACTGTGGTACGGTATAGACGTGTGTGAAGTAGCTCCGTATTGAAAATCCAAATTTGGATCAACACGAGTAAAACATACACTATCGACAAATTACAAAATTCAAAGCCAAAGTGACAATTAAAACAGTTCCGATAAAACCGAAGTTATTTGATAAAATTAATTAAATGAATACATAATCTTATTGTTAAACAAAACCAGTTGAGACACAGTAAATAGCCACGTGTAGTTTCCGCGAGTTATTGACCCGAGTAACACGTGAGTTTTGTGCAAATAACGACACGGCGAAAATATAGACAATTGACCTAATTACCTATTGTACTTTTAAAAACTGTATGAATGAGCTATACAAGTGCGGACGGATACTCTACAGACGATACAAAGAGGAAAAGAAGTGAGGAAGAATCGCCCATCAAGAGAAGCAAGAAGAAGAGTAGGATTCCAACGGAAATGGAAGAATTGCATAAAATGCTGTTAGAATTGATGGGGGACATAAAAGAATTAAGGAAAGAAAACACCGAGTACAGGAACGAACTAAAAGCTCTGAGACAAGAAAATCACAATTTAAAAGCAGAAATTGCAACCATGGGAAATAAAATTAAAGCGCTAGAAAACATTGAATGGAGATTAGAAAATGAAGAGAAAGCAAAAAAAAAGAATAATATCATTGTGGCTGGACTACAAATAATCAACGAAAAGAATATCAAAATAAATGTTGAAGAATTTTTAAAAACGCATTTAAAACTAAATGTGAAACTTACAATGGCCAAAAAAATCAACAACAACTTATGTATGGCAACCCTAGAAACGCTAGAACAAAAAATTAACATAATGAAAGCTAAGTCCATCCTAAACAATATTAAAGATAGTATACATCTCCAGCGATCTCACCTTCAGAGAGAGAACCGTTCAAAAGAAAATAAGCGAAAGATCGAAGGAAGAACGGAAAAACGGAAGAAAAACGAAAATTGGTTACAAATACTTAATAATCGATAATGAAAAATGGACGTGGTGCAACGAATCTCAAGATTTAAAAAAAGCAACTTCACAAGAAGAATCAAAAAACTAAATTTGTTAAATAAGCTGAACGGAAAACAGATGACGAAAAGGAACGAAAAGGAGCTCGCAAGACTTTGGAAATTAGATACAGGAAAAAAGAAAAAAGATGACAATATATGGAAACTAGGGGTATGGAATATTAGGAGCTTAAATGGAAAAGAAAATGAAATCATCTATGAAATAAACAATATAGGAATAGACGTATTGGTAATAGCGGAAACAAAGAAAAGAGGACAAGGGGAAATGGAATTAAGTGAGGGCCATTTACTAATATACACTGGGGTATCCGAAAATAGTAGAGCAGCAGAGGGGGTAGGATGTATAATAAACAGGAAACATATAAGAAATATCATAAATTGGAAGGGATGGACAGAAAGAATACTAACGCTAGAATTGATGATTAACACTGAAATGATCACGCTGATAGCTGTTTATGGACCAAACGAAAATGAGACAAAAGAAATGAAAAATAAATTCTGGAACGATCTTTCATTAGTTACAGAAATAAGTAAAGGGAAAATTATTGTGGCTGGAGACTTCAACAGTAGAGTGGGTATACGAAAAAACATAGGGGAATCAGAAATAGGAAAATATGGAGAAGTAGAGAGAAATAACAACGGTGGCAGACTAATCGACTACTGTACAGTAAATAATCTTATAGTAACTAATACATTCTATAAGCATAAAGACATACACAAGTATACCAGAGTAGTGCCAAGTAGAGAAGAAAGATCAATAATACACTACATATTAGTTGAAAAAGAAGATAGAAAAGCAGTGAAGGACGTTAGAGTGAGAAGAGGTGCCGAAATCTACAGTGATCATTTTTTACTCCTGGGTAAAATAAAAACAATAAATACAGTCCAAGAAGAAAGAAATACAGAAAGAACAAATAAAAAAGAAGTTATAAAAACATACAGACTACAAGATGAAAAAGTAACCAGGAAATATGAAATAATAGTAAGAAATAAAATACAACATATAAAATGGCAATGGAATAAAATGACAGCAGAAGAGATGTGGGAAAATGTAAAGGCATTAATAATAAATGCGACGAAAGAAGCTTGTGGAACCAATATAATAGGTAAAAGTAATAAAAAAACAGCATGGTGGAATGAAACAATAAGAGAAGATGTGAAACTGAAAAAACAATTATGGCAGAAATATTTAACAAATAAAACACAAAATAAATATGAAGAATATAAACTCCAATGAATAAAGGTGAAACAATTGATAAATGAAGCGAAAGAAAAATCATGGAAAGAATTTGGTGAAAAATTAGAAACTAGCAGTAAAGAAAATCAGAAACTCTTTTACAATGTGTTAAAAAAGCTCAGAAATAACAAACCGAAAGCAACACAGACAATAAAAAGTAGTACAGGAAAAATACTTACCAGCACAAATGATATACTGCGAAGATGGAAAGAACACTTTCAAGAACTATTAGGTGGACAAGAAATCGACAATATAGGAAATCAAGATGACAATGCAAACGAAAAGACAGAAATGAGGAAGAATGAAATGAATGAACAAGAAATAAATATAACAGAAGAAGAGATGAATGAAGCTATTAGAAAATTGAAGAACGGTAAAGCACCAGGACACGACAAAATAACAGCGGAAATGATTAAGAAAATGGGAGAAGATGGTAAAGAAATGTTACTGATGTTGTACAACAAGATCTGGCAAGAAGAAAAAATACCGAACAATGTAATAACTACAGAGGAATAACACTGCTAAGTGTACCACTAAAAATTTACGAACAAATCCTGGAAAACAAATTAAGAAAAATTGTAGAACCGACATTATCAGAAGCACAGTGTGGATTTCGTAAAGGGCGTAGCGTACAAGATCATATATTTACGCTTAAACAAATAACGGCCAAATTACAAGAAGTAAATAAGAAAGCATTTTTGGCATTTATTGATTTAGAGAAAGCGTTCGACAAAGTACCACGAGGGAGAATATGGAAAAGCTTGGAAAATAGAGGAGTAGATCCAAAATTAAGAAAAGCAATAGAAAGCTTATATAAACACAACAGAAACTACGTAATAAGTCATAATAGCCAATCAGAAGAATTTATAACAACAGAAGGATTAAGACAAGGAGGAGTTATGAGTTTTCACAATATTCATGGATGATATAATGAAAAAATGTCAAAATGGAATTAAAAAGTTACATACGGGTTATAGACATCTACAACCAGTGTTCATTTCCGAATGTGCTTTTGCTGATGATGTTGTAATTATGGCTGGAAGTGAAAGTGGCTTACAAACTAACATGAAAATTTGGAATGAAACACTACAAGAATTTGGCATGAAAATAAATGTGGACAAAACCAAAGTAATGGTAGTAGGTAACGAAAAACAGCAAATACAAATAGAACTTGATGGAATATTGGTTGAGCAGGTGCAACAGTTCAATTATTTAGGTGCAACAATAGACGAAATGGGAAAACAAGAAATCGATATAACAGAAAGAATAGAAAAAAGCAATAAATTATATTACTCAATAAACAAGACCTTCATCAATAAGAAAGAAATATCCCAGAGTACCAAAATAAAGATATATAAGGTAATTTATAGACCAGTACTGACATATGGCTGCGAAACTTGGGTATTAACAAATAAAATGAAAAGAAGACTAGAAGCAATGGAAATGAAATACCTAAGAAGAGTAAAAGGTATTACGCTGAAAGACCGAATCCGTAGTAGCCAAATAAGAGAAGAACTGGAAATAACCCGACTGACTGACTTCATAGAAAAGAGACAACTCAGCTGGTGGGGACATCTACATAGGATGAAGAATGAGAGAACAGTTAAAAGAATATGGCAAGCAAAAGTGTTAGGAACAAGAAGAAGGGGTCGACCGCATGAAACATGGGATAAGACAATAGAAAAATATTAAGTAGAAAAGGAAAAACGTGGTCCGAAGCAAAAGAAATGACAAGTGACAAAAAAATGTGGAGTTCATTTGTATATACCTAATACATAAAACTCTAAAATGAAAATCCCTACACCATACGGTAGATGGGAAGTTGATTATATATATATATATATATATATATATATATATATATATATATATATATATATATATACTTTTAAACAGACTAATTTTATTAAACAAAATTGCCAGTCCTAAGCCTGGGTTAAAGTGTGAAGGAACGTAAAAAATTTTGTTTAAAATATCATACGAAAACAGAATGCATAAACTTAACATAAAATATTAAATAAAAGCATTGTACATAGGTTTATATACTAATGGTATACTCGCGGTGTTAAAAGCACTATATAATTTTACCTGCTTCCTTCGCGGCGATAACTGCTCGCAAAAAGGTCGCGGCGATAACTGCTCGCAAAAAGGTCGCGGCGATAAATGCACGGCACTAACAATACGACACCGAATACCCCATCCCTGCCTGACCTTAGTGCGCCCCGACCCTGACAACCCGTGTACATTACAATGTTCAATAAACCATTTTTGTATTAATTTAGCGGTATGAGGGCGCACAATCTTCCTGAAATATAATGTCCCCAGGATTTCTTAAGTTTGTTAAAGTAAGTAGGTACGCCCTAAACTCTCAGCCGCCATACACCCCCTAAATCATTATACCTGGGAAATTTTACTACACGTTTTAAACTATTGGAATTGAATATCTCAGTTTTTGTTCTTAAACCCCGTTTGCGATTATAGCCAACATACATCAAATTTAGATTCGTCACTAAATATAACATTTTCCCAATCTTGTACAGTCCATCAAACCTTTTCTTGGGCTCACGCCAACCGTTTCCGTTTCTGGGCTTCCGTAAGTAGTGGTTTTTCTTTTGCCTATGTGCCTATAAGTACGATTCTTATTTTATAGAGATACAATATGTGGTGACAGTATTAATTAACCCAACCTAACCTAACCTTGTAGAAGTTTAATCCTTGCTTTGTGTATCCAAGAAAGATTTCAAAATTTCACGAATTGTTTTGCCATTTCAATATTCCTTTACTATAATTAAGTGTAGTTTACGTATTATAGCTACTCAAAGAATATTAGCTACTCCTCGAACCATAATTCTAAAACGTCAATTCTGACAATAGCTTATGGTCAAACCAAATCAAAATAGCCTATATCAAATAAATGAAAAGTGCACCTACTTGATTTAGCTAAGCATTGAATCTCAGAGTCCGAACATTTACTGGTTAACATATTAGTGCATGTTCTGATGCACGCTGCAAATGTTGCGGATGGTTCTTTAATTTTATTTATATTTGGATGTTATTGGCCAAAATCATAATAAACTTTGTTGTCTTGACTAGCAAGAATATGTATATATGTTGGGTGTTGAAACCACCCCTTCACATGGCTTTTCCACTTTGAAAATTCAAATTCCTAATATACAATAATAAAATTTTATGAAAACTGGGAGCTTCGAACAGGAAAGAAGAGGGTGAAGGTGGTGTAATGAGTAGGGGGGTTGTAGGAGGTACAGTGGTAGGGAGTTGGGTGTGGTATGGGTGGGGTTGGGGGGACGCAAAGTGTCATCGATAGATTATTATTGTATACAATAATAAAAATACAAAATTTGCACAAAATTGGTATATTTCGACACTTAACAATTGTTTCGCCCAACTTAGGCTTCTTCAGAAGTAATGATAATACAGTAAACTTACCTAAACATGATTTAAAAATTAGTCTAATATAGCAATTGGTTAAGGCGGGGAGTGAGTAAAAACATTAAGTAGCGGTGATTTGTTGAGATTAGTTTGATCATTTAAAAGTGTATTTGTATTTTTGTATTTATTAATTTCTAATGTTTCCACTAATGATAATCTAATGCTTTTATTTACAACATTAAGAATTTCAAAATTATCATTAAAAGTTTTGTTTTTTTCGATTAGATTTTTTAGCATAGTTAGAATTTAGTTTATTAATAAATTGAAGGTATTTGCCGTTGTCACTTGGTGAAACATTTTTATTTAAAATATATAAATTAAATTAAAATAAAAACACTTGGAAATATTTTCACTGTTTTTTAATTACTCAATACGTATTTCGCCTTATTGGGGCATCTTCAGGAGTTTACTACATTATCAGAATAACAGTTCCCTATTTATACAATTCTACAATCTTACACTAACTTAGGATTAAGGAATTTAAATTCTATTGAACGAGTTAAAAGGCTGTTGGTTTGCTTAGCCCATCATCACCTGGGGATCGGTGTAATTCGGTCTGTCCCGTGTTCGTAACCTGGTTCATTACCGCCGCCACCCTTTATTGAAGTCGTATACAACACCGCCACTGGCGCCTGCTTGTCAACCATGGTCCGAAGAGTCGTACCGTTCGACGACACCTCCTGGCCGATCTGTCTGGTACCATAAACTACTCCATTAGCGGTCGCCCGTCCATGTATAATTCTTCACTGATTCATGTACTGCTTCCTGGTACTAGGGAGGTGTATGACAAGCACTTTAATTTGGTTTATTAAATCAGTATAGCCTGAGAAGTTTTGATCAGATGTATTAGAATGGGTTCATTAACATTGGTATATTTACCGACAAAATTACGTAAACGTAGCTGTTGACTAAACTGGCCTGAAGCTGTAGACGGCAGGAGTTTAGAAGGATCTCCCTACGGTTTACGCTCCTATGATTAATTCAGGTGGACGTGTAGCTACCGTATTTAATCAATTTGGCGGTATCTATTCTTTCAGTTGAAGGTATCCGTTTTGGTTTGATTTTGAACCACTAACACTGTTTGAGCATCTCAAGGTTTTGCATTGGTAACAGATGTGTTTAAAAAGATAGCAGATTTGCATTTGTCTAAATTTAGGCGAAACTCTTAATTGAAGAACTCTTAATCAGAGAGAAGGAAGTCGACATACTTTGTTGTTCTGAACTGCTATAAAATAGAGGCGACGTCCACTAAGAGTGGCGTGTCTCGAACCACCTTAATTAGAGGCTATGTTCACCAAGGTGACGTGTCTCGACAAACAAATAAAGGGCTATGTTAACCATGTGTGACGTGTCCGACAAAAAATATGTAAAAGGTTTCGTGGTTACCAAGTGTGTCCGATTCCTCACACCAAACAAACCATATACAAACTCCCGTGACATGGCATCTTCAGACAACAGGTATTTTAACATGGCCTACCAAGGTACCCCATGGGCTTACAGCGGTTGTGGCTTTATCGACTGTTAAAGTTCACGATCTGCACGACTTTCCTTCTCCCAGTTCAAGACGAACATGCGAGGGTTTTTCCAACATAATTCGTTGTTGCACTGTTTGACGATTTTCGAACTTTGTAGCAGCACATAACTTTGGTAATTAAATGTCTGATGGCACATCTGTCCCAATCCTAAATTCTTTGGTAAAATAAAAAGGTGCTTGTATTCCCGAACCGATACCAAGGGCAATTGTAGATATATATATATATATATTTGTAAATAAATCATGTGGTTCAAATTTCTTGTGTTTTCTTTGTTAGCACATATAACTTGTACGGAACTCATAAAAGAATCTATCTTACTACATTCAGTTAACACAACGTAATTAAAAGGTCCTAACACTAGACGATTCACATTCACAGCCAAATTCTTCGAAATAATTAAATAAATAAAGATTTTTGAAGAGTTGAATTTTTGTTTGTTTTTCTTTTCTCGATTTTTAACTAGAAAGTAGGAGTACCCTCCTGCTTCGAGTTACAGTACTTATAATGTTATAATTAATAAACAGTTAAAATAATCTATGTTTAATTCTTGATTTAGATAAAATAATTAAGGAGTAATTTTTCGGTTTTCATACTTTCATAAAGGCGCGTTCTCACGAGTCAAGTTTAGTTGACCGATTTTGGTTGATCAACAAAAATTGAATGAAAACTGTAGTGAGAACCGTTGTTTCAATAAAGTTGTTCAACAAGTGGTGAGTCATCGCGAATTGCTATCAAGTTGAAACTTGCATTGAAACGTGTGAACTAAGCAGTCAACTTTTATCGTTCGTGTAGGTACATGTTTTATAAATGAATATATATTTACGGAAAATTTACCGACTAAAAAAATGAGTGCATTAAAGTGGTCAGAAAACGTTATGATGAAATTTTTGGATTTATATCAGCAACATGATTGTCTTTGGAATCACCGATTAGACAAATACAAAAATAAAGAAGCACGAGAAAATGCTCTTCGTTGTATTATTAAAGAAATGAACATTTCTGGTGTAACTACTTCGGATTTAAAAAAACAAAATCAAGACTATAAGAACCATGTATAAAAAAGAACATTCATTGGTTTGTAGGTAAATCAAATTTTTCTTCGGACATTCTTAAATGATTTCTATGTCCCTCTTTATCCTCTAATGCTAATTCTTTCAGCAAGGTTTCTGATGCCCCCAATCTATTTCTTCTTAGAATCCATTGTCTTACCCAAAAACGACGTTTTTTGTTCATTTTGCGCAGTGTTTTTCAGTTCTTCTTTTAACAAAACTGCAGCTACCTCTACACACTCACGCACAACTGCATTCGACGCCATTTTTGTATTGAAAATATTGATCAGTTTATATTGACACGTGTGAACAAAAAATGATTCAAGTTGTATTCAAGTTTTGTTGATCAACATAAATCGGTCAACTAAACTTGACTCGTGAGAACGCGCCTTTAGAATATAAAATTGACCAGTAATTTTAATTTTAAACTGTGAAAAAACAAGTGATCAGAGTTTTGAAATAAAAGTTACCGTTTTTGTTATGTTCTGTCCTTTGTAGGTAGTTTTAAAAATAATAATTAATAAAAAAAATAAAATAACCGTTTATTCAGTTCTTGATTTACAGTTTTGGTTAATGGAATTATAAACTGAAAAAAAGTGACAACAGTTTAAATAAAATTAAAAGTTAGGTTTTTAATTACGTTATGATATTTGTAGTTATAATTAATACACAATTAAAAGTATAATGTATTTAATTTTTGATTTAGGTAAAACAACTAAACAAAAATTTAAAAACTAAATCAGATTAGTTTAACGAATCAGCTTCGACAAACTTATAGCCTAACCTAACCTAACTTAACCTATTGTATTGAAGTATTACGAATGTTTTTTGTATTTTATGATATCTTCATACTGCTTCATACTAGTTCTGAGCTTCAAAAAATACAAAAAACTGTCGTAGAAGGTTCTTCCGTGTATATCGCATTAGGTTACAGTTCAGGATGTGTGTCTTTACATTTATATACCTACCCCTCACCCTTTCCTAACATTTGTATTCGTAACACACTAAGAATAACCGCTTTCAAAGTTTAAACAAAGTAGCCGCACCTTGTATCACTTATATATAAAGACTATAAATTATTCCGTATCTAATCTACAACAGTAAACATTACAAATCTCAATATTCGAATAAATCAACAAACCACTACTACTAATCGCGTTTTTCAAAAGACATGGAAGACACATACACGAAATGAAGAAGCTCAAAAACGCCATGTAGGGGTGGTTTCCGCGCCCAACATATATATATATTCTTGATAGGTAGTAGGGGGTAAACTAATGTACATAATTACCGAATAAATCAGATTATTGTTGTAGTATTGTAGATGCGGATATATTTTATTGTTCCTTTTCTAATATTCTAGGCCTGACCAAATAATAATCATTATAACTGACCAATTAAAAGCATCTAAAACTCAATTGATTGCTATTAAAATTTTTTAATTTTGCTTTAAATGGGGTGCCAGCAGTATCGAATATTTTTATAAAAAAATCGAATTGTTTTTACTAATTTCCCATCGCTGACCAATTAATGGGACCACTTGACCAATTGTAACTTATTAGACCCACATTTTTTTTTTTTTTTCGAAATTCGTTGGATGGTGTGCTAGCGTCCTGGAAGTCAGAAAGGAATGATTGGCGGCAGAATAGAACCGTCACAACATTAGGTTTGTTCCAAGCGAACTTTTGCGGATCGTAACGAAACGATCCCAAAACTGCTATGTATTAAATTGTGCGCAAGTCATCAGTCTGTACTGTTTGAATACTGCGCAAATCAGTCCAAAACTTGAACCACCTATAGACAATGTACTGAAATGATCGTCACGAAACTATCCCATGTATGGTCGCAGTTTGCTTGGAACGAAAGTAAAACCGTACAATGAACGATCCTACTCATGCTTGGAACGTTTATTTTGTTTTGCGCAGGTTTATGGCAATACAATGTACGGTCATTTCGTTGCTTGGAACAAACCTATTTATTACTCAATTACTATTACATCTAGCGCTCTCTGCAAGGTGGTGTCTTCATTATTTTTGACATGACAGTTTACACCCATAGACAGTTTCCGATGGCAGTTCACAATAATTAAATAACTCTAGTGGTAGTCGTTGAAAATAATTCTGTTTAGTTCCATATAATTCTAAACGAATTCAATAAAAAGTTAGCAAATTAGTAGTCGTGAAACTGTTTTTGATTTTAAAGTCTGACGATAAGGATAATCTTCTGAGAAGATATATACACTGTTAATGTATGCATTAATGATACCCTTACCTGTATTTCATTTCTTTAAGATAACCTTAAAATATCTCACTATTATTTTGCGGTAGAGTTAATAGAAGATAACTATTTTGCAAAAAAAATTTAGTCGCCATGTAAGTACGTGTTTATTATAAAGCAATGTTTTTAGGTGCATATGAAATGAATTTCCAAGAATCAAAATTCACAAGAGGGACCTACAAAAGAGCAAGAGGTAGGCAAAACAGAAACTGGCGAGGAAGAGGCAGCAATTGGCGGTCTCCTCAACAAAGGTATGTTTTACATTTATTATTTAATCTCCAAGTCGTGCTCTATGTACTTTAATATCTGGTCTGCATGATACATTCGTGACACATATGTATCTAAGTAGGAGGTGGTTTGAGGAATATGGGACAAACTTCCGTATCGCGGCCGCTACAAAAGATTGGGTTTTTTCTCTGGAGAATTGTTCAAAATGGTTTGTTTACTAAAAACTCGGAAGAAACAACAGAAAAGGTTTTTCGTCTTTTTTACAGATAAATGTCGATATTTAAAATGTTTAAACGCCCGAAAGACAGTTTGACATTTGAAAATTGTATAAATTGTTAAGGTCATCATATATGGTCATTTGCAGACCTGAAATTTTGTACATTTTAATATCCAAAAGTGTTGGAGGCAAAGTTTTATAATTTTAATGTTATGCTAATATATTTAAAGGAACTGAGTTCAACTAATAAACTACACTAACAAAGGTTAGATTAGGTTAGTGGTTGAAACTAACTTTAAAATATTAAAAATTTACTGAATACGAATTTCATCATCAAGGTTACCGCAAATTGCCTAATCCTAAAGTGCCCTGGGTGCCCCAAAATGTTAAGTATTCTAAAATTGAAAACAAAAAGTTAAGTAGAGTAAAAGGGACAAAAATAAACTTTTGGTTCTTATGAAAAATTCGATATTTCATTTCGTTACCGAGATATTGAAAATAAAAGTTCTAAATTGCCCGAATGTTTGGTATAATACTCACGTAAAACAAACAGACGTTTCCACAATAACTCGTTCGGTGTAGTGGTTTGTAGGGGGTGAGCGTTTGTACTCCTACAAGACCTACACTCTGCAACCACCACCCTCTGCAACCCCCTACCTTAACAAACCCTCACCACCCACTTCAACTGTATTCTTAATTTTTTACAATAATTCAAGCGACTGTGTGTGTGTAAATGTAGAGGTATCCACCCTCTACCCTAACCTCTTACTATTCTTGTATGAAAAAAATAAAAATACAGTTGGTGGTTGTAGCTTTTTTTTTTGTAAAAGATGGTGGTTACAGAGTGTGGGGGTTGTAGGGGTACAACAGCTCACCCCTACAAACTACTACACCAAGCGAGTTATTTTGGATACGTATGTTTTATACCATACATACAATTTAAAGCTTTTATATTCGATTCTTGGCAACCAAATGAGATATGTATCTAATTTTTCATAAGAACTAAAAGAGTTTGTTTTTGTCTTTTTTACACAACTTTACTTTTTAAAGGAGTATAAAATTAAATAAAAACACTAGAGAGTTTCACTTTTAAAGACTTTATTTCTCAACAATATTGTTTCGGCCAAAATCGACCATTCTCAAGAGAGAGTACAAAGATTACTAAATTTTAAAATATCGAACACCCGTTAACGGGTATAGCAGAACACTGTACCTTATATAATCATAATATTAAAATGAACCATAGAAAAATATTACATAAGAACATAGAAAAAAGTAGGAAATTATCGCTATTAGAAAACCTGGAGATTAAGAAAGCCATCCATAAAAACATCAATATAGTAAACAACCAGAAAGAGCTATGTACCTACAACTCCCCACTTATGCTACATAAATTGTAACCCACCCTTAAAGTATTAGACCTAGTGTAGTGTTGGATATTTTAAAATTTAGTAACCTTTGTACTCTCTCTTGAGAATGGCCGATTTTGGCCGAAACAATATTGTTGAGAAATGAAGTCTTTAAAAGTGAAACTCTCCAGTGTTTTTATTTAATTTTATACTTCTTTAGAATTATGTTTTACAAAAAGTGCACCGAACAAAGTTTAAATAACTTTACCTTTTTTTTTTCTATTTTAGAATACTTAACATTTTGGGGTACCTAGGGCACTTTGGCATTAGGGAATTTGCGGTAAATTTCATGATGGAATTCGTATTCAGCGCACCGAAAAACAAATTTTCAAGCGATTTGGAGGTAAGTTGCATGCGGAAGTACAGACCCTTTTTATGCAAAAAATATTATCTAAAATTTGTCAAAAAAGCAAAGCGTAGACAATTAATAAATAATACAGGTGTAAAAAGTAATTTTAATATTATAACGAGGCATAATAATTCTTCGACACAACAACTTGGGCAAACATGGCAACAGCATTACGTATGCATATGTAGAGCGCAGACCGTTCAAATCTTAGATCCTTCACAAAATAAGCTATTTTAAGTAAAAATTCAAAATTACTCAAATTGTTTTAATATAACAATAGCAAGTATGACTATAGATCGAAAAAGGATAAAATATGGTATGGTACATTCCATTAAAAAAAAAACCGAGTTATTCGTGTTTGACGATTTTAAACGTTAGATTTTTTTCTGAACCACCGGTACAAATTATTAAATTCATTTTTTTCAAGGGTTTATCTTTGAGATTCGGCTATTACTGGTAAAAATTTCAACAGTAAGTCATATTTGTGGAAGTTATAAGTTTTGGGTTGTGTAGCGATTCTTTCTGTAAATTTAATTCTCAGAAACCGCTCATCGCAGTTATACAAATTGGTTTACAAAGTCACCTTAAAATTTTGTGTTGAATTCGAATTCGTCGTAAAAATATACAATTCCATTTAAAATGACGACAGTTTACATAAACTTCCGGTGTAACCGGAAGTACTGGACCGTCGAAAGTATTTTATTTAGAAAGGCCGCCCTTGATAATCTCTACTACCAAATTTTCAAAGCTCTAACCTGATTAGTTTTACTAAAACGCACCACTTAGGTTAGGTTTTTTTTTGTATTTAACGTCTACTTATAATAAATTGAATTTTACAGATATAAAGAACAACACTTCAATAATCAAAAGAAATTTTTACCAAATGGGATTTATAAATTTGGAAGTGATATTTCTTCTCAGTCGTCATCTTATGGATTATTAAATCAAAACGTCCAAGGATCAGTTTTTTCTAAGAAGGAGCATTTAATTCGTCCTAAATCACCATTCCCAGGAAGTGAAGAATATACTCAAAGAAACATTGAAAAAGCCAGTGATTTTATCAAAAAGCAATTGCAAATTGATGAAAATATATCAGCAAATTCCTACACAAATTCAAGCCATATTCGTGAAAGTTTGCTTACTGGTCATGATGACTTTCCAAAATATACAGATTTGAAAAATGAAAACAGTTGCTCTGCACAGTCAGATAAAGGAGCAAAATGCACAGATAATGATGATTATAATGTTCTCTATTCATCAAAACATAATTTTAGTACAAGTTCACATCAAAGAACTAAACATCAACAATTATATGATGTTAATGAAATTCATAATAAACTTATTGACCACATTTCTAGTTTGAGTCGTGCTAAAAAAGTGAACATAATCAATCAAGTTGGACCTACTGGTTATGATTTAGCTGTTCAACAAATTCAAAAGCAGAAGAGGATTGAACTATCTCAGGCATTAAGGGAAATGTGTAAAGAAAAATGTTTTAATGAAAAAACAGAAACTATCAGTTCCATAATTCCTGATTTTGATATTCCTATAGAAAGCCTGCCAAAAGAAATAATAGAAAAACTAAGTACTTCATTGGATATATATTTTGATGATAATAACTTTAGTTTCCCAAACTTAATACAAACTAATAACAATTCTATGGAATTGTCAAGAGATAACTCGTACGTACCAGATCCTATTGTTCCTGAAACATATTTTAGACAAGCAGAAAACTTATTAAAAGATTCCTTGGAGTATTTACCTGAATGTAAACAATTAAAAACAGATTTATCGCTAGAGCAAAATTGTAACAATAAGAGCCAATTTCTACTAGAAGATACCAACTTAAACACCTTCTTGCATAATGATGAATTACTTGAGTTTAAAGAATCATATCAACCAAGTCTTCAAGGATCAGATATAGATCAAAGTAATTTTGAAAGCGATGATGTAGCATTACCTAACCCAATGAATAAAAATAATGACCAAGATAAAAATGAGTACCTCATTGTACCTGATTTTAAACAAAAACAAAACACAAATACACTAACAAATCTTGGAGATTCTTTGGAATCTGATAAACTGCATCAAAATGAGTTAGGAAATGTAAACATTGAAACAAACGATTCTATCGATCATGCAGAATTACAAGCACCGGATACTAAAATAAAAAATAATCAAGTTAAATCCAGACCAGAAAAAGTACATTTTGAAATTACATCAAAACAAAAACTTCTCAACAAAAAAATTTGTGACCACAGTAATATAAAACAATCAACAGAAGTAAAGAGTAAACTCAAGAAAACTAAGGAGGAATTCTTAACCCAAGAAATTGCGGAACACATGCAAAAACAAAAAATGGAAAGTGGTGTTAAAGAAGAAAATTCGTTAAAACATCAATATAGTAAAAATAACGATGAAATAAACCAAAAGAATAAAATACAGAATAATCCAGGTAGTAGTAAGGACTCAAATTATTTTACACAAAATCATGTGGTGGAAAAACAGAAAGACACATGTTCAACAGTGGCCTCAATGATTGAACATTCAAATGATTTAGAATTAAGAAATGATAGAGATAAAATGTTTAACAATACAAGGCAACAAAATACTAAAGTGAATCTTCAAAAAAATAAAATATCACTCAATAGAGATAGTTATAAAGAAACTATGAAGATAATAAATGAGAGCGATTATTATAAATATTCTTCTAAGAATCCATCTGTAAAAAATAAAGAAGACGCTGATTTTCCTTGTTTAAATAAAAATTTCAATCCTTACACATCTTATTTGAAACCAACAAAAATTATTTTGAAACAGGGCCAGAAACAGCCAAACCAGAAAGAGCACAAAAATGCTGGAAAAATACCTTCAAAATTGAATTCGAAAAGAATTATGGAAGATTTAGCAATTGAAGAAATAGTGAAAGGATTTTCTTCGAAGAAGGAAAGGCAAGAATCCGCTAATGTTCAAATGAAATTTAAAGATGTAGATGAACATCGTAATTCAACAACCATTTTATACGAAAAAACTAAGTCTTCAAATAAAAGACCAGAAAGAAGAAAAATTAAACGTACGAAACAAAAGAACGCAATGAAGTATGTTAATAATGACCTTGAAGAAGAATTGTTGCAAACTGCTTATAGAGAAATGGAAGATGATAATAAACATGTTAATATAGCTAGAAATGATATCAAAGTTGCTAGTTCAGATAATGACAGTGAATATTTGAATTCGTTTTCAGTTGGTTTTACTAATGTTGATAAAGTAGTAGAGTCATTTATAAATACGAATACTGAAACAACTGCTAATGAAAAGTCATTACCAGCAAACAATACTCTAATAGAAAATATAGAATCGAATTCGTCCCAAAGTTGTAAAGATAAGCTTAAAAGTGTTAGCAATGAATCGACTATTCAATCAATATATGAGTATGAAAATGAAGATTTAGATTATGATTATGATATGTTAGTCGATGTAAATAACTCAACTGCAAGTGGTGCTGATTTGAATGAAGATGAAATGGTCAGGCTATGGGAAAAAAGAGCTTTTAAGTCGAAGGATGTTCTTAACGTTGTCGAGGAAAATGTTTTGGAAGATGGAAAATTATGGAATAATTTTGTGGAAAAGTCTCATGGAGATATTTCAGATAGTGATCAAGGTAATTCATTTTTTCTAATGCGATTATTTTGTCATGAATTTGAAGTAGATTTCCAATTATCCACAATTCAAATAATTTTAGATAAAATAGAATATTTAGCAACTATCAAAATTGAATTACAATTCTATTATAAAAACTGCAAAAACGGTTTTGAAGATTAAACAAAACTATAAAGTAAAATTGCTTTTTAATGTTCACTGTAATGGAGGTATTCCTCTACCATTGTTTCGGCTTACTAGCCAAAAAGGCAATGAGCAGGCCATCGTGCGTTAAGACTACCGGCAGGTCATTTGAACAATACTATACTACTTCTTACAACTATCAATGCTTCTATTTATAATCTCTTAGAGGGCACAAGTCTAAACAAGAGTCATAATTTTCAACAGTTTCTATATAAAATATATATTTTAAATGCTTCTTAATTCTGGAGAACATGTTTCTGCTTGATTGGCTTATATAGATAGCTTCATAATCCCTACAATTTAATCTATACATGCCTGATTTTTTAGTTTTTTTTATGGGGCCCTTCAAGGATTCTGGCTGAATTGTTTTTGTTTACCGGTATAGATTTTCGTTCGAGATTTAATAATCTCAATAGCTTTTTACATATCTTATTGCTGGTTGGGGGGGGGGGGGGTAAAAAATTATAAAAAAATAATTATCAGGTTTATTATCTGTATGTGTGTATAACTGTTTTTTAATATTTTTCTCTTTTTATTTTTTACCATGTTGTCTATAAGAGAGACACCGTAATATTATATTTGTATGGTATGTACGTAGTCAAAACCATGACATGGCCTAAAACGATATACCGGTTATATTGACCAATTTCATAGGTCCCGGCTGAATGGTATGTGATCGCCTTATAAAAAATACTGCTTTTATGATATACCTCATTAAGCGACCACATTTAACTAATATTTTCGGAGAATTATATCAGTTAGAACGACCAGGGGCCTATAACACAAACACCACAAGTCCAACAAGTCTAAAAGTTAAAATGTACAAGTGTAGGTTTTCTGTAACACAAAGTAACTTGTAGTAACTAGTAGTGCACTAGTAAAAACAATGGCCGTCTCATAAAATAATTGACAAAATGTTATCCCATAAACTACGCCATAAAGTTCAAAATACACCCTATACGAATATGACAGCAGACCAAAAAGAAGAATACTCCTAACAACACTTTTTCTCATTAAATTATATTAAAAAATTAAGTATATTATAACTCTTTATGCTTGTACTTTTGATAATAGCTGGTTATGCTGAAACTATTTTAAATATGATTTCTGTTTTGTTTATACTGCGTTTTGATTTAAATTAAATAGTTTTAAAGTTTTATATTAAAATATATTATATTATTATTATATTATAATATATTATATATATATATATTACTAAAATAGTTTTTTTAACCGTGCACCGCTAATTTTTTAAAATAGATCAAGGCACGTTGCAGTTGTAACGTCTTTTACGCTAATTGCGTTCAATATGAATAGAAAAACATGAACATCTACATTTGCCAATAGCAACGACATGGATAATTACAAGTGCAGCAATAATGTGTTACAGGAAATTGGGAGCCTTGTAGGTACAAGCGAATTACTAGTAACTTGTAGACTTGTTACAATTTATTGTAGGCATTGTGTTACAGGCCCCAAATTTATTGTAGGCATTGTGTTACAGGCCCCAGCTGTCTTGGTAACAATTTGAATAGGCAGCGCGATAAATCTCAGTATAAATCGTGAAGTGTTTTCACATACAGCGACAAATGGCGCGAAACATCATCATGTATATGTTAAGTATTTTACTACGATTGTGAAAATAAAACATACCTATTAACACAAAATATGATTGATAGGAATAGGGTTTTATTATTTGTTACTGATTCATAGGCACCAGTTAAAAGTATAAAAAATGTCTAATTTTGAATATACATATAATTGTACCGACTTAATTGCCCGAATTAATACATTAAAAATAACTGAACGTTATATACTAAAAAATGAGTATTTTTAAGAAAAACACAAACAAATGTTTCTGCAGTTAAACTTTATTATACTCGACAATTGTTTCGAACCTAAACGGTCATTTTCAAGAGTACTACAAATGGTTACTAATCTTAAATTGGAAATAACAATGTTTATATAGGTAGAAACATTTGTTTGTGTTTTTCTTATTAAAATGTTTCTCCAAGAATGCACCCACGATAGTTTAGGTATGAGTATTTTTAAATTAGTAGATATTCCCTTAGATAAACATTCTGAGATTTTAAGAAGTTCGTATTTTGATTTTTTTTAATAAGGTAACAATTTGTGATGAATCGTTTTCGGAAGTCCACTCGATGATAATAATTGTTTACATTAAAATACGTATTTTGTTTCTTTTTTATTTTACAGGTGGTGGTTTTGTTGTATTACATAATTCGAAAAGCGATAGTAACAGTACATTAAATTTTGATAATGTGAATAAATGTATATCCACAAATTTAAAAAGAAATATTTCTGAAAAAGAAAGTTCCTCTATGACGAATATTGGACAAAGTCTGCAAAATTTAAAGAAAAGTAATAATTGTGAAACTGAAGATTGTATTTTACATTTAAAAAATGTAAATTTATCTGTAAATAATGAAAATGAAAAGGACACCATAAAATCAAATAATGATTTGATAATGACTGAGAAAAACTTGAAGTTGGAAATGAATACATTTCAGGACGAAATGTGTTCAAAAGCAAATCATTCAAACTTAAATAAAGAAACTGTAGCTAAATGTATTGATGAACAAATGACAGGTTTGAAAAATGAAACTACAGTTGTAAAAATTAATAATTCACTTGCTGTTGAGAACTTTGAAAAAAATACGAATAACTCTATTTTTAATAAAAGTACATTAAAAATCAAAAGTGTTGATGAATGTTCTTGTGATAATGAAAGAAGTAGTCATAGCAAATGCACTGAAAAAAAAGATACCCCTGAAACTGACAATACTAGAATTGAAAATGTAATAATTTATTCTGATAAAGATACTAATGCGCAACAAAAAGAAAGCGGATCATCAACAACAGAGAGTTACAAATCTAGTAATAAGGAATTTAAGTCGGAAATAAATTCCACTAAAGAGAATACTAGTCATGAAATTCATAGTACTCATAAAACTTCATTAAATAAAATGAGTTCTCCTAGAAAAGGAAACGACATTCCTGAAAAGTTAGCTTTTGTAAGCAGGAATGCTTCGACTTTAGGAAAACCTGAATCACATAATAAAAGTTATCATTCTTCTAAGAATAGAAAAAGAAAGATTCGTGTAAGAAACAATTATTCACAAACAGAAAGATGTTCAATGAAAGATATTGAACTGCAAACGGATAACAATCTGAAAGAATGTAACGCTTTAATGGTTCAGTGTGAAATAGATAATAGTAATCAAAACATTGAAAATCACCTTCCAAATACTAATTCTTTACCCATTTTTGATTCTTGTAAAACAAATGAAAATGCAAATTTAATTAGAAATGATGCCATTTCCAAATTAATTGAAATTGATAAGCAAATAGAAAATCTATTAAAAATGAGGCAAAGCTTTTATAAAGTTTTGTGTAATAATTATTATGAAAAAATAGAAGTGACATCTAAGTCACCAAATCTTATCAAAGAAATTAGTACAGTTGGTAATGAAAATAATTTATCAATAATAAAGTCCAGCGATTTTTCTGATAGTTCACAATTAAAAATAAATCCCACCAAACGACGCAAAATTAAAAAAGATGCAAAATTACACAACATACGTGCTGTAAAAGAAGCTGAGAATATTTCAAATACGGATGTAAAAAGAACCGCCTCTTTAGTCTTACAAGATTCTTCGATGATTTCTACTGAGAACCAGTTTATTTTTCCTAATGAACATGAAAAATATTACGTAAAAGATTTAGAGCCGAATACTACAACGAAAAATATTTGTATGAACAAACATTTAAAGATAAAGAATAATGAAGAAATTAATACTACTGCAAAAGAAGTACCAAAAATTGATGAATTTTCTACAGCAAATAAAAGTTCCCTCTCTTCTGATGTGCTTAAAGTCAAACATAAAGAAATATTTTCGGAAAAGAAAAAAGATGTTTGCAAATTTTTTGATGTAAAAAAATGTAATAATTTAAAAAACCAGGAAGGATGTAATGAAATACAATACTTGCTGAAAGAGGAAATTGATAAACCCACAAAACGTAGAAAAAGACATGTTAACTTTAAGACCGTGATTGAAAGTAGTTCCTCTATTATTAGAAATGAACAAAGCACACTTAAACTTTCAAGAAAAAGATCAGCTCAAGAAAATGACGAAGGGTTAAACAAAGAAAATCGTATAATTCAAAAATGTCAAAATGTTCCTTATACGTCAGAAATTAATTTAGAAAAACAAACAACCCAGAATGTAGCTGAACATAACCGAAAACAAAAGAAAATGAAACTTGAATCGGCAAATGTAGAAACAAGTGTCGATGAAGAAAGTAAACTAAAAAACAATTTAAACAATGAATTTCTTTTTGAAAAAGGTAATACAAGAACAGTGCAAAGAGAAGAAGAATCAATTGTTGATAATATATATAAAGAAATGCAAAAATTAAAGTGCATTGTGAGAGTAGAGAGATTGTCACTAGAACAAGTAGGAGCTTCAGCAACATCAATTTTACAAAACACCAATACTTTACAAAATTTAGGTGAATATTCTAATTTAAAAATTGGAAACGAATTTCTACATATTTCTCAATTTTCTGATCACAAAGAATACGAAAAAGTGTGTGATTCTAAGCAAACTGATTTAAAACAAAATGCAATTGAATTAAATAGTCGACTTCATTTAAATAAAGAAGAAAACGTCACAAAGGGAGAATTATCTAGAGGTGAAAGTATTATTGAATCTGAGAATGAGCACAATTCACAAGATGAACAGTATATAGAATCTTTAAAAAATAAAGTTGATCTTAATTGTAATGAAAATTTAAAAATGGAACAAGAAATTGCAAGTAATGGTGTTCCCGAAAATGATATTCTTGTTTCTACCAACAATACTAATGGTGATTTAAAAGAAATATCTTTTAAGCATTTTGAAGGCGTTATATTGGTAATTAAGGTTGGTAATTTCTAATTCATTACTCAATATCAAATTGATTTGTTAGGGAGATATATTTATAATGATACTATACAATTATTAATACAAGAGTGTGGAGTTCATAACTGCGATTGAAAATAAAGTTTTTTTCTTTAAATATTCAATTATTGAATTTCTCCTGCGATTTTAATTGAGTTTATTTTGTTTTGTTCCTAAACTTTACGTCCTTATATATATTTTTGTGAATAGGGGTACATATTAATGAAAATAGTGAGTTGATAGGATTTTTGTAGCTCTATAAATGGCTATCTTAGTTTTAAAAAAAGATATTTTTTCATCACTTATAAATTAAAACCGTATAAGAACGTACTCATAGAACGTGCGGTTGTCCACACAAAAACAGTTGGAAGTTCACAGTAGGAAACATTAAACAAGGTTCTACGATAGAAAAAGCTATTTTAGAATAAAAATTGAGTAAACAGAAAGTAATATTTATAACCAAATCACACGAAAGTGCGTGTGATTTTTTTTAAAATCACAATAGTCGATAAGAAAAACTAAAAACATTGAAGAAAACAAAAAAATCTACACATACTGATCACAAAAAGAAATAAATTATAATTTATAACCAATATTGATTATCTTCAAGAAAAGAATGTCTCCGGCTAAAAAAATGTTTATAATAAAAAAATTGTCGAAAAATGGAGAATATAAAGTTATAAATCACTAAATGAATCGTCACAAATTATTAAAGAATAGCTCTTGAAAAAAAAATTTAAATTAATTTTTTTATAAACAATTAAAACTACACATAATGCAAATACTTTTTTCTAAATTCAGTAATGGGATTAAATTTGTTATTTTGATAGATATTTTTAAAGAACAAAATTGGAATAACTTAATATTGTAAAAAAACTCAATTGGAATCGCTGAATAAATCAATAATTGAATATTTTGAAATTTTTTTGGGAATTGTTTTCCTTAGGTTTCTGAATATTGTACAATTGTACAAAAATACTATATTGACGATTTATACATATATTTTTAAATATTGACCAAAACAAGACATTATGCCAGAATGGCGGAAATTGTCGACTTTTAAGCGCGTTTGGAACGCTGCGCTTTTTTACCTTTAAAATATAGACATGCTGTCCTAGAATTTTTTGTAGGAAATTCAATTCTCTAAAAAAAAGGTCTCCGTCCTTTTTTGTATTTGTCACGGTTTTCGCTATTTTCAATCGAACGTGAAAATTTTAATAGAAAAGAAGGATGTCTAATCAGTAATCAGTATTAGGTCATATTTAAAAATAAAGCTGATTGAACTTGTATTCGTACTAATACTTGTCCACTATCATTTTACGCTTTTATTATCGTAGTTTAAGTTAGCTACACTTTTTTAGATATTTCCGATACGCTCTTGTGATAATGAGTGTCTGTATTTTAATATAAATATAACTATTATTACATTACTTTTTCTCGTTTATCTTGTGTTATGTGCAGTAATTTTTTAATTCTTTTCTTTAAGGTGGTGTCAGGGATCATAATAGCCGCTTCTGACAAAGGGAAATTGTTTTGCTATAGTTTGTCATCTGGATTGTTACTCCATATTATTGACGTTTGTTCAGTTGCCATAACTTCTCTGTGTGTGTTAAAAAATAACAAACAGGAAGAAGCACTCTATACAGGATCACTAGATGTTAAACTGAACATATATAATTTTAAAACCAAAGAAAAAATTAAATCTGAAAATGTCGGGGAACCAATACAGTGCATGGAATATGCTTGGGATTATTTATTTATTGGTTCCGACAGAGGCTCAATAATTCGTTATGATGTTCAGGTAAAGTATGCGGTTTACTGTTACTAAACTGAAATACCACGTTTATTTTACGTATTTCCTTTAAGTCAGAAGTTAGAATGATTCATATTAGTTGATTGTTACGGCCTTTAGTTGATGAAAGTTATTAATTTTCTCGTAGGATATGGTAATGAAACGATTTTAAACTTTTACAAAATTTATTAGCATTGCCTAACCATTTTTACGTTTTACTTAGGTATCTTTAGAAATACACTTCAGCTTCAGATGATGTCTCATTGAAACGAAACAGTTGTTACACATTATGGTTTAAAAAATGATGGGTGTGTATTGTAACTCAAAGCAGGGGGGTACCCCAACTTTTCGTCAAAATCACAGAAAAGAAAAACAAACAAAATTTAACTTTTCAAAAAAATCTTTATTTATTTAATTATTTCGAAGAATTTGGCTGTGAATGTGAATCGTCTAGTGTTAGGACCTTTTAATTACGTTGTGTTAACTGAATGTAGTAAGATAGATTCTTTTATGAGTTCCGTACAAGTTATATGTGCTAACAAAGAAAACACAAGAAATTCGAACCACAAGATTTATTTACAAATATATATATTTACAATTGCCCTTGGTATCGGTTCGGGAAGACAAGCACCTTTTTATTTTACCATCGAATTTAGGGTTGGGACAGACGTACCATCAAAGACATTTAATTACCAAAGTTATGTGTTGGTACAAAGTTCGAACATCGTCAAACAGTGCAACAACGAATTATGTTGGAAAAACCCTGGCATGTTCGTCTTGAACTGGGAGAAGGAAAGTCGTGCAGATCGTGAACTTTAACCGTCGATAAAGCCACAACCGCTGTAAGCCCATGGGCAACCTTGGAAGACCATGTTAAAATACCTGTTGTCTGAAGATGCCATGTCACGGGAGTTTGTATATATAGTTTGTTTGGTGTGAGGAATCGGGCACACTTGGTAACCACGAAACCTTTTATATTTTTTTGTCGGACACGTCACACTTGGTGAACGTAGCCCTTTTTGTGTTTGGCGAGACACGTCACCTTGGTGAACGTAGCCTCTATTTATAAGGTGGTTCGAAATACGCCACTCTTAGTGGACGTCGTCTCTATTTTATGACAGTTCAGAACAACAAAGTATCTGATTAAGAGTTCTTCAATTAAGAGTTTCGCCTAAATTTAGACAAATGCAAATCTGATATCTTTTTAAACACATCTGTTACCAAGGCAAAACCTTGAGATGCTCAAACAGTGTTAGTGGTTCAAAATCAAACCAAAACGGATACCTTCAACTGAAAGAATAGATACCGCCAATTTGATTTAATACGGTAGCTACACGTTCACCTGTTAATCATAGGAGCGTAAACCGTAGGGAGATCCTTCTAAATCCCTGCTGGTAGTTTTACTCCCTCAGGCCGATTTAGTCAACATATACGTTTACGTAATTTTGTAGGTAAATATACCAAAAGTTAGAATGAACCCATTCTAAAACAACTGATCAAACTTCTCAAGTTATACTGATTTAATAAACCAAAATAAAGTGCTTGTCATACACCTTCCTATCACCCAGGGTCATCACATTAATCAGGGACAACTGTAAGAGATATCAAAAATACCAAAATATAGCAATATATACACATAAAGTAAAATGAGTTATAAACATGACGAACAATTCAATAGAAATTAAACCGAAGTAATAATAATTAGTAAGAACGATAATATAATAAGCTAATCAAAATTAAAGAATAAACATACTAAAAAAAAAGAATTATGTAAATATAAAGGATCGAAAGAAAATAAAACCTAAACGTTAACTATACTGAAATTTAATCCTAAGGGTGGTAAAGTTCAAGGAACGGTCAAAAACCACAAGTTGTAAACACGGGTAGCAATGCAAAGAAAGAAAGTGACACAAAATACCGAAAACCATAAATTTGAAATAGTGACAGAGAACACAATTTACGACCCAAATATCGGTCAGCGGTTATAACGCACCTTGACTTTGTGTGTCGTCGGCTTCGACGGCATCTGGCTCGGGGTTGTCGGACATGGTATCGTCTAGGGGGCGGTTACGGTTCTGGGTAGATCTCAGGGATGACGACCTCACACGAACAGTGGCGGGGTGTGCGGGAAACGGGGACGGCAATAGGTAATTACAAATTACCATAGACGGGGGTTGGTACACCAGGTGGTAGACAAACAGGTACGGACGGGGATGTCAACAAATCAGTGTATAAAGGGGACCAATTTCCATTAGACACGTTGTGGGCGGTGGAACGACCAAATAAGTACTGTTGAGGGGCAGCTGACGGCACGGGGGTGGACTTCGACTGTCAGCCAAGATGTGGAATGAACCACCAGGGTCAGTCGAAACCAACTCGGGCTCCTCTAGGTAGGTTGGTGCAACCAGGGCGGACGTCACTGGATGGATTCGAGGTGGCCAGGCAACGACCATCCACACGTACAGACTTTGTACGTTACTTGGACTCAATAACGTTTGTTAATGAGGAATTGATGGGCAAAAGGTTTTCTCCGAACGTTAGACAAATGCCGCATCCAATCAAGCGTACAAACGCTCTCTCCGAACGCTAGACAATTGCCGCATCCAATTAAACCCAGGTAAGGAGGCTCTCTCCGAACGCTAGACAACTGCCGCATCCAATCAAGCGAAAAACGCTCTCTCCGAACGCTAGACAAGTTGCCGCATCCAATTAAGCGAGGGTTAGGGTTCGCTCTCTCCGAACGGTAGATAATTGCCGCATCCAATCAAGCATAAAATGCTCTCTCCGAACGCTAGACAACTACCGCATCCAATTAAGCTAGGGTTAGGTTCGCTCTCTCCGAACTCTAGATAATTGCCGAATCGAATCAAGCAAAATAAAGCTCTCTCCGAACGCTAGACAACTACCGCATCCAATCAAGCTAGGGAATATATACAATATTCCAGCTCTATGAAATTCTATCAAAACTATTTATACCTAAATTTTACCCTCACCACCACGCGATTTCTGCATCTCGCGAGCTTCCCCTTGCTTTCCTTCATCCCTAACATACCTATCGTTCGAGACTAGGACAAGGATCTTCAATCTCAACTTCTCTATAGTTTTATCTCTCTTGTTCATATCTAAACGTGATTTCTCGTGGTCTACAACGACACCCTCTTTCCTCCCTAGACATAGACGTGCAGATCCTCCATTTTCCTTCTTACTCTTTCAACCGGATTCCCTATACTATTCTCTCCTTAGACTAGGAAAGAGAGGGGACACGTAACTCCTATGCCGACTGTACGTCGAAAATTGACGCAATATTTTAGTACCGGCTCCATTTACTGATCCCAAACAGTGCGTTGACAGCGTTGTGTAAAAGTGTCAATATAATTAAATAGTGTAGTTAGGTTTTAGTGGATTTTTGTTTAAAACAATGCTGATTTGTTCTTCTTTCGGCTGTAAAAGCCGCAGTGAAAGAAATGAATCAGAAATCACATTTCACAAGTAAAAAGAATTTTACGTAGTAAGGTTAAGCAAAGAAAATCGTGTTTAATTTGTTTATTGTTTACATACTACTTAAAATATGTTATGATTTACGTACAATAATCATTAATGCATCATATTTTTTTTGTTGGAATGGTTTACTGATAGTGTAAGAAACAATAAATACTTTCAAAGTTGTAAGATGCATGCGTTTACCACAGTATTACCATAGGCGGCGTCACTCTAAAAAAGTAAAATTAATTAATTAATAAAATTCGTCTTAATGTTTATTAGTTCCGCCACATCATGTTAATTAACGTTAATAAAATAATTCTTTGCATTTAATTTCATTGAACATGTATTCTCTTTGACATAAAATAAATAATATTTTCTTAGTAACGTAAGACGCAAAACAAATGTTCTTAAAAATTGTTTACTTTATCAAATAAATAATTGATACTCTGTATGGAATGATAATTGTACGAATAATGGTAACAAAACAAACTCCCTCTTAACATTTTATGTTGCGATACTGAGCGCTGTCTCGCGATCCCAATCGTCCTCAATTTGCAGTCGACTATTACCTGTCCCCTCTTTTTCCTAGTCTAAGGTTCTCTCACTCGTTATCTAACGATAAACAGATGACTGGCCACCCATACTCCGAGGCACGGAGTTGACGCAAAATGCGGACTTTTATGGCGAATTCTACCTTTCTTCAACTTCTTATTTTATTAGAAAAATATTTTAAAAGAATTGATTTAAACCTATTCTCATTTCAAATCAAAGCAGACAAATAATGGAAATTAGAAATACGAACTAAAAAGAAATATTGAGATGCAGACGAAAAAAATACCTGCGGTTCAATTAGACAAAATTGGTTATCAGATAAAAACCACCTGTTAAATAAATAAATACAAGAGAATTATTTATGATATTGTAACACCCGGGTGCGGGTGGTTACAGTATTATACTTGTTGGTAGTATTCGAAAGCGAATTTGACATTGCCGATATTTATTATTATTAAAAATGGAAACTGAATCGAATACGCTATTTGAACAACGAACAACTGCGGCAACTGTAAGAGGTTGTTGTAATACGTGTAATAAACATTTGTGCAATTTTTAAATAAAATATTGAAAAGTTACGGGTTTGTGTCATTCAAATTATTTTTCTGTAAATTTAGTGCTAAATACAGTACAACTCGATTAGTCGACAGTAATGTTCAATGAACCTTACAAAACAAACTAAATTAGACTGCATAACGGAGATCTAGAAATGGGACCCTTGTCACTATTAAGATAGTTTAACTTATTTTTATAACTATACATGCTTTACGGATAATTAACATTGTGCACTGGCGTTTTTTTACGATAGACCGTAACTCCCGCTTAAACTATATTTATTTTATTTTAGCATGTTACAGATATTTTCCAAATAATACTACTCACACAAATGCAGCTTTTTTTTTGTGTGTTTTTAAGAAAGACCTACAAGTCGTAATCTTTAGTACTCCAGTCTGACGAAGCAAATGTGGCGAAACATACCTGCGTCGTAAGAAAACAATAAAAAATGTGAAAAATCTGTTAAACTGTTCTATTTAATCTTTGTGGATTTTCATCAAGTAAAGGTCGAGACCATCAACCAATATAACTTTGTTACATTTTTATATATTGTAAGTCATTTAAAACAACGCACTTAGTAAACAGGTCTCTGCCCAGCATAGCCCTTTTTCAAACGAGAATGTAGAGATGCAAAGACATGTCATATTAAACTATTGCAAAAATATCTCACTTCACCTTTTAATTTTCGCTGTTTCCACATTTTGTGTTATTAAGTATACTAATTATGTTTTTATAGAAAGAAAAAATAGATTATAAAGAAAAAATTTTCGACTTGAATGTACTTGTACTACGAGCTACTCAGGAAGGTGCAAGGAAAGTTCTTGTTGTAGCAGCACGCAACAACCCAGTATCAGTGAGAGATGCTATGTCAGGACTTCTTATGAGGACCATGGAAACTCCATTTTGTCCTACAGTATACACGTTATTATTAGAAAAAAATTTTGTGTTTTGCGGCACTAGTCAACATGATATATTGGTATACACTTTTGAGGTAAGTGTACAGAAGTTTTAATTTTATACGGTTTGTCATTAAGCTGTTATATATTGAACACTAGTTAAACCCGTCGAACTCTGGACGTTTGTGCATAGTATTTAAGAAACTATAATCAGGGCGACAATTTAATACCACAACCTGATTTGCCATTTCTTTAAGGCTCTGTACAGTGGCGGTGCATGATTCTAAGATTGGGTATGCGCCCTACACAAAAATAATAATATCCCAAATATCTATTGAAGTAGTTCGTTTTGTGTAATATTAGAAGTACTTTAAAAGCTGCAGCCTTGCGTAAATGAAACTTCATAGCTTCGTCTAATTCAGCGCTGAAAACTATCAACCTACAAAAACGCCTGGATTGGATGATGTTTCCGATTCATCGTGTCCTTTCAGGGAAGTTCAAATTTTCCACAAAAACGAATGCAGTTAATAATAATGTTTATTTAAAACAGTCTAATTGTGTTCCGCCACTGCTCTTGGATGAGCAGAATCAACATTTGTCGCAATATTTGCCGTGCCTACTGCCTAGCATGGCTTAATTCAAAGCACCGGCGCACCTTATGACACACCTCCACTGGGTCTCCTTCCTCAGAGAAATTTATAAACGTTTCTATTTAAGCTGATCGCTGCCTTTTATAACCACACACCCCACGTTTTACTGTTATAATACTACCCAGAACTTGGACGGTAATGCATAGCATTTAATAAATTTAATTAGAGAGACGGCTTTTCCGTAACCTCACGGTGGTACATAGCACTTACTCTTTAGGTGCATAGCACCTATTGGCGGTTGATGGCGAAATTCAAATGTATTTTTTTTCAAAAACGCATACATCATTTTAACTATAACAACTACTACTACTAACACTAACTTTTAGTATTTATTATGTACAACACATCCTTTTATTTCAAAGATACTCAATATCACAACGCATTTGCCATTCAATTGCTTTTATAAACGTCAAACTAAGTGTAAAAATTCTAGGGTTACAATCTACATGTCCAAATAATAATAATCTATCCGTACAACTTTTTTTTTTTAAATCCGGAGTTCTCAAAATTGAGGACCTTTAATTACAACTTTTGATTAAACGATATCACCCTGGGCCTCGAAAGTAGGCGCGTCTGGTAGTTTGATTCTTCCGTTGAACGTTTTAATAGTTTACCAATTCCAGTTTATTCGATTTTCGGATTTTCGCGTTTTTTCACATTTTCAATTACTAATATCTTTTAAACCGTTGAATAAATCGTAATGACATTTTGAAAAACCCTACTTCATTTTAATCTTAATCGATCTCGTTTTCGGCATTTCGCGTGTCTTTTGCAGTTTTTGGGCAATCTTTAACCGAAATGTGCAATTTTCGATAGTTTTCTCCATGGCTAACTGAGTGACTTACAAACACACAAACACTTCATACTAGAACATTATTATATATGATTAATATCATTACTGGATATTGGAATTCGAAGTAATTTAAAAAAAATTGTTAATGTAGTCCTTATTTCTATCATTAGTGTTTTTTTTATTTTTTTATTAAACTTCAAGAAGGAACTTTAAAATACAAGAACAGCTAAACTGAAAATTTGAATTATAATCGATTAACTAAAAATTAGTTTAATTTAATAACTAATAAATAATCTATCTATCTATCTATACTATATAATAATGTTCTAGTGTATGGATGTTTGTCTGTCAAACACTCAGTTAGACATGGAAAAAGTAGCGAAAATTGCACTTTTTATTAACGATTGTCGAAAAACTGCAAAAGACTCGCAAAATAATTTTCAGATCTATCTCGTCCGAAGATAGGATAATCTGGAATTTGTCGACAATTAAAGGACCAAAAAGCTGCATAGGCATAGGTGGTGTCGTTTAATAAGAATTTGTAATTAAAAATCGTTAATTTTGACATGTCCGGATTCTAAGGAAACAACTACTCAGGGGGATGGGCGGGGTTTATATTGTTATTACTTGGACGTGTAGATTCTAATCATGGAAGTTTGACGTTTATCAAAGAACGTTTATGAAAGATACGAAATGAGAAAATAAATGTAATTTATAAACAATCATGCAATAAAATTCATTGCAGTTTTCATGGTTAACATAAAGGCAAATAAATATAGACGTGCAACTCAAATCGGTTTGTAGCGTATTGGGTAGAGTCCCGATCTTGCTACCGCCTTATCTCCAGCAGTAGTTGGTCCAAATCCCATTTGACAAATTTCTTTTTTTTTCTTTTTAATTTTACTTTTTTAACCAACTTAGATTACTTTGAACTTGTAGTATGTTGTAGAGCATGTTAAGCTGAACAAGAATATGTCGGAATAACGTTGGATTCAGGATTCATTGTTTCTTTTTATTAATAAACAAAGTCACTTTACAATTACAGCAAGCCGAAACGAATACACCCGCTGCCTGTTCCAGACTGTCCTTCCATTTTTCACACGGTCCCAAGGTCCATATGGAACAACCCTCTTAAGACCGTAACTAATCAACGACCGAGCAGCGTGTGTCTACGTTCGTGAACTTATAATCACCTCGACTTGACGTATATCGTATTTCCCAAACAAAGAAATAACTAACCACTAGAGTAGGGCACTTATAATAGAGGTAAACACATTGAAAACTAACATGCACTAAATCTAAACGATACACATAAAAATGGGACGGAATGTCGCCGTAATATAAAAAAAAATAATTGGTCGGGAACGAAATGCACTGACAAATATATAAAATATACAAATGATATGTGAGATAGAATACAAGTTTTTTAAATAGAAATTATTTTATTTAATTTAAATATTAAATTTATTAATTCGAGAATGAAATTTTATCTCAGTGACTTCCAAAAAATTAAATTAATAGAACCATTTGTAGCTTATTCGAAATAAAAAAAACATCTGAATTTTGCCATGAACAGGCGATAGGTTACGGTAAATTCGTTAAAGGCTATACACCACTTTCCGAGTTTTGACAGGTAGTATTATTACAGTAAAATATGGGATGTGTTATGAAGGTTAGAGATCATGTTAGAAAACATAGTAATTGTACGCTTTTACTTCCACCTCCACGTTTCGATTCAAATATTAGTATGTTGTAGTATTTATCGCCCCTAGCAAGATTATACATGTGTGCTGAGCGCAGAAAACAACCCCTTCACATGGTTTTTCCACTTTGAGAAATCAAAATCCAAACACTGAGAACTTCTTGCAGGATAAAGAGAATAAAGGTAGTGTCAGAGGAAGGGCTGCTGAAGGAGGTAGTGTAATGTGGGGTTGTGGGTTGTGTAGAGGGTGGTAGGGGTAGGGGGTGGTAAATATTATAGATAAAATAAAAGTTTGGGATGGGTTCGAGGGTGTAGTAGGGGGAGAGTTCTTGACCCTCTTAAAACCTCCAACCCCTACAACCGCTACCCTTTGTAACTACCACCTAGAAAGCACTCACTACTACCTCCACCACCCACCACAACCGTATTCTTAAATTTTTTCAAGATGACAAGGGAGAAACGGTTACGATAGGGTGTGTGTCTCCGAGCATGTTTTTTGAGAGGCGGGGATATTGTCAAAGATGGGAATCAAATTATGTAACGGTTGAAGGAAGTTACGGAAGCGGGTGGGTGTACGCGTAAATATACATAGTGTTTATTCGAGCTTTCATGCTAGACATAAAAACATAAATATGTAAATCAAATAATATGTACACAGTAAAATGCTAAATATTATTAACTTTTGCGGAAATAATTGAATAATAATAAATATTTGAAGCAATAGAATGGTAAATGCTTTATGTAGAAAACGTTTTGGTATTTAAGGGCCTCTTTGAAATAATAAGATGTGCTCTACGTCATAAATACTGTAACGACTTTTCTAGTTTAACTTATTTATTTAACGGATATTTATTTACAACTATTTATTTAACACTTAAATACTAATAACAATTCAACAACTTATTTATATGACAAGGAAAATGCGTATTTATATCACTCTGTATATCGTAGTTCGGTATTTATGTTACTCGTTCGGAAGCTAACTGTAAACTGCTGTTACTGACCACGTCAACAAGTATTTATAGAGACTTCGAATAATTCCAGAAAGATCGGGAATGACCTACTAGAATTTACTCGTGTTCGTTTTATTTATGGCCTTGTTTATTGTCATCAAAGCGCCGACCGACGCCGGTATTCTTTGAACTCCGCTTATCTGCTCCCGGATCATACACGCTCGTTACAATACTAAAAGTTAGGTTGAAGTATTTTACGATTTTTGGATAAAACAAAATTAAAATACATATGATTTTCGCCATGAACCGCCGATAGGTGCTATGCATTAATAGGGTAAGTGCAATGCATTAATAGGAGAAGTGCTATGTCTCAGTAAGGTAAGTACTATGTACCATGAGGGTAAGTGCTATGCACCATCGTTCAAGCTTTGACGGATAATATTCATAACAGTAAAAATGGGATGTGTGGAGAAGGGAAGCAATAAGTTTAAATAGAAACGTTTGCAACAATTTTCAGATATGAAACTTTTCTCAAAACAGCATAATTATTATATAGAAAAAAGTTTGCAAAAAGCAACTGAGGTCATGATACTAAATTGTCAATCTGATTATGATTCCTTAAATGCTATGCACGCGTTCAACTAGTTTAATTTTCTTCACTATAAAGTGCCTATTAAAGTAAATACTGTACTGGAGACGTATGAAATCTCATCTGATTTCTACCTAAACTTATGTAAACTGATTAATTTTTATTGGCCGTTGTGGTATGTAAACTCATCCGATAAGCTTATTTGCGAAATAGCAATACGAAATCTATAAAATGCTGTATTTTGAAGATAATTTGAGAAAAATATCGTGTGTTGCATATTTGGAAAGGTAATTTTAAACACTATAAAATATACAGGGTGTTCTATTTAAAAAAATATAGTTTATGTTCTTTACAACTGAACTATATACTTCACAACAATTTACCTCACCAATTCTACGTAAAAAATTGCTTTTGGAACGTTTTTACAGAAATAAAAAAATTTCGCCAGGAAAAAAGTTATAGGTTCATCAAAAACGTGAATTTTCCAAAAACGCTCTGTATCTCTGAAACGGTGATAGATAACGAGACACGGTTTGCACCAATTAACTTCCCATAAAAAATGAACTTCAGATACCGACATCGATTTTTGTCATCTCTTCTTTAAAGTATACTTTGCCTTAAAAAGTGTCTAAATTGGCCTACCCTGTACATATGAAATAAACAGCATTAAATGGTTAAAACCCGTATTTCCATGTATATGTACAGGGTTTAATGTTTCCGTAGGGAAACTCGATAACTGTAAGGGAAACAAAAAAAAGCTAATGACTCATCCTCGATCTCGTTTTTTGAGACAAACTTACTGGTGTTTTCGTTTTTTGTTTTCGAATTATAAACAAAGTTTTTGAAATATGTCCATATCTTGGTTGTTCGATAAATTAGAAAAAATCTTCTTTCACGTTCTTCAGGTACTTTTTATGTGGAATAGAATGGCGTCGAAAAAAAATTAAAACAAAATTATGCACATTCGAGTTATAGCATAAAGTTTTTTAAAATGGGAATCACGGTTATGTTTTAGTTAAACAGACGTTTTTTTACTCTCTTTTATAAATAAAACCTACGTTACAATTTTTTCGCCAATTAATTGGCTTCATCAGTCATTTGAGTACTTACTACTAAAATGTTTGATTACAAAATCGACATTTATGTTTATGAGTATTGTCAGTGGCAATGGTGAATTAGAATAAATTAAGCACATGGGAATTATTGCTGTCTGTATGATCATTTAATGTTCAATAAAAATATTGGAAATTTATTTATCTCTAAATTCTCAAGTAATGTAGATTTGTATCTTAGAAAAACAAAAAACACAAACACAAGTTACAAATAAGTTTATTGTACCACAATGTACATTTCGCCACACAGTGGCTTCTTCAGGTGGATGAAGTAATACTCTTAAACTTAATTACAAAACCCTTCTATACCTACTAAATTTACTGGAGTGGGGATCATTTTAATTTACGTCTGCGACATGTTTGGCGTAGGTAGAATCCCCACCAGTTTGACCGATGTAAACTTTTTAGCAAGTCCCACGTGTTAATTTAGAAACTCCTGATTGTTCTGTTTTATCTTTATTATTTCTTAACATGTTTTTAAACTAAATTTATGGCTTTTTTGTTTTTTATGAATTAAATTTTCTATCAAGTTTGGATTATAGCCGTTGTTATACGCTATTTACTTAATAATGTTTTCTTAATGTAGTTTTTCTTACGTCCTTTAACCCAGCACCGCCACTAATGAGAATCGTAATTTGAAGTATGAGTGAATTTTGTAATATTTTTGTACAACAGCTTACAAATAGTTATAAACTAAACAAACGGCGGTGCTGGGTTAAGTTCAGCGAAATCGAACAGAAAAATTTGAGCGACATCTGCGAATTTTGTACAAACAGTTTCAAGATGCTATCAGTTACTCCGGCGTTAGAAAAAATCAAAATCGCTTTTTGAACGAAACAGCCTTCGCTTCAACGTAGCAACCTTCTGAAAAGTACGCTATTAACGTATCTATTCATTTGTCTTTTTTGTACACAATTTGATTCAATTTGATTTCTGTAGTATGAAATTGTACAAAATTAGTACGAAATTTCTGCATAGTTCAGATACTGGTTATTTAATATGACCGAGCCGGCGTGATATCATTCTGCATATAAGCAAAATGTACATTCATTTGGCGAGCGAAGCTCTAATGCCAATACGGATTGCTAATCAGTTAGAATGAAAGCTGACATAGGTTACTGGTTGAGTGTAGGTTTGTTAAATACTTTAATAATGATTTGATTTCATTGTCAAAATATTTTACTCACTCACTTTCAACCAATAACCTATGCTAACACGAATACTTGTGGAGTTTCAGCATAAATGTAAAATATAAAGCAGTAGTTGAATATGCCATAAATGACTGTATTTAATACACTCGTCTTTTTAGCAATCTGTCATTTAAAATCGGCCGATCAATCGTCGTAGCGAATTTAAAATTCGTTCGCCAAATAAATGTACCTTTTGCTTATATTCTACCCGTCTCAATCATTTGGTTTAACGTTTTGTAACTCGTACAGAAATCGGTTCTTCTTGCGAAGTGTTCCACAATATAAACACTAATATTCGATTTGGACGTGTTTTGCAAGATTTGTTGTGCTGTAGCTGTTGCAGAGCTGATACTGTAATTACGCAGTACAAAATGCGATAAATATTGTTCAAAAATTATCCCCTACTAGTATTTAGTAGTAATGTCCAATGTCAAATGAAGCCAATTAATTAGCGAAACAATTGTTACGTAAGTTATTTAAATCATGTTTGTCAAAATCATCTCAAAGCCCACTTTCATATGTTGATAATGGATTTTAATCAAGTAACGGCCAAATCTATCCAATATCAAAATGAATGTACCTACCAGTTCCTGATGCTAAGTTACAAATGTTGAATGAAGTAGGTATAAAAAGTATTTTTGTTGATTAGTACATAAAAAGACTTAATTATTTCCTGTAATATTTTATTGACGGTGTTAACGTTTTAATTACTTTGTAATTAGTGTTTTTTTCTTTTAAGGATGGCCAACTAATTTTCAAACACGAAGCTACAAAATCTAAAGGTGTGGTTTGTATGCAAATAGTGAAAAATCTCCTTTTTGCTGGTTGCTACAATGGAAATGTTTATATTTATAACATAAAGACGAACAAACATTTGGGTACAATGACTGGACCAGGTGGGCTTCTCCTATCAATGGAAATAGTAAATGAAAAAGTAAGTGAAACGAATGCGGAACATTTCACCCGTAATCACTACATAGTATAAAGCAAAGTCGCTTCCCGCTGTCTGTCTGTCCCTATGTATGCTTAGATCTTTAAAACTACATAACGGATTTTGATGCGGTTTTTTAAATAGATATATATATATGTATAATACATGCATAATATAGTAGAGAAACACTGATAATTTTAGAGGTCGTAAATAAACATATTTTTTTGCGCTTACATTGCAAACGCTGGCTGAACCCTACGAGATAGATCAAAATAATGTACTACAGTATTGTACACCTTAAAAAGGTCTACAAAAAAGTCAGGGATGGTATATGTCTATCTCTTAGGGATAAACCACAATAACCATTTTTTATCCTTATTATGAGAAAATAATGGCTTATTTACGAAAAAGCGATTTTAAGCAATACAGCATTAATCCTTATCCAATTAAGTACCGTAAATACATTGTGCATGTAATATAGATCAATATGGCCCTACAGCATGTAATTTAAATGAATATTTTCGAAGATATTACAGATTTAAAATGCAGGGACATAGCGGTTGCGCCGGTATCGGTACCGTGCAAACCCGGGGCTGGTCGCTAGTTATAAATATAACATCTTTTATTATAAGATTGCGTGTGCCTCATCAACTTAGTCTCTACGAAACCCCTTCTTCTAACATACATTCCAATTGATTAGCATGGTGTACAGTGATACCCTGATACCGTACGAAAGAGACTACGTGCGTACGTCATCTTCTAATTTCGTCAACACGCAACCGGATAATAAAAATTGTATACATATATATACGAAATTTTATCCCCTGTTATACATTTATGTATTGATGACCTTAAAAATGTAGGTGTTATTCGTTTAAGTACATTATATAAACATCTTCCCTTTACACGTTTACACAGATTTAGGATTGTCGGTAATATAAATTATTGGGAATCGTGAAAGAAGCACTCTGTGACATAAGCGTAAAGCGAACCACGAGTACAGTATTATATTAAAGGGGTAAATAAATGTAAAAGTCATAATAAACAAAACTACTTTCCTTTGCTTGCGAAATCATCGTACATATCGGACATTTCTGATTTCCATCATACTTCTTCTTGACTTTGGAAGAAAAGATTGTAACATTATTATAACAGCTGTTTAAGTTTTTTTTGATTAAATAAAAAAGGTAATCTGTCATGCGTGCTTTTTTATTTTGTAGCAAAACCATTCGATTAAATCGATTAAATACCTGCAAACACTTAAAGTTAAATATAAAACCACAGATGACATGTGAACATCATCTGCGGGAGCTAGCCGAAATTTAGGTTCAACACCAACAACGATGATGAAATTGACGAACGAATAGAAACACCGGCTGAAAGCACTCGTAGTTCAAACGATTCTTCCGATCAATTTGAAGAATGAAGATGTTAATGATGAGACATACTTACCTGATAGGACACTTGACTCTCCGCTGGAATTAAATATAAATTTGGTACCGCTGCAGCAAAGAATGAAAAGTCTATGATGTTCATCGAAGTCCCATATCTTTAATGTGTCAGAATGTTGAGTCAACAATGATTTTGCTGAACAGTGATCCACATAGTCTTCAAGAAACCCTAAACAGTGAAAAGAGCTATGGATGAAGAATATCAGTCGTTGCTAAATAATAATACGTGGACATTGGTTAACTTACTTACCAAAAATAAAAAATCAGTAATTCCAAGCATTATAAAACTAAGATGGATGGCAATGGATCTGTTTCGCGCTATAAAGCTAGATTAGTGATTAAAAGATATAAACAAGTAAAAGGTATTGACTACTATGAGGTATACGCTCCAGTGGTCCGTTATACTTTCATAAGATAACTGATTGGTTTTGTTGCCAAATATGGACTTAAAATATACCAAATGGACGCAATCACAGCATTCTTACAAGGTGAAATTGATGAAGAAATTTTCATGTCCTTGCCACCTGGCTATGAAAATGAAAATAAAGTATGTAGACTGAACAAGTCGATATACAGCCTTAAATAAACTAGCAGATAATTGAACAAGAAATTAAATTCTGCTCTACTAGAAATTAGAATGACTCGTTCAAAGATGCGTTTACCACCGTATTTTTAATGAAAATGATTCGCTTTTTATAGCAGTATATGTAGATGACATACTTTATTTCTTTAATAATGAAGACACTTCGTAAAAAAGTTAAAAGAAAAATTCAAAATAGGAACATTGCATCGGTTTTCGAGTCTCACAAGATGGAAATAAAGATGAGATTTCAATCGATCAATCCATTTACTTGATACTTTCACGATTTGATACAAACAACTGTAAGCCGATGTGGACACCTGCTGACGCTAATGTTAAACAGAAGAGGGGCGAAGTTCAACAAGAAATTTTAAAGAATATTCCATACCAAGAAATAATTAGCTGTTTGTTGTACTTATCACAGCGGACTTGACCAGACATTACCTATGTGGTAAATTCTCTGAGTAGGTACAACAGTCAACCTACTAATGAACATTGGGTGGCTCTGAAACGAGTCATGAGAGATCTGAAAGCTACAAGTCCATGAAACTTGTTTATAAAAGGAATATTGAAGGAAAAATTTTAGGCTATAGCGATTCAGACTGGGCAAATGATATTGAAGATAAAAGATCTTTCACAGACTACGTAATTTTATTCCAGTGTGCCGCAATAAGCTCGAATTCAAAGAGACAACAGACTATAGCCCTTTATACAAGTGAGGCTCTAGCGTTGACCATTCAGAAAGCTCTTTAGTTGAAACAATTAGCAGATGAACTTCAACCTGAACAGAAAGGCTATAACCTTTTACTGTGGTAATCATAGCGCGATTAATCTCTCAAGAAGTGCTGTCTACCATGCACGCAGTAAACATATAGACATCCGCTACCACTTCGTCCGAGAGAAGCTTGCTGCCAAACAAATCTTGGTTCAATACAAATGCACCGAAGACATGGTCGCCGATATTTTGACAAAAGGACTTCGTCGACCGAAGCATAAAAACTTCAACTCATCAATGGGTTTAGTTTTAAAGCAGCTGCGTCCAGGAGAGGATGTTGAAAGTATGGATGCGCTGAGTTTACTGACAATGTATAAGATTTACAAGTGTTCTATGAAATCATCTAATAAGTCTACTGTCACTAATTTTGTTCAACAACTTTCATTTCACGATATAAATAAGTATTACTATTGAGTTGCTCTTTTTCTTTGGGTTCAAAAGATCTTATATTTTGTTTCTCAGACTCGCGGAATTCTTTTGATTTAATTGAATAATCAAATCGCCAGTCAGTGTAATAAATATGTTTATTTTTACATATACATAAGGTATTAACTAAAAGAATAATTTCCAAATAATAAAAAGAAAGAAAAGAAACCTTGTTCACAGTAAAATAGATAGTATATAAAAATACTTAATTTTCGTTGCTGATCCGACTGTCGTTCGGTAGCCTGCGATGACTTGCAGGGTTCCTGCGATGGTTCATAAACGGTAGTCCAATTTGTTGGTGGATAATTCAATAAATCAGTCACTATTGATTTACGATTTTTTTATAAATTTTTGTAAATTTATAGTTTATAGTTTGTCGACACTACTAGGTACCATATTCACGGGCGGACAACACCCTTCTGTTTCCAGCTCGCTACTACTCGGAACGTAGTTGATCTCTAAACAAGGACGCACGTACATAGGGGCGCGCAAGACCCATCGGCGCACAGATGCACACAGACGCGTAAAAACCCATCATCTCAATATAGAGTTTGCCTTAGCTTTCATTCATTAATTACTTCTAAATAATTCAGAACGTATTTCAGTTATATTTAAAGTAACGAAAAGTCGCGATCGATATTCATAATTCATTTGCTCTCGCATATAATGTTTATATTTTACGAAAGAATCAAATGTTTTTTTTTTTTTTCAGATAATTGTTGGAACCAAATCAAGTAAATTTAAATTATGGACAATTCCAAACCAATATTTAGTAGAAAGTGAAAATATTACATAAAAAAAAATTGAAATCACTTTTTTAATACTTTTATTGTGATAATATCCATGTGCAAGCGTACGCCTTGAAGGATAGATAGTACGTTCTTTTTCCATTAAAAAAAATAGTTTTTCTTACTGCTGTAGCCATGGTTTATCTTTGCTAAACTTTTCCAAATAATTTTATCTATGGTTCATATCAGTAAGTGATACTACAAAATAATACGTCTTATATTAATATAAATACGAAATGATGGCATGACTTATCGTATATTTGAAATATTATTCAACAAGTTTGTTGGTTGAAAAGCATTTGCATAGATAATTAAAAAGGTGGAACAGGAAAGGAATCTGACAGTTATTTTTTTCACAATATCAAATCTTCACGCTAACTGTGATAGAAATTGGAAAAAAACGAAATAGCAGAGTACTTGTTTATTTTTTAACGATTTCTTTGTTAATTTATTCATGTTTCTATTGGAAATTATTTCCCAATAGCAGGGGCCATATTTACTTTCATAAATTTCGATAACTGTTTTCAATGAATATCGTTTTAAAACAAATTCTTTGTTTTTTTTTTTTTTTTATTTTACGTATAATTTAAATTTATGTAATCACTAAGTTTCTATTAGAAAATACAATATCATTATTTTACTAAATTGTTTATTAAAAACATAAAATAATCATTATTCAGTAGGTAACGAAAAAGTGTTGGCTTTTATTTATTTTTACTTTTTATTTGCATTACATTGTATTTGGATGTGTATTATTCCAGTTTCATTTATTGGATAATGAAACAATTTCGTAGGTGTGTTATTTTATTGTTGGTAATAGAATTTAAATTAAGAATATGTTTTTTCGTGAAAATTGTTCAAAGGAATCTCAAATCATAGTGATAGTTTTTTTTTTTGGTTTAGAGATGTTCATAGTTCGTATATTTGTATTATAAGAAATCGTTGTTACTCTGTTCTACAATTAACTACTGTATTATTATTTCTATAAGAAACCCAAATGTTATTTTCGTAGACAAAATAATGCACATTCATGTTATATTGCAATATTGACTGAGAATTGTTCAATAAAGTTAATATTTGAATTTAGTATTTTATTTGTCGAGAAATTCTTTTATTGTTGTGCTACATGTAATCGTAATACATCTACTATTGCTACTTTATATTGACGACAAATCGTAGTGAATATAATTATAAACGGATTCGAACGGCATAGAATTGCTAGATGCAAGATTCTTTTGATATTTCTGCATTTGAAAATAACAATACAAGCGGAACTGTGAAAATCGTTCATTAAAAATTGGTAACAGCCTGCTGTAGAGCTTGTAATTTCTATTGCAAAGCGTGGTTATTCAGTGGCGTGTAAATTCCTTTTGGAATTTTGAAGCTATTTAGTAAAAGTATTTTATATACCTAAATCAAGAAATAATAAGTTATTTTTATTGTAATTGCAAGTGTTGAAATTTATTTCTTTATAAGTTTATATTTAAGTTTAGTTTTCTATAATATTTTCTTGCGGGTGGCAGTGAATAAATAGTTGGAAATCCATTTTGTAACGGTTTCTTTTTGGGTAGCCGTTAGTAATACTCCTGCGCCCCCTAGTAAAGTCATTTCCGGTGCTTACAGGTTGTTTTCTTCTTATTTGGTTACAAAATAAATCGCGCTGTCCGATTGGTTCGTGTTTCCTCATTAGCGTGTTAACGCCAGCTTAAAAGAAGCGAAGGTCAGGTGGAACGATTTGACCGAGTGTCGGTTTATTCTCGGTCTAATTTTGCTAAAGGCAAGTTGACTTTTATTTTCTGATCTGTTCAAGTCGATTTATAATAATTCCATGGTTTAGTCGTGTTTATTTTGCAGCTTTTGGTTATTTTTCAGTCATGTTGAGTTGAGGTTAAGTATTTGATATTTTATATCTAGTATCAGAGTCCTATCGTTCTAAATTTTTAGTTTCAGACAAACTCTTATGTTCTAATTTTTCATTCGCCTTTTGTTATACTCAGCCATTGTGGTTGATAAGGTAATTCTTTGTTGTTTTTTGGATCTCTAGCAGCGGTCTGTAGAATCACCGCTCCCCCTCCTAATTATCATCTGAATTTTCAGTAACTGGTTTTCATTTGGAATTGGTATAAAAAATTTCTAAAGTTCCAACAAGTTATCCTAGGCTTTCACAGTGTGGCACTTTTTGGAGCGGCTCCTGAACTATGCCCACCTGGTTACGGTGCTTGATAAATCTGGTTTTGTAGACATCGGTACATTAGAGCATCAATGAATTCACGATATAGGAACTTTCCGTAAGAGTCACCGCTTAGGCCAACATCTAATTCGTAAAAGCGGTGTAGAATCGCCGTTTGTGGGACTACTTGTTTGATGACCGACAAATGTGTCCGTCATTTTGGTATTTGGTCGCGATTATTTATGTAGGAAAAGTTGTTGAACTTTAATTGGGCCACACGTGTTCAACTTATATTACTTTTGGACAATTGCGTCATCGGCTTTTTCATTTAACGGCTGTAGAAAAATCGTAAATGAGAAGAACGGTGTTGTTTACAAAAAGGTTGCATTATGCTCTCTTTTTATTAACAATAAATATTTTTCCAACTTTTAATTATTTTTTACAATAGAATTCTGTAAAGATTATAACTCGGTAATGTCATAATCATCGGCCTCACGTTCACTGCTGCTACAACTGTCACGTGTTATCTGTAGAATATCGGTATCCCTCGTGTTAACAAATCTTCTTGATTTAAATCGTTTTCAAAATATTTTCTGTGAATGATTTTGGTATCGTAATTATCATTCTCACCATTAAACGTAACTTTTTTTATAATTTTCAACACCAACGATATTACACTAATTGTATTTTTTTTGTATTGTACTTAGAGAAAATGTTCTCAAATCTCAAGATTTTCAAATGCTTGTTTCGTCTTAATGTAGAATCATCATCGTAGAAGTGAAACAAAATTCTACAATCATACTTAAATAAATGTGTTCCTTCTTCGAACTTTACTTTCAGCAGGCTACTGCCTCAGTATATTCTAATATTTTAACATTTGTACTAAAATAAGAATGATAATAAAGCGAAAATATTTATTTAATATCTTGACGGTTGGTATATGTGTAAGCTTGTAATCTTGTAACCAATTTTTAAGGACAGAAACGTTTTCTAACCCGCAATTGTAGTGCGAATCTTGCAGAAAAGAATAGTAACTGAAGCGGTTTTTTTATCTGTAAGAAGTTTCCACAAGTATGTATCCTAAATCCTCTAAGTTGATGATATTTTATAGATGCGGGAACTCTTTTAATATCTAATCCCGCCTTTGTAAATTTCACTGATTGCGGCGAACTCCGATGGATGGTTATCGTAATTACCACTATTCCATCTGCCACCCATTCTGATCTCAATAGCGGGCTGTAAGTTGTGACCTAGGAAATAGTGATAATAGTAAATACCAGGCTATTCAGGCTGTTTCGTCATCGCTGCAAATTTTTTGAAAGCAAATTCCTTAATTATGAAAACATAACCCTCTGTTTTAAATCATTGAACGTCCGTTACAAACTCCATCGAATTACAAATCTTGAACGATGTTGGTGGGAGGGTTATAGCGAACCATTCGATCGTGTAGCTCATTAGTCCCAAAATCTAAGCCCCCGTTTTTACAATTTCGTTCTGCTGTGAGCAATCAATTACAAACAAGCGACCCTTGAGGTCTCTTCCCAGTATAATAAAGAGTAATTTTAATGAAAATCAAAAATTTCAATTTATGTTTAGGAGAGAGTGGGGTAAATACGGAGAGTAACGTTTTGGTGTTTGTATCACGAAATTATTTTATGAAGTGGTTCGATTGTAATTCGTTTCTTACCTAACATTAATTTCGGGTATTTTTATTACCAAAGCATTATTCATTTTTCGGAAATCTTACAACATATGATTTTCAGCCATTTCTACAATTATCCGATAAATTACTTTATTATTAGTATTATGTGAATCAACAATAACAGATATCCATTGAGTTTTGTTAATAGTATTTCGCTAGACAAAAGAGACCAGTTGGAAATGGTATTATTATAATAGATTTTATCTTTTTGTTGATGTGATTTAAGGTTAATTAAGGACAGTCCATTACGTATATCATACTAGCTGTTGTCGCCGTGATTTGACGAACTCATGTAATGCACCGGTTTCTTAAAGTGTTTCTTTTGAATGACGAACAAAGGCTCTATTTAAATTGTTTATTAATTATCTATTTACAAACAAACATATAACAAAACACACTAACAAAAACTACACAAAAAATAAAAACGAAATGTTAATTACTTTTCCGAACGCACTTTTGTTCTGAATGAAAACTTTGAATTCTTTTGAAAGAAATGAAATTGTGAACTGACGGCAAGACTGAAAATTCTGGACTGTCCCAATTGAAACAAGATTCCAAAATGTTTTGAAAAAGAGTAGGGGAAGTTTAGAGTGGAGTTGGAATCATTTTTGGAAAGTCAATTGGTAGAAAAAATTATCGAATTCTTTGATTTGTTAATGAAGGGGGTTGTGATGCTGAGGGAAGGAATCAAAACAACAAGTGGGGGTGTCAAAAGGATCTTGGTCGGTACTTGACCAGGAATCACGTGAACAATGCGTGAACAGTTCGTGTTTGTGAATTTACTTTTCGAAGAACTACCCTAAAATGGAAATAACGTCAGTAAACGTTATTGGGGGTCAATAATTTCCAAAAGATGCCGAAATATACCTATCCAATAAAATGAATTACAATTTGAACGTGCGAGACTGCAGAAAATACTTAACAGAATAAATTGGAAATAGTGGCAATCAACATTGTGAAGGGCGCATTCTATACAAACATAAAAGAAACTAAAAAGGGCAATAACACCAACACAATAGTTGAAGTTTACAGCGCAATAGCATTACTTCTAAGAAGGCCTAAATGACGGCCTGCAACCCCTGAATCCCAAACTGAATTTCCCATCGCAAATGACTTTAAAGGAATTATAAACTTGACAATACCTACAACTACAAACATAAATGCCGCCAATGCACAAAAGAGTAGAAATGAACGTTGGTATGCAACACTAGCGTAGTCACTTCAAAAGGTCATGATCTAACTTATGGCATATTTTTCTGCTAATTTTTTACCGTCAAAGCTATTTTTTTTTATCCAGCCGTTTCCAAGAAACGGTGACTACGCTAACATGATCGTCATGTTAGCCCAGCTACCTATGTATGGAACAATTTTTTTGCTCCAGCCGTTTCTAAAAGCAGTGGCTACGCTGACCAGATCATCACACTAGCGTAGCTAACCATCTCTCGCTAGTATTGAAATATCAAAATGATACTTGCGGCATAATTTTGATACCTCAAATGATTTTTTTACTCCTGCTATTTCTGACAGACAATGGCTACGCTGATGTGCTATCACGCTAGCGTAGCCGTTGCTGTACTTTTAATTCTAATTATCCTTCACGTCTTAAATGATGTTTTTGCTCTTTCCGTCTTCCAGAAACAGTTGTTAGGTTGATGTACTACCTATACCCGAGAGTACACACTCCGTTTTCTAATGTAATTAGCCAATCAAAATAAAACCTGGGGCATAGTTTTCCGCTAATTTGTTTGTTGTCCATTTGATTGATAATATAGTCTATTGTAAAACTAAGGAAAAATCAACTTAGGTTTAATCGCAACCTTTGGCTTAACTAAATTGGCTGAATATTCACTTATAATAATCTAATTTTGTTGGCATATTCACAATACACCAAAACTAGTTTATTAATTATATTTATAATCAATACAAACTAATATCGCCAATAACCAACAATTATTAAAAATCACTTTAATTATGAGACGACCCTACGACCGTCTAATTCAGTCATCATCTGGCAAACAACTGTAACCACCCGCATCCGGGTGTTACAATATTATAAATAATTCTCTTATACATATTTATTTGATAACCAATTCTATATAATTGGATCGCAGGTATTTTTTTTCCGTCTCTTCGTCTCAATATTTCTTTTAATTCGTACTTTCAAATTTCGATTATTTTTCCGATTTTATTTGAAATGAGAATAGGATTGAATAAATTCTTTAAAATATTTTTCGTACTTAATGAGTAAGTAAAGGACGGAATACGTCTTTTAAAACTGGCGTTTTGTGACAACTTTCGTACAACGGAATGCTATCTGAGGCCATGTGTTTAGCCAGAGGGTGTGTTTTCGACCACTGCCAAGTCAGTAGAATATGAACATGTGAGAATCAACTACCGGTGAGTTGAAGTAGAAATATCTGTCTTTAGTTTCGAACGAAGGTATCTTAGGGATGTAGAGAAGCGAGGGGAAGCACGCCAGATGCAGAATCGTGTGTTGGTGAGGGTAAAATTTTTGTTCAAAACCAATCGGAAGTAAAGTCCAATAGGTATTTATCAAAGCGCATATTTTGATTCGAATTGTTCGTGTTTGGTTCCGTGTTCGCAATTTGGTACCTGACCGCCACCAACCCTGATCTAAGTTGTATACAACCCCGCCACTGTCGCCTCATTTTCAACCATTGTCCGAGAGTCGTACCGTTCGAAGCCACCGCCTGACCGATCTGTCCGGTACCATAAACTATCCCATTAGCGGTAGCTCGTCCATCAACCCCGAGCCAGACGTTGCCGATGCCGATGTCATACAATACAAAGGTGGGTAACTTACTGACCGATATTTTATTCGTATATTTGAGGTCAATTAACTTTGCCAGATTTATGATTTTATGCATTCTTACTTTAATTTTGAATTGCATTGCTACCATTGTTTTATTTTACCCTTCAGGTTTTAAATGGATATTATCCTGTTTGGTTTGTGATTATCTTGTGTCATTAATTTTAAGATCCAATTGTCTAATTCGAGTCCTTTTGAGACCATGTACAATTCTTCACTGATTCATGTACTGCTTCCTGGTACTAGGGAGGTGTATGACAAGCACTTTAATTTGGTTTATTAAATCAGTATAGCCTGAGAAGTTTTGATCAGATGTATTAGAATGGGTTCATTAACATTGGTATATTTACCTACAAAATTACGTAAACGTAGATGTTGACTAAACCGGCCTGAAGCTAGAAGCGGTAGGGGTTTAGAAGGATCTCCCTACGGTTTGCGCTCTTATGATTAATTCAGGTGAACGTTTAGCTACCGTATTAAATCAATTCGGCGGTATCTATTCTTTCAGTTGAAGGTATCCGTTTTGGTTTGATCTTTGAACCACTAACTCTGTTTGAGCATCTCAAGGTTTTGCCTTGGTAACAGATGTGTTTAGAAAGATTTGCAGTTTGTCTAAATTAAGGCGAAACTCTTACTTGAATAACTTTTAATCAGAGAGAGGGAAGTCGAGTAAGTTGACATACTCTGTGGTTCTGAAGTGCCATAAAATAGAGACGACGTCCACTAAGAGTGGCGTGTCTCGAACCACCTTAATTAGAGGCTATGTTCACCAAGGTGACGTGTCTCGCCAAACAAATAAAGGGCTATGTTCACCAAGTGTGACGTGTCCGACAAAAAATATGTAAAAGGTTTCGTGGTTACCAAGTGTGTCCGATTCCTCACACCAAACAAACCATATACAAACTCCCGTGACATGGCATCTTCAGACAACGGGTATTCAAACATGGTCTACCAAGGTAGCCCATGGGCTTACAGCGGTTGTGGCTTTATCGACGGTTAAAGTTCACGATCTGCACGACTTTCCTTCTCCCAGTTCAAGACGAACATGCGAGGGTTTTTCCAACATAATTCGTTGTTGCACTGTTTGACGATGTTCGAACTTTGTACCAACACATAACTTTGGTAATTAAATGTCTTTGATGGTACGTCTGTCCCAACCCTAAATTCGATGGTAAAATAAAAAGGTGCTTGTCTTCCCGAACCGATGCCAAGGGCAATTGTAAATATACGTACTTGTAAATAAATCATGTGGTTCAAATTTCTTGTGTTTTTTTGTTAGCACATAGAACTTGTACGGAACTCATAAACAATCTAAGTTACTACACTCTATTAACACAACGAAATTAAAAGGTCCTAACATTAGACGATTTACATTCACAGCCAAATTCTTCGATTTAAATAAATAAATAAAGATTTTTGAAAAGATTAAATTTTGTTTCTTTTCTCGATTTTTGACGAGAAGTTGGGTAAACCCCCCCCCCCGCTCCAGTTACACAACTACCATCAATAACAAGACTAACTAGAAACAACAGAAACAACTACTACGAGGGCTAATACCCCTACCGGCATTGAATTACACTATTGAATCTGAAGGTACATACATGTTAGACGTAGATAAAATAATATAAAAAGACAGGTAAATTCCTGTTACGTCTAAATAATTAAGGATTACTAATCCATCAATAAATTAAAAATTGACATTAAATATATTAGTCAATACATGACACTCCATAACTTGATTTATAAATAAGATGAACTTATTTCATTCGCTTTCAATAATTGGTGTATAGATTTCACTTATGTTTTTACATATATCATTTCGGATATCAATCTTTTACGTAAATTGTTTTATTTTTCTATACTTTTGGAATGATCCCAATCGAATTCATGATCATACTTTTAGTTTCTGTTCACTTATTACATTGTAATATTTCGGATCTCTATGTATATTGGATTTATGTCCTTTTAATCTGAATTTTTTGGTTTAAATCCCAAAAGCCGTCCTATAGAATCTTGTTTTAGTGAAATCTATTTTCTCTGTGCACTTAATCACCGAAAGTATAGTATTATCGTTAACAGTTATATTTAGAAATACCGCCTTTTCATCTCTTACTCTTGGATCTACTAATTGAAGGTGCAGATAACGATATATATCGTCAAGCTCATAATACCCTTCCGGTGTGCTTATTATTCTATCACTGACATAAAATTTGTTGTTGCTTTGATATTTAACATTAAGAGAAGGTGTAGTATTTAATAAAAATTATAATATCAGATGGCCGCAATTGAAAGTATTGTACATGTGTTTGCGGTCGCAATTGTAATGGATTTTGCGCGGTTGAGAAGAATTTAAATAGTTCACCACTTCCGAAGGTGGTCGTAAATTTCCAAAATTGTCAGATTAAGCCGCGACACTATTTTATTTTTTATACGCTGCCGGACCGGTCCCTTTCTCGGTTTTCTTATCGTTATTAATAACTCTACATTCGACGTCGTGCACTTTCTTAGGTAAACTAGCGCACATAAATATACCACGGAAAAGGGGAATTTGAAGCTTCATAATGTAAGTAATGTTAAATCTCTGCAAGGTAGACTTAGTGTGCTTTTTTTTTGATCTAGTAAATAATGCCCTAGACATTTTTTTTTTCACTAAGGAAAAGCCCTTTTCCAAGTAAAATTGCCTTCATAGCACACACAGTTTCGTTTAGATGCCTTTTAACCGCTTTAGCATCGTTAATAGTTTTTGCAATTTCAGCTGCTTTTCCCGATAAAGCACCTAGGGTCGAGAATCCAGCGAATAGTGGTATTAACGGAATTCCATCCTCCGCTTTTTGGGACGAATATTATCCCGGAAGAAGAGCATAACTCCTTGATTCCCTTTTAATTGTTTAATTTAATTAATTGAGGCTTATCTAGTGATTTTCGAAAAGATGTTCTTCCACCTCTTCGTTTTCCACTTCTAGCAGTTAATGTACTTCCCCTTATTCCTATAACTAACTGTTTTTACATTCGTAGCGGAAGCAACTGCTCGCGTTGCTGAACGTCCCCCAAAGTTTACGTCCGATGAATGTGCTTGTTTAAGCTACTTTTGCTAAAGTACAATATACTTTGTCTTTGCTATAGATTTGTAGAATTTGAGTGTAAATGTAATGGGTTAGGTTAGGTTAGTTTGGGTTCCATTGTCCCCTCTTGCCAGCCTTTTCTAAAGCCGAGGACCTGGCCTACAAAACCGATAATAAGGGACAAGCAGCTGAAACGGTAAATAATTAATAAGCGTATTAAGTATACCACCACTTCGTCGTGTCTTCCTCATTTATTGCTTGAAAGTAGCAGTGAATTCATTTTCAGCTTTCCTTTACTGATAAACCCATTGATCCAGAGTTGCTGGCTTATAAAATAGCAGTCGGCAACTTTAATTCTTCAATACTTTATTAATATGCGGATTCACAAAAGGATGTGCTACCTGTCATTAACCGCGATTTCAATTATGTACGAAGGAGACGTTCAGTTGGATGTGAAACACCGCTGTTAAGTGAGCCTCACCGTAGCGCAACTCCAACTGTTCATAATCCGTTCATAATTCTTCCGGGGATAGGATATTCAAAATGTCACATGCATCTCCACGAAGCCCAACGGCCAATGCAGTGGTTTTTTTCTTTAGGCCCCCAGTTATTCGCCTTGGTAGCCGCCTCGAATTGCTTGTGGTATGTGGTCCATGAGGACTTTCCGTCAAACGTTAGTGGTTTTACTCGTGTTTTTGACTGTACACCGCTTCCTTGGCTGATTTGGCTGGCTTTGTTAAGTGTACTAGATGCGCCAACATCCACTTCGATTGGTTTTATCTTGATATTAAAAATCATTTCTTCCAGCACTTTTATCTTTTTTTCTGTTTCTTGAAGTTCATTATTAAATTTTTCTTCCAATTCATGTTTCAAACTTACTATTTTCTTCCAATTTATTCTCCAGGCTTCTACTGTTTTCTTCCAATTTGCTTTCCAAACCTTTACTATTTTCTTCTAATTTATTTTCCAGTCTTTTACATTTTTATTTCCAATTTGCTTCTCAAACTTTTACTTTTTTGTTCTAATTTATTTTACCGACTTTTACTATTTTATTCTTCTAATTTATTTTCCAAACTTACAATTTTCTTCTAATTTTTTTTCAATTTAGTTTTTAGTTTCCAGACTTTTACTGTTTTCTTCTAATTACTTTTTAATGGCATAAAAATTTACACATTTAACTTTCATATTACATCTCAGAATGTAAAATCTATGTCGGGTTTATACCCTTATGGAGTACATAAAATCAATTTACTTATTAACTAATTGAAATAAGAAATAGTTTATTTCAATTTTCGAGAACATTCTAGAACGTTAAAGCATTCTGGACGATAACGAACCAGAGTAGAGAAAATGGTAGATATTTTAATAATCTAGTAATTTTGAGCGTTATTTGCAGATAGTGGCGAACGTACATTATAAATTTTATTAGAGATTGATTTACTTTTGTTTCAGGTATTAGTATCATATTCCTGCTTGAAATGCGTCGTAATGACTGACCGTGAAATTCTTGGTCAAGAACTTAATGTAAGTGCCTATAATTTGTATTTCAAAAAAAAAAAAAAAAGAAATTTAAATTAGCAGATATTTCTGTGAAAAAGATGTTGATTTATTTACTACTGACAAATAACAATCATTATTAATTTTGAAAGCAACTTTAGTGGCCATTGACAAACGGAATTCCACGTACAGATGTAACTATTGGCGAGCGGATTGTGATATTTGGCATAATTTCATTAAGTAATTAGCATGTCAACCAAAGAATTATTTTAAAAAAAAGTGGATAGTATGCTTATGTATCAAAATACAATAAAATTTCTGTTACTTATAATGTAATATCAAATCTTCTGGGCTCCTTAACCATTACGTTTAATATTTGGTCACTGGTGACTTCTAAATCCCTATGAATATTTAGGAGAGTTAAACCGTTCAATCGTTGCTCTCCCGTTTTATTTCGCAAATAGCTTTTTACCCTCCGTAGCGTCGAAAAGGAGCGTTCTCTAGAAGCTACTGTTACAGGCAATGTTGCTCCGATCTGCAGAAATTTGTATACAGTCGGGTAAAGTTGTTCGTCGCAAATGTCAAGACCATCAATAAATGTTTTCGGCCGCTTCTCTTTTGGAATAGTTGAAAATTACCTTTCATTAGGAAATTTTTAATTATTATTAGTATAGATATTTTTCTAATATAGGTGGAAACAATTACCTTTGCTACATTTTAATTTCAGCTACGAATTCTTCAGGAAATCCAAGGATGTCGTTTGGCCATTCTGCCTCAAATGTAAGAACTGTTCCTTGTACTTCCGGTTCACTAAGTTCTGTACATTTCACTGGAATTATATTTTCAATTCTTAGAAAAACTTGTCGGTGTTCCAGAAATTTTGATTCAAGTTCTTCCAAATATTTACATATCTAAGAACGGAATAAAAATCGAGCTGCGATAAAAGCACTTCAGCATTTCCTTTATAATTGTCCCGATTCTTTTGGCGTCCTACTTTTCAAGAAACGATCACCTCAGCACCAATTGTTTCGGCAGTGTCAGTGGCTAAGATGAAAATTTCTTTAAATTTCTCTTCAGCCTTTGCAGCATCTCCTTAATTTATTTGTGGACATCGTTAGCGTAACTGACACATCGGCTCAATACGCAGTCTTCTTTTTGTAAAAATAAGCTTAAATATTTTGTTAAGCTGAAGATGGGTTTCAGTGCTACGATGAATCGAGCCGTGCGGATTGAAGCAAGTAAAGCATCAGGTTGGATACCTTCCGATTTTACCTTGCTGTCTTGCATTTCTTCCAGTGATTAACAAATAGATTCCAAAGTTTCGTGAAACAAATTGAGTGAAACAAAATGTTCTACCCAACGTGTCTCGCAAAATTTTTGAAGGCGAATCTGCTTAGCACAGGTGTTTGTTGCGAGGATATGTTTCTTTAACAATTCGCCAGCTTTTTTGGACTGACGAAAGAAATTTACCACTATTTTGACCATTGCCATACAGTCACGGATTGAAGAAATATCGCATGCCTGTGTGATGGCTAAATTTAAATTATGGTTGGCGCAATGAACATAGATAGCATTTGTGGATGACTTCCTCACAACAGCTGCACAGCCTTTAAACTGTCCACTCACAGTTGCGGCTTCATCATAACCTTAAAGCATACAGTACATATTATAAACATCAATTGATTCACGTAATAATGTAATAAAGTTACCTTGCCCTCTCATAAAAATAATGTTTATTCTGAGTTTCTCTAAAGTGGTCATCAGCGTCCTTGTAAGGCCCGCTCCAGTTATATCCACTACAGGGAAAAAACGCAGGAAATCTCGGATTTTGTGTTCTTTTCCAATTTTTTGGACGTATCGAACGCCAATCGTCAGTTGTTCGATTCCGCTAACATCCGTGGTTTCATCGGCTGTTATTGAAAAGTACCCTGAATTATTTACGAGTTTCACTATATCTTTAGTGATCACTTCTCCTGCAGCCTCGATAATTTCATTCTAGATACGAGAACTTAGATATGTTGCGTTCATACCGATTGTTTTTAAATGTTGTTGCAAAACGAGGTCCCCACTTTGCGCAGAAAAACGAAGTAATGCTCTGAAATTCCCGTCATTCTCCGCCGGCATATTCGTTAATAATAGTCCGTCATCCCGATGTCCTCGAAGTGCAGGTCCTTGCCTACTACAAAGTAGGACAGTTCGAATGATGCTAACGAGCTTCTGTCGGTTTTCATGCTTCAATTGTTGTCGTCTTTTGTCGATTGCGCTACTTATATCGGTTTTTTTTTTTCGTAAATAATTTTATAGTTTTGTGCGTCTTCGGAAGCATTCTTGTGATAATATAAGAACATAAGCTTTCACGGCCGGAATCCATACAAAAACTAGGGTTCGGGCTTGTAGGCCGTGGTCCATAGCAACTGCGGCTGACATCTTCAGTGGAAGTGTTGATGAGAGCGAAGATTATACCTCGAAGTCTCGACAGCGACTGACTGTAGTGCTGGCTGCGCGCTGATATCTATCCCGGGCGGCGGTGAGCGTGCCAGTGTCAGAATGGTTCGTAGGTGGATCCGACGCCTTCTGCGTCGTTCTCTCTAGAGCCGGGTACCATACTTTACTCAAATGAAGTCCTTCTTTTCTGTTGAAATTCATAGGGTGTTTATGAATTTCGCTGGCTTCGCTATGCAATAGGGGGTAATAGTCCGAAGTAGTAGACAATACAGAAGTTTCATTGTACTTAACAAGATGATTGTCGTTATTTAAAATATGTTCAGCTAAAGCAGATTTATCAGGCTGTAGTAGTCGGCAGGAGTGTTTATGTTCAGCTATCCTCGTCATAATGCTGTGTTTTGTGGGATGTGGAGAAAAAAATTGTCAAGGTCTTCATCACCATGATTCCATACAACAACAACATACTGTTTCGACCGGACGGTCATTAACGAAGAGTAATTACAAGTACTGAAATTAAAGATTAACATCCAACCCTTAAATACTAGACAACACATGACGTCATGGGAAAACCTAAATATAATACTGTTAATTTCTATTTCAAATCGACTTATATTTGTCAATTTGGCAATCCAGTTATTAACTACTTAAGCAGGATGACGTAATGTGGTTACTCACGCGGTTGCTCCTTGAGAGCGAATCGTCACAGAAGCTTGACGTTGTCGTTCGCAGTCACTGCTTGACCTTAACCCAATATACTTTTGAGGAAAAAAACTAATAAAACTGTATAAATTTGACAACGGAATTTGTGCAAAGTTCTGTTTGGTTATTCACCTTCTTTTTATTATTTCACGTTTTCTTAATTTCTGAATTCTCTAATAATCCTAATACATGGTTTTTATTTTCTATGTGGAGAACTTTAACATTATTTAGGTAAGAATTGCGGTTATTTGTTATGCAATGTTTCGAGCAATGTTCCCTCTAATCTTTATGTTGACTGCGCGGTTCAAAATTATATAGTAACAAAAATTTTCGAAACGTATGTAAGTGTGTAAGTGAGAGGGTAGTCCGGTGCCACAGTTTTTTTAACAATTACGTATTGAAGTGGATTTAATAAGGACCAAAGATGACACTAGAGCACCATCTATGGTAAATGCTATTTAATAACAGGTACTGTAGTGTTCAACAAGATACCTTTTTCATTAAGGTAATGCTTGCTGAAACAGACCTCCCGCATAGCTACGACTGCGCGAAAGGCACGCATACCTAAATAGAACAAAATAAATTTGGTCCTTATTAAATCCACTTCTGGTAAGAAGAGACTTTGGTCAGTCGGCATTCTGTCGGAATGATCTGCGGCACGCTGATGAGAGCCAACCAGCTCGAAATCGCGATCCGTGTCTGGTGGTTTCGACAGAATACTGACCGAGAACATATTTTACTTTTTGAAGTATTTTAATTAATACATGAACAAGAAAAGGATTTCTACATTATACATAGTTTTATCTTGTCCATATTTTTGTAATCGTTTAATTTTCGTTTAGACATTTTTATCTAAAATAAATAATGCCTATATGCAAATATGTGCCTAATTAAGGCGAATTATTATAAGATTTATATTTTAAAATTTACTTTTATAACAACGAAAAAATAAAAAATAAAAAACAGGATCTTTCATTAACATTTATTCGATAACCTCGACAAATTTCTGTATTCCTGTTTAAATGACTTCGTTTGGGTCGAAGTGGGTCGAAGCAAAGTCGAGGTTCTCGAATAAATTTTAGTGCTGCCTTCTATGTTTATGTTTTATAAACACTACTATAATAGTAATAATAATATTGTATTATATGTATTAATATAACAATAATACAGAAATTCAACAAATTGTTGCAACAGTTTACCTTAAATCTTCAATATTTGCACTGTCGAATAAAAGTACAAAACTTGGGATGCAAACAAAAAAGCAATGCTCTTTACGTTGTAGACGAGCCTTAAGAAATATACTTTCTTTGGACCTTTATAGGGTAATATACTTTAAACTTTGTCCAATATTTATGGTTTAACATCTGGTAACTGACCACTCTCACTCAAAACAAACATTTTGCAGAATTCAGAATCCTGGAATCTGCACGAGATTTTACAACACTCTTGTAACATTTAGTTACAATCATTTCATAAAATGATTAAAAAAATTGTGCGCAAAATATAAAAATGACTGTACAACCTTCAAAAAATTAGTGCGCGGCCGCGCAGCTTAGAGGGAGCCCATAGTTTGTTTTTGATTATCTATACTATAAACATGTACATTGATACACCACTTTTTTCTAAAAAGGAGCCTGTGCTGTGGTGTGTCTATTCACTTCTATTGCATTTAATTTTAATTTTTGATAAAATTAAGCGCACAAAATGAGGGTTTATCAGTGGTGTTTTGGAAACCGGAAATTAAAGTTAATCTAGCATGGGTTTTTTGTTTTCTATTTAAAATGTTATCCACTATTTTTGTGTTATAGCCATTTGCTGTAGATTTTTGCTTGATGATATTCAATTCTGCGTTGAAGTTATCTGTTGACATAGGTACACATATTAGTTAATCTATGAATGAGACTATGGAAAACTGAAAGTTTAATTTTCAAAGATTGATTGGCTAAAGAATGTATAGCATTAAGTCTGTTTGTTGGTTTTCGGTAAATTTTAAAGTTAACTTTTTGGTAATAACGAAATAAAGTTAATCTAAAAAATTTAATTACTCATTTATTTCCAATGTCAAATGACGTCATGTGTTACCTAGTACTTAGGGGTTGGATGTTAATCTTTAATTTCAGTACTTGTAACTACTCTTCGTTGATGACCGTCCGGTCGAAACAATATTGTCAGAGTTTCGATAATAAATAGTTGAAACTTTTAAAGGACTATTTTTATTTTCTTTCCTATAAGTTTATTTAAAACGTTTCATCAAGATCACTAGTAAAAATTTCAATACTCTTACTCATATTTTGTAGAAGTTATGATTTTTTATAGATAGTTAAGTGCAGGCTTTCACGGCCGTTGTTTATTGAAGTGAGTTCTTCCGGGTTCTGCCGTGGTCGATTAATTTCACTTGACGTTTCGCTGCTCATGCTGTCATCTTCTTCATAAGTTATCTGATAGATAGTTAATAGTTTGGGTTGCGGTAGCGATTTTTTTCTTCTACAAATTAAATTATTTCAGAAACCGCTCATCGTAGCTGTACAAATTGGTTTTGAAACTTACCTTAAAATTTTCGTTTTATTCGAATTCGGCGTAAAAAATATACCATTCCATTTAAAATAACAAAGTTAAGTGTCGACTTCCGGTGTAACCGGAAGTGACAGACGACTGCAAATACTTAAATTAGATAGAGCATCAACTATTAGGTTATTTGCTACATTTTCAAAACTCTACCGGTATTATAACATTAAAAACTTTTAACGAACGGATTACGTGAGATACTCTGCATACGTTCTGCGTATGAGTCGAGTCGGTACAATGAATAGAAGGTAGGATACTGCGCATGATGGGCGGAGAGAATTAACCGCGAGTGATGTCAGCAATTGAGAAAATTTGAAATTAGTGTGCAACGGTTATACTGGTTATTCAGGAGTTGATATCGTTTTAAGTGGTTTTAACGAAAAAAAAACTTATTTTGGTTGCTGAAAAATGCGTTGTGCAGTGTATGGATGACATTCTGACAACCAGTCAAAAAAGAATCCTTGTCCTAGTGTTAAATTTTTCCATTTACCACAAGATGAGGAACTGGCAAGATACACAACTAATTGTCCTATGTTTATGTACAATATCAAGCAAACATACCACCGTTATTATTCACTCTTTTTGTATTAAAATGCATCAGCTGGAAGTCCAATAACACTCTATCACTTCGGTCCTACGATATTATTCGCTCTTCCATTTCTTGTTGTACTAAATGTTTCCGCCTACCTACCTGTCAATCTGACCGTCACTGAATCGCGCCGCTTACTATACTTTTGAAGTGTCATAGTAATGTTACCTATACTAAATTGTAAAAAAAGTAAATATAATGTTTTCTCTGCAATTTGTTTTAATCATGATATTTCTTATTAAATATTTGAACTTGAAATAGTGTTATTTTTTATTTATCAATTTTATGCCAAATTTATGTAACTATTGACAAAACATTTTCCAAACCGTAACCATTTTAATCAAAAACATGAAAATTTCTAAATCGAAGAGAATTATGGCAAATTCCTGGAATTTTGTAATAATTTCTTTACTTCCAGCCTGTACACGGCCCTATTTTTCTTTTCTGAAGAGAGATTGACCACTTTTCTTGTCTTAAAAAATTGTTTAGCAATTTTTCAGTGAGATGCAAACGTCGATTTTTAATGATTTTGCCACATTGGTTTTCATGAACAATTTCTTGTAATCGTGATAGATTTTCCTTTTTTCATACCAAGTGTGCTACATGATATTGAAATTTTATGGTTCTTTGACATCTAAAATAATCTACAAATCACAGTCAGCTGTCAGTTTTCTTTATAAACACATCTCAGTGTCTAAGTAACTAAAAAAATTAAGATTTAGTTAATTCTCTTATGATTCTCATTATGTTCTCACTTAAGCAGCACACATGAATTCAAATTTTACTCAATTGCTGACGTCATTGCGCGAAGTGGACGAGTTTCGTACTTGGGAATATCCTACCTTCTATTCATTGTACCGTGTTATAACTAGTTCAGACTTGTAAGGTCTTGCGTAGTAGAGTAAATATAGTAAGTAAAAAGTAAAATTGAAACTGTCCTCTGATTGTGAGGTCGAGTTATGTAGTCAATATAAATGCATAACGTCTATGTAGCATTAGAGATAACTTAGCATGTAGGAGTTTTCTATGAATTGTTATATTTAGATTTGTATGAGTTAGCACTTGAAAGGATATAAGTAGAAGTGAAAACTATTGTTCGAGTTAGAGTAATCACTAACTACTTGTTTTTTTACCGATCGCTTACGTACGTAGTATATTGCCTTGGAAAAACAAAGTGTGCTCTCCGTTTGTATTTTCTGGATAAGGATTAAATTAAATAAATAATTTTCAATTTAAATTGTTTTTTTTTAAAAAGCAATTTTCCGAAGTACAAATGTTAATTGTCGCAAACCATCAAGTTATTGTCACGGTCATAAATAAAAGTCTGTACTGTTGTATTTCGTTAAACACACCCTTAGGATAGGCTCCTACTTTTATGATTTACAGATATTCCTTCTCAGTGGCGTAGTAACAAAAATATATTTTATTAATTACAAGCACAGAAACAACTTTATAAATAAATAAAGACATCTTTACTTGGAAGACTGGCATGCATACAAAATACGTAGTAATTTTTTTCAATAAACTGGAATGTAATCTTTCTATTGGTGAGTTACTTGTATGATTGTCGATTGTAGTAATATGTAATTCTATTTTAAACATTGGCCAGTATTCTTTTAATAGTACATTATTAAATTCAAGTCCTGAGTCAAAAACTAATTCGGTCAGATAATTGTGGTGTGCAAAGAAATGTCTTAATTTACTTAGTATTGTTACTGCTGATTGATCTTCGATTAGATAAGTTTGAGTATAATTTGAAAATAAATCCATTAAAGTAAGAAATTTATAATTCTTCTTCCGAAGATGACCCTGTGGGTTGAAACGAATTTGTCAAGAATACAATAAATTTTAAGTGAAAATGTTTGTGTTTGTTTTATTTATTATTAATTTCCTCAACATGTTGATCAACTTTCACATAGTAGAGGCCAACTCAATCAAGTTTTTTAAGTAATTTATAGTTGTTAAATTTAAATATGTCACCGTGTACAATCTCAAAAGGTCTTTTAGCAAGAAAGGGTCCTAAAACTTTGTTTTATATGGATGTCTTTCCTATTTTGATTGAAGGCATACATCGCATTTATTTATGATTTCATATTGGGCCAATAATATTTTCGTTTCTTATGTTCGTATGTTTCGTTTATACCGTTATGGTTTTGCTTAAGATAGTTGTTAATAATTTGTATTTGTTTTTCAGTGCTAATTATATCTTGAGCCAAAAAAAAACATTTAACTGGTTTTATTGTATTTTCGTTAATTAATTGAGATAAAGTAACGCGAGATACTTTTTCTAGTAACTCTGAGTCAAAATAAATACCATATAAATTATTTGGATTAATAATTTCTTTTAACCATTTAATTGTGTCGTCTTTTTCATTTCTTCTGCGAATAAATATTTCATAATTAAGTTTGCCGAAAGGTTTACTTAATTGTAGTTCGTTTGTTGAACCGTTTTTAACAAATATTCTGTTATGGAATTCGTTCAAGTGTCTTTCCGAAATAGCTATAGTAAATGTGGGATTTTCTATTGATGTGTGTTGTGTCTCAATGTCTTCAGATTCATTAAAAGGACCATTATCTAATACGTCATCTATGTCATTTATTTGTGGTGTTTCATTTTCGTCTACTTGTGGTAAAATTGACAAAAAGTCATCATTATTTTGATTATTTGTATCCTTCACGGTACGCGTATTAATTTCTATACGGGAGAGTGCGTCTACAATCGTATTTTCTTTTCCTTTTTTATATTTTACTTCATAATCAAACTCCTCAAGTCGTAAGCGCCATTTCATTAATCGTGAATTTGGTTCCTTTAATGATGAAAGCCATGCCAAAGTTTGTGGTCAGTAACAGCAATAAATTTATGTCCGTATAAATAGGGTCGAAAATGCTTTGCATATTCTACCATCGCTAATAATTCTTTCTCTATGGTTGAGTAATTACGCTCAGCTAAATTTAGAGTTCTAGAATAATATGCTACGGGTTTATCTTGACCTTGTGAAAGTATTCCGCCAATCGCGACATTACTTGCGTCGGTTGTAAGGATAAACGGTTTACTAAAATCTGGATACTGAAGAATGGGTGCGTTAATTAAAAGAGTTTTGCATAAATTAAATGATTCTATATATTTAGGGTCGTTATGACGTGTCCTAAAAATGTAACTTCTTTACGAAAAGTTCTGATTTGTTTAACTGAACTTTCAAATTATATTCTTTTAATTTCTCAAACACTAATTTGAAATGAATTAAATGATCTTGCAAAGATTTGGAAAATATTACAATATCATCTATGTAAACAAAACAAAATTTGTACAAATATTCTTTTAAAATGTTATCCATTACTCTTTGATAAGTAGCGGGTGCATTTCGATTTTGAGAATTGACTAGTATGGGAAATTATTGTGGTTTTTGTGGTGACTCAGGTGTATTATTATTGGTAGTAGGTTTTCTATGTGATCTTTGGATATGATCTAAAAATCCTGATTGCCGTTCACTATTATCGAACTCTCTTAAACTTTGTATGGTAGATTCTAACGTACGCGACCTTGTGTAACGTAAATAAGATCTGTACGGTTGTAGAACACCTGCCTTAAATGTATTAAATGCCATTTGTGTATAATGATTGATTTTATAACTCTTGATATCTTTAATAACTTCCCTTAAATTAACATGTTCTATTAAAGCATGTAACTTAGATTTTGTAACGACTTTTCTAGTTAAACTTATTTATTTAACGGATATTTATATTACAACTATTTATTTAACACTTAAACACTAATATCAATTCAACGACTTATTTATATCACAAGGAAAATGCGTATTTATATCACTCGGTATATCGTAGTTCGCTATTTATATCACTCGTTCGGAAGCTCACTGTAAACTGACTGACTACTGGCCACGTCAACAGGTATTTATACTGATTAGGAACAATCCAGAAAGTTCCAGAATTACATACTAGACTTTACTGGAGTGCCTATTGTGTTCATGTAATTTATGGCCTTGTTTATCGTCATCAAAGCGCCGACCGACGCCGGCATTCTCTGAGCTCCGCTTATCTGCTGTCGGTTCTCGTCGCCGCTATCGCACACACACACGCTCACCGCACTGCTCGCTCTCGTACACATATACGCTCGCTACACTGCCCACTCTCGCACACATACGCTCATTACACTGCCCCCTCCTTAAGGGTGATCCGTCCCGGATCACATCTTCCGTTCCTTCGAAGGATCATGCCGGTACTTGCAATTCTGTCCCCTAAGGCACCCAGTCGTCATATGGAAGTAGCAATCCACCGTCCTTGGCTGTGCGGGATCTCGTTGGGGATTATTGGTGTATACCGTTATTTCGACGCCGCTCCACCGGAACAGGACCTCCAACATGCTCCGCACCACTCTCCAGTTCAGTCCATCCAACCCACATCCTATCCTTGGCATGGCTAACCTTGTGGTACCTGTGGATAGCAGTTGGTCTCTTAGTTCCACCAACGAATTCCATAACGAGCGGTAGGTGGGCTTTTCAGACGACGCCTCCTTAGTAACCAGGTAGTAAATGGATCGGTGCCCGTCCACCAGACTTAGCACTTTCTTTCTATCTCCGAGTTGGTCCCGCAGCTCTGACAAGCGGCCAAACTTCTTCTTGAATACGGTGGCAATACCGCGATCCATCCTCAAATCTTTGGCCACACAATGAACCAGCGAGTCCGAAGCAGAAAACAAATCTTCGGATCTCTCGGAGGTGACACCGAATCTGGAGTTGGCATATAAGCTCGGCGTGGCCATAAACTCGTCATACTGGGGATCCGGAGAACGAGCTTGCATAAGCCTGATCCGTGCTTCTTCGTGATTGTCACCGGCATATGGGGCCAAACGGTTAAAATGGACAACCTTCGGTTTTCCATTTGGTGTGCGTCGAATCCGGTAAATAACGTCATTTATTCTCTTGACGATTGTATATGGACCTTCCCAGTGCTGCTGTAGCTTCGGCGAAAGACCTTTACGGGGCTGTGGATTGTATAACCACACCATGTCTCCCTCCTGGAAACCTCCATCAGTGGCCCGTTTATCGTATGTGTCCTTCATGCGATCGCTAGCTATCTGCATCCGGGAACGTACTTCCTCATGAATATCGTCAAGTCTTCTGCGAAGATCACTAACGTAGTCTTCTCCGGCAACGTCCTCACCAGGTTTGCAGCCAAACTTCAGGTCACATGGTAACCGTAACTCCCGACCAAACAGTACTTTTGCTGGTGTTTGTCCAGTAGTTTCGTGAATCGATGATCGATATGCCATAAGAAACAGTGGCAGATGGCGATCCCAGTCTCTTTGGTGTTTGGAGACCACTTTGGACAAGTACTTGTTAATGGTCCTGTTCATTCGCTCGACCATGCCGTCTGATTGAGGATGCAGAGGTGTTGTCCGGGTTTTGTGAATGCCTAAAGTCTTGCAGATTTCTTGGAACACGGCGGACTCAAAATTCCGACCCTGATCAGAATGAAGCTCCATGGGCACGCCGAACCGGCTGATCAGGTGGTTTACGAGCTCCTCCGCTACTGTCGTGGCTGTCTGATTTGGGAGTGCGTACGCTTCAACCCATTTCGTGAAGTAGTCCATTGCCACCAGGATGTATTTATTGCCACCATCGGTCTCTGGAAACGGTCCTGCGATGTCAATGGCAATCCGTTCGAATGGACTGCCGACATTGTACTGGCGCATAGGAGCACGCCGTCGTCTTTGCGGTCCTTTGCTGGCTGCACAAGTTGTGCACTTCTTGCACCAGTCTTCAACGTCCTTTTTGCAATTGACCCAGTAAAACCGCTCACGGACTCTTCCAAGGGTCTTGTTAACACCAAAATGTCCCCCCGAAGCATCGTCATGGAGGCACTTCAAGACTTCCTTTACCAGGCTCTTCGGTACAAGCAATTGACGTTTGCTCTCAGTACCATTCTGGTTTTCCACTATTCGCTTCAGGAGTCCATCTTCCTCAACAATAGAGTCCCATTGGGCCCACAACGATTTCACCTCTTGAGATTTAGCGGCGATCTCTTGCCAGGTCGGTCGGCTGCCTTCATTCTTCCATTTCTGAAACAAGCTCAGGACCGGATCAGAACCCTGTTCCGTCTTGATGTTATCAGGATGCCATTGTTCATCCGTGACAGTTATCCTCCGGACTTCTTCATGTTCCTCCAGGCGCTTGCAGTGCTTGCAGTTTTCGGAACATGGTCTTCTGGATAAGGCATCGGCGTTCTTATGACTATTTCCAGCTCGATGTTGTATGTCGAAGTCGTACTCTTGGAGTTTTTCTATCCAACGCGCGACTTGACCCTCTGGATTCTTGAAACTCAGTAACCACCGTAAAGCAGCATGATCTGTTCGGAGCAGGAACTTCCTTCCATACAAGTACTTATAAAAGTGCTCCACGCTCTTTACTACTGCCAGTAGTTCTCGTCGGGTTACACAGTAGTTTCGTTCGGGCTTGGATAGGGTCTTGCTGAAATAGCCGATGACTTTTTCCTCTCCGTGTTGTATTTGTGAGAGTACTGCGCCTAACCCTACATTGCTAGCGTCGGTGTCCAGAACAAATTTCCCCTCTGGTATCGGATAACTCAACACGGGTGTGGAAACGAGAGCTTGCTTTAACTTTTCGAAGGCAGCTTGGCAGTCCGGTTCCCAGCAGAATGGTCTGCCACTTTCGGTTAGTCGAGTCAATGGCTTGGCAATATTGGCAAATCCAGGAACGAAGCGTCTATAGTAAGTACACAGGCCAAGGAAGCTTCTGACCTGATGTACGTCAGTAGGTACTGGCCATTCTCGTACGGCTGTGATCTTCTGGGGGTCGACTGAAACGCCGGTCTTCGTGACTACGTGCCCCAGGTAGTTCACTGTCTCCTGAAATAGCTGGCATTTCTTGGGGCTTAATTTAAGGTTGACATCACGCAGCCTTCGAAGTACCTCTTCCAAGTTTTTCAGGTGATCGTCGAAGTCTTTTCCGATCACGATTATGTCGTCAAGGTATACCAGGCAAGTTTTCCCAATCAAGCCGTTCAAGGCCGTCTCCATGAGTCGTTCAAATGTGGCTGGCGCATTACACAACCCGAACGGCATCACGTTGAACTGCCACAGCCCGGTTCCGATCGAAAATGCCGTCTTCTCTTTGGCCTCAGGATCCAGGTCTACTTGCCAGTATCCACTTTTAAGGTCTAGCGTTGAGAATATTGTCGACCCCGCAAGCGTGTCCAAGGTATCATCGATGCGTGGCAAGGGGTAGCTGTCTTTCTTGGTGACATTATTTAGCTGGCGGTAGTCAACACAGAAGCGTGTAGATCCGTCCTTCTTCTTGACCAAAACTACCGGCGACGTCCATGGACTGGTTGATGGTTCTATTATTCCGTCCTTCCGCATGTCGCTTATAATCTTTTCGGCCTCTTCCTTTTTGGCCAGTGGTAGTCTCCTCGGTCTCTGACGGATGGGCTGCGCTTCGCCAGTGTTGATTTTATGGACGACGATGTTGGTTCGCCCTTTCTTGCCGTTGTCCAATGCGAACACGTCCTGGTACTTTACAAGGAGTTCCCCTATTCGACGTTGTTCAGGTTGATTACGGTTTTCACCAGCCTCCTTGTACAGTTTTAACAACGCCTCCGGAATACCTTGAACTTTCCGCATCCCTGAACTCAATCTTTTAACTTGTAGCATGGCAGTGTCCTGGGCGTGTAACTGGAACGTTTCGCCGTTCAGTGTCACATTCTTTCTCCGGAAATTCAAGCAGAAGTCATATTTTCGGAGGACGTCCAAACCCAGTATTACATTGTCCTCTATTTCTGCCACTAACACGCAGTGTTTAAAAGACGTTCTTCCCATTTGGATGTTGACGTAACTTTCACCCCTGACCACTACTTGTTCTCCAGTGGCGGTACGGAGCTTCCATTGCGTTGGCAGAAGTTTACTGGGCTCGGTCAATATTCCGGGCCTTATGATTGTTCTGCTAGCTCCAGTATCCAGCAGAAATGAACACTGCTTCCTGTTTATGAGTCCAGTGAGAAAAAGGCTGTCAGTTCGATCTTTCATTGTCTTAGTCAGTGCTACTAAACCTGGGGCCTCGTGTCCCGGGACCGACGTTTGCCCCGCCGCGTCGTCCCTGATTAGTTTTCCGGAACGCGGGGCACGCGCTCTTGAGTAGCCTCTTCGTTCTTGCAAGCGCTTCTTACGTGTCCCAATTTCCCGCAGTTCCAACATCGTATTGGTCTCGGTTTCTTGTTTAATCTTCCCACTATCCTGTTAACTATTTCTTCTAGTCTGTCTTCGTATCGACCGTCGGGCTCCTCCCTTAGCTCACGCACTCTACCTTGCCGTTGCGATGCCTGTTTAACGACGTCATACTCCAGTGCCCGAGCCAACGTGTCAGCGAGTGTTTTTGGCCTATCTAATCGGAGTCGCTGTTGTATGTCGTCATCCCTCAACCCATCGATGAAAGAGTCGACAGCCAACTTTTCTAGCGTGTCGTCGGGAGTACCTGGATACGCGAGGCGGACCAGACGAGCGATATCGGCCTCGTATTCTTGCAGGTTTTCCCCTGCCTTCTGACGTCGGTTTCTTAACTGCACGTGACTGACGCTCGTCATATGTGCCTGACCATACCGCATCTCTAACTTCTTCACTAGGTGTTCATAGTCGTTCAACTTCTCGGGTGGTATGGTATCCAAAATCTCCTCGGCATTACCATGCAGCGCGCAGACCAGCTCAGAGGCTTTATTTTCCAATGTCCATGCGTTCGACTTCGCGGCCGTTTCAAATTTCTTAAGGAAAGTGGTCCATGATGTTTTTCCGTCGAACTTAGGTGGCTTCGTATATGCTTTCGACGAAACACCGTACCCATTCTCCTGCTTCACACTTCTAGCTTCATTATCGATCGGTTCGGACATTGTTGTACATAGAAACCTTTCTTCTATTTCCTTAATTCGTGAATCTATTTCTTGAAATTTTCCTGCAAAATTCTGTTCTGTTTCGGCCAATTTTGCGTCGAATTTCTCTAAATTTCCCTTTAGTTCTTCCAGATTTCCTTTTAGTTCCTTTGAATTTTCGGTTAATTTCTCTTCCAGGTTTTCCATTTTCTTTTCCAGATTTTCTTTCAGTTTCCCTTCCAATTCAATTGAATTTTCCTTTAATTTCTTTTCTAGATTTTCTTTTAGTTTCCCTTCCAATTCCATTGAATTTTGTTTCAGCTTCCCTTCCAATTCCATTGAATTTTCCTTTAATTTCTTTTCCAATTCATCCTCAAATTCGTAGGTACTCGGATCGAAACCCTCTCGTATCAGTGCTTCCTCGAGCCGCCCTTGTAAGGTAAGCTTGTTACCAGACGTATCTTCGTCTCGCTCCTCGAGTTCACTTTTCAGTTCGGCAACTTTCAGCTCCAACAACTTTTTCGGCATTTTGATTTATTTAACAATTTTTCTTCTAGGGGATCGATTGGCTGAGCACCCCACACCTGACACCAATGTAACGACTTTTCTAGTTAAACTTATTTATTTAACGGATATTTATATTACAACTATTTATTTAACACTTAAACACTAATATCAATTCAACGACTTATTTATATCACAAGGAAAATGCGTATTTATATCACTCGGTATATCGTAGTTCGCTATTTATATCACTCGTTCGGAAGCTCACTGTAAACTGACTGACTACTGGCCACGTCAACAGGTATTTATACTGATTAGGAACAATCCAGAAAGTTCCAGAATTACATACTAGACTTTACTGGAGTGCCTATTGTGTTCATGTAATTTATGGCCTTGTTTATCGTCATCAAAGCGCCGACCGACGCCGGCATTCTTTGAGCTCCGCTTATCTGCTGTCGGTTCTCGTCGCCGCTATCGCACACACACACGCTCACCGCACTGCTCGCTCTCGTACACATATACGCTCGCTACACTGCCCACTCTCGCACACATACGCTCATTACAATTTTATTCTATTACAGTAGTTTTCATAATTTTCATTCGAATATTGAAAACAAGTAAACAAGTCGTTTTGCAAAAGTCCCTCATCCCTAGAATCTCCGAATTTATCAGCTAATGTATTTTTTACTTCTTCCCAACTTTCAGGGGATTCTATCATTAAAGCTTCGCGCGCTTGACCTGCTATTTTATTTAATACTAATTCTAATATCAACTGATTCACCGAACCATTTTCTTGACCAGGAGTAGGAACATTATACAACCTAATAATTTTTTAGCCTTTTGGATGAAATATGAAAGCATTTGTGAATTTCCATTGTATTCAGGAATCATTTCCTTAGCCATATTAATTTCTTGAAAATTTGTCATTTTGTTTAAATTTGGATTCAATTTTTATTTGAAAAGTGGGAATATTAATTTTTGTAGAAGATAAAAATATTTCGGACGAATCTGAATTTGAATCGTCTTCAGAAGAACTATTACTTCTAAGAGATGATCTCTCTCTTAACATCAATTAAAAAATGGAGAAACACAAACGATTGTCTATACGTATGGAAAACAGGAAAAAACAAAAGGACTTACAGTACTAGGACGAAAAGCATTGCCAAATTTTCTTCCACACAGCGGCTGTAGGTCGAACTTGGATGATGCTTCCAGGTGTTGATTTCTGGTAAATCTCGAAAGCAGAATTATTGAGATTAAAGATGCTAACGACAATATTTTCCCTGAGAGTACTGGTAGTCTCGGCAAATGTGCCAAAAAAAGAGCGATAGTAGAGGCAGTACTAGACTGAATGTGGATTTGGCTTCGTGTATGTATCAGATACTATCTAGATCGCGATACGATTCTTTCTTCTGGACTTCACAGACAAGATTCAAGAAATGGAAGGTAATAACTTACATTCAAAATCAAAAAGTACTATATGTATAACAATTTGAAACTTACGGACTGATTTCAAACTTTCGCGGTCATCGCAGCTAAAACTTAAGCAACTTTCTATTAATAAACTAAGATAGGCACTTACTTAAATCATAGTACCTACCTGAAATTTATAATTTTACCTCTTTAAATCCATTCGAAGAAAAGAAAAAATAGATTTTATAAGAATATAGGAATAGGAATATATAGAATAAAAGCAAATTTAGCACAGCTTTGTAATAACGTATACGTATTCAATAATATTTCATCTTATAATTTTTTTTAATATTTACATCAATACTATTTATTGTTCGCTATATCAAACTCTTTTCTTGGTAGGAATTACAGAAAATTGAAATTGATTTGTTTTATTACAATTAGACAAACCAAAATATATTAATAACAATACGGAATAAAATCATAATATTATTTGATATTTCAAATTCTTTTTAACTCTAGAAATCAATAATCGTCCATCATAACTTAATGATGCAAAAATCCACGGACTTGCTGGAGACCATTCAGCGGCATAGACGCTGTCCTCATGTTCGCACCATTGTAAGGGACCATCAGGCAACCTTCGTTATCACAAAACATATGTGGATAAAAATTTGAAAAATAAAAAATACACTTACACCTGTTTTGTGTCGGTACATTCCGAACTGTCTTCTAGTGTGGCTTCGCTTAATAAATTTTCAGAACTGACACTTGCTGCACTTAATAACAATACTCTTGTATCAGAACTGGCACTTAATAGAAGTTGATCATGAAACAAATTGAATCTTACAGACCATACCCTGGAAAACGAGTTGATTTTCGAATAAATTGAAGTAGATATTGTCATGATAGAAGGATGCTTACAAAACAATTTTAAAAAAATTAACAAATTTAGAAAATGAAACAAATGTTCCAAAATATGTTAAAAAAAAGAACATTAAAAAGAAAAATGTATTATTATTAGTTACGTTTAGTTGTTTATTAAAATTTTTAAGATGTAACAAATAAAATTTAATTTTAATTAATATTAAAACAATGTTTTGAAATGACAGTAGCATTTCAAAATTATAATACAAATCATGATTGCTTATAAAAAATTAAATTTTATTTAAAGAAAAAGATCTAGAGAGTGGAGAATTTGTTATTATTAAATTAGACATTTTTTAAAAAAAAATATTGATTACAAAAAATTATGAAATGAAAAGAAAATAACTTAAAATTTAAAAATATAATCTACAAAATAGAACTTATTAAGTTGTGAAGAAAATAAATGATATTTTGAAGAACAATTTAAGTTTATATGGATAATTCAAGATTTTAACAAAAGCAGCGTAGGGTAAATTTGCCTGTTCTCGACCAGTTAACTGAAATTTCGACTTTGAGACGTGATAAATATAAGAAAATTAAGCCAAATTTCAAATGTTATGTCATAATTTTATTAGCTCAAGTGTTTAGATGGGTTTATAACTGAAATTTTGGGGTTTTTACTTGTAATTAATGAATTAATTGATAAAATATTAAAAAATGCACTTTTACCCGGTTCTCGACCACGGGTCGCAATTCTCGACCACTTTGAACCCGGTTCTCGACCGCTTATAAACCATAGGAGAACCTACGTACCTATCGACGAAAACAAAAAGATTGGAACACAAAAAAAAACGTTTATTATAAAAAAAGCAGGTACAGATTTTAAGAATTTTTTTATAAATATACATATCATTTCACACATCTCTCAACATTGATTACACTTGTACTCTTTGCAATCTGCAATGGAATACGGAACACTATACATTTCGGTGCATCTTTTGTGATACCAGTTATCACAAAAGTCGCAGCCAATACCTATTTTTATCGTCATCATCCTCTGTTTCACTATTGAGGTTTTCTTTGCAGACATTACATGGTATTTTATTCTTACAGTTGTATCACTCTTTTCTTTCTTTGGTTTTTTTGTAACTTATTTTCCTTTAATACTTTCCTCTCTTCCTTTCTTTTATTGATATCTAGTTGTTTTTGGCGTTTTTCGATATCTTTTTTCTATAAAATTCTCACTTCTCTTCAGAGAAAATGGCACTTGGAGCTTTATTTTTTATTCTTTTTTATTTTTGTTCTTACTTTTTTTTTATGGGATCGGGATAATTAAGATGCGTTTCAAATTGTATTGTTGTTTTCGGGATATTAAAGGTTTTAGATGCTTTTCTAATTCCCATTTTATTCTCCCTGATTTCATGTGGGGCATTTTTTAAGTCTTCCTCCGAGTAGGTATGAAGAACTCTACGCACCTTTTTTTGATTTTTTTTTATTGTTCTTTTTGGACCTTTCTTGTTTTTCTTGTGATAGGAGCCACTGAATTGATGAAATTTTTTTTAATTGTTGTTGTTTTATAGCGTAGGGTTAAGAACAAAAAAAGAGGAGGATTTGATATGCGACCGCCAATTATCATGGGTGGTCGAGAACAGAAAAACATCAATCTGGTTTTCGACCACCAATTTTAATCATTTACTTTAACGAACATTTATATAATTTCTAGGCTTAGAATGGTGGTCGCAAACCAAAATTTAGAATCTATGGTTATTTTTATAAATTAAACGCAAAATGTTTCTTAAAAAATGCATTAACAATATTTTTTTATATATAAATAGAATACATTTCTCATTCTAGTTCTCGACCAGGCGGTCGAGAACTAAAAGATCAACGATTTTCAAATGTTCTCGACCACTTAAAATAAACGTGAAAAAAATTCTGTATCGCAAAGTTAACGCTCCCTTAACCATAGAAGACATACTGCATCCATTAATTTAAAAAAAAGCAAAAGTTATTTACTATTTTTAGTTGCACTGTCACTTAGCACTTTCTTACATTCTACATAACAACCTGCTATCATCGAAACATACTCAGATTGACTGATTTTCTGTAGAGACACCCCATACTTTTGCATGGTGGCGTCGCCTGTTTTACATTAGTCAAAGTGGTCAAAAACTAATTCAGCAATTTTTAACCAGGTTGGCGGTTTTTTACACTATTGTTGGCATTTAAATAGCAAAGTGGTCGAGATCTGGAGGTGGGCGGCGAACAGGTACATTCACCCTAGTAAGTAGAAGAAGATGAAGTTAATTTAAAAGAAAAAATAGAAAATTGATATGGATATGGAGTGGCTTAGTATTTGGTAAATGCTGTGTTGGAGTGGACATTGATTGATTTTTGAAAAATTAGTTTTAGTTATAATTTAGAATTTTTAGAATTTAATTTAATATAAAGGTAATTGTAATTTTTAAATATTATGGAACTTACTCTGAAAAAGAGTTATTCATGCTCTTAAAGATTTTTTAATTTAATGTTTTAATTCAGTAAATTAAATTAAAATTTAAAAAATTGTTTTGTTATCATCAGATCATAACACATATTTTATAAGCCCCCATCTACATAATATCATAACAATGTATATATACAAAGAACACACAAGTTTTATTTAAAAGACGAGCATCTATTACTCATGTAAATTAAAAACGAAAAATAACTAGCTGTGCTGAAGAGGAGTAACCCAAATTTCAAACATTTCAAAGCGCTATTCTTATTTTTTTTCTAATATTCAAAAATGCTTTATGTTATACTCAGAAGCGGTGTGTGATCGTAAGATGAGGGTGCGCCTGCCACACAAAAATAATAATATATATTTAATTATGCATTACATACTTAATTTTCCTTGTACATGAGCAAAATTTTGCAATTTTTACACTGTGCAAATTGCTCGATTACTTCGTTGTTAAAATATTCAATATTTGTAATGAATTCTCTTTCAATGGAGGGCATAGCCAACGCCAACAGTCTTTCCTGGCAAAATGTTTTCTCAAAGATGTCTTTATTTGTTTTAGAGTAATGATGATTTACACTAACTCAACACTTCGTTTCACAAAATTTAAATCCGTTACTCCGGTTTTGGTCCAAGGTTTTTCTCTGTCAATCAAAACATAACGAAAACAAAACACGGCGTTCAATGACTGCACACCGCCACTTAACTACGGCTGTTTTGAAGTGAAAACTTCTTTAGCATCGTTGTGATTTGAAACTCGATGAAACGAAAAAGCGACAGTGTTGTAAATAATTTATGTGTATAGTATTAGCCTTTTATTACTTCCATCTTGTAAGCCTTTGCACCCTATTGTCTGTCTCTTTCTTGATATTTTCTACTGTTCCCGACAATTGTTGACTTCTCCCTGTTCACCACCAACGCTTCATCTGTTCTATTCCTATCCTTTATTTTACGCATCTTTCTCTCCCTATACGTTTCCTTTCACCCTCTTATTAGAAATAAGTTCGCCTTTTTACCAGTAGTTAAAAGTTAGTAGCGCGCTCCGCACCTTTCTTTTTTTAACCGTTTATGTTATTCACCGGATTAATCTACTGTACATATGTTGTAAATAAAATAGTTTCATTGACTTTATTGAGTTTATATTTATGTATTGGTGATATGCGACAGCAGTTTTCACGATACATAATCAAAGCGAAGCGACGACTCGGCTAAATTCGTTCAGCGCTGGAATATTTCGGACCATCATGTACGTGCTTAAACTTTGCACGCACGTATTAGATTATAAGTAAACGATTTCCGCGCATGACCCGCGCCACCTTTCCTAGTTTTGGAGCGTAACCACGTGAGCATTCCGATCAGTACGCAGATAGCAGGCACGTAATTGGCGAATACTGTTGCCCCATCACTGGTGGCATTAAAATAATCACAAAGAACTATAAAAAATGACATTTTATTGTTTCTTGCTTATATTTGAAAAGCCAGTGAAGCGAATTACATCCAAACGGTATTGTAGCGAACGCGAGCGTGCTTGTGTGCGTTGTCGGCCGGCCCAACTAGCTAAGGCCGGTGTCGACAGTGCGTTGTATTTGTGTACTTGTGTCCCGTACCTGTTTTCCAGAATTGTAATTAAGCGGTACGCTGGAAACGTAAAGAATGTAAACAAACTTCGAGACTTTTCTGGAATTGTTCCATGACGCTATAAAAGCGGAGACGTTCGACAGTGAGCAGTAATAAATTGACAGTGACAGTGGTAACTTCGGAAATAAATCGACAGTGTTAAAAGTGAAGAGACAAATAAATAGAGACGCGCATATACGTGAGTGTTGTAAATAAATAGTAATCTAAGTTTTTAAGTAGTTATTATTAAATAAGTATATATAAATTATGTTTCTGTATTTAAGTCTTGTAAATAAAAAATTAAGAAACGCACGAACACTGCAGATGAAAAGGTCGTTCCTTTTTTTATATGTATATTTTATACCTTAGCTAATATAGAATATTAAGAAAAAATACTCCGGAAAATTATAGCTAATGAAGGGCACTTTCAAACGGCCCCCACGGGAAACCCGTAATAGTAGAATTTTCCTAACTACAGTATTAGGAATTTAAGGCATTATTTTGTTTTGTAACCACCCGTATTCGCGTTAGGTTCTATGCGTTCTCTCTCTTTTATTATTTTGCTCATTGCTTCAGTAGCCAGTATTCGAAAATATTAACTTTACAATGAAAACAAAATTCAATATAAAAATATTACAAATTAAGAAAATTAAAATAATAGAAGTTTATACCAATGAGAATGATCACTTCGTGCGTATACAGGCTTGGTAGGATGTCTAAAGTCCCATACTTTAACAAATGCATCGTCTCCACAACTTGCAAGAAAATACTGTTTATTCAAATTAAAATCTATATCTCGAATTAACTGTCCATGAGCATTGTCAATATGCCAACATAGTTGGCCACTTTTAAGATCATACGATTTAATATGTGTGTCTATGGTAGTTGCAAACTAAAAGTATTATTTTCGTAATTTAAAATAAAACAAACTGAAGCAAAAACAATACCTGATCACAGTTTTGGTGAGGATTCCACTTGCCGCTTGTGAATTTCGGATTATTTTTTCCTTCCAAAGCAATAGAAGAAATGCAATTTGCATTACTTTCTAAAATGTCCCAATACACAATATGGCTCTCTGATACAGTTACACATTTTGTTTGATCTAATGGATGAAACTCATTAGTTTTCAAATCATTACCATATAATTCAGAGTTGAAACTGTTTACCAATTTTACACTCTCTATATTATCATGTTGTGTATCTATAGGAACTTTATATATAGCTGTTTTCATAGTACAACTATTTTCACCATTTACTGAGTTAAAACAAACAGAAACTTTTGCTTCATCGGTAGGACTTGAATTTAATTTCCATATTTCACCATCAAGATGGTGAAAGACCTTTATAAATTCAAAAATAATATAAATACCGCATACAGTATTCATGTAATTAGTATCTCAACTTCTACTAAAATATTTATATACTGAGTGACAGCAATGAATGAGCAAAACTAGAGAAACTTTGGCGGTGTTGTAGAACGTTCTAAATAGCACTTTTCGATAACAAACTTTTCTAATTCAGGGACTGAAGTGAACTAAAGGCTAACCGTAAATTTTACATTATAAATAGTAACTAATGTTACAGTTCAGTGAACAAAGCTCAGTCAATCGACCACAATGTTCAACGAACCTTACAAGATATCCTTAATTAATGATATCAAAGAAAAACAACATTTTATTTTCACAAAATTTTTAATTAGAATAACTAACAATTGTTTCGATTTTTCAATCGTTGTCAAAGAGCACAAGAATAGAAGTAAATTGAAAAACAAAATGTGTTTATAAATACAAAACAATAAGATGCACAAACAGGTATTTATTATCTAGTAGGTATGCTGAAATGAGGCTCTAAATATAGGTTTGGAAAATCCCTCTATTTGATCGTTAATGACGTTTTCGTTTGAATGTATGGCTTTCTGAATTTCAAGCCTTTCTAATAGGTCTAGCTTTTTGCTGATTTCTATTATATGTAAAATTGATGTCTTCCTTATTTGTAAAATTCCCGCTTGTATTGCAGTGTTGGGCCAAACCAGTTGAATTTTTATTTTCTATGATCGATTTTACCTGTTTTTTATACCTAATATCAAAATTACGCCCTGTTTTTCCAATATAAACTGCGTTACAATCTTCGCATTTTATTTTATAAGTACCCGACTTCTTTAATTTATCTATATATGTTCTATTTTATTATTAAGCAATAGATTTTTTAATTTGTTTTTTATTGGTTCTCACTATGTTTATATCTAAATTGTTGGTTAATATATTACTTAATTTATCACTCAGTTTGTTATGGTAAATAATCCCGAACCATCTCTTTTATACCTTTGGCATTGGTGAATTTGTTGCAATACCATTTTCTTTTGTTTATTACTTAGTAATCTATCTATGATTTTGGTGTTGAAACCATTGTGATGTGCTATTGTTTTTATTAAAGTTAAGGAAATCAGAAGTAGTTATCTACTTGTTGGCTTTGAAAGTGTGTATATTTATAAAAATAAATTAAATTCTCTTAACAGTGACAAGGCTCCTATTGCCAGCTCCCCGTTATTTAGTCTAATTAAGGCAGAGACATGTACATATACTAGACTAAGTTTATGCATAACTCGTTGACTCCAATACGATAGGCAACACATTTTTCGTGGTGCAGACAAAAAGAACATCAGCATAATGGACAAAAAGGTATGTATTCGTCGTAAACTACCATTTTAGCGTTTTAATTCAAACGTATTATACTTGATTAAATTCTGACTGAAGTGACTAAAATTTTGATTTTAACAATTAAAAATGGTTTCTTCGTGTTGCGCATACGGCTGTACAAAAAGATTTATGAAAAACTCCTCTGTTTCGTTTCATAGGTAAAACAATACAACTAATCAGTAAATTGAAAGTTTTTTATTAATATACTTTGTTGAGGTTTCTTACGAATCCAGAAATTCGAAAGTAGTGTACCAAAGTGAAGAGGCGCAGAAACTATACCCCTGCAAAACGCGCAGTTGTGAGCACTTTTTAAGTACTGATTTTTTTTTAGTCAGCTGGGAGAAGGAGACTATACAAAGGCGCTGTACCCTCTTTTTAATTTCCCAAAGCACTTAATTAAAAAATCAGTACCTCCACGATCAGGATGTGTAAGTACCTTTTTAACATGAAAAATATTTTTTTACAATTCTTCCCGCATTTTCCAGAGTAAGTATAAACTTGCCATCAACACCCAAGAAATTCTCTAAAAAGTACTGCTACATACATTTATATGTAATATATATACTTCTTCTCAATAAGTTTAAACTAACATCAAATATAAAAAATCGTTTGCAAGGAAAGGCCTAAACATCCAAGCAAATAGTTTTCATAAAAATCATATTCTTTTTAGTTTTGAAAATGTCTATAAAGTAGATATCAGTCAGGGTTTTGTTCAGTATGTAAGTATATGTTTGTTGAATGTTGTTATAAGCTACTCTCTTTGACAATAAATCAGAATTAAAAATGTAGTAAGCACTTTTCTTATGGCAAATATATAATAATTTTAGCGAAGCTGCATTAGATGTAGAAATTTTACCACCTGCTTCTGGAAGGTATATGACCATGTTTTTAATGAAAATTTTCACTAAATTATTTTCATAATGCAGATATATGAAGTGGCTGAGAACAGTACTTAAGATTTAAACTTTTTTGTAATACACTATTTAGATAATGAATGTAAATAGAAGGGGCAACTCGGCTACTGCGGATAATATAGTTCGTATCTATAAGGGGATGTATTTGTACCGGGATACACATCCCTCACATGACGTATTTTTATCTCTGATCAATAAAATTATGGTTATCTTTATTAGTGTTTTTATTTTAAAAGTCAAAAGTGGACTATTAATTTAAAGAAGTTGATATTTAATTGAAACAAAACAGTAACATAATAATTTATAGTCAAAATACCTACTATTTGTATTCGTGTGATATTATGAATTGTATAAGAGCTATTAAAAGAATATAAGAAATACAAACACAAACAGAAATGTAAAGTAACCATAATTTAGATTATAACAATGTCTTCCTTAATTTTAATTTAATTATTTAAGTAGTGTAATGATGTAAATTATATGCAAATTTAAATTATTATTAAAAATATATTAGTTAAATGTATATTATGATCATCAAAAGTTATAACTACCTGAAACTACTGAATTATTTTATAAACTCACCGCGGCTTAATGCAATTCAAATGGGACTAAAAGATTTCTTGTCTGCACAATGAAATGAAGGTTGCCTACTGTCTCGGCATCACCTCCTTTCACAGTAATTGCGACTTATGGTCAGTCTATATAATAAGCACGTCCCTGAATTAAGGATATCTTGTAAGTTTCATTGAACATTGTGGTCGATTGATTGAGCTTTGTTCACTGGACAGTAACATTAGCATTAGGGTTAGCATTTAGTTCACTTCAGTCCCTGAAAAAGATAACTTTGTTATCAAAAAGTGCTTCGGACATTTTTGATCCAAGTTTTGGCGTTGGGGTTTGAGCTATTTAGAACTTTCTACAGTAATGTAAATTAAAACTTAAAGGCCTATTATACTATTATATGTTAGGCATAACACGCTATGACCGTGTTCCGATATACACTGTGATGCGTTATGTCACACCATGGTACAATAAAGCAAGGTATGAACCACGTGCTTCATGACGTCCCTGCGTGAGTAAGCGTGGTGGCAATTTAAACAAATTTGAATTATTAAACTGTTACAACGGAGTATTATGTATTGGTAGCTCTTGGTTTTTTCTATCAAATTAAATGTTTCTAGACCTATTCGTTTCAACAATGCATTAGTATTCTAAATTTGGAAACCCGTTTTACCCTCCTATAGGTAGGTTGAATTATGAAAAGCTCTCTGTGTCAATTCTATTATTGTATAGGGAACATTATTATTTTAATTATTTAGGTAGTTTCAGTAAAGACGCTAGATGCATTGATGTAAAATTTTAACATTCAATACGCAATAAATATTGCAACGTTTGGCAAATAAATTTTTTTAACTATCTGAAAATAAGAAAATGTTTATAACGGTTCACCTAATAAAATTTCATGACCTTAACTAATGAAAATTACTAACGAAAAAACGTTCCGAGGTGACCAACATACGTAGTTGTGCTTGGGTATATGTTACTTTATGCCTTTTTTTTGCAGAGAAACATTTTAAGAGTAAGAATCACTTCAGAAATTACTATTTCCGTTTTTCACATTTTTCTAATTCATCAAGACCTAGTGGATTGAATTATAAAAAGTTCCTTCTTTTACAAGACTGAACAGGTCTATGATTTTGGAATAAATTTAAGTAAAAGCAGTGGTTAATGGTTTAAGTAACAAACAAATTACAAAAACTGTAAACAGAGCAATAAGAATGTCAAATTCTTCCACTTTAGCTTTTTATATGTTTGAATAAAAATATTGGTGCATAAAAATCAGAAATGAATACAAAAACACAGTTGGATAAGTTTCACAAAATATATTTTAAAAACTTCTTAACAAATTTGTTTCGACAGCTACGTCATATTGGTCCATGTCATGGTCGTCTGTGTTCTTGCTAGCGTCCACTATTTTTATATAGTGGTAAACCACTAGAGGCATCTTACCTCTCAGTACAAAGATGGTGGCAAATATGACATCATTATTTTCTCTCTGGCACTATTTTAGTGCACTGCAAACGCATTTCTGTATACTGGCATTACTATCCAGTACTCAAAGTCTATATCGGAACATGCACTATATGCACATGTAAACAAGAATTTTGATAATTATACACTTTAGATGCTACTTCTCCAAACTGCTTTAAATTTTAATGTAAAAACATTCACCTTCTTGAGCAAGTATATATGTTGGGAAGGGACCCTTAAGGTATACCTATTTAAACTTTTATTTTATTATTTTAATACCTATCACTAAATTTCATCAAATATAATTACTACGATTCCAAACTTACACTAGTTTTCACAGTTGACTCCTCATCATTAAATTCAACTAAATGAATTTGATTGCAAATTTGTTTCAGTGATTGTGTCCCTATCAGAAATTTCACTTTTTCGGTATCTGCCAGTACAGGGGCTAGTGACCTAGCCTAAAAATAGGTACATTCTTCTCTAGTACTTGTCAACGAAGTAAATACGTACCTGAAATTCCAAACCATATATTAAATTTTCATTTTCCATTTTTTAAACTTTGATCCGTTACCTAAACCTACGACTGCGATTAACAATTATTAAACAGAACTTTCTACTTTCTCAAATATTTACGAGGGCCTGGTTAATTCAATGCAATACATATACGAGCATTTATGGTACCCCACTCGACTTTTACATTGAACGTCCAGCGCCATCTTATCAGGCATCACCTAAATTAAAAGGAACTTTGGAAAATATGGAACATAGAAAGCTACCTTACCGGCTATGGCGCGAAATTTAAAATGGCAGGTTGGAAGGTTTTTATTTTTGGTTATTTCAATTTTAATTCGTTATCAAAATAAACACAATACATCGTGATAAAATATATTTAAAAAAAAAAATAATAATTACAATAATAAGCAATGTTTATATAACAACAGCAATAATTGTCTGGAAAAAATATTGCATGACCATTGTTTAAATTAGATGACAATTAGCATACCTAAATACAATTTTTGGTGTAGTGTATAATTACTGGTAAACTCATGAATCACATGGTAATTTGGAATACTTTTGGGAAGTCTTTCCCAAACTGCAGGGGAAAAAGCCCTTTCCACTCATACATGTTGCAATTCCGCATTCCGCAGAAAGGAATGCCTACAAAAATAATAATCAAGACATATTTACAATTGCTTAATGAAAATTAATTTGTTTTTACATTGTGGTGGCTTCTGGTATACTCCCCTCAATGGAGCATCTTCCTTTCTTTAGTGCCTTCATTGTCTATAATTAACAATATATATTTTACTAACAATATATATTTTACTATCAATAATACCAAAAACATGAAGCCATAAACAGAAACACAACATTAACAGTAAAGTTATATTGTCCTTTTGGGGTCTTAATGAACGTAAGTTACCACAACTATTAAGTAACTTTTTTTAATTATTAATAAATAACTGTGCGTTAATGCAAAAACGCGACAAATAGGACCACAAAAAGTAAATATTTCTTTGCAATACAGGTACAATATGTAAAATATTATTTAAAAGACATATGAGAATATATCTGCAAGGACAATTCATTCAATTATTTTTGTATCTTAAGTTAATTAATGTATATATTTTATGGATAATTAGCTGATACTTGGTGAGACTTCTTATTGATAATAAAAAAATGAAAATTATTTGGTTTAAAAAGAAATAATGTTGTTTCGCCAACGATTAAGTTGTTTAAAATTGTAGTTGTGTATCAAACATTTTTTCTTTTAATTAAGTTTATTTATGCATAAGCAGTTTTAACAAGTAGGTATGAGTTTCAATCACCAATTTTAATATTATGCAATATAGTTTCCATTTATTCAACTTGTTTAGAAAATTGTAAATAAACCTATAAGTATGTAGGTATTTGTAAAAAGAGACTATAATTATTTTTTGAAGTTAACAATTATATTTTCTCAAAGGAAGAATGAAATTATTCTTTACTAACTTACCTTCAAAACGTAAAACAAACACTCTAAATAGTTTTAAAAACACTGTAGCACAACTTAAAAAACAAACAACAAATATAATTTCAATGAATAAATAGAAAATCACAAAAACACGAATGAATGGCTTCACCTTGGCTTCACCGCAATCATTGGGGATTTCATTAGTCAATTTCACAACCGAAAAACAATCTCACTGTAAGTTTCACCGACTGTAATTTGTATTCTATCATGGTAGGTAATTTAGAAGAAGAATAGAAGTGCAGTTTAGCTTTTGGTGATAGCTGTGAAGGTGGCGCTGATATCGCAGTTTCAGTACCCTGATAGTACCGTGAAATGCTCAGAGATAGCGGTAGCAGCGCCTCGGAAACGAGCAACATCGTTGGTTGCAGGGTACTAAAACTGCGAACACAGCGCCACCTTCACAATTGGCACCAAAAGCTAAACTGCACTTCTATTCTTCTTCTAAATTACCTACCATTACAGAATACAAATTACAGTCGGTGAATATTACAGTGAGATTGTTTTTCGGTTGTGAAATTGACTAATTTGAAATGAAAATCCCCAATGATTGCGGTGAAACCACTCATTCGTGTTTTTGTGATTTTGTATTTATTCATTGAAATTGTGTGTTGTTTGTTTTTTAAGTTGTTACAGTGTTTTTAAAACTTTTTAGAGTGTTTGTTTTACGTTTTCAAGGTAAGTTAGTAAAGAATAATTTCATCCTTCCTTTGAGAAAATATAATTGTTAACTTCAAAAAATAATTATAGTCTATTTTAACAAATACCTACATACTTATAGGTTTATTTACAATTTTCTAAACAAGTTGAATTAATGGAAACAATATTGCATAATATTGAAATTGGTGATTGAAGCTCATACTTGTTAAAACTGCTTATCCATAAATAAACTTAAAAGAAAAAATGTTTAATACACAACTACAATTGTTTCACCAATTTTAAACAACTTAATCGTTGGCGAAACAACATTTTTGTTGTGTATCAAAGTATAACATTTTCTTTTTAAACCAAATAATTTTCATTTTTTTATTATTAATAAGAAGTCTCACCAAGTATCAGCTAATTATCCATAAAATATACTTATACATTAATTAAGTTAAGATACAAAAATAATTGAATGAATTGTCCTTGCAGATATAATTTCCTATGCCTTTTAAATAATATTTTACATATTGTACCCGTATTGCAAAGAAATATTTACTTTTTGTGGTCCTATTTGTTGCGTTTTTGCAGTAATGCACAGTTATTTATTAATAAATAAAAAAAGTTACTTAATAGTTGTGGTAACTTACGATCATTAAGACCCTAAAAGGACAATATAACTTTACTGTTAATGTTGTGTTTCTGTTTATAGCTTCGTTAATATTATTTTATTGCAGTTATGGAAAAACGTACTTTCAAGAGGGGATCAGGTGTGCTGGGCAAGATTTCTAAAATTCGTAGGGCGTCTGGAACCAGTTGCAGGTTGCAGCAGAGCATTGGCGTTGATGAAGAAGAACGGACATCTGCTAAATTACTTGAAAGGTGTGAATGATGTGACTTCATTTTTTTATTAATTGCAGACATCAGTTGCATATCATTTATTTAATTTTTTTGTTTTACTTCTCTATATTGAACTATAATTCATATTGCTGAAGTGTTAACGTTTACCAGTGATTCTCGAGTTTACCAATAATTATACACTACACCAAAAATTGTATTTAGGTATGCTAATTGTCGTCTAATTTCAACAATAGAATCATGCAATATTTTTTTCCATACAATTATGGCTTTACATTTGTTTTTCTGCTATTGCTGTTGTTATATAAACATTGCTTATTGTTGTAATTATTATTTTTTTAAATATATTTTTTTTTCACGATGTATTGTGTTTATTTTGATAACGAATTAAAATTGAAATAACCAAAAATAAAAACCCTCCCAACCTGCCATTTTAAACATCGTGCTATAGCCGGTAAGGTAGCATTCTATGTTCTATATTTCCGAGTAGGGCTGGTTGCATAAGATAGTTTGATAATTACAATAATTTTTAAAATTAGCAAGGGGAAAAATATTCTTTGGCAATCAAGTAGAAGAGTTGACAGTTAGGTTGCCAAAATAAATGGCGCAAAGATAGATTTTATTTGCGATAATAAATATGCAATAAGCAACAACAACATCGGTTTGTAATGTAAACATAACTTCCGCAAATTGAAATCAACCTGTTAAAATAATTAAAACGATGTGAAGTGTTCTGTGTGATTTAATAATAAAAAAAAAAAAAAGCAGTGAAGGGTATGTATGGTATGTAGAAATAGAGTGACTGAAACTAAATCTTCAAAGAAATTAAAAAAAATAGTAAAAAAAAAAGAAACGTAACAAGACAAAAAAAACTTGGATTTCATGTGAATATTGCAGGCTGAAGAAAATAAAAAACTACAAAATTGATATAAAATAAAGTGTTGTAAATGTAGGAGTCGTAAAAAATAAAAAATAAAATAAAAAATAATTATTTTTTTATTCTCAAAAAAAAAATGCAAAAGAATTGTAAAATTTAATCATAAAATTTTTAGATTTATTTTAAGAATTACAGATGGATCAGGGGTATACTCCGGCAAAATTTTTTTTTATTGAAATATTATCAAACCCCCCCTTCTCTCAAAATTTTGATAAAAATTTACAATTTTTCTTTCTTCTAATTTACTTATCAAAACTTAATTTCAAATTAGTGCAATTTTGTTTTAAAAATTTTCCTCTTGAAAGGAGTAGATTTACACGACTTTTGCTCAAACAAAAATATATTTAATATATTCTTTACACTTCTTGTGTACAATTTAGAACAGTAAAAGTGCAATACTACTTAACTAGCTCAACTATCAAGAAAGAATGAATCTCTTTCTTTTTCTTTGGTATATACTTACTACTTAGGTATATACCATACATATATTCATAAACTAAATAATAAACAAGACACCGCTCTCCGGCAAGTAATACGCTCTATTAGTATTACGTCACGCGATCAAGGTCATTTTTGCGGGATCCAAACAAAACATCGGTCCGTGTATTAGCTCGTATTAGCTTATGGACGAAACTTGTAGGGTGAATTTTTCGATTTTTTTGAGCGTTGCTGAACATTTGGAAGCATTTGTATGAAAGTTCATGTAAGTTAAATTAAGTACTGTAAGTATTACGTAACATTTTCTGCAATACAGATTACTTTCATCGAGAAATTTTAGTGAACATAACCTGTAACATGGTGATGTGATTTGTTGGGCGCCTGGTTATTACCATTACAATCAAAGAGAAACCTGCCAATTCTTCAAATTTCCGAAGAATGAAAATCTTAGGTGTAACGTTTGATCTTTTTAAAAAATGTTTTATCCTTCATATAATGTATTTTACGGTTTATTAAGTAAAATAATACAAAACCTTATTCGATAGAATTGATATTTATAGCTGCGTTTGTTTATTATTGAGTCGCAGAGTTGTTCTTGTTTTGTTTATAAAAGAATGTTCACACTATTGCGGGGTGTGAGAAAGGGAGAGAGTACTAAAACATACGAGTACACAGTGCCACAGTGGTGACATGTGATTCAAAGAAGTAAGTTGTGTAGTATGCAGGTTAATAATGTGTACAGAGATTTAAATGATCAGTAAAAGGGTTAATCGGGTTACGATGCATTGGGATGCCATGTGCAGGCGTCCGGGGAAGCCTCTACTTTTTCAGGTGACTCTAGCCAGTAGTTGAAGATAACCACGATAATATGTAAAATACGTAATATTTAACTTTAAAACCTAGTTAATGTCGATATGATAATTGGATATCACGTTCCTGACATATGAGTATTGTGAGGGGGCAGAGGACCCCCGGTGAGTACTTTACGTAAACTATATTATTTACAGAACAGTAATTTTTGTTCTTTATTACATGTAATTAATGTTCGTCTGACTGATTGCATTAAATCTAACACTGCCGGAGGTAAACTGCTCTGACCTGACCCACGGAGGATTTTCAAAATAATTTCCATCGATTAGGTAAAATAAAAGTCTAGTTTACATAGGATTTTATTAGTTAAAAACAGTTTGATAAGTTAGGAGTACGCACTCTTATAGGTTATGTTTATTACATTTATTCTGTAAAGTTTTTTCTTTTGAATAAAATGCCAAGCAATACTAACAGCACTTAGCCTATAACTTATGAACTTTCACAAAAATGCTTTAAAATGTCCAACAACACTGTAAAAAGTCCACAAACTCGCACACAAAATTTCCGCCGTAAGCCAATACACGTACCTCTGCTTTGTTTGGATCCCTGACCGTGATCTACGTCAACAAAAATGGCGGGCTGACGTCATCACTAATAGAGTGTATAGCAGTCCCGCAGAATGTAAACAATGATGTGGCCACGAACAGCCAGAGGAACTCCAAGGCAGAAATGGGTTCTTACATTCGGCCCTTCCTCACCCCAGGAGTGTCCCTACGACTCGAATGTCCACAAGCTTCTACATTCTGCGACGGTATGGGACGTTTCGCCGCGGCCGGTTCGCCGCGAACACATTGTTTACTAGATTATTTAGGATAACTAAGTTTTAAATAAAAGCCAAAGTTTTTCATAGCAACATCAGTTTGTTTCGTATCTGACACGAGCAGGTGTATCTTTTAGTGAAAATGGAAAATCAGATTCTAAGTAAACGTGGTCGTGAAAAGTTATCACATGAAGGATTTGTGTATGTTTTCGATAAAATTAGTGCCAAAAATGATAATTTGAAGTTCTGGCGGTGTGAAGAACGAGGTCGGTGTAAAGCTCGAATCTATAATTTGGACGGAAAAGTGATTAAAAAATTAAATCATCACTCTCACGATGCGTCGCCGGCCAATATCGAAGTGAAAACAATTATTTCTAAAATAAAAATTCGATCAGAGGAAACTGTTGAACCAACCAGCCAACTAATTAATGAGTGCATAACGGGTATGACGCAAGCATCACAAGGTACCTTACCGAATAATGCAGCTTTAAGAAAAGTAATAAGAAGAAAACGCAACGAAATAAATGCTGTCCCTGCTAATCCTGTCAACCTTCAAGAACTCGATATACCGCCACCATATCAGCAATATATTCCTCAGGCTGGTCTCGCAATAAACTTTTTGCCTACCGATTCGGGACCTGGACCAGACAGAATTTTAATTTTTGGAAGGGAGGATTGGCTACAAGCATTTAAACACTACAGATACCTGGTATATGGATGGTACTTTCAAAATATCTCCCAATATTTTCAACCAAGTCTACGTTATTGTGGCAAGAAAATTTGGAGGAGTACACCCAGTAGTTTATGCGTTGCTCCCGAACAAGCAAGGTGTTACTTACCGACGAATGTTTTCTTTGTTAAAAAATAAGCTGCCAAATTTATCACCATCGGCTGTCAACTGTGATTTCGAACAAGGAGTTATATCGGCTATTAGAAAATACTTTCCAAACAGTACAATCAATGGATGTTTTTTCCACTTATCGCAAAATATGAGAAAACATTTAATCTCTTTAGGTTTAGCGCACGAATACAGCAATGATCCTGAATTTGCTCTCAAAGCGAAAATGGTAATATATTTTAATCTTATACGTACAAAATAATCTACATTTCCCTATATTTTTTTATAGATCATTGCGTTAGCGTTTGTCCCCATTCCGAATTTGGGTGAATTTATTAATGAATTGGCGAAATTTGTACCTAACAACCTAATACCTCTTCTAGACTGGTTTGAGGACAATTATATTGGAAGATCGAACCGTCGAGGAAATGGTAGAAGAGCTCCAGTATTTTCACCAAATGTTTGGAATGTTTATCAACGGACACTAGCTGCAGAAGACCGCACAAATAATCATGCTGAAGCAGCACACCGACGTCTTCACACGGAATTAGGTGTAGATCACCCATCCATTTGGAAATTCATAGATGGATTAAGGAAAATTCAAAAAGGTCGTGATGTTTATATGGAACAATTAATGGCCCGACAACTTCCACCTCTAAAATTAAAAAAAATTCGAGATGCCGACGAAAGAATTTTGAGGATTGTGAGGGATTTTGACAATCGAACTCCACTTGAATATTTACGTTCAATAGCGCTTAATTATCAATTTAATTAATAAAATTTTTTGAAGGTTCTTTTTTGTTTTATTTCTTTGGCGGCGAAAGGGCTGGTGGCCAAACGGCCTCGGCGAACCGGCCTTCACTTATTCGTATTAACCAAATTTTATAAAATTTATATACTGAACATATTATAGGTTAGGTTAGGTTAGGTTCCATAGCGAATAATTACCAATTTAATCAATAAAAATTATTGAAGGATAAATTTTGTTTTATTTCTTCGGCGGCGAAAGGGCAGGTGGCCAAACGGCCGCGGCGAACCGTCATGCGAAAGAAAATATGTGACTTTTCGTAAGGTTTCGTGTGGTTTTACAAGGGACGGGGAAATTGAAAAATTACCACTGAGCTCATTAAACAGAAACGGGCGCCCCGCTTTTTCAATTAGATTAAATTACAATAAATTGGAGTTAAGATGCTTCTTAATACCTATATGCCTTAATGTATATTTAAATCTATGTGTACCCTTATGAGCCGCCTCCGAAGCGCGCATCGGGGACAATGAGCTTTGGGCCCACCTCAACCTTGCAGCACTTCGTTGGAGGTGTGTCAACGTAGGTGGCCAACAGGGACGGAGAAGATTGACATCTCCTCAACCTGTCATCTACCACGACCCCACTTCCAGGCTTTCGGCTCGTCTTATCACTAAATTACCTGTTGTCGTCGTTTACGAAAGTAATCCACGGTCTCATGTTTTCGATCCCCGACACCCCTTGATACGGTGTCCGTGATCGAGCCATTCCTGGAATATTGCGTATTTCGTAGCGATCTTTCCCTAGGATTCGAGTTACGCGGAAGGGGCCTCGCCACTTAGGTAACAATTTTTGACTTGTGCCAGTACTTGGGGTGGATGTGAATTTTATCAGGACCAAATCTCCCAGTGAATACTGAATCGTACCAAAACGTTTTGCATTAAAGTACTGTTTTTGCAACTATTGGTTCTTTTCGGTGTAGGTAATAATTTTCTCTCTTAGAGCGGTTACGTCGATTTCTCGTTGTTCATTCGTTTCCAATATTACGTTGTGGACAACACGGTATCCTAAAAGGGCTTCGCTCGGAGAGAAACTAGTCGTTTTGTTTATAGTGCCATTTAAACCTAATTGGATATTATTAATATTTTCGTCCCATGCACCCATGGTTGCCAAGGAGTGAAGTAGGGTGCGATTATATCTTTCGATTTGGCCGTTGCCTCTAGGTAACGCGACGGCGTTAAGGTAATGTCTTATTCCTCGTTTCCGACAGAATTTTTGGAACAAATTTGGTGTGAATGCCGTCCCTCGGTCGCTAATCACCCGACGGGGAACCCCAAAAATCTTAATTACCTCACTTAGGTGTTTTAGTGCGTATTTAGTTTTAGTGTTTCTTACTGGGAAAATTAGTATAAATTTTGTGAATGCGTCTATAACAGCAAAAATTTGGGTATTTCCATGCTTGTTCTTGATAAAGGGTCCTAGGTGGTCAATGTGGATAGTATGAAAGGGCCGTCCGACTTTAGGAATTGGATTTAAATATCCCGGTTTAGATCCTGAAATTGATTTATAGTGCCCTATGTCATCGTGGCATAATTTTAAAACCTGATATCGTGCCGCGTCAGGTACCACCCACTTAAGGCCAGTTTTCGTGATTTTATAAACTATTCCCCCTTTTAAAGCAGAACTATTAAAGATATTTTTGCGTTTGTATAACTCGCCAGTCATCAAAGTGGTTTTGAGTGTTTGGATTTGTTTATCATGTTACTGGGCTGCCAACAGCCAGTCGCTTTCGGTTATGTTTATTGTTTTTATTTGTAATTTAGTTTTAAAGGTACTTTTAACGGCCGCACAGTCAGTCACAACAGTAAATTTTCTGCCGTATAAGTAATGTCGGAATCTTTCAAATGATGCCACTATGGTCTCGAGTTGAAAGGAATGATATCTCTGTTCTGTTGGCGTGGTTTGTCTACTAAAATATGCTATTGTACGTTTTTTTTTGTTTTTAATTTGAATAAGAATTCCGGCAATACCGATTTGGCTAGTATCCGTAAATAACTGACATTATAAACTTGGATCAAAAATTCTTAAAATTGTTTTTTTTGACAGTTGTTGTTTTAAGCGTTCAAACGCAGTTATTTGACCTTCATCCCACTTCCAGGGAACATCCTTATGTAAAAGTAGACTTAATGGTCGGGCCACCTGGGCGTAGTTATGGATAAATTTCCTAAAACATCCCGTCAAACCCAAAAATTTACGAACATTATGAACATTTGTAGGGGTTGGGAATTTTTGGACCGCATCAACCTTGGTGTCTGTAGGGCGTATGGTGGAGTTTGAGATTTCGTAGCCCAAAAACTCAATTTTAGTTTTAAGAAAGAAACATTTAGACAATTTAAAGGTTAACCTAAAACGTTCTAAAACCTCTTGTAAAATTTCAAGGGATACATTAATGGTGTTACTGGGGATCAAAATATCGTCTAGGTACACAATTACTTTTGTGAAACGTAAGTTTCCTAGACGGTGTTGATCATATGTTGAAAGACCGAGGGGGCATTTGTAAGTCCAAAAGGAAGACGCAAGAAATCATAATGCCCGTCTTGCGTTATGAAGGCGGTAGCAGGCACAGACTCAGGTGCCATTTTAATTTGGTAATAGCCCGACGCTAAATCTAAAGTTGTGAAATACTTGAATCCAGGGAGTCTATCGGGTTGGGTTTCTATTAAAGGCAGGGGGTACTTATTTTTGACCGTTATGTCGTTTAATGCACGATAATCAATGCATAATCGATATTCTCCATTTTTCTTTTTGGTCAATGAAACTTGGCTAGCATATGGTGGTTCGACTCACGAATAATATTGTGTTGCAATAATTCGTTTACTAAGTTCCTAATTACCTCCCTTTCAATTTCAGAATATCGCCGGGGACGTTTGACAATTGGTTCGTTTGTTTTAAGAACTAGTTTCATTTCTGTCACATCGGTTTTGCCTACTTCGAATGTGGATTTTGCGACACAGTCTGAATACCTATAGAGCAAATTTTTAATGGTTTTTGCCACATTCTTGTCTGAACTTTCAATTTGAATTTTGGTGTTATTTTCTTGTAGGACTGATTGTATTTGGTTACAAGAAACGATTCACCGCGCTTAACATATTGTACATCGGTAATTTCAGTGGAATTTTGTCCGATAAGCACGTCAATCTTAGTAATCAAACTTGTTATCGATGATGACATTCGCGTTCAGGCGCATGTTTAATTTTATGTTCCCAGCGAATGTTCATATCTCGATTGGAGGGTCAAATTTGTAAACATTTAATTTCAAGCGCGACGCGACGTAAAATGTTATTAATGAGATTTCGCTTCCCAAATCAATAAATCCCGATAGCTCGTTACCATCCATTCACCTTGACGTTTCTTAGAAATTTTTGATTTGTATTTACTTTGTTTGAATAGAATGCGCATTGTATGGCACTAATTCATTGTTTTGCAAATTATTATTTATGTTTGGGCATTGCTTTCGTAGTTGGCCTTTCCGCTTGCAACTATAGCAAAGGGGTTGGTTGCGTAATTTTGAAGCCACAGTGGAGGGTCCCGCAGGGTTCCTATACTCATATTAAGACATACAAATTTTTGTGTCATTATTGTACACCCCCCTTACCCACGCTATCTATCTATATTCTTTTTCTGTATTTAACTTTATCAAATACAGATAGGCTATATAGGTGAATGGTGGGGGGGGGGTGTAAAAAGGGAACAAAAAGTAGGTTGTCCGAATATCAACAGCTGTATCATAATTTCTTTTTTATTAATTTTTCTTTGCAATTTACAATTTCTTTTAAATAAATGTAACAAATAGCTACCGCCGATCTGAATTGTCTGTTTTTAACTAGTTCACTAAAAATCTCAAGGATGTTTAGTGAACTTTTATGTAATAGGTGTAAGAAACTTTCTTCTAGCATTACAAAAAAAATAATAGAAGTATTTGAATTTCCCGCTTTTATATGTTTAGTACCGTATAATGCCCAGAAATGGCGTCTCTCCTTAAAATGACTACGTAATTTAGTATATTCTTTGATATTTACATATATGGTACAGATATAACATAGAGCCGCAGCTTAGATCTGTCAAATTTAGTTATCACTAGATACAATAGAGAGCAGTGGTTTGAGTAAAGTAAAATGAGTTGCATAAAAAAAATTGTAATAACAACAGTTAAGTTGAAATATGTGAAGGACAGTTGGCAACAAGGTTAGCAGCACTGTATGGCGGAAAATAGTAAATAAAGTGCGTTAAATCGTTAAATTCGGACATCCTTAAATACTTCACCAATAGGTACTCTTTCACGTTAGATCGGAACTAACATGGCGCTGCGAACATGATAAATTTAAAGTCCCTAGATAATTACAGTCTGATCAATCCGCATTAAACACGTCACTAGAACAAGAAAAAAATGGCGGCGCCAATGAAAGTAAATCTAAATTAATGTAATAAGTTTAAAAAAAGTTTTTTTGCATATTTTATAATGTTCTTTACATTAACTTTATATTGATTTATTTCATTTGCGTCAGTTTTCTTTCTTTTTTCCCATGAGATTATATACTACCGCACCCGAAATATCTTTAGTAGCATTTATTAGATTATTAGAATAAAATGTATTCTTAACATGTCCAACTTTGGCGCTTTTACGTATTTATGTTGAGAAGATTAAAACTTGTAAGTTGTGACGAATAAAATTTAATTTTAATATAAAAGATAGACAAGTTTCAAAATAGAATTTCAAAAATTATTTTGAAAAGATTGTAGCATAAAAAAAAAATAATCAAGATCGTAAGAATAAAAAAAAATTTAAAATATCCAAGGAGTTGAAAATTTGTTGATACAATAAATAGTGAAGTGAAAATGAATAAATAAAATATTAGGGAAATATACATAATAAAATATTAAAGGTTGTGAGGAAAACAAGTGATATTTGAAAGAAAAATTTAAGTCTATGGAATTATTGAAGATATTAAAAGAGAAATACCAATTAATAAAACAAGAAGAATTTAAGAAGTTATTTAAAGAAATGCATGGTTAATTGTGATGTATAAAATTAATTAAAAGAAAAGACGAAAAATTTATATGGATATAGAATGACTTCATAATTTAATAAATGCTGTTTTTCAATTGACATTGGGATATTAAGGCAAGATAGTGTAGAGTTTTATTGTAGAATTTTGAAAATATATGTAGGTTTATTTGTACAAAGGAAAGATATTCATGTTACAATCAAAAAACAAGGACTACTCGCACTGCTGTTCATCGATCGTCACCTCGCGTCCCTCCGCTCGCTCTACCACTCACGCCCTCTTCTGACACGACAACTTGGCCGTCCTGAACATCTTCTGTCCCGGAAGTTTCGGATGCGTCGATAATAACTAAAAGATGATGGTAACTTTTACAGGTGGACTCCAGAGGCCCCAAATGATCAATATGGTATGTGCCTAAAGGGACTTCGTCCTTAGGAATTGGATTCAGGAACCTATCAGATTTTCCAAGCTCTTTATTCATCAGAATACATAGAACACAGTTAGAAATGTAGTTATCAATTCGTTTGCGCATTTTGGAAAAATAAAAGTCTTGCTTGTGAATTTCCTCTATCTTTTTAGCGGTAAAGTGACTTCGATTATGAGCTCGAGCAATTACATCGTTCTGCATCAAATTAGGGACAACCAAACATTGTCTGCCGTCAATAAAGCGGTATAGCAAGCGATGTTCCAACACGTAGTTATGAAAAGGCTTTATCTGTATTAATTCCTTAGACGTTCTTATGAATTCGTCCTTCACTTGTGCTTGTTGAATTTTACTAACAACATCGTCGGTAGCAATTAACATCATAGGCTGTCGGCTTAGGGCATCGATGTGGCGCATGGGTGAATCTGCACGATGTTCGGTGGTATAGCGTAAGTCTTCTAATTGCAAAGCCCATCTTGCTATGCGGGTGCATATGTTCTTTTTAGACATAGTTTTTTGAAAACCAGCGCAATCCGTGAGATAATCTTAAAGTAAATACCAAGCAGGTAAAACAAAACTTTTCCAGACAACGAACAATTGCTAACACCTATAGTTCATAGCTAGAGTAGTTCTTCTCTGCGGCCGTCTTTCTACTAGCATAGTATACAGGATGGAGAGCTACGTCTGTTGGATTTTTCTCGAGCTAACACTTCTTTCAGGGCTTCAAAACTACGTTGAGCAGCATCGTCGAATAGGAATTTGGTTCCCTTCTTGAACATATCGCTTAATGGCCGTGTCAACAGTGAATAATTGGGTATGAACTTACGAAAGTAGCTCGTAAGTCCGAGAAAACTTTGCACTTGCTGGATGTTGCGTGGTTGAGGAAACTTTAAAACGGCTGCGGTTTTCGAAGGCGATGAACAAATGCGACTGTCCTCGATCACATGGCCAAGAAATTCAACCCTCTTCGTTAAGAAGTGACATTTTGATATTTAGACCATGCTTCTGGGCTTCATCTAGTACCAATTTGAGTCGTTCAATAGCTTCATCCTCGTTAGCGGCTGGTATAATCAGATCGTCCATGTATGATAATACTACTCCCTCATTGGTTAGCTATCGGAAGATACAGTTGACGAATCTCTGAAACACGGCAGGCGAATTGCACAAGCCAAAAGGAGTTCTTAGGAATTGATGTTGACCTTGATTTTGATATGAAAGAATCCATTACGAAGGTCCAACGTGCTAAAAACTCGGGAATTTGAAGCATGTCTAGCTGATCATCGATTAGAGGTAATGGGTACTGGTCCTTTATTACAACACGGTTAAGTTGACGGTAATCGATGCATACTCTTGGTCATCCATCCTTCTTTCGGACTACTAGACAGCACTTGCGTAATCAGATGTGCTCGGCTCTACGATTCTATCTTTAGTCCATTCCTCCACTTGATTGTTAACTATTTCACGTTCATGGACTGGCAAGCGTCTCGGCTTTTGGTATATTGGCTTGTCATTTGATAACACAATCGTTAGTTCCACACCAATGTCGTCTGAATTTCCTTTTTCGGGTGAATAAACGCGGATCATTTCTTGCACCTTCTTTTTGTGATCGGGCAATACATCTTTTCCAATAATTGGTTGCGTTTCACTACATTCCACATCAATATGAAATAATTCGACGGATGGCAGTAAAAGTAATTTCATCATTTCGCAGCACAACTTCAGCTTGATTGATAATGTCATTACCAATTACAAAATTAAAACTCATTTCATCATTGGATTGAACGTAAATGATCGTAAGGAAGCGATCATCATCGATAGTAACACTCTTCTCAACAAACCCCAAAGGCTTCACTTGTTTACCTCCAATTCCAGTTAATGTTAAATAGGTAGGCTTCAAATAGGGTGAACCATACTGTAAATATACAAATTGACTCATCAAACAAAACCGCACGAAGTAGTCTTTTTCACTTGCGATGATGGTTGATTGCCTCGGTTCATACTGTAATCAGCTGACTTGTGTCCAAACTCCCTGCAATTGAAGCATTTTGGACCTCTATGTTTGTCAGGACAAGTTCCAGACTCGTGATTCTTGTTTCCACAGTTAAAACATCGTCTAACGCAGTGGTGCGCAAACCTTCTTCGACTGCGACCCCTTTTGTAGAGAGAAAATTTTTGGCGACCCCTAGAGATAAATGTCTACAAATACGATGTATATTTCGTTTCACCAAATAAAAACCTCATCATATCTGACACGTATTAATTTTATTTATAATTTTAAGAAAATAATTTTCGTATAACATAAAAATCAGTAAATTAGCCTTTACTGAGATGTATATGGCTGCAAGTTCCTAATTATCTCATCGATGTTTGCATGTATGTTGCTAATGAAAATTGTTTTAAAATCCTGATGACATTCTTGCAATAAAACGGGATATTGCTTTTCGACGGATAGCCTAATTTTTGGCAAGGCTGAGTCTTAAATTGATTTCGAAGAGTATAGTCACTAATTAAATCTATCAATTGCTCTTTCTCACTAATTTGAAGAGTTGAACTGCATATGTCGTAGGAAAATGGATCACGAATCCAACCAAGATCGTTTTCAGGAAAATCCTCGAATCTTCTCGAAAAATTTTCCTTTAACTTTTTAATGTGATTGAAAATGATGTTTTTAAATGTAAATATATATATATTTCCTTGATAAAACCGTTAAAGCAAGGGAACATGTCGGTGTTGTTTTTATTCAGTTCAGTTTGCCAGAGACTAAGCCTATTCTAAAATGCTCAGTGCGCACTGTTCGACTCAGTACGTATAACAGCAACAAGTCGGACAAATAGGCGCTTTTCAGTAAATAAAAAATGAAATGATGTTCAGTATACAAGAGAATGCATTTATTTTTTGTAATTCTTGTAGACACAAGTTTCTCAAACAACCCAATTTGCAAAACGTATGGGTGGAAATGGTGTTTTCTGTCCTGCAGAGAGGAAGCCTGCCGGCCAGTTTACACCACTAATGGTGTGTGTTGTAACCACCCGTATCCGGATGTTACAATATTATAAATAATTCTCTTGTATTTATTTATTTAGCAGGTGGTTTTTATCTGATAATAATTCTATTTATTTGAATCGCAAATTTTCTTCGTCTCTTCATCTTAATATTTCTTTTTATTTCATATTTCCAATTTCGAATATTTTTCTGATTTTATTTGAAATGATAATAAGTTTGAATAATTTCTTTTAAAATATTTTTCGGACTTAATGAGTAAGAAAAGGACGGAATACGTCTTTAAAACTGGCGTTTTGTGACAACTTTCGTACAACGGAATGCCATCTGAGGCCACGTGTTTAGCCAGAGGGTGTGTAGGAACGTAAAGCAGGAAAAGGGATGGTTTCGACCATTGTCAAGTCAGTGGAATATGAAGATGTGAGAGTCTACCATTGGTGGGTTGAAGTAGAAATATCGGTGTCTTTAGTTTCGAAGGATAGTATCTTAGGGATGTAGAGAAGCGAGGGGATGCTCGCGAGATGCAGAATCGTGTGTTGGTGAGGGTAAAATTTTGGAATAAAACACCCAAGTTACAATAGTATCAACAGTTAAAGTCAGAGGGTGACAGTCAAATAGTCACAGTCCAACAGTTACAATCAGACAGTTACAGTTAGGTTTCAGTACAGTAGATACCGAGGGTTAAACAGAGTTACAGTTGAGTTACCGTCGGTAGAGTTACAGAGTTAAAGTTAGAAAGTTAGAGAAGTTTCAGAGTTATTGCCCCATGCGGTCAGTTGAGTAGTGTTTTAAACCGATCGGAAGTGAAGTTCAATAGGTATTTATCAAAGCCCATATTTTGATTCGAATTGTTCGTGTTTGGTTCCGTGCTCGCAATTTGGAACCTGACCGCCACCACCCCTGATTTGAGTCGTATACAACCCCGCCACTGGCGCCTGTATCTCAAACGTTGTCCGAGAGTCGTACCATTTGACGCCGCTGCAGAACCGATCTGTCCGGTACCGTAAACTACCCCATTTGCGGTAGCTCGTTCATCAACCCCGAGTGGCATGCTGCCGATGCCGATGACATACAATACAAAGGTGGGTAACTTACAGACCGATATTGTTTCGTATTTTGAGGTCGTTTAATTTTCCCAGAGTTATGATTTTATTTATTGTTACTTTTAATTTTGAATTGCATCGCTACCATTGTCTTATTTTACCCTTCAGGTTTAATGAATTTATACTGTTTGATTGCGATTATCTGGTGTCATTAATTTTAAGATTCAATTGTCTAATTCAAGTCCTTTTTGGACCCTGTAAAATTCTTCACTGATTCATGTACTGCTTTTTGGTACTAGAGAGGTGTATGACAAGCACTTTAAATTGGTGTATTAAATCAGTATAGCCTGAGAAGTTTTGATCAGATGTTTTAGAATGGGTTCATTTTAACATTGGTATATTTACCGACAAAATTACGTAAACGTAGCTGTTGACTAAACTGGCCTGAAGCTGTAGACGGCAGGAGTTTAGAAGGATCTACCTACGGTCTACGCTCCTATGATTAATTCAGGTGGACGTGTAGCTACCGTATTTAATCAATTTGGCGGTATCTATTCTTTCAGTTAAAGGTATCCGTTTTGGTTTGATCTTGAACCACTAACACTGGTTGAACATCTCAAGGTTTTGCCTTGGTAACAGATGTGTTTAGAAAGATTTGCAGTTTGTCTAATTTAAGGCGAAACTCTTAATTGAAGAACTCTTAACCAGAGAGAGGGAAGTCGAGTAGGTTGACATACTCTGTGGTTCTGAACTGCCATAAAATAGAGACGACGTTCACTAAGAGTGGCGTGTTTCGAACCACCTTATAAATAGAAGCTACGTTCACCAAGGTGACGTGTCTCGCCAAACACAAATAGGGCTATGTTCACCAAGTGTGACGTGTCCGACAAAAAAATATATAAAAGGTTTCGTGGTTACCAAGTGTGTCCGATTCCTCACACCAAACAAACTAAATACAAACTCCCGTGACATGGCATCTTCAGACAACGGGTATTCTAACATGGTCTACCAAGGTACCCCATGGGCTTACAGCGGTTGTGGCTTTAGCGACGGTTAAAGTTCAGGATTAGCACGACTATCCTTCTTGCAGCTCAAGACGAACATGCGAGAGTTTTTCCTACACTCTTCGTTGTTGCACTGTTTGACGATGTTCGAACTTTGTACCAACATCTGATTTGGTAATTAAAAGTCTTTGATGGCACATCTGTCCCAACCATAAATTCTATGGTAACTTAAAAGGGTGCTTGTCTTCCCGAACCGATACTAAGGTCAATTGTCAATATGTATATAATGTAAAAAATCATGTGGTTAAAATTTCTTGTGTTTTCTTTGTTAGCACATATAACTTGTACGGAACTCATTATAGAATCTAAGTTACTACATTCTATTAACACAACGTAATTAAAATATCCTAACACTAGACGATTCACATTCACAGCCAAATGCTTCGATTTATATAAAAAATAAAGATTTTTTTGAAAAGATAAATTTTGTTTGTTTTTCTTTTCTTGTTTTTGACGAAAGTTGGGGTACCCCCCTTACTATGGTTACAGTGTGATAGGCATCTCCACCCTATATGCAAATTGGCAAATGGGAAATTGAGGCGACACGCAGTGCCTTTACCTTGTAAGCATTTCAATTGCATAAATTACCAAAAAATAATTTCAAATGTTCTATACATATTATAACATTCCTGAAGGAGCACTTGCAGAATTTGCGTTTTAGTTGTTGTGAAACTTAAGTTATATCTATTGTATAGGACGCGTTCCAAATATGGGATTTGTAATCCTTAATTGTTTAGACGTTACAGGAATTTTACCTGTCTTTTTAGATTGTTCAAAAAAATGTTTTGTAGAACTTCAGATAGAGAAAAAAAAATCTGTCCCCCTTAAAAAACACTGATATACTGCTTTCAGTAAGAACGCATGGGGAGAATAGAAGAGTTGTTTCATCTGCAGGTAGTTATACATGTTAAGGTTTTTATTATTATGAGGGACTAAATAACTTCTGTAGTTGTAGGAACAAAAACAATAAACTTTAATGTAAGACAAAAACTGAATAGTACATAGGTATAAAAATAAAAAGGTGATTTCCGATGCTCTCAACATGAGACTCGGCTTGTTAACTTGTAACATATAACTAATGTTCATGCATTCTTAAAAAAAGAAACTACTCCCCACTTATTCACTTATCGATCGAAGACGCCAATGTTACTACATACCCCATCTAACATAACAGTGGACAATTCATGAACAGAAATAATAGTAATAATAAATTAAGGGTTAGAGAGCTCTAAATAAAAATATTTCCTTAACACCCTCCCTAGATCTCTACATCCTTAAATTTAATTATTTATTTAAGTAACAACAAATTTTTATTCTTAAAACCAAGCTTACTCACTAAATTTTCAAAAACTGGTTTTGGCAAAGCCTTAGTAAATATATCAGCAATTTGATTCTTACTATTAACATATTTCACTTCCAATTCATTTTTATTACACAACTCACGAATAAAACAATACTTAACATCTATATGCTTACTTCTTTGATGGAATTCAGGATTTTTTATTAGTTTAATTGCACTTGTGTTATCAACATGTAATACATAATTATCAACATTAATTTTACAATCGTTAAACAGTTTTTTAAACCAAACAATCTCTTTTGCTGCAGCAGCTGCACTTACATACTCTGCTTCAGTTGTGGACTGCGCAATGCAGGCTTGTTTTTTACATTGCCACGTCACAGCAGCATTCGCATACATACAAACTACCCCAGACACAGATTTCCTTGTTTGTTTATCCCCAGCGTAGTCAGCATCACTAAATGCAATAAAATCACCCTCAGGTGCATACAATAAGCCCATGCTAATAGACCCTTTTAAATATCTCAAAATGCGCTTTACAAGAATCCAATGACCCTCAGTTGGATTTTCTAGATCTCGCGATATTACATTAACTGAAAAACTTATATCTGGCCTACTTACTATTTGTAAAAATATTAAACAGCCAACCGCTTCTCGATATGACGCTTCACACTTTTTCTTATTTAACAAGTGTTCGTTCCAATTACATTCTATGGGAGTTGAAACAGCATTTGCATCACTCATTTTAAATCTCGCTAATATATTATTGATATAATTAGCCTGACTTATAAAAATAGACCCGTCAAGCGATCTCGAAATTTCTATTCCCAAATAGTTAGTAACATTCTTAGTTTCCGTTATCTCAAAACATTTTTTCAAGTCACTAAAAAGCTTATCAATTAAATATTCGTTAGTCGCAGCTATCAAACCATCATCAACAAATATCACCAACAATACACGCTCCCGTCCGTTACTATAAATGTAGAGGCAGGTATCAGCCGTACTACAAATAAAACCTAGTCCTTCTATAAATTTTGAAAAATGTTCCGTCCAGCACCTCGGAGCTTGTTTAAGTCCGTATAAACTTTTCAATAGTCGGCACACACGTTGACTTCCGTCTTGAAAACCATCGGGTTGTTTCATATAAATTTCTTCGTTTAACTTTCCGTGTAAAAATGCAGTTTTTATATCGAACTGTCCTAGTATCAATTTATCACGCGCAGCTACACTTATTACAAATCGTACTGTATCAAAACGAGCGACTGGACTAAAAGTCTCCTTGTAGTCAATACCCTCCCTCTGAGAATACCCTTTTATAACTAACCGTGCCTTGTATCGTTCCGAACCATCTGCATTTCCCTTTTTTGTAAAAACCCAACGACTGTTTATTACTTTTTTGTCTTTCGGTGCGTCGACCAAAACCCATGTTTGATTGTTAAGTAACGAATTTATCTCATCTTGCATCGCGGCGAACCATTTATCCCTATCTTTTAAGATCTTTACTTCTTCATAATTAGAAGGTAACGTCTCGGCTAAGTAACTTATTGGGCAGCCGTAAAATTCAGTCTGCTTAATTTCGGCCTTGCTTCGTAGTATACGATCTGATTTTTCCTTATTTACGCTTTCCGATAATTTTGGAAGAATATCTTCCGCATCTTCAACTGAATCATTTGCAACTTCGCTCTCACTTACGTCATCATTTTCATCTGACTTAATTTTGACATTTTCATTGACTTCGTTAGCGCCTTTATTTTCAACTTTATTTATATCCGTAATAACACCAATGTCATAGCAAACTCTCTCAGGCTTGAAAGTAACATCCCGACTAACTACTAAATAGACGCGGTAACCCATATTATTCTCATGATATCCTACCACATACCCCTTTTCCGCTTTGCCGTCTAGCTTAGAACGTTTTTCTTTTGGTACGTGTATAAAGCATTCTGTCCCGAAAACTTTCAAATTTTTAATGTCCGGTGGTTTTCCGAACCACAACTCATACGGTGTTTTTGTTCCCTCTTTCGTCGGTCCTGTCCGATTGATTACATAAACCGCGGTACTCATCGCCTCAGCCCACAAAAATTTCGGTAACTCCGGGTTAGAGTATAGCATTGATCGCGCAGCCTCGACAATTATTCGATTATCGCGTTCAGCAATACCATTATGCTCCGGTGTGTAAGGAGCATTTACAGAAAACTTTATCCCTTTACTGTTCAAGTACGCGACAATCTGACGGTTATCGTACTCTTTCCCACCGTCGCTATGTATTTCCTTAATTTTTTCCGAGAAACGATTTTCTATTTCAGCGCATACAATCTTTAATTTATCAAAAACTTCTGATTTATACCTTATAAAATGAATCATTCGAAAACCAGAAAAATCGTCCTTAAAGTCTACATAATACCGTTTTCTACCGAGTGATTCAACTTCCATCGGTCCGCAAACGTCAGAGCAAATAATTTCACGTGCTTTCGTTGCTCTTTCTACTTTCTTATGAAAAGGCAAACGATGCATTTTCCCGTAGATACAGCCCTCGCACACAAAATCGTCGGATGAAAAACTTATATCTTTACTCTTTAGAAAAGATTTTACATGTTTTACTCCTTGGTGACATAATCGCTCATGCCAAATACGCAAACTATCGTTCTTTGAAGCTACATTGGACATTTTCGGCATTATAACATTAATATTTAATTTTAGCAAATTTCCGTATTCAGACCCTGTAACTAAAATCTCATTATTACGCATTAAATAACATTCAGTACCATTCTTTTTCGTACAAAAATCTACGCCCTTTTTACCAGAAGCTTTTACCGAAAACAAATTATGTATTATATCTGGTAAGAATAATACATCATACATCGTTCCCGAAATACGTTTATCATTCAATACACTCTCAAAATCAACATTCCCTTTTCCGTACGCAATCATATAGTTACCATTGCACATGCTGATTTTTACCGGTGTTGTGAATTCTTCGTACGTTGAGAACCAGTCACGTCTCTTGGTCATGTGGTCGGTAGCTCCCGAATCGATCACCCAAACATCCTTTTGGTCGTAGTCTCTGCTTCCCATTAAGGCCACTTTTCCAGTAAAATCTTGAACCAAGTTCGTTGATTCACTGCTCCCTGCATAATTTGATGAGCGATCTGCTGATATTCCATCCTTTTTATCGCAGTTGTAGCTCTTGTGCCCCTTACGTTTACATATGTAGCATCGAAAACAATCCTTTTTAACATGATTAGGCTTACCGCAATTGTAGCAAGTAATTTTCTTCCCTTCTACTTTGTTTCCAAACTGTTTATTTTTATTAATTCTAACTTGAGAATCGGCGATCAAGGCCGTTGACTTCTTTAAATTTTCTTGAGTAGACATTCTTAATTCCTCAGCCATGAGGCGAGCCGTTAAATTTTCAAATGTTTTCTTGTCGTCGATCACAGAGTCCCACGCACTATGAAAATGATTGAGCCTTCTAGGTAAAGTTGACAATACCCGCGTAATGAGCATGCTCTCTTTCACTTCACTGTCAAGTGCCTTCAATTTTCCCGCCAATTGTTCTATTTTTGCCAGATTATGCGCAACACTTTCATTTTCAGCCCATTCAAAGTCAAAAAATTGTTTTTGCACTAAACTCACGTTTTCACTTGATTTGTTGTCATACACAGTGCTCAGCTTTTTCCACATTTCATGAGCCGTTGTTAGATTCATGATTAATTCCATTGGCTTACTTTCAACTGTTGTTACAATTAACCTTCTCGCAGTCTTATCTGCTTTTTTCCATGCTTCCAACGCTTCTTGATTTTCTTTTGTATCATTAGGTTTTTTAATTGTACCTTCACAAACAGCCAGCACCAAATCGTTATCTTCCAGCAAGGTTCGAACAACGAAATGCCATTGCTGCCAGTTATCTTTGTCTCGTAATTTCTGAATTTTGAGACCAGACTCCATCTTTAATTTTATTTATCACTTTTCACAAATTATACCTTTTTCACTACACCACACCCTGGGCCCATAACCTGTTAAGGTTTTTATTATTATGAGGGACTAAATAACTTCTGTAGTTGTAGGAACAAAAACAATAAACTTTAATGTAAGACAAAAACTGAATAGTACATAGGTATAAAAATAAAAAGGTGATTTCCGATGCTCTCAACATGAGACTCGGCTTGTTAACTTGTAACATATAACTAATGTTCGTGCATTCTTAAAAAAAGAAACTACTCCCCACTTATTCACTTATCGATCGAAGACGCCAATGTTACTACATACCCCATCTAACATAACAGTGGACAATTCATGAACAGAAATAATAGTAATAATAAATTAAGGGTTAGAGAGCTCTAAATAAAAATATTTCCTTAACAATACAGATAACAGTTTCAAATATCCAAAACATGTAATTATTTGTTATAGAAAGTACAGACAACATTGGCATTGTACAAGCCAGTACTTCTGCAGTTTTTGAAACTTTATCATACCCTATAGAAGCAAGAAGCAGTACTAAATTAGGTAAACAACTGTTTCATTATACATAAGAATATACCTGTTTATTTATTCAAATGAAAATGCAAAAAGGGGATCACTATCTGTGACTAACAATATGTTATTTTCAAAAACTTATTTGTATTGTTACTTAAGTGTAATGATTTCATTACAGGGACTCGAAAAGGTTTGAAGAGGGGATCAACTGTTCTGGGCAAGATTCATAAATTTCGTAAGGTTCTGGGAACTAGTGGCAGTCATGCGACAGCTTTGATGAAGAAGAGCGGTGTAGGGATCGGTACCCGTAGCGTAATCTAGCGTTCAATCGAAACAATTAAATTCTATCAGGAAGAGAGAAGTCGATATATAGACGCGTACCGCGATAAAACTTTTGGGGAACCCCAAACAGAGAACAAAGAATCAAGCCTGGAAAGTAGGTAAAAAAAAAGGTGTGGTGCGTGAGGGACATACATGGAGTGTGTGCATCGAGTGCGGGTTGTGAATGTGTTGTGCTCCGAGTGATAGTGAAATAAAGGTAATTTATTTCTGTTATATTTGATATTTAAGATGCTGTTATTCTGTTCGAATTTTTGTATTCAAAATCATTTATTGTACAGCTAAATTTAATTTGTAATATAAAAGATAGGAAGCTAACATGAAGCAATTGCAGATTTTGAACGTCATTAATACAAGATTGCACAATATTGTTTTATTTCAAGCATTCATTTTAAATGATAATTTTCATTTTGCTTGGTTAGATTATTTTGTGTTGTTTGATTTTGTAAAAAAAAAAAAAGAAAAGATTTAAGTATTGCTTTTATGTAAAATTATATAGTTCATTTCATTGTTCTTATTTGTATGTGTTCTATTATTTTACGTACATGTGTATTGTGTCATTCGAGATTTTATAAGTTTATTTTCCAGAAGTAATCATTGTGTTCTATTTACGTTTAATCAACTCTTGTTTTGTCAATCATGTATTTGTAACCCTATGGTTTTAAAGAAAAATCAGTCTTATTCATGCGACATTTCGAGAAGAGTTTGTTTTATCCAAATTGTTTGATTTTGTTTTTGGTTTTGTTGTATTACACCACATCAATCTACCGGGTGCATTTGATATGTTTTGGCCTTGTTGAGTGTATTAACATTTTCTCCCGTGTAGGGTAACAGATCTGCGGAGTATTCACGAAACTGTTTATTTATGTGTCCCTTTTGGCCTACTCATTGGAGTTAGAATATTTAAAGTGAGGCCCAGATCGTATCCTAAATTTTCAACTCATAGCTGAATTGCCTCCCGTATGGGACTTCAGTACCTTCTGGTTCGCCGGATAACTAACACAAAACCTTCAGTTTTGCATGTTGTTTGGATCTTTGATCGTTTGGGTTTGTAACTGTTAGATTGTACGCAAGTGTATTTAGTTTATTTTTATTATTCAAGATGAGTTTGGCTCTTTGCAGTTTATTTCGTTTCTAACACTTTTCGGTGTCGCTTTGAATCAGATTGTTGGGGCAGAGATCGTGGTTTTCTCTGTTCAGGCTCTTTTTCCACGTGAGCTCCAGGTTGAGCCTGACATTTTTATTTGATTCATTTTTTTTTCTTTTCTTTTCCAAATTAGTTAGGGAATTTATTTCAATAAAACTGGATTTCGACAATTACAGCGTTTCATTCTTAGAAATTATTTTCTCACCTTCCCGCTTAGCGTTTTTGCCGGTGCATCCCAAAATTGTGTTTACAACGAGGGTTCGCTTTTAATGACGATTGTATTGGCCTGGGTAAGTGTTACTACAGATTTTGGTGCCGTGACCAGGATGCACTGTCGCGAATACGTTGTGGAAGGTGAATTGTATTGGGACCGATTCTGCTGTTTATTTTATTTTGTTAAAGGCAAACCGTTTCTAAAAAGAAAGCCGTTGAATAAACTTCTAAATTAATCATCTGGAAGACAAAGCATCGAAATGGAGGGTGGCAGTACTCCAGGGGCGTCACATCCGGTTGATTCTGGGGTAGGATCTGGAGATGCTCCTGTTGATGGAAATGCGCCTCGTGACGAAATCACCAGTATCCAAGCGGAAGTCCAATCTTTGCGAGCTGTTGTGCTCCAACAGACCGAATTGGTCGCGTCTGTCCTGCAACAACAGCAGCGCATCAATAGTACATTTTTGAGAAACACTAGGGTTGAAGAAGGTGCGTTTCAGCCCAACCTGTACAGCACTCCGAGGAACAATGATTCAGGACCGCACGCAAATTTGTTGGGAGAATCAGCTGTTCTTGAAACTGTTCTCACTCCAGGGGCGAACATTTTATCCAACGTCGCTCTTCCCCCAATTGCTGAATTCGGTGCGGCAAACGCTTCTATAAACAACCCCGGTACTTCTAAATCAGGCGTTGATAGTGCCGACAATGAGTGGAAACGCGTTGCGTTGGCGCTAACAAATAGATCTTTTGGTTCTGTCCCTACCGACAAACCGATTTTCCGTTCTCCCGACACACAGCATCCGGTGCTGTTTTTAAATAAACTTTCTAAATTTATGAAACTCATCGGAACCCCTATTGATGATCAGGTGGAAGTAGCGTGTAGCTGTCTGATAGGTCCCGCGGCGGATTGGAAAGACCTTCGCGAGTCGGCTTGGCGATCGTTCGAGGATTTTAAGAAGGACTTTCTCGCCCTTTATTGGTCGGAGGATCGGCAATATGCGGAACGAGTTCGGCTTGGCAATATGAAATATTTGCCTGACAAAAAGTTTTTGCCTATGTCTGAGTATTTCTTGCGGCAGGTCAATTCATATCGGCTGTTGACACCCCCAATGTCTGATTCGTTAATTCTCTCTGAAATCATGAGGCAATTGCCTTCGAATATTCAATCTCTTTGGGCCACAGTGTCCGTCCGAACCATTCCAGGAGCCTTAGAGTTTTTGGAACGACAGGGCGCTGTGACTGAACGTAGACCGCGAGTACCGGTTGGACCAAACCCCACCGCCGCGTTAGCGTTTCGGCATTCTGGCGCTGATGTAGGGACGACACAAACTGCTTCTTTACCAGATTTCTCTTCGCCCCCTCCTTCTACACCCAAAACGTGTCACTGCCAGAACTATTCGGGAAACTCCACCGGGCGGAACTGAGGAGGGATGTTTCGTGACTTGATAACATAACCTCCCATAATAATTTTCCATTGATCAAATTTGTGTCTGAAGGATATGTTAGTGATTCAGGCCCCTTAACTAACTTAGAGATTTGTTACTCCAAACGGCACCAGTTAGTTTCCTGTGAACCGCTATGTTACACCGATTTGTGTTTTTTCTATCCGCGAGGCGTATTTTTAATTTCAAAATTAGGATGGTCGTTCGGAAATTTAGTAGGATGCTCAGAGAATGGACTTGAAACACCCTTGAAATTTGTTGCGGACACTTTTTCTTGTGATAACAAAACCATTTATGCCCGTGAACCTTTACAAATTCTTGACGAAACTATAAGTGCATTAACACAAACCCGTTCGTCAGACTCCGAAATAGCGCGCTTTCATGTACTACCTCATATTGTGATTTCGTGCTTAAATTTCGAATTTTTGGCCCTGGTTGACTCTGGCTGTGAGGTAACCTGTATCAGTGAAGACTCTTTTCAAAAACTTAAAGAAAATTATAGTTTTCCCATTTTACCGGTCGCGTCTACTCATTTACGCGGAGCAATGGGTCAACTTAGTACACGAGTACGTCACCAAATTTGGCTAGACTTCTCGATTTCAAATGTACCGTATAAATTTTCCCACGTGTTCTTAGTTATCAAAAACTTAGTAAGGCCCGTGATTCTAGGAATAGATTGGTTGCATCAGGTTTCTGCCCGCATTGACTTTGTCAAGAATTCCCTTGAGATTGAAGTAGACGATGGCTGTTATAGTGTGAGTTTCAATGAAAAGTCACATTCTTTATTAAAGGAAACTGTTGCAAGTGCAGAGTTGTTGGCCCCTTCAGCTAAAGACTGTTCTACAGACGACTGTTCACCACTCGAGACAAGTAAATCAACCCTTGATTTATCCCTTTCTATGAATTCTTTACAGGAAATCGATGCAAAATTTCTAACTATTACGCATATTTCGGAAGACCAAAAATCTAGTTTATCCCTCCTTTTGCACAAACATCAAGTCGTGTTCAATAAATATCCAGGTCGTACAGACAAATATTTTCATCATATAAAAATGCATGACATTACCCCGTTCGTTAAGCGTCCGTATCCTTTGCCTTTTAGTTTGCGTCCCAAGGTTGAAGAATGTCTTCAATCAATGCTCAGGTTAGGTGTTATTAAACGAGAGCCCTCACCATATGCCAGTCCTATGACCGTTGTAAAGAAAAAGGATGGGTCAGTCCGTATTTGTCTGGATGCTCGTATATTAAATTCCCGTATGATCGCCGATCTAGAAGCCCCCATTACACCAGAGGAAATTTTTAATTGCTTTACTAATATTCGATATATGTCAACCATTGATTTGCGCTCTTCGTATTGGCAGATTCCCCTTACGTCAGAAAGCACCAAATTCACTGCATTCCTATATAATGGGAAATCCTATACTTATCAAGTTTTACCCTTTGGTTTAAAAACTGCGGTCGCCTCGTTTACCCGTGCGATGGACGTTATTCTCGGTCCAGAGCTTCAGACTTTTGTCCATCGGTATGTTGATGATCTTCTGGTAGCTTCGGAATCTTTCACAGAACATCTAAATCACCTTGACCAACTGTTTACCCGTTTATCTCAAGCCAAAATCACCATTAATTTGGAAAAAACAGAATTCCTTGTACAAAAAGTTAAATTTCTAGGACATATTCTTACCGCTGCGGGAATACAAACCGATCCTGACAAAACCCAAGCCATACAGCAGTTCCCTGTTCCCCACAACGTTAAACAGCTACGAGCTTTTTTGGGCCTCTGCAACTATTATAGGCGCTTTAGTAAACAGTACAGTTCTGAAATGTTCCCTCTAACTCGGCTTTTACGCAAAGACGTTAAATGGAAGTGGACCTCGGTAGAGCAGAACGCTTTTGAACGAGTGAAAACTTTGTTTTTAAATACGGTTATGCTACGGTTCCCCATCTGGCATAAAACCTTCTTCCTACAGACTGACAGTTCTGGTGTCGCACTGGGTGTTGAACTATATCAGGTTGATGATGAGGGGGAACACCTTGTGTTAGGCTTTGCAAGTAGAATTTTACGCGGACCCGAACTTCTGTATACGGTCACAGAAAAAGAATTACTCGCAGTTATTTTTGGTTTAAAGAAATTCCGGACCATTATTTTGGGACATAAGCTCGTCATAAGAACCGACCATCGTGCACTTAAATTTCTTAAACAATGTAGACTATTAAATGATAGATTGACACGTTGGATGTTGATTTTAAATGAATTTGACTTTGAAGTGGAGCATGTTCTGGGGCGGGAAAACATTGTCGCCGATACTCTGTCACGTTATCCTTTTGAATTAGGTGATACCGCCTTAATATCGGAAAATTCCCCAGTTGTCAATGCTCCACTGTCCGAACTTATTGCGGGGTTCTTTGAGATCAGTAATGTAAATGAACTCAAAAGTGCGTTTTCAGAAATGAGTACTCACCAACAGAATGATAAATTTTTAGGTCCCATATTTCATTTTCTCCTTGGACATGCCACTGTATTGAATCATTTCTCTAGTCGTTTGATATCTCATTTTAAGTTACAAAACAAAGTCTTGATTTACCAGAATCCTTTTATCAGTACATCTAAATTGGCCCTTCCGGAAAACCTTGTAGACCGGGTCATCCAGTCTTACCATGAACAATACGGCCATTTCGGTACCAACAAATTATTTGTAATAATGAACCGATGCATTTATTTCCCTAACTTAAAGAGACGTATTCAAAACCTGACACGCAGTTGCGACGTCTGTCAGAAGTCGAAGTTTCCACCGCATTACTTTTCGGGCAAAACCCATGCCATTGTTGCCAACTACCCTGGCGAATTGGTAACAGTAGACTATTACGGACCCTTACCGGAAGGACGATCAAGAGTCGCATACATCTTTGTGGTGATCGATTCGTTTTCCAAGTTCGTTCGTCTTTACCCTCTTCGTCGCGCACAATCCAAAATTTCGGCTTTGAAGATTATAAATGATTTTTCCAAATTTATCAAAGTTAAAACGGTCCTTTCCGATCACGGGACCCAATTTACTTCAAAAGTGTGGCAAAACTTATTGAAAAAGAATAGAATAACCCCCACTTGCTCATCCATTCGACACCCGGAATCTAACCCTACCGAACGGGTTATGAAGGAGTTAGGCCGGTTATTCAGAACCTATTGTAGTCAATCACACAAAGGGTGGGTTTCGCAATTATCCAGTATTGAGAACTTGTTTAATAAGACACCGCACCTGACTACTGGCTACTCTCCCCATGAAATTTTATACGGAACGGTTCCCGATGATCCGTTAAACAAACTGATTTCTCAATTTTGCCCACAAAGAGAACCCAAACCTGTTGAAAGCATCAGAGAAGAAGTCCGTGAAAAGTTACGTGCGAGAGCTGTAGATTTAAGTAACAAATCCAAAGAGGAAAAACTATTAATCGGTGACCTTGTTCTCCTTCGGGAAAATCCAATATCTGATGCTAGTCGGAAAATTATTTCAAAATTTTGTCCCCTCTATTCAGGTCCTTATCGAGTTACTGCTAACCCTTGTCCTAACGTGTATACATTGTGTGATTTCACTACGGGAGAACAAAAAGGTAATTATAACATCCGGAACTTAAAGTTTTACTACCGTGTATTTAAAAATGATGACTCCGAATCGGTTTAAACCTTAGGATGTTGAAAGCCGTTCTTCACAAACTAATTTATCTTGCTCTAAACGTCTTTCAAAGGGGCGTTCTGTAGGGATCGGTACCCGTAGCGTAATCTAGCGTTCAATCGAAACAATTAAATTCTATCAGGAAGAGAGAAGTCGATATATAGACGCGTACCGCGATAAAACTTTTGGGGAACCCCAAACAGAGAACAAAGAATCAAGCCTGGAAAGTAGGTAAAAAAAAAGGTGTGGTGCGTGAGGGACATACATGGAGTGTGTGCATCGAGTGCGGGTTGTGAATGTGTTGTGCTCCGAGTGATAGTGAAATAAAGGTAATTTATTTCTGTTATATTTGATATTTAAGATGCTGTTATTCTGTTCGAATTTTTGTATTCAAAATCATTTATTGTACAGCTAAATTTAATTTGTAATATAAAAGATAGGAAGCTAACATGAAGCAATTGCAGATTTTGAACGTCATTAATACAAGATTGCACAATATTGTTTTATTTCAAGCATTCATTTTAAATGATAATTTTCATTTTGCTTGGTTAGATTATTTTGTGTTGTTTGATTTTGTAAAAAAAAAAAAAGAAAAGATTTAAGTATTGCTTTTATGTAAAATTATATAGTTCATTTCATTGTTCTTATTTGTATGTGTTCTATCATTTTACGTACATGTGTATTGTGTCATTCGAGATTTTATAAGTTTATTTTCCAGAAGTAATCATTGTGTTCTATTTACGTTTAATCAACTCTTGTTTTGTCAATCATGTATTTGTAACCCTATGGTTTTAAAGAAAAATCAGTCTTATTCATGCGACATTTCGAGAAGAGTTTGTTTTATCCAAATTGTTTGATTTTGTTTTTGGTTTTGTTGTATTACACCACATCAATCTACCGGGTGCATTTGATATGTTTTGGCCTTGTTGGGTGTATTAACATTTTCTCCCGTGTAGGGTAACAGATCTGCGGAGTATTCACGAAACTGTTTATTTATGTGTCCCTTTTGGCCTACTCATTGGAGTTAGAATATTTAAAGTGAAGCCCAGATCGTATCCTAAATTTTCAACTCATAGCTGAATTGCCTCCCGTATGGGACTTCAGTACCTTCTGGTTCGCCGGATAACTAACACAAAACCTTCAGTTTTGCATGTTGTTTGGATCTTTGATCGTTTGGGTTTGTAACTGTTAGATTGTACGCAAGTGTATTTAGTTTATTTTTATTATTCAAGATGAGTTTGGCTCTTTGCAGTTTATTTCGTTTCTAACACTTTTCGGTGTCGCTTTGAATCAGATTGTTGGGGCAGAGATCGTGGTTTTCTCTGTTCAGGCTCTTTTTCCACGTGAGCTCCAGGTTGAGCCTGACATTTTTATTTGATTCATTTTTTTTTTCTTTTCTTTTCCAAATTAGTTAGGGAATTTATTTCAATAAAACTGGATTTCGACAATTACAGCGTTTCATTCTTAGAAATTATTTTCTCACCTTCCCGCTTAGCGTTTTTGCCGGTGCATCCCAAAATTGTGTTTACAACGAGGGTTCGCTTTTAATGACGATTGTATTGGCCTGGGTAAGTGTTACTACAGCGGGCATCTGCTAAATTATTTGAAGGGCGTGAATGATTCCACTCTTCAGTTTTTGAAGTGTCAGTTAAGAAGCAAGAAGCGGCAACCCCGGAGAAGACGGTTTACACTTAACGACAAATTTACTATTTACTTGTATTTTGTGCTAAACTGTTAATATACGAATGTTTTTCTTTTTTTTTCAATTCTCGATTGAAATAATTAAAATTTGGTGTAATTTTGAATTACGCGCCTTAAGTGATACTTCATATTTTTATGTGCAGATGGTAGCACATTTTTGAAAGTTTTTATTGCTTTTTCTATGTACATACATATCTCAAGTGTAGTCTAGTACGACTGGGGGGAACTTAGATGGCACTCTGAGTGACGACCAAGGAATGATTGGAGTCGGACATCTATTTCTTAGTCTAGGGACTACTCGCACTGCTGCTCATCGATCGTCACCTCGCGCCCCTCCGCTCACTCTACCACTCACGCCCTCTTCTGCTTCCACATTATTGGTAACATTTCCTCTTTGTTTTGCTTTATCTAGTCAGAAAACTGTGATTATCGCTATAGGACGATCAAGTGCGAACTGAACCGATATTTTTCCATTAAGCATGAGATGTTGACAAATCAATCCAATTGGTACTTGATCGACTCATACGGATAATAACAGCTTTATGTGATTAAATATAGGGAAATAAAGTGCAAATGTTGGTAATAGTTTTCAATTGTTTTGAGAGCCGTGCGCACTATTTCCATGTATTTAGTCACATAAAGCTGTGACTATCCGTATGAGACGATTAAGTACGAATTGAACCGATATTTTTCCATTTAACTTGAAATATTGACAAAATCAAGACGTGTTTGCAAAAGAATTACTTATAATATTTTATCATAAAATAAAATAAACTTACCCATTCATTTTGACACGATTTTCAAAACAATTGTACATTATTGGTAACATTTGCGCTTCGCTTTGCTATATTTAGTCAGAAAGCTGAGATTATCCGTATGATACGATCAGGTACGAACTGAATCGATATTTTTTCACTTAACTTCAAAACTTGACAAAATTAAGAAGTTTTTGCAAAAGAATTTTAAAATAGTTCATTAAATAAAATACTCAGCTATTCATTTTTGACACGATTTTCAAAACAACTGAAGATAATTGGTAACATTTGCGCTTCGTTTTGCTATATTTGGGGTGTAGGGGTTGTGTTGGAGAGGTAGTACCTTTCATCAAAGACGGTCGCACTCAACGGCATAGCCGATGAATGGTCGGCGGTGACTGGTCCTCACAAGACACCCAATTCTCACCTTTGGCTCCAAGCGCCACACCCCGGAAAACTGTATCGACCTACAGGCTAAACTAGGTGAGGATAGCCAGATATGGCGAAAAACGCTGCGTCTGACCCAGAATGGGCGGCAGCAAACAGCGTCTGACCCAGAATGGGCGGCTGAAACATCGACTCACCAACACACCTAGCCAGTGCGGTGTTTTATTTGACTAATTACCCCTCATGACAATGCCAGCTGTTGAAACTGAAGTACCCCAGGCGAGTAGAAGAACATCTTCGGAATCTCGCACTGATGCTTCATCAGTCCGTCCCGTGGATTCTGGGGGGGACAAATGTCTGGCGAGAAGAAGTAAAGTCTGCAAAAGCTAGAAAGCTCTATACTGCAACGTACAATGCACGATCACTAAGGCCAGAAGAGCGATTAATTGAACTAGAGTACGAACTGGAAAATATAAAATGGGATATCGTTGGCCTTAGCGAAGTTAGAAGGCGTGGCGAACAACTTCTAGCCCTTAAATCTGGACACAATTTGTACAATGCGGGAGACGACGACAACTCTATAGGAGGAACCGGATTTCTAATACATAAAAGAAACAGCTAGAACATCATTTTACTCAGAAAGATCTCATCCAGAGTAATATGCCTTGTTCTTAGATAAAACACTAGATACAAGTTAAAAATTATTCAGGTATATGCACCGACAACACAGCGCACGGATGAAGAGGTGGTCATGTTCTATGAGGATATCGATACTGCTCTGAGGGATCACCGGTCACAGTTCACAATTTTATGTGGCGATTTCAATGCCAAAATGGGAGTAAAGGCAAATGACACGGAGTTTGCGCTGGGAAATTTTGGACCTGAAGGCAGGAACGACCGAGGGGCGGCATTTCTGGGATACCTGCTGCAAAACAACTTATATCAAATGAATAGTTTTTTCCAAAAGAAAACCAACAGAAGATGGACGTGGAAAAGCCCAGATGCGATTACGAAAAATGAAATAGATTTTATAATTACTGACAAAAGACACATAATCAAAGACGTATCAGTCCTAAACAGGATGAATACTGGAAGTGACCACAGAATAATGAGAGCTAAAGTAATAGTCAATATTGGCTCAAAACGACACAAGATGGTTAAAAAAACTAGCAACAGTGGACTCTGGTCCTATGCAACAGACCTAGCAGGTTTCCAGCAGTGTATCACAGAAAAACTAAGTGGGAGCGAATCGGAAGAAACGATAAACAGCTTAAATGATAAAATCACTAATGCCATATTGGAGAGCCAAAAACGGCATTGCCCCAAGGCAAGAAAAGAAGAAAAACTCAGCCAAGCCACTAAACAGTTAATTGAAAAAAGGAGGATTATGAAAAGCAAAGAACTGACCACTGAAGAAGAGTTGAAAGAAATAAATTAGCTAATATCCAAAGCTACGAGACGAGATATTAGATCCTTTAACCAGAGGCAAATCCAATTAACAGTAGAAAAGAACAAGAGTATGAGAGTTCTGCGCAGAAATATCCAAAGTGGAAAAAGACAAATAATCAAAATGAAAGATAAACAGGGACGCGTTACAACAAACAGAGAGGAGATCCTCAAAATAGTTGAGGACTTCTACCAGCTATTATACAAAAGCCAGAAGGAAGCTAATCATATTTTAAGCACGGAGCCAGAGATACTGACGCGAAAAAAGGGCATAATCAATCAGGGGTCAGAACTACTCCCAGATATTACTATCGATGAAATAAGATCAGCTCTAAGGAAAGCAAAAAACAACAAAGCTCCTGGTGATGACTGTATCGTGGCTGATGCAATTAAAATTGGCGGTCCCTGCTTACTCCAGAAAGTTAAGACTCTTTTCAATATGTACCTCATTGATAGCACCATACCGAGCAAATGGTGCAACGCCTTAGTAATATTACTACACAAAAAAGGAGACATAGCTGAACTGGAAAACTACAGACCAATTAGCCTGCTTAGTCATCTATACAAATTGTTCACGAGAATAATAACTACAAGACTTGAAAACAAACTAGATTTCTACCAACAGACAGAGCAGGCGGGTTTCCGTCATGGATTCGGGACCAACGACCACCTAATGACAATTAAAACCATAATCGAAAAATCTATAGAGTATAATAGATCACTCGTTCTTGCCTTCGTGGATTTTAAGAAAGCTTTTGATACAGTTGAACTAGATGCAGTCATTAATTCATTGCAACAATGTCGTGTGGATTACCGATACACTAGACTGATATTTAATATATATAAGAACGCAACTATGTCGGTAAAATTGCACGAGAACACTAACAACATTTCAATCGAGAGAGGAGTGAGACAGGGTGATACAATGTCACCCAAACTATTTAATACCGTTCTGGAATATGCATTCAAAAATTTGAATTGGGAAGGCAAGGGTCTGAACATAGATGGAAGGCACTTGACAAATCTGCGTTTTGCAGATGATATAATTCTACTAGCAGACAACCTAAAGGATATCTAGATTATGATACAAGAACTCCCAAGAAGTGTGTTCTGAGGTGGGTTTAAATATCAACTTCTCTAAAACGAAATATATGACAAACTTGGTGCCTAGCGGAAATATGGTTATTGGTGATCGTGAGATAGAACTTGTAGACAAATATACTTACCTGGGCCATGAAATACGAATGGCAAGGGACAACCAAACTTGCGAACTGAAAAGAAGAATAACACTTTCCTGGGCTGCTTATGGAAAACTTAAAGATATATTTAAATCAGAACTGCCAATATCGCTAAAACGGAAGGTTCTTAATCAGTGTGTGATGCCGGTCATGACTTATGGTGCGGAAACTCTGACTTTAACAATAGCATCGGTTAAAAAGCTGAGATTGACTCAGCGAAAAATGGAAAGATCTATGCTCGGAGTATCGCTGCGTGACCACATCCGAAACAAGGACCTGCGTGAGAGATTCGGTATCACCGACATCATATCTCAGATTGCTAAGCTCAAATGGAAGTGGGCTGGTCATGTTGCCCGATTGACAGAGGGAAGATGGACGAAGAGACTACTCGAATGGAGACCGAGAGCAGATAGGAGAAGTAGAGGAAGACCGCCCACACCCTGGACCGATGACATCAAAAAAAAGAAATAGTAATTGGATGCAGAGCGCTCAAGACAGAAGACAATGGAAGAAAATGGGGGAGGCCTATATCCTGCAGTGGATGGAAAAGGCTGCATGATGATGATGATGATGATGATGATGATGATTGCTATATTTAGTCCGAAATCTGTGATTATCCGTATGAGACGATCAAGTGCAAACCAAACCGATACTTTTCCACTTAACTTGAAATCTTGAAAAAATCAAGAAGTTTTTGCAAAAGAATTTTAAAATTGTTCATTAAATAAAATACTCAGACATTCATTTTGACACGACTTTCAAAACAATTGAAGATAATTGGTAACATTTGCTCTTCGTTTTGCTATAGTTAGTCAGAAATCTATGATTATCCGTATGAGACGATCAAGTACGAACTGAATCGATATTCTTCCACTTAACTTGAAATCGACAAAATCAAGACGTTTTTGCAAAAGAATTATATTTTATCATAAAATAAAATAAACTGACCCGTTCATTTTGACACGATTTTCAAAACAATTGTACATTATTAGTAACATTTGCGCTTCGTTTTGCTATATTTAGTCAGAAATCTGTGATTATCCGTATGAGACGACCAAGTACGAACTGAATCGATATTCTTCCACTTAACTTAAAATCTTGACAAAATCAAGACGTATTTGCAAAAGAATTATAATGTTTTATCGTAAAATAAATTAAACTTACCGGTCCATTTTGACACGATTGTCAAAACAATTGAACATTATTGGTGAAAATATATTTAAATAATTTTGTTGGAATAAATGTAGAAACAAATAATTTCATTAACATAAAATATATCCGTACATCTTTACTGTACGACCTGAAGAGAGTGAGTGAGTTTCTCTTACCTCTATTTATCCCTCCATCTTATCATAATTAATTTTATTTATAAAGAGCCTCCTGCTCTCCTCAGCTCCATGACCATGGTACATACATAAATACGTGTACAGTACCTAAACATATACATATGTAAATTTATACATATTCCAACACGCCTCCTTAAATTTACATTACTTTCAACATTTCTCTAACTTTTTCAAATTTATTTTTTCCTAGTGGCTTTGTTAGAATATCTGCTATATTAACACATGAATCGACTTTTATTATATCGATAAGTCCATTCATATAACTCTCGTTTACAAAATGAAAGTGCGTTGCAATATATTTAAAGTTTCTCGTGAAATTGCCGAATTTTGCAATACTTATAGCACCTGCATTGTCTTCATAAATTTTAATAGGTTCTTTTAATATATTTTTAATCACCTTTAGTTCGCTGACACTTTCAGATAACGCAACATACTCAGCTTCAGTTGACGATTTTGTTACACTTTTTTGTTTTCGTGACTTCCAGAATATAACACTATCAAATAATCTTATAAAATAACCAGTTACAGGCCTTCGGTCAACTACATCGCCGGCCCAGTCAGCATCTACAAAGCAATCAATTATATTATCAGTTATGGTCTTTTCAAAAACTAATTTTAAATCTTTTGTGTAAAGTAAATATTTTAAAATTCTCAAAGCGTATTTAAAGTGGGTATTATCATAGGTGTTCTGGAATCTACTTAAATAATTCACACAAAAACTAATATGTGGTCTAGTTGCTGAACTTATGTACAATAAAGCTCCAATCAAATTTCTAAATTTTATCTCATTGCATGCTGACTGCGCCGGTTCTAGTTTAAGATTTTGTTCCATTGGGGTAGCGTATAATTTTGAATTTTGTATATTATACTTATTTACTAAAGACATAATATAATTTTTCTGATCCAGTGTCATTTTCCCATTTTTATAATCATAATCAATATTTATACCTAAATAAGTTTTCACCTGTCCTAGGTCTTTCATTTGAAATTTTTTAGACAACATGCTCTTAATATAACTTAACTTAACTTTATTCTTACCACAAATTAACAAATCATCCATAAATAAAATTAAATAAATCGTTTCATTCCTATCATTTAAAATATATAAACAAAAATCATAAATACTCCTTATAAATCCTAATTCTTTAATATAGGCATCAAAACATTCATACCATAATTTTGGACTTTCTTTTAATCCGTATAAGGCCCTATTTAATTTTAAAACTTTTGACGTACTATCTTCATAACCCCTAGGCTGTTTAACATATACTTCAGATTTTATTACACCATTTAAAAAAGCGGTTTCTACGTCTATTTGGACTATAATTAAATTATTTTGACAGCAAAATGTAAGTAAGACTTTTAAAGTTTGAATTTTTGCGACTGGTGAGTATATATCTTCAATAGTTTCATCTTGTTGAAATCCCCTTACAACTAATCTTGCTTTACATATATCTATATCATTAGCCTTTTTTGTATACACCCATTTTAAATCTAGAGCCTTTTTTTCTGGTTTTTCAACTAGCGTCCAAGTTTCATTTTTAATTAAACAAGACATTTCTCTGTCCATCGCGTTTTTCCAATTCTGCGCATCATACGAATTTACTGCTTAATCAAAGCTTACAGGATTTCTGCGTTTACATAATTTACATACACAGGGCCATGATAGACAAAATTTTCCTCATTATAATTAACAGGCTTTTTTATTTTTCTTTTTGAACGTCTTAACACTATAATTTCACCTCCATTATCATAATTTGTTTTATTTTCATACTCTTGTTCAGTTTTATTTAATTGTAAATCATTTTCACTATTAATGTCATTTATATCGTCAACTACATTCTCATCATTTAAATTATCGATAACATTATCTTTTGCTTTAAAACCTACCATTTTAACATCCTCCTCTATTATATTAACGTGTCTAGCTACTATTACTTTACCATTAATTAAAACTCTATGGCCTACCCTTTCATAGCCGAATAATATTCCCATCTCAGCCTTATTAACCCACTTGGATTGTCTTTTTTGTTCCGGTACCTTAACAAAGACTTTACTACCATACAAACGCAAATTTTTAATACATGGTTTTTCATCAAACATTATCTCATACGGAGCATTATCTTTTACAATTGTGTTCGCGATAACTCTATTTTTTAAATATGCAGCTGTTTTAACTATTTCTGGCTAATACCTTTTTTGGTACATTAGCCTCTGCTAACAAACACCTAGACATGTTCATGATATCCCTATTATATTTTTCTGTCGTTCCGTTCAATTCGTAAACATACGGAGCGCACGACTCAATAGTAATTCCCTTTTCTAGTAAACCGATAAACATCTTTATTCAAATATTCTTTACCATTATCGCATCTTAATATTTTTACCTTTTTTTCAGTTAAATTTTCCAATGTATTAATATAATCAACAAAGCAGCTATAGACTTCTCCTTTTGATTTTATTGTAAAAACTTTAACTACTTTGCTATAATCATCTACGAACGTTAAAAAATATTTTTCACCATTAAAACCGGTTGTTCTTTGCGGACCATTTAAATCTGTATGAATTATCTCTAGAATTTCTTTAGCTCTTTTCCGATTATCACCAAAGGGTAAATTGTGCATTTTATTTTCAATACAAATTTTACATTTAAAATAATCATATTCAATTGTACTTGGCAATCCCTCTACTGTTTTCTTATTACACATTGTTTTTGAAATTTATGTGGCCTAATTTTCTATGTAATTTTTCTTTTTCTGTCATTGAATTTTCATATTCTTTACTTATAAAATTTGATTCTTTTCTTACTATAAAACTATTCATAAAATAAGTATCATTTTTCTTATGTGCTACTGCTATCAAATCCCCAAATTTATTGTAAACTTTAGACGTGTCATTTTTTGAAATAATTTTGTTATTATTTGTAACTTTACCAGTTGTGTAAGATGACCGGTTCTAATTCAGAGGAGGAGAGGTTACTTAAGGTCAAATTGATGGAAGGTCATTGACTTTAAACATGTGTGTATGTAGTGGTCGAATGCTTCACAATGAATTGAAACATATGTACATGTATCGATAATGTGAAATTAAATACGTCTGCAGTCGTCTGAAGTTTACGATTTTTATGACGGAAGGTTTTAAATACGTCTACAGCCGTTGAAGTGTCATTGCAACGTTATTCGAGGAATGATGTTAGGTATTTAGTTTTAAGGTCAAATTGACGGAAGGTCATTGACTTTAAGCTTGTGTGTATGTAGTGGTCGAATGCTTCACAATGAATTGAAACATATGTACATGTATCGATAATGTGAAATTAAATACGTCTGCAGTCGTCTGAAGTTTACGATTTTTATGACGGAAGGTTTTAAATACGTCTACAGCCGTTGAAGTGTCATTGCAACGTTATTCGAGGAATGATGTTAGGCATTTAATTAACACTTACACTGATTATTGCAATTGCAATTGTACGTGATTCATTGCAATTGTACATGATTCATGTAGATATTGTGATGGGGTAGGATGAGAAAGAAGTGAAGTTGTAAGCAGGTAGACAATCGTTAAAGTAGTGAAAAGGAAGAGTAGGCAGAAGTAGTCTTAGTAAATAAGGGTTAGTATGTAAGTGTTGTATAGAAAAAATAAGTTTTTGTAAATAAGTTAATTACAATTTTAAAAAAAAAAAAGAATAAAACAAAAAAATAAAAAAAATAAAAAACCGACCCTCTGGGGATAAACCAAAAAGGTCCTAAAATGTTTTGGATGAAAAAAAAAATTTTTTCAGGTCAGGTTAGGTGGTGTTAGTCGACCCGATACAGGAAAGTATAAAGAGACCAGTGTTGTTCTAAATCGTGAATAAGTCTGGTGAATTTATGTTTCCAAGGAGAAGCTGTGTATAGGTATGGAAGGGATGAAAAATGGGCTGGAAAAGGGGTTGAGAAGAAAATGCGCTGAAAAACATCATAGGGAAATGGGTACAAGGGGGGGGGGCGAGGTGCCAGAGGGAGGAGGAGGGGGGTCGAGAGGCCTAAGTCCGAGAGGGGTAGTTGTCCGAATTACTCAGACATTTTCTCCCTATCATCTACCCGTCATACACTTTTCGGGGGTCAAAGTATGAGAGTGAAACACGTTAAAAAAATATTTCTCAACTTTTCAGGGTGGGATCATTTAGCCCACTGTTCAACTTACATTTTCCAAGAGGAACACTTTTTTTTTTAACTGCTTCTATTTTTTTTAAGCTTAAAGGTGACAACTTTTTGTCAACTTTATTTTTTTTTTCAAAATTTCAAAATCGTAAACTTCAGACGACTGTAGACGTATTTAATTTCACATTATCGATACATGTACATATGTTTCAATTCATTGTGAAGCATTCGACCACTACATACACACAAGCTTAAAGTCAATGACCTTCCGTCAATTTGACCTTAAAACTAAATACCTAACATCATTCCTCGAATAACGTTGCAATGACACTTCAACGGCTGTAGACGTATTTAAAACCTTCCGTCATAAAAATCGTAAACTTCAGACGACTGCAGACGTATTTAATTTCACATTATCGATACATGTACATATGTTTCAATTCATTGTGAAGCATTCGACCACTACATACACACAAGCTTAAAGTCAATGACCTTCCGTCAATTTGACCTTAAAACTAAATACCTAACATCATTCCTCGAATAACGTTGCAATGACACTTCAACGGCTGTAGACGTATTTAAAACCTTCCGTCATAAAAATCGTAAACTTCAGACGACTGCAGACGTATTTAATTTCACATTATCGATACATGTACATATGTTTCAATTCATTGTGAAGCATTCGACCACTACATACACACATGTTTAAAGTCAATGACCTTCCATCAATTTGACCTTAAGTAACCTCTCCTCCTCTGAATTAGAACCGGTCATCTTACACAACTGGTAAAGTTACAAATAATAACAAAATTATTTCAAAAAATGACACGTCTAAAGTTTACAATAAATTTGGGGATTTGATAGCAGTAGCACATAAGAAAAATGATACTTATTTTATGAATAGTTTTATAGTAAGAAAAGAATCAAATTTTATAAGTAAAGAATATGAAAATTCAATGACAGAAAAAGAAAAATTACATAGAAAATTAGGCCACATAAATTTCAAAAACAATGTGTAATAAGAAAACAGTAGAGGGATTGCCAAGTACAATTGAATATGATTATTTTAAATGTAAAATTTGTATTGAAAATAAAATGCACAATTTACCCTTTGGTGATAATCGGAAAAGAGCTAAAGAAATTCTAGAGATAATTCATACAGATTTAAATGGTCCGCAAAGAACAACCGGTTTTAATGGTGAAAAATATTTTTTAACGTTCGTAGATGATTATAGCAAAGTAGTTAAAGTTTTTACAATAAAATCAAAAGGAGAAGTCTATAGCTGCTTTGTTGATTATATTAATACATTGGAAAATTTAACTGAAAAAAAGGTAAAAATATTAAGATGCGATAATGGTAAAGAATATTTGAATAAAGATGTTTATCGGTTTACTAGAAAAGGGAATTACTATTGAGTCGTGCGCTCCGTATGTTTACGAATTGAACGGAACGACAGAAAAATATAATAGGGATATCATGAACATGTCTAGGTGTTTGTTAGCAGAGGCTAATGTACCAAAAAAGGTATTAGCCAGAAATAGTTAAAACAGCTGCATATTTAAAAAATAGAGTTATCGCGAACACAATTGTAAAAGATAATGCTCCGTATGAGATAATGTTTGATGAAAAACCATGTATTAAAAATTTGCGTTTGTATGGTAGTAAAGTCTTTGTTAAGGTACCGGAACAAAAAAGACAATCCAAGTGGGTTAATAAGGCTGAGATGGGAATATTATTCGGCTATGAAAGGGTAGGCCATAGAGTTTTAATTAATGGTAAAGTAATAGTAGCTAGACACGTTAATATAATAGAGGAGGATGTTAAAATGGTAGGTTTTAAAGCAAAAGATAATGTTATCGATAATTTAAATGATGAGAATGTAGTTGACGATATAAATGACATTAATAGTGAAAATGATTTACAATTAAATAAAACTGAACAAGAGTATGAAAATAAAACAAATTATGATAATGGAGGTGAAATTATAGTGTTAAGACGTTCAAAAAGAAAAATAAAAAAGCCTGTTAATTATAATGAGGAAAATTTTGTCTATCATGGCCCTGTGTATGTAAATTATGTAAACGCAGAAATCCTATAAGCTTTGATTAAGCAGTAAATTCGTATGATGCGCAGAATTGGAAAAACGCGATGGACAGAGAAATGTCTTGTTTAATTAAAAATGAAACTTGGACGCTAGTTGAAAAACCAGAAAAAAAGGCTCTAGATTTAAAATGGGTGTATACAAAAAAGGCTAATGATATAGATATATGTAAAGCAAGATTAGTTGTAAGGGGATTTCAACAAGATGAAACTATTGAAGATATATACTCACCAGTCGCAAAAATTCAAACTTTAAAAGTCTTACTTACATTTTGCTGTCAAAATAATTTAATTATAGTCCAAATAGACGTAGAAACCGCTTTTTTAAATGGTGTAATAAAATCTGAAGTATATGTTAAACAGCCTAGGGGTTATGAAGATAGTACGTCAAAAGTTTTAAAATTAAATAGGGCCTTATACGGATTAAAAGAAAGTCCAAAATTATGGTATGAATGTTTTGATGCCTATATTAAAGAATTAGGATTTATAAGGAGTATTTATGATTTTTGTTTATATATTTTAAATGATAGGAATGAAACGATTTATTTAATTTTATTTATGGATGATTTGTTAATTTGTGGTAAGAATAAAGTTAAGTTAAGTTATATTAAGAGCATGTTGTCTAAAAAATTTCAAATGAAAGACCTAGGACAGGTGAAAACTTATTTAGGTATAAATATTGATTATGATTATAAAAATGGGAAAATGACACTGGATCAGAAAAATTATATTATGTCTTTAGTAAATAAGTATAATATACAAAATTCAAAATTATACGCTACCCCAATGGAACAAAATCTTAAACTAGAACCGGCGCAGTCAGCATGCAATGAGATAAAATTTAGAAATTTGATTGGAGCTTTATTGTACATAAGTTCAGCAACTAGACCACATATTAGTTTTTGTGTGAATTATTTAAGTAGATTCCAGAACACCTATGATAATACCCACTTTAAATACGCTTTGAGAATTTTAAAATATTTACTTTACACAAAAGATTTAAAATTAGTTTTTGAAAAGACCATAACTGATAATATAATTGATTGCTTTGTAGATGCTGACTGGGCCGGCGATGTAGTTGACCGAAGGCCTGTAACTGGTTATTTTATAAGATTATTTGATAGTGTTATATTCTGGAAGTCACGAAAACAAAAAAGTGTAACAAAATCGTCAACTGAAGCTGAGTATGTTGCGTTATCTGAAAGTGTCAGCGAACTAAAGGTGATTAAAAATATATTAAAAGAACCTATTAAAATTTATGAAGACAATGCAGGTGCTATAAGTATTGCAAAATTCGGCAATTTCACGAGAAACTTTAAATATATTGCAACGCACTTTCATTTTGTAAACGAGAGTTATATGAATGGACTTATCGATATAATAAAAGTCGATTCATGTGTTAATATAGCAGATATTCTAACAAAGCCACTAGGAAAAAATAAATTTGAAAAAGTTAGAGAAATGTTGAAAGTAATGTAAATTTAAGGAGGCGTGTTGGAATATGTATAAATTTACATATGTATATGTTTAGGTACTGTACACGTATTTATGTATGTACCATGGTCATGGAGCTGAGGAGAGCAGGAGGCTCTTTATAAATAAAATTAATTATGATAAGATGGAGGGATAAATAGAGGTAAGAGAAACTCACTCACTCTCTTCAGGTCGTACAGTAAAGATGTACGGATATATTTTATGTTAATGAAATTATTTGTTTCTACATTTATTCCAACAAAATTATTTAAATATATTTTCACCAATAATGTTCAATTGTTTTGACAATCGTGTCAAAATGGACCGGTAAGTTTAATTTATTTTACGATAAAACATTATAATTCTTTTGCAAATACGTCTTGATTTTGTCAAGATTTTAAGTTAAGTGGAAGAATATCGATTCAGTTCGTACTTGGTCGTCTCATACGGATAATCACAGATTTCTGACTAAATATAGCAAAACGAAGCGCAAATGTTACTAATAATGTACAATTGTTTTGAAAATCGTGTCAAAATGAACGGGTCAGTTTATTTTATTTTATGATAAAATATAATTCTTTTGCAAAAACGTCTTGATTTTGTCGATTTCAAGTTAAGTGGAAGAATATCGATTCAGTTCGTACTTGATCGTCTCATACGGATAATCATAGATTTCTGACTAACTATAGCAAAACGAAGAGCAAATGTTACCAATTATCTTCAATTGTTTTGAAAGTCGTGTCAAAATGAATGTCTGAGTATTTTATTTAATGAACAATTTTAAAATTCTTTTGCAAAAACTTCTTGATTTTTTCAAGATTTCAAGTTAAGTGGAAAAGTATCGGTTTGGTTTGCACTTGATCGTCTCATACGGATAATCACAGATTTCGGACTAAATATAGCAATCATCATCATCATCATCATCATCATCATCATGCAGCCTTTTCCATCCACTGCAGGATATAGGCCTCCCCCATTTTCTTCCATTGTCTTCTGTCTTGAGCGCTCTGCATCCAATTACTATTTCTTTTTTTTGATGTCATCGGTCCAGGGTGTGGGCGGTCTTCCTCTACTTCTCCTATCTGCTCTCGGTCTCCATTCGAGTAGTCTCTTCGTCCATCTTCCCTCTGTCAATCGGGCAACATGACCAGCCCACTTCCATTTGAGCTTAGCAATCTGAGATATGATGTCGGTGATACCGAATCTCTCACGCAGGTCCTTGTTTCGGATGTGGTCACGCAGCGATACTCCGAGCATAGATCTTTCCATTTTTCGCTGAGTCAATCTCAGCTTTTTAACCGATGCTATTGTTAAAGTCAGAGTTTCCGCACCATAAGTCATGACCGGCATCACACACTGATTAAGAACCTTCCGTTTTAGCGATATTGGCAGTTCTGATTTAAATATATCTTTAAGTTTTCCATAAGCAGCCCAGGAAAGTGTTATTCTTCTTTTCAGTTCGCAAGTTTGGTTGTCCCTTGCCATTCGTATTTCATGGCCCAGGTAAGTATATTTGTCTACAAGTTCTATCTCACGATCACCAATAACCATATTTCCGCTAGGCACCAAGTTTGTCATATATTTCGTTTTAGAGAAGTTGATATTTAAACCCACCTCAGAACACACTTCTTGGGAGTTCTTGTATCATAATCTAGATATCCTTTAGGTTGTCTGCTAGTAGAATTATATCATCTGCAAAACGCAGATTTGTCAAGTGCCTTCCATCTATGTTCAGACCCTTGCCTTCCCAATTCAAATTTTTGAATGCATATTCCAGAACGGTATTAAATAGTTTGGGTGACATTGTATCACCCTGTCTCACTCCTCTCTCGATTGAAATGTTGTTAGTGTTCTCGTGCAATTTTACCGACATAGTTGCGTTCTTATATATATTAAATATCAGTCTAGTGTATCGGTAATCCACACGACATTGTTGCAATGAATTAATGACTGCATCTAGTTCAACTGTATCAAAAGCTTTCTTAAAATCCACGAAGGCAAGAACGAGTGATCTATTATACTCTATAGATTTTTCGATTATGGTTTTAATTGTCATTAGGTGGTCGTTGGTCCCGAATCCATGACGGAAACCCGCCTGCTCTGTCTGTTGGTAGAAATCTAGTTTGTTTTCAAGTCTTGTAGTTATTATTCTCGTGAACAATTTGTATAGATGACTAAGCAGGCTAATTGGTCTGTAGTTTTCCAGTTCAGCTATGTCTCCTTTTTTGTGTAGTAATATTACTAAGGCGTTGCACCATTTGCTCGGTATGGTGCTATCAATGAGGTACATATTGAAAAGAGTCTTAACTTTCTGGAGTAAGCAGGGACCGCCAATTTTAATTGCATCAGCCACGATACAGTCATCACCAGGAGCTTTGTTGTTTTTTGCTTTCCTTAGAGCTGATCTTATTTCATCGATAGTAATATCTGGGAGTAGTTCTGACCCCTGATTGATTATGCCCTTTTTTCGCGTCAGTATCTCTGGCTCCGTGCTTAAAATATGATTAGCTTCCTTCTGGCTTTTGTATAATAGCTGGTAGAAGTCCTCAACTATTTTGAGGATCTCCTCTCTGTTTGTTGTAACGCGTCCCTGTTTATCTTTCATTTTGATTATTTGTCTTTTTCCACTTTGGATATTTCTGCGCAGAACTCTCATACTCTTGTTCTTTTCTACTGTTAATTGGATTTGCCTCTGGTTAAAGGATCTAATATCTCGTCTCGTAGCTTTGGATATTAGCTAATTTATTTCTTTCAACTCTTCTTCAGTGGTCAGTTCTTTGCTTTTCATAATCCTCCTTTTTTCAATTAACTGTTTAGTGGCTTGGCTGAGTTTTTCTTCTTTTCTTGCCTTGGGGCAATGCCGTTTTTGGCTCTCCAATATGGCATTAGTGATTTTATCATTTAAGCTGTTTATCGTTTCTTCCGATTCGCTCCCACTTAGTTTTTCTGTGATACACTGCTGGAAACCTGCTAGGTCTGTTGCATAGGACCAGAGTCCACTGTTGCTAGTTTTTTTAACCATCTTGTGTCGTTTTGAGCCAATATTGACTATTACTTTAGCTCTCACTATTCTGTGGTCACTTCCAGTATTCATCCTGTTTAGGACTGATACGTCTTTGATTATGTGTCTTTTGTCAGTAATTATAAAATCTATTTCATTTTTCGTAATCGCATCTGGGCTTTTCCACGTCCATCTTCTGTTGGTTTTCTTTTGGAAAAAACTATTCATTTGATATAAGTTGTTTTGCAGCAGGTATCCCAGAAATGCCGCCCCTCGGTCGTTCCTGCCTTCAGGTCCAAAATTTCCCAGCGCAAACTCCGTGTCATTTGCCTTTACTCCCATTTTGGCATTGAAATCGCCACATAAAATTGTGAACTGTGACCGGTGATCCCTCAGAGCAGTATCGATATCCTCATAGAACATGACCACCTCTTCATCCGTGCGCTGTGTTGTCGGTGCATATACCTGAATAATTTTTAACTTGTATCTAGTGTTTTATCTAAGAACAAGGCATATTACTCTGGATGAGATCTTTCTGAGTGAAATGATGTTCTAGCTGTTTCTTTTATGTATTAGAAATCCGGTTCCTCCTATAGAGTTGTCGTCGTCTCCCGCATTGTACAAATTGTGTCCAGATTTAAGGGCTAGAAGTTGTTCGCCACGCCTTCTAACTTCGCTAAGGCCAACGATATCCCATTTTATATTTTCCAGTTCGTACTCTAGTTCAATTAATCGCTCTTCTGGCCTTAGTGATCGTGCATTGTACGTTGCAGTATAGAGCTTTCTAGCTTTTGCAGACTTTACTTCTTCTCGCCAGACATTTGTCCCCCCCAGAATCCACGGGACGGACTGATGAAGCATCAGTGCGAGATTCCGAAGATGTTCTTCTACTCGCCTGGGGTACTTCAGTTTCAACAGCTGGCATTGTCATGAGGGGTAATTAGTCAAATAAAACACCGCACTGGCTAGGTGTGTTGGTGAGTCGATGTTTCAGCCGCCCATTCTGGGTCAGACGCTGTTTGCTGCCGCCCATTCTGGGTCAGACGCAGCGTTTTTCGCCATATCTGGCTATCCTCACCTAGTTTAGCCTGTAGGTCGATACAGTTTTCCGGGGTGTGGCGCTTGGAGCCAAAGGTGAGAATTGGGTGTCTTGTGAGGACCAGTCACCGCCGACCATTCATCGGCTATGCCGTTGAGTGCGACCGTCTTTGATGAAAGGTACTACCTCTCCAACACAACCCCTACACCCCAAATATAGCAAAACGAAGCGCAAATGTTACCAATTATCTTCAGTTGTTTTGAAAATCGTGTCAAAAATGAATAGCTGAGTATTTTATTTAATGAACTATTTTAAAATTCTTTTGCAAAAACTTCTTAATTTTGTCAAGTTTTGAAGTTAAGTGAAAAAATATCGATTCAGTTCGTACCTGATCGTATCATACGGATAATCTCAGCTTTCTGACTAAATATAGCAAAGCGAAGCGCAAATGTTACCAATAATGTACAATTGTTTTGAAAATCGTGTCAAAATGAATGGGTAAGTTTATTTTATTTTATGATAAAATATTATAAGTAATTCTTTTGCAAAAACGTCTTGATTTTGTCAATATTTCAAGTTAAATGGAAAAATATCGGTTCAATTCGTACTTAATCGTCTCATACGGATAATCACAGCTTTATGTGACTAAATACATGGAAATAGTGCGCACGGCTCTCAAAACAATTGAAAACTATTACCAACATTTGCACTTTATTTCCCTATATTTAATCACATAAAGCTGTTATTATCCGTATGAGTCGATCAAGTACCAATTGGATTGATTTGTCAAGATCTCATGCTTAATGGAAAAATATCGGTTCAGTTCGCACTTGATCGTCCTATAGCGATAATCACAGTTTTCTGACTAGATAAAGCAAAACAAAGAGGAAATGTTACCAATAATGTGGAAGCAGAAGAGGGCGTGAGTGGTAGAGTGAGCGGAGGGGCGCGAGGTGACGATCGATGAGCAGCAGTGCGAGTAGTCCCTAGACTAAGAAATAGATGTCCGACTCCAATCATTCCTTGGTCGTCACTCAGAGTGCCATCTAAGTTCCCCCCAGTCGTACTAGACTACACTTGAGATATGTATGTACATAGAAAAAGCAATAAAAACTTTCAAAAATGTGCTACCATCTGCACATAAAAATATGAAGTATCACTTAAGGCGCGTAATTCAAAATTACACCAAATTTTAATTATTTCAATCGAGAATTGAAAAAAAAAGAAAAACATTCGTATATTAACAGTTTAGCACAAAATACAAGTAAATAGTAAATTTGTCGTTAAGTGTAAACCGTCTTCTCCGGGGTTGCCGCTTCTTGCTTCTTAACTGACACTTCAAAAACTGAAGAGTGGAATCATTCACGCCCTTCAAATAATTTAGCAGATGCCCGCTGTAGTAACACTTACCCAGGCCAATACAATCGTCATTAAAAGCGAACCCTCGTTGTAAACACAATTTTGGGATGCACCGGCAAAAACGCTAAGCGGGAAGGTGAGAAAATAATTTCTAAGAATGAAACGCTGTAATTGTCGAAATCCAGTTTTATTGAAATAAATTCCCTAACTAATTTGGAAAAGAAAAGAAAAAAAAAATGAATCAAATAAAAATGTCAGGCTCAACCTGGAGCTCACGTGGAAAAAGAGCCTGAACAGAGAAAACCACGATCTCTGCCCCAACAATCTGATTCAATGCGACACCGAAAAGTGTTAGAAACGAAATAAACTGCAAAGAGCCAAACTCATCTTGAATAATAAAAATAAACTAAATACACTTGCGTACAATCTAACAGTTACAAACCCAAACGATCAAAGATCCAAACAACATGCAAAACTGAAGGTTTTGTGTTAGTTATCCGGCGAACCAGAACGTACTGAAGTCCCATACGGGAGGCAATTCAGCTATGAGTTGAAAATTTAGGATACGATCTGGGCCTCACTTTAAATATTCTAACTCCAATGAGTAGGCCAAAAGGGACACATAAATAAACAGTTTCGTGAATACTCCGCAGATCTGTTACCCTACACGGGAGAAAATGTTAATACACTCAACAAGGCCAAAACATATCAAATGCACCCGGTAGATTGATGTGGTGTAATACAACAAAACCAAAAACAAAATCAAACAATTTGGATAAAACAAACTCTTCTCGAAATGTCGCATGAATAAGACTGATTTTTCTTTAAAACCATAGGGTTACAAATACATGATTGACAAAACAAGAGTTGATTAAACGTAAATAGAACACAATGATTACTTCTGGAAAATAAACTTATAAAATCTCGAATGACACAATACACATGTACGTAAAATGATAGAACACATACAAATAAGAACAATGAAATGAACTATATAATTTTACATAAAAGCAATACTTAAATCTTTTCTTTTTTTTTTTTTACAAAATCAAACAACACAAAATAATCTAACCAAGCAAAATGAAAATTATCATTTAAAATGAATGCTTGAAATAAAACAATATTGTGCAATCTTGTATTAATGACGTTCAAAATCTGCAATTGCTTCATGTTAGCTTCCTATCTTTTATATTACAAATTAAATTTAGCTGTACAATAAATGATTTTGAATACAAAAATTCGAACAGAATAACAGCATCTTAAATATCAAATATAACAGAAATAAATTACCTTTATTTCACTATCACTCGGAGCACAACACATTCACAACCCGCACTCGATGCACACACTCCATGTATGTCCCTCACGCACCACACCTTTTTTTTTACCTACTTTCCAGGCTTGATTCTTTGTTCTCTGTTTGGGGTTCCCCAAAAGTTTTATCGCGGTACGCGTCTATATATCGACTTCTCTCTTCCTGATAGAATTTAATTGTTTCGATTGAACGCTAGATTACGCTACGGGTACCGATCCCTACAGAACGCCCCTTTGAAAGACGTTTAGAGCAAGATAAATTAGTTTGTGAAGAACGGCTTTCAACATCCTAAGGTTTAAACCGATTCGGAGTCATCATTTTTAAATACACGGTAGTAAAACTTTAAGTTCCGGATGTTATAATTACCTTTTTGTTCTCCCGTAGTGAAATCACACAATGTATACACGTTAGGACAAGGGTTAGCAGTAACTCGATAAGGACCTGAATAGAGGGGACAAAATTTTGAAATAATTTTCCGACTAGCATCAGATATTGGATTTTCCCGAAGGAGAACAAGGTCACCGATTAATAGTTTTTCCTCTTTGGATTTGTTACTTAAATCTACAGCTCTCGCACGTAACTTTTCACGGACTTCTTCTCTGATGCTTTCAACAGGTTTGGGTTCTCTTTGTGGGCAAAATTGAGAAATCAGTTTGTTTAACGGATCATCGGGAACCGTTCCGTATAAAATTTCATGGGGAGAGTAGCCAGTAGTCAGGTGCGGTGTCTTATTAAACAAGTTCTCAATACTGGATAATTGCGAAACCCACCCTTTGTGTGATTGACTACAATAGGTTCTGAATAACCGGCCTAACTCCTTCATAACCCGTTCGGTAGGGTTAGATTCCGGGTGTCGAATGGATGAGCAAGTGGGGGTTATTCTATTCTTTTTCAATAAGTTTTGCCACACTTTTGAAGTAAATTGGGTCCCGTGATCGGAAAGGACCGTTTTAACTTTGATAAATTTGGAAAAATCATTTATAATCTTCAAAGCCGAAATTTTGGATTGTGCGCGACGAAGAGGGTAAAGACGAACGAACTTGGAAAACGAATCGATCACCACAAAGATGTATGCGACTCTTGATCGTCCTTCCGGTAAGGGTCCGTAATAGTCTACTGTTACCAATTCGCCAGGGTAGTTGGCAACAATGGCATGGGTTTTGCCCGAAAAGTAATGCGGTGGAAACTTCGACTTCTGACAGACGTCGCAACTGCGTGTCAGGTTTTGAATACGTCTCTTTAAGTTAGGGAAATAAATGCATCGGTTCATTATTACAAATAATTTGTTGGTACCGAAATGGCCGTATTGTTCATGGTAAGACTGGATGACCCGGTCTACAAGGTTTTCCGGAAGGGCCAATTTAGATGTACTGATAAAAGGATTCTGGTAAATCAAGACTTTGTTTTGTAACTTAAAATGAGATATCAAACGACTAGAGAAATGATTCAATACAGTGGCATGTCCAAGGAGAAAATGAAATATGGGACCTAAAAATTTATCATTCTGTTGGTGAGTACTCATTTCTGAAAACGCACTTTTGAGTTCATTTACATTACTGATCTCAAAGAACCCCGCAATAAGTTCGGACAGTGGAGCATTGACAACTGGGGAATTTTCCGATATTAAGGCGGTATCACCTAATTCAAAAGGATAACGTGACAGAGTATCGGCGACAATGTTTTCCCGCCCCAGAACATGCTCCACTTCAAAGTCAAATTCATTTAAAATCAACATCCAACGTGTCAATCTATCATTTAATAGTCTACATTGTTTAAGAAATTTAAGTGCACGATGGTCGGTTCTTATGACGAGCTTATGTCCCAAAATAATGGTCCGGAATTTCTTTAAACCAAAAATAACTGCGAGTAATTCTTTTTCTGTGACCGTATACAGAAGTTCGGGTCCGCGTAAAATTCTACTTGCAAAGCCTAACACAAGGTGTTCCCCCTCATCATCAACCTGATATAGTTCAACACCCAGTGCGACACCAGAACTGTCAGTCTGTAGGAAGAAGGTTTTATGCCAGATGGGGAACCGTAGCATAACCGTATTTAAAAACAAAGTTTTCACTCGTTCAAAAGCGTTCTGCTCTACCGAGGTCCACTTCCATTTAACGTCTTTGCGTAAAAGCCGAGTTAGAGGGAACATTTCAGAACTGTACTGTTTACTAAAGCGCCTATAATAGTTGCAGAGGCCCAAAAAAGCTCGTAGCTGTTTAACGTTGTGGGGAACAGGGAACTGCTGTATGGCTTGGGTTTTGTCAGGATCGGTTTGTATTCCCGCAGCGGTAAGAATATGTCCTAGAAATTTAACTTTTTGTACAAGGAATTCTGTTTTTTCCAAATTAATGGTGATTTTGGCTTGAGATAAACGGGTAAACAGTTGGTCAAGGTGATTTAGATGTTCTGTGAAAGATTCCGAAGCTACCAGAAGATCATCAACATACCGATGGACAAAAGTCTGAAGCTCTGGACCGAGAATAACGTCCATCGCACGGGTAAACGAGGCGACCGCAGTTTTTAAACCAAAGGGTAAAACTTGATAAGTATAGGATTTCCCATTATATAGGAATGCAGTGAATTTGGTGCTTTCTGACGTAAGGGGAATCTGCCAATACGAAGAGCGCAAATCAATGGTTGACATATATCGAATATTAGTAAAGCAATTAAAAATTTCCTCTGGTGTAATGGGGGCTTCTAGATCGGCGATCATACGGGAATTTAATATACGAGCATCCAGACAAATACGGACTGACCCATCCTTTTTCTTTACAACGGTCATAGGACTGGCATATGGTGAGGGCTCTCGTTTAATAACACCTAACCTGAGCATTGATTGAAGACATTCTTCAACCTTGGGACGCAAACTAAAAGGCAAAGGATACGGACGCTTAACGAACGGGGTAATGTCATGCATTTTTATATGATGAAAATATTTGTCTGTACGACCTGGATATTTATTGAACACGACTTGATGTTTGTGCAAAAGGAGGGATAAACTAGATTTTTGGTCTTCCGAAATATGCGTAATAGTTAGAAATTTTGCATCGATTTCCTGTAAAGAATTCATAGAAAGGGATAAATCAAGGGTTGATTTACTTGTCTCGAGTGGTGAACAGTCGTCTGTAGAACAGTCTTTAGCTGAAGGGGCCAACAACTCTGCACTTGCAACAGTTTCCTTTAATAAAGAATGTGACTTTTCATTGAAACTCACACTATAACAGCCATCGTCTACTTCAATCTCAAGGGAATTCTTGACAAAGTCAATGCGGGCAGAAACCTGATGCAACCAATCTATTCCTAGAATCACGGGCCTTACTAAGTTTTTGATAACTAAGAACACGTGGGAAAATTTATACGGTACATTTGAAATCGAGAAGTCTAGCCAAATTTGGTGACGTACTCGTGTACTAAGTTGACCCATTGCTCCGCGTAAATGAGTAGACGCGACCGGTAAAATGGGAAAACTATAATTTTCTTTAAGTTTTTGAAAAGAGTCTTCACTGATACAGGTTACCTCACAGCCAGAGTCAACCAGGGCCAAAAATTCGAAATTTAAGCACGAAATCACAATATGAGGTAGTACATGAAAGCGCGCTATTTCGGAGTCTGACGAACGGGTTTGTGTTAATGCACTTATAGTTTCGTCAAGAATTTGTAAAGGTTCACGGGCATAAATGGTTTTGTTATCACAAGAAAAAGTGTCCGCAACAAATTTCAAGGGTGTTTCAAGTCCATTCTCTGAGCATCCTACTAAATTTCCGAACGACCATCCTAATTTTGAAATTAAAAATACGCCTCGCGGATAGAAAAAACACAAATCGGTGTAACATAGCGGTTCACAGGAAACTAACTGGTGCCGTTTGGAGTAACAAATCTCTAAGTTAGTTAAGGGGCCTGAATCACTAACATATCCTTCAGACACAAATTTGATCAATGGAAAATTATTATGGGAGGTTATGTTATCAAGTCACGAAACATCCCTCCTCAGTTCCGCCCGGTGGAGTTTCCCGAATAGTTCTGGCAGTGACACGTTTTGGGTGTAGAAGGAGGGGGCGAAGAGAAATCTGGTAAAGAAGCAGTTTGTGTCGTCCCTACATCAGCGCCAGAATGCCGAAACGCTAACGCGGCGGTGGGGTTTGGTCCAACCGGTACTCGCGGTCTACGTTCAGTCACAGCGCCCTGTCGTTCCAAAAACTCTAAGGCTCCTGGAATGGTTCGGACGGACACTGTGGCCCAAAGAGATTGAATATTCGAAGGCAATTGCCTCATGATTTCAGAGAGAATTAACGAATCAGACATTGGGGGTGTCAACAGCCGATATGAATTGACCTGCCGCAAGAAATACTCAGACATAGGCAAAAACTTTTTGTCAGGCAAATATTTCATATTGCCAAGCCGAATTCGTTCCGCATATTGCCGATCCTCCGACCAATAAAGGGCGAGAAAGTCCTTCTTAAAATCCTCGAACGATCGCCAAGCCGACTCGCGAAGGTCTTTCCAATCCGCCGCGGGACCTATCAGACAGCTACACGCTACTTCCACCTGATCATCAATAGGGGTTCCGATGAGTTTCATAAATTTAGAAAGTTTATTTAAAAACAGCACCGGATGCTGCGTGTCGGGAGAACGGAAAATCGGTTTGTCGGTAGGGACAGAACCAAAAGATCTATTTGTTAGCGCCAACGCAACGCGTTTCCACTCATTGTCGGCACTATCAACGCCTGATTTAGAAGTACCGGGGTTGTTTATAGAAGCGTTTGCCGCACCGAATTCAGCAATTGGGGGAAGAGCGACGTTGGATAAAATGTTCGCCCCTGGAGTGAGAACAGTTTCAAGAACAGCTGATTCCCCCAACAAATTTGCGTGCGGTCCTGAATCATTGTTCCTCGGAGTGCTGTACAGGTTGGGCTGAAACGCACCTTCTTCAACCCTAGTGTTTCTCAAAAATGTACTATTGATGCGCTGCTGTTGTTGCAGGACAGACGCGACCAATTCGGTCTGTTGGAGCACAACAGCTCGCAAAGATTGGACTTCCGCTTGGATACTGGTGATTTCGTCACGAGGCGCATTTCCATCAACAGGAGCATCTCCAGATCCTACCCCAGAATCAACCGGATGTGACGCCCCTGGAGTACTGCCACCCTCCATTTCGATGCTTTGTCTTCCAGATGATTAATTTAGAAGTTTATTCAACGGCTTTCTTTTTAGAAACGGTTTGCCTTTAACAAAATAAAATAAACAGCAGAATCGGTCCCAATACAATTCACCTTCCACAACGTATTCGCGACAGTGCATCCTGGTCACGGCACCAAAATCTGTAGTAACACTTACCCAGGCCAATACAATCGTCATTAAAAGCGAACCCTCGTTGTAAACACAATTTTGGGATGCACCGGCAAAAACGCTAAGCGGGAAGGTGAGAAAATAATTTCTAAGAATGAAACGCTGTAATTGTCGAAATCCAGTTTTATTGAAATAAATTCCCTAACTAATTTGGAAAAGGTAGTAGAATTGACTCGTCGGTATAGACGTGTGAAATGTGCTCGGTCTTTAAAGCCTTATTTGTTGGACAGTTCAAGAGATAATAATTCATTTTTTAGTGGGCTCTTTGGATATAACTGTGTTAATGTGTTTTTGTAGTTTTCATGCTGATCAGTGATGGATTTAATGATGTTTTAGAGGATTAAAACCTACATAATTGTGTGATAAACATATTACCAGCGTGTGGCCTTCGAGGGGTCGACCCGGGCCAGCAGGCGGAACGAGTTTTTAGTCACAAAAAGTGGAGCTGATACAGGTTTTTTTCAGCTAGATATATATTAAATGGAAAGGCTATATTTATGTTTTATGTAAATGGCTGAGAAAGAAGTAAATAAAAAAAGGAAGAAGGAATTAATCGCAGAAAGTCCGGAACAAGAAGAAAGAACGACAAAAAAGAAGAATTCGGATAGACAACTAGCATTGGAGATGGAAGAAATAAAAAACATGTTACAGGAAAGATGGAGAGAAGAAGAGGACAGGCAGAAAGAAAGAGAAAAAAAAGAAGACGAAAGATGGGAGGAATTGCAGAATAAGATGAAAGACAGGGAGATAAAGGTTAATCAGAATTTCGATGAGATGAATAAACAAATTAAAGAGATCAGAGAGAACAAGAAAATAGACAAAATGAAAATAGATGAGCTGACAAGAAAAACCAAGGAGATAGAAGAGAAGATTGATAGTTTGAACAGTAATACAGAAGGGATTGATAATGGGAACAATAATGAATTAAGAAGGAAAATAGAAGATCAAGAACGAAGAATAGGAAATATGGAGAGCGAAATGGAAAGAAGAAATAAATATGAAAAGAAGTGTAATGTAATGATATTTGGAATAGATTTGGGATCTGGAAACTGGAAGGAGGCGACGACACAAATGTTTAATGAGAAAGTGAAAGTTAATGTAGGTATAGTTGATGTATGGAAAGTGAAAGAAAAAGTGTACGGAGTGAAGCTAGAAGATGTTACACAAAAGCTGAAAATATTAAAGAATAAGATTCAACTAAAAGGTTCAAATGTGTACATTAAGGAAGACCAAACATTGGAGGAGAGAAGGATAAACAAAATTATATGGAATATGGCAAAGCAAGAGAGAAATAAAGGGAAGGAAGTAAGAGTGTCGCATAATAAAGTGAAAATAGGTGAGATATGGTGGATTTGGGACGAAAAGAAGAAGATGATGGTAGAAGAATCAACAAATAGGATTTTTCGTTAATAATGTGAGGGATAATAATGAGCATAGTGAACAAAAAAAAGTTAATTTGATGGCGTGGAACGTTAGGGGACTGAAATCTAAAGGTAATAGTTTTTGGAAATTTATAAATAGATATGAGATAGTGTGCTTGAGTGAAACGTGGTTAGAAGAAAAGGGAAAATGGGATGATAGTATAAAGCTAAATAAAATGTATAAGTGGTCAACTATTAGTGCAGTAAGGACATCAAAGAAAGGTAGAGCAAAAGGGGGAATCTTGGTCGGAATAAAGAAATATTTGAATCTGGAAATCAAAGAATTAAATAATGATTTAGTAACAATTAAGGGAGTTATAGGGAAAGAAAAATGGTTAATTATGTTTGTTTATCTTAATGAAAATAGAATAAGCAGGCTAGATGTAATAGAAGAGCAGATAGAGTTAAATAAAAATAGTAATGTAATGATAATTGGGGATTTTAATGCAAGAATTGGGAGAGAAATAGGGGCTGTAGTAGACGATGATGTAAATAATAGAAATTCACAAGATGGACATATAGATAAGGAGGGAAAAGAATTAATACAGTGGAGTATAAGGAATGGGCTAGGTTTTTTAAATGGTACAATTAAAGGTGATTTAAAGGGAGAACACACGTTTATAGGGCGGGGAAAAACAGTTATCGATTATGCAATGGTAAATGGTAGAGCTTGGACTGACATAGAAAGCTTCGAAGTCTTGGAAGAAATTGGCTCAGACCATTTACCTATAAAAGTAGAATGGAAAAATGTAGTGAGCACAGACAGGGAGATGTATGACAAAAGAGCAAAGATTATGTGGACTGAAAAGGCAATTATAACATATAGGCAAAATTTAAAGGAAAGAATGGATGATGATATACAAACATGGGAAGATTTGATAAAGGTAATGAAAGAATGTATGATACAAGACAGAGTAAGAAAGTGGAGATACAATGAGAGATGGTGGAACTTGGAATGTGGGATGAAACGGAAAGAGTACATGAGAACGTTGAGTTTATGGAGAAGAAATAAATGCGAGGAAGAGCTCTTTAGAAGAAAGAGATGGGAATACAGGGAACAAGTTAAGAAAAGTAAATATGATTATAGCGATGAAATGATAAGGAAATTCAAAGAGGCAAGGGGAACAAAAGAATTTTGGGAAATAGTAAATACGCTTAAAAAAAAACAGGTAAATAGAGGGTTAAGTAGCACAATAAATGAAGAAGAATGGTTTAGACATTTTAAAAGAAGGTTAGGTGGTAGGGAGGAGAGGAGTGTATGGGAAATTGGTATAGAAGAGGTAAACAGGACGGAAAGAAAGATAACTGACGTAGGGAATGAGGAGATTATGAAGGGTTTTAGATCGTTAGCAAAGAGAAAAGCTTGTGGGAGGGACGGGATACCGGGGGAAGCTTGGATTTATGCAATAGACTTGATATCTGATAAGGTATATGGCCTATTTAAAAGCATGTACGAGGGCAAAGGTTTACCAAAAGGGTGGAAATGTGGGGCAATAGTACCAGTGTTTAAAAAAGGTGAGAGGGATAACATAAACAATTATAGGGGCATTACTATCATGGATACGGGGTATAAGATATATACGGAGGTAATTAAAAATAGATTAGAGGAGAAAGTAGTTGAAAATAGCGTATTAAATGAAACTCAATTTGGGTTCAGAAAAGGAAGAGGTACAGTCGACGCGATCTATTTACTAAAGAATATAATACAAACAACTATGGAGGCAAAAAAAAAGACATTCACCGTATTCGTGGATCTGGAGAGAGCCTATGATACGGTAAATAGAAACGAGTTGATAAAGAGTTTAAGGAAGAGTAAAATTGACGAAGGTCTGATTTATAGCATAATTGAAATATATAAAGAAACTGCGGGGTGTATAAGGATTGATGGCAGGGAGACAAAAAAATTTTGGATGGATACAGGGGTAAGACAAGGATGCAAATTAAGTACACAGCTGTTTAATATATATTTAAGTGATTTAGAAAAAGAGATTAGTAAAGTAAAGGAGGGGGGGATAGTAATAGGTAGAAAGAAAATATGGACGATTTCGTATGCCGATGACATAGCACTAATAGCGACAAGCCACGGTGCGATGGTGGATATGATGAGGACCCTGGAAAAATACTTAAAAAGAAAAGGTTTGATACTAAACGCGAACAAGACGAAATATATGGAATTTGGGGAAGTTAGAGGTAGAAAGGGGAAAGAAGTTAAAAAGATAATGTGGAAAGGAGAAGTTATAGAGAAAGTTAAAAAATACGTGTATCTAGGATACCTTATGGGGGAGAACAATAGTGATAAAATACATATTGATGCACAAGTAGCAAAAGCAAACGCCTTACTAGGAAGTATATGGGGAATAGGAAATAAATTATGTAAAGATGACTGGAGTCGGAGGAAAAGGCTATTTGATTCTATAATTAGGAGTATAGTACTATATGGGGTAGAAATTTGGGGTTGGAAAGAACAAAATCAGGTGGAAAATATACATAAGAAATATATAAAATGGGTACTGAACCTCGACAGAAATACGCCGGACTATGTGATTAGAAGGGAATTCAAATGCGGAAAGATGGTAGAGGGAACCAGGAAAAGAGTAGCAAACTATGAAAAGAAATTGGAAGAGTTGCGGGAAGGGGATATAAGAAAGGAATTATGGAAAAGGAAAGTCGCAAAAAATGGGGGAAAAAATAGATATGATAAAGACAGAGATGAAATATTCAAAATGTTAAAGATTAATCAGGATCAATATAGGGAGTGGATCAGAATGGGAGAGAATGTAGGGGAAATTATAAGAAAAAGAAGTGAAGAGATGATAAGAGGAGAGGACCTAAGAAAAATAGATAAATCATAGTATGCGGAATACTTAAAGGGGTTACTTTGGGAACATTGGCAGAGCGATTGGATGCCGGAATATGTGAACGGATGGAAGGGTATGAGCGTATTAGCAAGGTTTAGGGTGGGAAATGAAAGTAGAGGATGTAAGTACTGGCTGAAGAAGGAAGAAAGAGTATGTAGGATTTGTGAAAGGATGGAGGAGACGGTGTTACACGTAATAAGTGGATGTGAAGAGACGAAGGACTCAGATGAGTGTAAAAGAATATTAGAGGGGAAGGATGACGGAATGGAAATATTAAAAAATATATTAAAAACTAGAAAAGGCTATGATTAAATGTGGTGAATGGGGTGGACTAGGGAGGATTAATATATTTTGCTGCTGTTTTTTTTTCTTTTTATTTGGTTCTTTTTTTGTAAGAGATCGCAGCATGTATTTATTTATATTTATTAGCTATAAGGCAAATGGATTTTGTTATTTTATTATAAGTGCAGTAGTTACACGTCTAGAGAGACGAGACTGAATTAAATGTATAAATTTTTTTTGTTTGTATTAACTTAAGGTTTAATAAAAGTAATTCAACTAATTTGGAAAAGAAAAGAAAAAAAAAATGAATCAAATAAAAATGTCAGGCTCAACCTGGAGCTCACGTGGAAAAAGAGCCTGAACAGAGAAAACCACGATCTCTGCCCCAACAATCTGATTCAAAGCGACACCGAAAAGTGTTAGAAACGAAATAAACTGCAAAGAGCCAAACTCATCTTGAATAATAAAAATAAACTAAATACACTTGCGTACAATCTAACAGTTACAAACCCAAACGATCAAAGATCCAAACAACATGCAAAACTGAAGGTTTTGTGTTAGTTATCCGGCGAACCAGAAGGTACTGAAGTCCCATACGGGAGGCAATTCAGCTATGAGTTGAAAATTTAGGATACGATCTGGGCCTCACTTTAAATATTCTAACTCCAATGAGTAGGCCAAAAGGGACACATAAATAAACAGTTTCGTGAATACTCCGCAGATCTGTTACCCTACACGGGAGAAAATGTTAATACACTCAACAAGGCCAAAACATATCAAATGCACCCGGTAGATTGATGTGGTGTAATACAACAAAACCAAAAACAAAATCAAACAATTTGGATAAAACAAACTCTTCTCGAAATGTCGCATGAATAAGACTGATTTTTCTTTAAAACCATAGGGTTACAAATACATGATTGACAAAACAAGAGTTGATTAAACGTAAATAGAACACAATGATTACTTCTGGAAAATAAACTTATAAAATCTCGAATGACACAATACACATGTACGTAAAATGATAGAACACATACAAATAAGAACAATGAAATGAACTATATAATTTTACATAAAAGCAATACTTAAATCTTTTCTTTTTTTTTTTTTACAAAATCAAACAACACAAAATAATCTAACCAAGCAAAATGAAAATTGTCATTTAAAATGAATGCTTGAAATAAAACAATATTGTGCAATCTTGTATTAATGACGTTCAAAATCTGCAATTGCTTCATGTTAGCTTCCTATCTTTTATATTACAAATTAAATTTAGCTGTACAATAAATGATTTTGAATACAAAAATTCGAACAGAATAACAGCATCTTAAATATCAAATATAACAGAAATAAATTACCTTTATTTCACTATCACTCGGAGCACAACACATTCACAACCCGCACTCGATGCACACACTCCATGTATGTCCCTCACGCACCACACCTTTTTTTTTTACCTACTTTCCAGGCTTGATTCTTTGTTCTCTGTTTGGGGTTCCCCAAAAGTTTTATCGCGGTACGCGTCTATATATCGACTTCTCTCTTCCTGATAGAATTTAATTGTTTCGATTGAACGCTAGATTACGCTACGGGTACCGATCCCTACACCGCTTTTCTTCATCAAAGCTGTCGCATGACTGCCACTAGTTCCCAGAACCTTACGAAATTTATGAATCTTGCCCAGAACAGTTGATCCCCTCTTCAAACCTTTTCGAGTCCCTGTAATGAAATCATTACACTTAAGTAACAATACAAATAAGTTTTTGAAAATAACATATTGTTAGTCACAGATAGTGATCCCCTTTTTGCATTTTCATTTGAATAAATAAACAGGTATATTCTTATGTATAATGAAACAGTTGTTTACCTAATTTAGTACTGCTTCTTGCTTCTATAGGGTATGATAAAGTTTCAAAAACTGCAGAAGTACTGGCTTGTACAATGCCAATGTTGTCTGTACTTTCTATAACAAATAATTACATGTTTTGGATATTTGAAACTGTTATCTGTATTGTTAAGGAAATATTTTTATTTAGAGCTCTCTAACCCTTAATTTATTATTACTATTATTTCTGTTCATGAATTGTCCACTGTTATGTTAGATGGGGTATGTAGTAACATTGGCGTCTTCGATCGATAAGTGAATAAGTGGGGAGTAGTTTCTTTTTTTAAGAATGCATGAACATTAGTTATATGTTACAAGTTAACAAGCCGAGTCTCATGTTGAGAGCATCGGAAATCACCTTTTTATTTTTATACCTATGTACTATTCAGTTTTTGTCTTACATTAAAGTTTATTGTTTTTGTTCCTACAACTACAGAAGTTATTTAGTCCCTCATAATAATAAAAACCTTAACATGTATAACTACCTGCAGATGAAACAACTCTTCTATTCTCCCCATGCGTTCTTACTGAAAGCAGTATATCAGTGTTTTTTAAGGGGGACAGATTTTTTTTTCTCTATCTGAAGTTCTACAAAACATTTTTTTGAACAATCTAAAAAGACAGGTAAAATTCCTGTAACGTCTAAACAATTAAGGATTACAAATCCCATATTTGGAACGCGTCCTATACAATAGATACAACTTAAGTTTCACAACAACTAAAACGCAAATTCTGCAAGTGCTCCTTCAGGAATGTTATAATATGTATAGAACATTTGAAATTATTTTTTGGTAATTTATGCAATTGAAATGCTTACAAGGTAAAGGCACTGCGTGTCGCCTCAATTTCCCATTTGCCAATTTGCATATAGGGTGGAGATGCCTATCACACTGTAACCATAGTAAGGGGGGTACCCCAACTTTCGTCAAAAACAAGAAAAGAAAAACAAACAAAATTTATCTTTTCAAAAAAATCTTTATTTTTTATATAAATCGAAGCATTTGGCTGTGAATGTGAATCGTCTAGTGTTAGGATATTTTAATTACGTTGTGTTAATAGAATGTAGTAACTTAGATTCTATAATGAGTTCCGTACAAGTTATATGTGCTAACAAAGAAAACACAAGAAATTTTAACCACATGATTTTTTTACATTATATACATATTGACAATTGACCTTAGTATCGGTTCGGGAAGACAAGCACCCTTTTAAGTTACCATAGAATTTATGGTTGGGACAGATGTGCCATCAAAGACTTTTAATTACCAAATCAGATGTTGGTACAAAGTTCGAACATCGTCAAACAGTGCAACAACGAAGAGTGTAGGAAAAACTCTCGCATGTTCGTCTTGAGCTGCAAGAAGGATAGTCGTGCTAATCCTGAACTTTAACCGTCGCTAAAGCCACAACCGCTGTAAGCCCATGGGGTACCTTGGTAGACCATGTTAGAATACCCGTTGTCTGAAGATGCCATGTCACGGGAGTTTGTATTTAGTTTGTTTGGTGTGAGGAATCGGACACACTTGGTAACCACGAAACCTTTTATATATTTTTTTGTCGGACACGTCACACTTGGTGAACATAGCCCTATTTGTGTTTGGCGAGACACGTCACCTTGGTGAACGTAGCTTCTATTTATAAGGTGGTTCGAAACACGCCACTCTTAGTGAACGTCGTCTCTATTTTATGGCAGTTCAGAACCACAGAGTATGTCAACCTACTCGACTTCCCTCTCTCTGGTTAAGAGTTCTTCAATTAAGAGTTTCGCCTTAAATTAGACAAACTGCAAATCTTTCTAAACACATCTGTTACCAAGGCAAAACCTTGAGATGTTCAACCAGTGTTAGTGGTTCAAGATCAAACCAAAACGGATACCTTTAACTGAAAGAATAGATACCGCCAAATTGATTAAATACGGTAGCTACACGTCCACCTGAATTAATCATAGGAGCGTAGACCGTAGGTAGATCCTTCTAAACTCCTGCCGTCTACAGCTTCAGGCCAGTTTAGTCAACAGCTACGTTTACGTAATTTTGTCGGTAAATATACCAATGTTAAAATGAACCCATTCTAAAACATCTGATCAAAACATCTCAGGCTATACTGATTTAATACACCAATTTAAAGTGCTTGTCATACACCTCTCTAGTACCAAAAAGCAGTACATGAATCAGTGAAGAATTATACAGGGTCCAAAAAGGACTTGAATTAGACAATTGAATCTTAAAATTAATGACACCAGATAATCGCAATCAAACAGTATAAATTCATTAAACCTGAAGGGTAAAATAAGACAATGGTAGCGATGCAATTCAAAATTAAAAGTAACAATAAATAAAATCATAACTCTGGGAAAATTAAACGACCTCAAAATACGAAACAATATCGGTCTGTAAGTTACCCACCTTTGTATTGTATGTCATCGGCATCGGCAGCATGCCACTCGGGGTTGATGAACGAGCTACCGCAAATGGGGTAGTTTACGGTACCGGACAGATCGGTTCTGCAGCGGCGTCAAATGGTACGACTCTCGGACAACGTTTGAGATACAGGCGCCAGTGGCGGGGTTGTATACGACTCAAATCAGGGGTGGTGGCGGTCAGGTTCCAAATTGCGAGCACGGAACCAAACACGAACAATTCGAATCAAAATATGGGCTTTGATAAATACCTATTGAACTTCACTTCCGATCGGTTTAAAACACTACTCAACTGACCGCATGGGGCAATAACTCTGAAACTTCTCTAACTTTCTAACTTTAACTCTGTAACTCTACCGACGGTAACTCAACTGTAACTCTGTTTAACCCTCGGTATCTACTGTACTGAAACCTAACTGTAACTGTCTGATTGTAACTGTTGGACTGTGACTATTTGACTGTCACCCTCTGACTTTAACTGTTGATACTATTGTAACTTGGGTGTTTTATTCCAAAATTTTACCCTCACCAACACACGATTCTGCATCTCGCGAGCATCCCCTCGCTTCTCTACATCCCTAAGATACTATCCTTCGAAACTAAAGACACCGATATTTCTACTTCAACCCACCAATGGTAGACTCTCACATCTTCATATTCCACTGACTTGACAATGGTCGAAACCATCCCTTTTCCTGCTTTACGTTCCTACACACCCTCTGGCTAAACACGTGGCCTCAGATGGCATTCCGTTGTACGAAAGTTGTCACAAAACGCCAGTTTTAAAGACGTATTCCGTCCTTTTCTTACTCATTAAGTCCGAAAAATATTTTAAAAGAAATTATTCAAACTTATTATCATTTCAAATAAAATCAGAAAAATATTCGAAATTGGAAATATGAAATAAAAGGAAATATTAAGATGAAGAGACGAAGAAAATTTGCGATTCAAATAAATAGAATTATTATCAGATAAAAACCACCTGCTAAATAAATAAATACAAGAGAATTATTTATAATATTGTAACATCCGGATACGGGTGGTTACAACACACACCATTAGTGGTGTAAACTGGCCGGCAGGCTTCCTCTCTGCAGGACAGAAAACACCATTTCCACCCATACGTTTTGCAAATTGGGTTGTTTGAGAAACTTGTGTCTACAAGAATTACAAAAAATAAATGCATTCTCTTGTATACTGAACATCATTTCATTTTTTATTTACTGAAAAGCGCCTATTTGTCCGACTTGTTGCTGTTATACGTACTGAGTCGAACAGTGCGCACTGAGCATTTTAGAATAGGCTTAGTCTCTGGCAAACTGAACTGAATAAAAACAACACCGACATGTTCCCTTGCTTTAACGGTTTTATCAAGGAAATATATATATATTTACATTTAAAAACATCATTTTCAATCACATTAAAAAGTTAAAGGAAAATTTTTCGAGAAGATTCGAGGATTTTCCTGAAAACGATCTTGGTTGGATTCGTGATCCATTTTCCTACGACATATGCAGTTCAACTCTTCAAATTAGTGAGAAAGAGCAATTGATAGATTTAATTAGTGACTATACTCTTCGAAATCAATTTAAGACTCAGCCTTGCCAAAAATTAGGCTATCCGTCGAAAAGCAATATCCCGTTTTATGCAAGAATGTCATCAGGATTTTAAAACAATTTTCATTAGCAACATACATGCAAACATCGATGAGATAATTAGGAACTTGCAGCCATATACATCTCAGTAAAGGCTAATTTACTGATTTTTATGTTATACGAAAATTATTTTCTTAAAATTATAAATAAAATTAATACGTGTCAGATATGATGAGGTTTTTATTTGGTGAAACGAAATATACATCGTATTTGTAGACATTTATCTCTAGGGGTCGCCAAAAATTTTCTCTCTACAAAAGGGGTCGCAGTCGAAGAAGGTTTGCGCACCACTGCGTTAGACGATGTTTTAACTGTGGAAACAAGAATCACGAGTCTGGAACTTGTCCTGACAAACATAGAGGTCCAAAATGCTTCAATTGCAGGGAGTTTGGACACAAGTCAGCTGATTACAGTATGAACCGAGGCAATCAACCATCATCGCAAGTGAAAAAGACTACTTCGTGCGGTTTTGTTTGATGAGTCAATTTGTATATTTACAGATTGGTTCACCCTATTTGAAGCCTACCTATTTAACATTAACTGGAATTGGAGGTAAACAAGTGAAGCCTTTGGGGTTTGTTGAGAAGAGTGTTACTATCAATGATGATCGCTTCCTTACGATCATTTACGTTCAATCCAATGATGAAATGAGTATTAATTTTGTAATTGGTAATGACATTATCAATCAAGCTGAAGTTGTGCTGCGAAATGATGAAATTACTTTTACTGCCATCCGTCGAATTATTTCATATTGATGTGGAATGTAGTGAAACGCAACCAATTATTGGAAAAGATGTATTGCCCGATCACAAAAAGAAGGTGCAAGAAATGATCCGCGTTTATTCACCCGAAAAAGGATATTCAGACGACATTGGTGTGGAACTAACGATTGTGTTATCAAATGACAAGCCAATATACCAAAAGCCGAGACGCTTGCCAGTCCATGAACGTGAAATAGTTAACAATCAAGTGGAGGAATGGACTAAAGATAGAATCGTAGAGCCGAGCACATCTGATTACGCAAGTGCTGTCTAGTAGTCCGAAAGAAGGATGGATGACCAAGAGTATGCATCGATTACCGTCAACTTAACCGTGTTGTAATAAAGGACCAGTACCCATTACCTCTAATCGATGATCAGCTAGACATGCTTCAAAATGCCCGAGTTTTTAGCACGTTGGACCTTCGTAATGGATTCTTTCATATCAAAATTGCGGAGCACAGCCGAAAGTACACATCATTTTTTACTAGTCAAGGTCAACATCAATTCCTAAGAACTCCTTTTGGCTTGTGCAATTCGCCTGCCGTGTTTCAGAGATTCGTCAACTGTATCTTCCGATAGCTAACCAATGAGGGAGTAGTATTATCATACATGGACGATCTGATTATACCAGCCGCTAACGAGGATGAAGCTAGATGAAGCCCAGAAGCATGGTCTAAATATCAAAATGTCACTTCTTAACGAAGAGGGTTGAATTTCTTGGCCATGTGATCGAGGACAGTCGCATTTGTTCATCGCCTTCGAAAACCGCAGCCGTTTTAAAGTTTCCTCAACCACGCAACATCCAGCAAGTGCAAAGTTTTCTCGGACTTACGAGCTACTTTCGTAAGTTCATACCCAATTATTCACTGTTGACACGGCCATTAAGCGATATGTTCAAGAAGGGAACCAAATTCCTATTCGACGATGCTGCTCAACGTAGTTTTGAAGCCCTGAAAGAAGTGTTAGCTCGAGAAAAATCCAACAGACGTAGCTCTCCATCCTGTATACTATGCTAGTAGAAAGACGGCCGCAGAGAAGAACTACTCTAGCTATGAACTATAGGTGTTAGCAATTGTTCGTTGTCTGGAAAAGTTTTGTTTTACCTGCTTGGTATTTACTTTAAGATTATCACGGATTGCGCTGGTTTTCAAAAAACTATGTCTAAAAAGAACATATGCACCCGCATAGCAAGATGGGCTTTGCAATTAGAAGACTTACGCTATACCACCGAACATCGTGCAGATTCACCCATGCGCCACATCGATGCCCTAAGCCGACAGCCTATGATGTTAATTGCTACCGACGATGTTGTTAGTAAAATTCAACAAGCACAAGTGAAGGACGAATTCATAAGAACGTCTAAGGAATTAATACAGATAAAGCCTTTTCATAACTACGTGTTGGAACATCGCTTGCTATACCGCTTTATTGACGGCAGACAATGTTTGGTTGTCCCTAATTTGATGCAGAACGATGTAATTGCTCGAGCTCATAATCGAAGTCACTTTACCGCTAAAAAGATAGAGGAAATTCACAAGCAAGACTTTTATTTTTCCAAAATGCGCAAACGAATTGATAACTACATTTCTAACTGTGTTCTATGTATTCTGATGAATAAAGAGCTTGGAAAATCTGATAGGTTCCTGAATCCAATTCCTAAGGACGAAGTCCCTTTAGGCACATACCATATTGATCATTTGGGGCCTCTGGAGTCCACCTGTAAAAGTTACCATCATCTTTTAGTTATTATCGACGCATCCGAAACTTCCGGGACAGAAGATGTTCAGGACGGCCAAGTTGTCGTGTCAGAAGAGGGCGTGAGTGGTAGAGCGAGCGGAGGGACGCGAGGTGACGATCGATGAACAGCAGTGCGAGTAGTCCTTGTTTTGTGATTGTATCATGAATATCTTTCCTTTGTACAAATAAACCTACATATATTTTCAAAATTCTACAATAAAACTCTACACTATCTTGCCTTAATATCCCAATGTCAATTGAAAAACAGCATTTATTAAATTATGAAGTCATTCTATATCCATATAAATTTTTCGTCTTTTCTTTTAAATAATTTTATACATCACAATTAACCATGCATTTCTTTAAATAACTTCTTAAATTCTTCTTGTTTTATTAATTGGTATTTCTCTTTTAATATCTTCAATAATTCCATAGACTTAAATTTTTCTTTCAAATATCACTTGTTTTCCTCACAACCTTTAATATGTTCTATTTTATTATGTATATTTCCCTAATATTTTATTTATTCATTTTCACTTCACTATTTATTGTATCAACAAATTTTCAACTCCTTGGATATTTTAAATTTTTTTTTATTCTTACGATCTTGATTATTTTTTTTTTATGCTACAATCTTTTCAAAATAATTTTTGAAATTCTATTTTGAAACTTGTCTATCTTTTATATTAAAATTAAATTTTATTCGTCACAACTTACAAGTTTTAATCTTCTCAACATAAATACGTAAAAGCGCCAAAGTTGGACATGTTAAGAATACATTTTATTCTAATAATCTAATAAATGCTACTAAAGATATTTCGGGTGCGGTAGTATATAATCTCATGGGAAAAAAGAAAGAAAACTGACGCAAATGAAATAAATCAATATAAAGTTAATGTAAAGAACATTATAAAATATGCAAAAAAACTTTTTTTAAACTTATTACATTAATTTAGATTTACTTTCATTGGCGCCGCCATTTTTTTCTTGTTCTAGTGACGTGTTTAATGCGGATTGATCAGACTGTAATTATCTAGGGACTTTAAATTTATCATGTTCGCAGCGCCATGTTAGTTCCGATCTAACGTGAAAGAGTACCTATTGGTGAAGTATTTAAGGATGTCCGAATTTAACGATTTAACGCACTTTATTTACTATTTTCCGCCGTACAGTGCTGCTAACCTTGTTGCCAACTGTCCTTCACATATTTCAACTTAACTGTTGTTATTACAATTTTTTTTATGCAACTCATTTTACTTTACTCAAACCACTGCTCTCTATTGTATCTAGTGATAACTAAATTTGACAGATCTAAGCTGCGGCTCTATGTTATATCTGTACCATATATGTAAATATCAAAGAATATACTAAATTACGTAGTCATTTTAAGGAGAGACGCCATTTCTGGGCATTACACGGTACTAAACATATAAAAGCGGGAAATTCAAATACTTCTATTATTTTTTTTGTAATGCTAGAAGAAAGTTTCTTACACCTATTACATAAAAGTTCACTAAACATCCTTGAGATTTTTAGTGAACTAGTTAAAAACAGACAATTCAGATCGGCGGTAGCTATTTGTTACATTTATTTAAAAGAAATTGTAAATTGCAAAGAAAAATTAATAAAAAAGAAATTATGATACAGCTGTTGATATTCGGACAACCTACTTTTTGTTCCCTTTTTACACCCCCCCCCCCACCATTCACCTATATAGCCTATCTGTATTTGATAAAGTTAAATACAGAAAAAGAATATAGATAGATAGCGTGGGTAAGGGGGGTGTACAATAATGACACAAAAATTTGTATGTCTTAATATGAGTATAGGAACCCTGCGGGACCCTCCACTGTGGCTTCAAAATTACGCAACCAACCCCTTTGCTATAGTTGCAAGCGGAAAGGCCAACTACGAAAGCAATGCCCAAACATAAATAATAATTTGCAAAACAATGAATTAGTGCCATACAATGCGCATTCTATTCAAACAAAGCAAAATACAAATCAAAAATTTCTAAGAAACGTCAAGGTGAATGGATGGTAACGAGCTATCGGGATTTATTGATTTGGGAAGCGAAATCTCATTAATAACATTTTACGTCGCGTCGCGCTTGAAATTAAATGTTTACAAATTTGACCCTCCAATCGAGATATGAACATTCGCTGGGAACATAAAATTAAACATGCGCCTGAACGCGAATGTCATCATCGATAACAAGTTTGATTACTAAGATTGACGTGCTTATCGGACAAAATTCCACTGAAATTACCGATGTACAATATGTTAAGCGCGGTGAATCGTTTCTTGTAACCAAATACAATCAGTCCTACAAGAAAATAACACCAAAATTCAAATTGAAAGTTCAGACAAGAATGTGGCAAAAACCATTAAAAATTTGCTCTATAGGTATTCAGACTGTGTCGCAAAATCCACATTCGAAGTAGGCAAAACCGATGTGACAGAAATGAAACTAGTTCTTAAAACAAACGAACCAATTGTCAAACGTCCCCGGCGATATTCTGAAATTGAAAGGGAGGTAATTAGGAACTTAGCAAACGAATTATTGCAACACAATATTATTCGTGAGTCGAACCACCATATGCTAGCCAAGTTTCATTGACCAAAAAGAAAAATGGAGAATATCGATTATGCATTGATTATCGTGCATTAAACGACATAACGGTCAAAAATAAGTACCCCCTGCCTTTAATAGAAACCCAACTCGATAGACTCCCTGGATTCAAGTATTTCACAACTTTAGATTTAGCGTCGGGCTATTACCAAATTAAAATGGCACCTGAGTCTGTGCCTGCTACCGCCCTCATAACGCAAGACGGGCATTATGATTTCTTGCGTCTTCCTTTTGGACTTACAAATGCCCCCTCGGTCTTTCAACATATATACGATATCAGGTTTTAAAATTATGCCACGATGACATAGGGCACTATAAATCAATTTCAGGATCTAAACCGGGATATTTAAATCCAATTCCTAAAGTCGGACGGCCCTTTCATACTATCCACATTGACCACCTAGGACCCTTTATCAAGAACAAGCATGGAAATACCCAAATTTTTGCTGTTATAGACGCATTCACAAAATTTATACTAATTTTCCCAGTAAGAAACACTAAAACTAAATACGCACTAAAACACCTAAGTGAGGTAATTAAGATTTTTGGGGTTCCCCGTCGGGTGATTAGCGACCGAGGGACGGCATTCACACCAAATTTGTTCCAAAAATTCTGTCGGAAACGAGGAATAAGACATTACCTTAACGCCGTCGCGTTACCTAGAGGCAACGGCCAAATCGAAAGATATAATCGCACCCTACTTCACTCCTTGGCAACCATGGGTGCATGGGACGAAAATATTAATAATATCCAATTAGGTTTAAATGGCACTATAAACAAAACGACTGGTTTCTCTCCGAGCGAAGCCCTTTTAGGATACCGTGTTGTCCACAACGTAATATTGGAAACGAATGAACAACGAGAAATCGACGTAACCGCTCTAAGAGAGAAAATTATTACCTACACCGAAAAGAACCAATAGTTGCAAAAACAGTACTTTAATGCAAAACGTTTTGGTACGATTCAGTATTCACTGGGAGATTTGGTCCTGATAAAATTCACATCCACCCCAAGTACTGGCACAAGTCAAAAATTGTTACCTAAGTGGCGAGGCCCCTTCCGCGTAACTCGAATCCTAGGGAAAGATCGCTACGAAATACGCAATATTCCAGGAATGGCTCGATCACGGACACCGTATCAAGGGGTGTCGGGGATCGAAAACATGAGACCGTGGATTACTTTCGTAAACGACGACAACAGGTAATTTAGTGATAAGACGAGCCGAAAGCCTGGAAGTGGGGTCGTGGTAGATGACAGGTTGAGGAGATGTCAATCTTCTCCGTCCCTGTTGGCCACCTACGTTGACACACCTCCAACGAAGTGCTGCAAGGTTGAGGTGGGCCCAAAGCTCATTGTCCCCGATGCGCGCTTCGGAGGCGGCTCATAAGGGTACACATAGATTTAAATATACATTAAGGCATATAGGTATTAAGAAGCATCTTAACTCCAATTTATTGTAATTTAATCTAATTGAAAAAGCGGGGCGCCCGTTTCTGTTTAATGAGCTCAGTGGTAATTTTTCAATTTCCCCGTCCCTTGTAAAACCACACGAAACCTTACGAAAAGTCACATATTTTCTTTCGCATGACGGTTCGCCGCGGCCGTTTGGCCACCTGCCCTTTCGCCGCCGAAGAAATAAAACAAAATTTAACCTTCAATAATTTTTATTGATTAAATTGGTAATTATTCGCTATGGAACCTAACCTAACCTAACCTATAATATGTTCAGTATATAAATTTTATAAAATTTGGTTAATACGAATAAGTGAAGGCCGGTTCGCCGAGGCCGTTTGGCCACCAGCCCTTTCGCCGCCAAAGAAATAAAACAAAAAAGAACCTTCAAAAAATTTTATTAATTAAATTGATAATTAAGCGCTATTGAACGTAAATATTCAAGTGGAGTTCGATTGTCAAAATCCCTCACAATCCTCAAAATTCTTTCGTCGGCATCTCGAATTTTTTTTAATTTTAGAGGTGGAAGTTGTCGGGCCATTAATTGTTCCATATAAACATCACGACCTTTTTGAATTTTCCTTAATCCATCTATGAATTTCCAAATGGATGGGTGATCTACACCTAATTCCGTGTGAAGACGTCGGTGTGCTGCTTCAGCATGATTATTTGTGCGGTCTTCTGCAAATTCAGGATCATTGCTGTATTCGTGCGCTAAACCTAAAGAGATTAAATGTTTTCTCATATTTTGCGATAAGTGGAAAAAACATCCATTGATTGTACTGTTTGGAAAGTATTTTCTAATAGCCGATATAACTCCTTGTTCGAAATCACAGTTGACAGCCGATGGTGATAAATTTGGCAGCTTATTTTTTAACAAAGAAAACATTCGTCGGTAAGTAACACCTTGCTTGTTCGGGAGCAACGCATAAACTACTGGGTGTACTCCTCCAAATTTTCTTGCCATAATAACGTAGACTTGGTTGAAAATATTGGGAGATATTTTGAAAGTACCATCCATATACCAGGTATCTGTAGTGTTTAAATGCTTGTAGCCAATCCTCTCTTCCAAAAATTAAAATTCTGTCTGGTCCAGGTCCCGAATCGGTAGGCAAAAAGTTTATTGCGAGACCAGCCTGAGGAATATATTGCTGATATGGTGGCGGTATATCGAGTTCTTGAAGGTTGACAGGATTAGCAGGGACAGCATTTATTTCGTTGCGTTTTCTTCTTATTACTTTTCTTAAAGCTGCATTATTCGGTAAGGTACCTTGTGATGCTTGCGTCATACCCGTTATGCACTCATTAATTAGTTGGCTGGTTGGTTCAACAGTTTCCTCTGATCGAATTTTTATTTTAGAAATAATTGTTTTCACTTCGATATTGGCCGGCGACGCATCGTGAGAGTGATGATTTAATTTTTTAATCACTTTTCCGTCCAAATTATAGATTCGAGCTTTACACCGACCTCGTTCTTCACACCGCCAGAACTTCAAATTATCATTTTTGGCACTAATTTTATCGAAAACATACACAAATCCTTCATGTGATAACTTTTCACGACCACGTTTACTTAGAATCTGATTTTCCATTTTCACTAAAAGATACACCTGCTCGTGTCAGATACGAAACAAACTGATGTTGCTATGAAAAACTTTGGCTTTTATTTAAAACTTAGTTATCCTAAATAATCTAGTAAACAATGTGTTCGCGGCGAACCGGCCGCGGCGAAACGTCCCATACCGTCGCAGAATGTAGAAGCTTGTGGACATTCGAGTCGTAGGGACACTCCTGGGGTGAGGAAGGGCCGAATGTAAGAACCCATTTCTGCCTTGGAGTTCCTCTGGCTGTTCGTGGCCACATCATTGTTTACATTCTGCGGGACTTGCTATACACTCTATTAGTGATGACGTCAGCCCGCCATTTTTGTTGACGTAGATCACGGTCAGGGATCCAAACAAAGCAGAGGTACGTGTATTGGCTTACGGCGGAAATTTTGTGTGCGAGTTTGTGGACTTTTTACAGTGTTGTTGGGAATTTTAAAGCATTTTTGTGAAAGTTCATAAGTTATAGGCTAAGTGCTGTTAGTATTGCTTGGCATTTTATTCAAAAGAAAAAACTTTACAGAATAAATGTAATAAACATAACCTATAAGAGTGCGTACTCCTAACTTATCAAACTGTTTTTAACTAATAAAATCCTATGTAAACTAGACTTTTATTTTACCTAATCGATGGAAATTATTTTGAAAATCCTCCGTGGGTCAGGTCAGAGCAGTTTACCTCCGGCAGTGTTAGATTTAATGCAATCAGTCAGACGAACATTAATTACATGTAATAAAGAACAAAAAATTACTGTTCTGTAAATAATATAGTTTACGTAAAGTACTCACCGGGGGTCCTCTGCCCCCTCACAATACTCATATGTCAGGAACGTGATATCCAATTATCATATCGACATTAACTAGGTTTTAAAGTTAAATATTACGTATTTTACATATTATCGTGGTTATCTTCAACTACTGGCTAGAGTCACCTGAAAAAGTAGAGGCTTCCCCGGACGCCTGCACATGGCATCCCAATGCATCGTAACCCGATTAACCCTTTTACTGATCATTTAAATCTCTGTACACATTATTAACCTGCATACTACACAACTTACTTCTTTGAATCACATGTCACCACTGTGGCCATGTGGCACTGTGTACTCGTATGTTTTAGTACTCTCTCCCTTTCTCACACCCCGCAATAGTGTGAACATTCTTTTATAAACAAAACAAGAACAACTCTGTGACTCAATAATAAACAAACGCAGCTATAAATATCAATTCTATCGAATAAGGTTTTGTATTATTTTACTTAATAAACCGTAAAATACATTATATGAAGGATAAAACATTTTTTAAAAAGATCAAACGTTACACCTAAGATTTTCATTCTTCGGAAATTTGAAGAATTGGCAGGTTTCTCTTTGATTGTAATGGTAATAACCAGGCGCCCAACAAATCACATCACCATGTTACAGGTTATGTTCACTAAAATTTCTCGATGAAAGTAATCTGTATTGCAGAAAATGTTACGTAATACTTACAGTACTTAATTTAACTTACATGAAATTTCATACAAATGCTTCCAAATGTTCAGCAACGCTCAAAAAAATCGAAAAATTCACCCTACAAGTTTCGTCCATAAGCTAATACGAGCTAATACACGGACCGATGTTTTGTTTGGATCCCGCAAAAATGACCTTGATCGCGTGACGTAATACTAATAGAGCGTATTACTTGCCGGAGAGCGGTGTCTTGTTTATTATTTAGTTTATGAATATATGTATGGTATATACCTAAGTAGTAAGTATATACCAAAGAAAAAGAAAGAGATTCATTCTTTCTTGATAGTTGAGCTAGTTAAGTAGTATTGCACTTTTACTGTTCTAAATTGTACACAAGAAGTGTAAAGAATATATTAAATATATTTTTGTTTGAGCAAAAGTCGTGTAAATCTACTCCTTTCAAGAGGAAAATTTTTAAAACAAAATTGCACTAATTTGAAATTAAGTTTTGATAAGTAAATTAGAAGAAAGAAAAATTGTAAATTTTTATCAAAATTTTGAGAGAAGGGGGGGTTTGATAATATTTCAATAAAAAAAAATTTTGCCGGAGTATACCCCTGATCCATCTGTAATTCTTAAAATAAATCTAAAAATTTTATGATTAAATTTTACAATTCTTTTGCATTTTTTTTTTGAGAATAAAAAAATAATTATTTTTTATTTTATTTTTTATTTTTTACGACTCCTACATTTACAACACTTTATTTTATATCAATTTTGTAGTTTTTTATTTTCTTCAGCCTGCAATATTCACATGAAATCCAAGTTTTTTTTGTCTTGTTACGTTTCTTTTTTTTTTACTATTTTTTTTAATTTCTTTGAAGATTTAGTTTCAGGGCATGTTCCGATATAGACTGTGAGCACTGGACAGTAATGCCAGTATACAGAAATGCGTTCCGATATAGGCTTCCAGTGCACCGTGACAGTGACAGAAAGAAACTAATGACGTCATATTTGCCACCATCTTTGTACTGGGAGCGTATTACCTCTGGGAGGTAAGGCGCTTCCAGTAGTTTCCATTAGATAAAAATGGCAGACATAGCAAGAACACAGACCACACCACAACATGGACCAATATTTTTCTTAAAACTTATAAAAAGCTACAATTCATTAAAAGGTTTAAAATGAAAGAAATTGAAACATTCTTATTGCTCTGTTTTACGGTTTTTGTAATTTGTTTGTTACTTAAACCACTAAACACCGTTTTTACTTAAACTTATTCTAAAGGCGGACCTGTTCAATCATGTAAGAGAAGGAACTTTTAATCATTCTTTTACATTGTGTTCAATCCACTAGGTCTGGATGAATTAGAAAATTGTGAAAAACTAAAATAGAAATTTTGAAGTGATATTTACTCTTAAGGTTTCTCTGCAAAAATATGCATATTTTTATTTTAACTTTTTAATATTAATTAGCATGCATATACCTAAGCACAACATATACTATTAACAGTAGTTTTGGTCGGTTCTTTATGAAACATTTTTTGAATAGAAGAAAATAAAATAAATAAACCACTTTTAAATGTTTCAAAACGAGTATTTATTTAACTCTACAATTATTTCGGTATTATAATACCTTTCTCAAGAGTAACAGGATTTAGGTATAAATAGACGATAAGGTGTAAATAGATGATTAGCACCGCATTAAATTTAGTAAAATCCTGTTACTCTTGAGAAATTGTAGAGTTAAATAAATACTCCTTTTTGAAACATTTAAAAGTGGTTTATTTATTTTTTTTTCTTCTAAGCACAACATATTGGTCGCTAGGAACGTTTTCTTGTTAGTAATTTTCATTAGTTAAGATCATGAAATTTTATTAGGTACCTATACCGTTATAAACATTTTTTTATTCTCATAGTTTAAAATATTTATTTGCCAAAAATTGCAATATTTATGCCACATTAAATGTTAATATCGTGCATCAATACATCTAGCGCCTCTATCGGATAGTGTCTTAATTATTTTTGACTAAAGTACTGAAACAGTACTAAAATACGTTCCGATATATAACAGCCAGTAGTAGATTCAGTGCAAAAATCTAAACCGGAACGGTGTTTACAGTATACTGTGTGACGTAACGTGTCAGTGCTCACAGTGTATATCGGAACACGGTCTCAGTCACTCTATTTCTACATACCATACATACCCTTCACTGCTTTTTTTTTTTTTTATTATTAAATCACACAGAACACTTCACATCGTTTTAATTATTTTAACAGGTTGATTTCAATTTGCGGAAGTTATGTTTACATTACAAACCGATGTTATTGTTGCTTATTGCATATTTATTATCGCAAATAAAATCTATCTTTGCGCCATTTATTTTGGCAACCTAACTGTCAACTCTTCTACTTGATTGCCAAAGAATATTTTTCCCCTTGCTAATTTTAAAAATTATTGTAATTATCAAACTATCTTATGCAACCAGCCCTACTCGGAAATATAGAACATAGAATGCTACCTTACCGGCTATAGCACGATGTTTAAAATGGCAGGTTGGGAGGGTTTTTATTTTTGGTTATTTCAATTTTAATTCGTTATCAAAATAAACACAATACATCGTGAAAAAAAAATATATTTAAAAAAATAATAATTACAACAATAAGCAATGTTTATATAACAACAGCAATAGCAGAAAAACAAATGTAAAGCCATAATTGTATGGAAAAAAATATTGCATGATTCTATTGTTGAAATTAGACGACAATTAGCATACCTAAATAAAATTTTGGTGTAGTGTATAATTATTGGTAAACTCGAGAATCACTGGTAAACGTTAACACTTCAGCAATATGAATTATAGTTCAATATAGAGAAGTAAAACAAAAAAATTAAATAAATGATATGCAACTGATGTCTGCAATTAATAAAAAAATGAAGTCACATCATTCACACCTTTCAAGTAATTTAGCAGATGTCCGTTCTTCTTCATCAACGCCAATGCTCTGCTGCAACCTGCAACTGGTTCCAGACGCCCTACGAATTTTAGAAATCTTGCCCAGCACACCTGATCCCCTCTTGAAAGTACGTTTTTCCATAACTGCAATAAAATAATATTAACGAAGCTATAAACAGAAACACAACATTAACAGTAAAGTTATATTGTCCTTTTAGGGTCTTAATGATCGTAAGTTACCACAACTATTAAGTAACTTTTTTTATTTATTAATAAATAACTGTGCATTACTGCAAAAACGCAACAAATAGGACCACAAAAAGTAAATATTTCTTTGCAATACGGGTACAATATGTAAAATATTATTTAAAAGGCATAGGAAATTATATCTGCAAGGACAATTCATTCAATTATTTTTGTATCTTAACTTAATTAATGTATAAGTATATTTTATGGATAATTAGCTGATACTTGGTGAGACTTCTTATTAATAATAAAAAAATGAAAATTATTTGGTTTAAAAAGAAAATGTTATACTTTGATACACAACAAAAATGTTGTTTCGCCAACGATTAAGTTGTTTAAAATTGGTGAAACAATTGTAGTTGTGTATTAAACATTTTTTCTTTTAAGTTTATTTATGGATAAGCAGTTTTAACAAGTATGAGCTTCAATCACCAATTTCAATATTATGCAATATTGTTTCCATTAATTCAACTTGTTTAGAAAATTGTAAATAAACCTATAAGTATGTAGGTATTTGTTAAAACAGACTATAATTATTTTTTGAAGTTAACAATTATATTTTCTCAAAGGAAGGATGAAATTATTCTTTACTAACTTACCTTGAAAACGTAAAACAAACACTCTAAAAAGTTTTAAAATACAAATTACAGTCGGTGAAACTTACAGTGAGATTGTTTTTCGGTTGTGAAATTGACTAATGAAATCCCCAATGATTGCGGTGAAGCCAAGGTGAAGCCATTCATTCGTGTTTTTGTGATTTTCTATTTATTCATTGAAATTATATTTGTTGTTTGTTTTTTAAGTTGTGCTACAGTGTTTTTAAAACTATTTAGAGTGTTTGTTTTACGTTTTGAAGGTAAGTTAGTAAAGAATAATTTCATTCTTCCTTTGAGAAAATATAATTGTTAACTTCAAAAAATAATTATAGTCTCTTTTTACAAATACCTACATACTTATAGGTTTATTTACAATTTTCTAAACAAGTTGAATAAATGGAAACTATATTGCATAATATTAAAATTGGTGATTGAAACTCATACCTACTTGTTAAAACTGCTTATGCATAAATAAACTTAATTAAAAGAAAAAATGTTTGATACACAACTACAATTTTAAACAACTTAATCGTTGGCGAAACAACATTATTTCTTTTTAAACCAAATAATTTTCATTTTTTTATTATCAATAAGAAGTCTCACCAAGTATCAGCTAATTATCCATAAAATATATACATTAATTAACTTAAGATACAAAAATAATTGAATGAATTGTCCTTGCAGATATATTCTCATATGTCTTTTAAATAATATTTTACATATTGTACCTGTATTGCAAAGAAATATTTACTTTTTGTGGTCCTATTTGTCGCGTTTTTGCATTAATGCACAGTTATTTATTAATAATTAAAAAAAGTTACTTAATAGTTGTGGTAACTTACGTTCATTAAGACCCCAAAAGGACAATATAACTTTACTGTTAATGTTGTGTTTCTGTTTATGGCTTCATGTTTTTGGTATTATTGATAGTAAAATATATATTGTTAGTAAAATATATATTGTTAATTATAGACAATGAAGGCACTAAAGAAAGGAAGATGCTCCATTGAGGGGAGTATACCAGAAGCCACCACAATGTAAAAACAAATTAATTTTCATTAAGCAATTGTAAATATGTCTTGATTATTATTTTTGTAGGCATTCCTTTCTGCGGAATGCGGAATTGCAACATGTATGAGTGGAAAGGGCTTTTTCCCCTGCAGTTTGGGAAAGACTTCCCAAAAGTATTCCAAATTACCATGTGATTCATGAGTTTACCAGTAATTATACACTACACCAAAAATTGTATTTAGGTATGCTAATTGTCATCTAATTTAAACAATGGTCATGCAATATTTTTTCCAGACAATTATTGCTGTTGTTATATAAACATTGCTTATTATTGTAATTATTATTTTTTTTTTTAAATATATTTTATCACGATGTATTGTGTTTATTTTGATAACGAATTAAAATTGAAATAACCAAAAATAAAAACCTTCCAACCTGCCATTTTAAATTTCGCGCCATAGCCGGTAAGGTAGCTTTCTATGTTCCATATTTTCCAAAGTTCCTTTTAATTTAGGTGATGCCTGATAAGATGGCGCTGGACGTTCAATGTAAAAGTCGAGTGGGGTACCATAAATGCTCGTATATGTATTGCATTGAATTAACCAGGCCCTCGTAAATATTTGAGAAAGTAGAAAGTTCTGTTTAATAATTGTTAATCGCAGTCGTAGGTTTAGGTAACGGATCAAAGTTTAAAAAATGGAAAATGAAAATTTAATATATGGTTTGGAATTTCAGGTACGTATTTACTTCGTTGACAAGTACTAGAGAAGAATGTACCTATTTTTAGGCTAGGTCACTAGCCCCTGTACTGGCAGATACCGAAAAAGTGAAATTTCTGATAGGGACACAATCACTGAAACAAATTTGCAATCAAATTCATTTAGTTGAATTTAATGATGAGGAGTCAACTGTGAAAACTAGTGTAAGTTTGGAATCGTAGTAATTATATTTGATGAAATTTAGTGATAGGTATTAAAATAATAAAATAAAAGTTTAAATAGGTATACCTTAAGGGTCCCTTCCCAACATATATACTTGCTCAAGAAGGTGAATGTTTTTACATTAAAATTTAAAGCAGTTTGGAGAAGTAGCATCTAAAGTGTATAATTATCAAAATTCTTGTTTACATGTGCATATAGTGCATGTTCCGATATAGACTTTGAGTACTGGATAGTAATGCCAGTATACAGAAATGCGTTTGCAGTGCACTAAAATAGTGCCAGAGAGAAAATAATGATGTCATATTTGCCACCATCTTTGTACTGAGAGGTAAGATGCCTCTAGTGGTTTACCACTATATAAAAATAGTGGACGCTAGCAAGAACACAGACGACCATGACATGGACCAATATGACGTAGCTGTCGAAACAAATTTGTTAAGAAGTTTTTAAAATATATTTTGTGAAACTTATCCAACTGTGTTTTTGTATTCATTTCTGATTTTTATGCACCAATATTTTTATTCAAACATATAAAAAGCTAAAGTGGAAGAATTTGACATTCTTATTGCTCTGTTTACAGTTTTTGTAATTTGTTTGTTACTTAAACCATTAACCACTGCTTTTACTTAAATTTATTCCAAAATCATAGACCTGTTCAGTCTTGTAAAAGAAGGAACTTTTTATAATTCAATCCACTAGGTCTTGATGAATTAGAAAAATGTGAAAAACGGAAATAGTAATTTCTGAAGTGATTCTTACTCTTAAAATGTTTCTCTGCAAAAAAAAGGCATAAAGTAACATATACCCAAGCACAACTACGTATGTTGGTCACCTCGGAACGTTTTTTCGTTAGTAATTTTCATTAGTTAAGGTCATGAAATTTTATTAGGTGAACCGTTATAAACATTTTCTTATTTTCAGATAGTTAAAAAAATTTATTTGCCAAACGTTGCAATATTTATTGCGTATTGAATGTTAAAATTTTACATCAATGCATCTAGCGTCTTTACTGAAACTACCTAAATAATTAAAATAATAATGTTCCCTATACAATAATAGAATTGACACAGAGAGCTTTTCATAATTCAACCTACCTATAGGAGGGTAAAACGGGTTTCCAAATTTAGAATACTAATGCATTGTTGAAACGAATAGGTCTAGAAACATTTAATTTGATAGAAAAAACCAAGAGCTACCAATACATAATACTCCGTTGTAACAGTTTAATAATTCAAATTTGTTTAAATTGCCACCACGCTTACTCACGCAGGGACGTCATGAAGCACGTGGTTCATACCTTGCTTTATTGTACCATGGTGTGACATAATGCATCACAGTGTATATCGGAACACGGTCATAGCGTGTTATGCTTAACATATAATAGTATAATAGGCCTTTAAGTTTTAATTTACATTACTGTAGAACGTTCTAAATAGCTCAAACCCCAACGTCAAAACTTGGATCAAAAATGTCCGAAGCACTTTTTGATAACAAAGTTATCTTTTTCAGGGACTGAAGTGAACTAAATGCTAACCGTAATGCTAATGTTACTGTCCAGTGAACAAAGCTCAATCAATCGACCACAATGTTCAATGAAACTTACAAGATATCCTTAATTCAGGGACGTGCTTATTATATAGACTGAGCATAAGTCGCAATTACTGTGAAAGGAAGTGATGCCGAGACAGTAGGCAACCTTCATTTCATTGTGCAGACAAGAAATCTTTTAGTCCCATTTGAATTGCATTAAGCCGCGGTGAGTTTATAAAATAATTCAGTAGTTTCAGGTAGTTATAACTTTTGATGATCATAATATACATTTAACTAATATATTTTTAATAATAATTTAAATTTGCATATAATTTACATCATTACACTACTTAAATAATTAAATTAAAATTAAGGAAGACATTGTTATAATCTAAATTATGGTTACTTTACATTTCTGTTTGTGTTTGTATTTCTTATATTCTTTTAATAGCTCTTATACAATTCATAATATCACACGAATACAAATAGTAGGTATTTTAACTATAAATTATTATGTTACTGTTTTGTTTCAATTAAATATCAACTTCTTTAAATTAATAGTCCACTTTTGACTTTTAAAATAAAAACACTAATAAAGATAACCATAATTTTATTGATCAGAGATAAAAATACGTCATGTGAGGGATGTGTATCCCGGTACAAATACATCCCCTTATAGATACGAACTATATTATCCGCAGTAGCCGAGTTGCCCCTTCTATTTACATTCATTATCTAAATAGTGTATTACAAAAAAGTTTAAATCTTAAGTACTGTTCTCAGCCACTTCATATATCTGCATTATGAAAATAATTTAGTGAAAATTTTCATTAAAAACATGGTCATATACCTTCCAGAAGCAGGTGGTAAAATTTCTACATCTAATGCAGCTTCGCTAAAATTATTATATATTTGCCATAAGAAAAGTGCTTACTACATTTTTAATTCTGATTTATTGTCAAAGAGAGTAGCTTATAACAACATTCAACAAACATATACTTGCATACTGAACAAAACCCTGACTGATATCTACTTTATAGACATTTTCAAAACTAAAAAGAATATGATTTTTATGAAAACTATTTGCTTGGATGTTTAGGCCTTTCCTTGCAAACGATTTTTTATATTTGATGTTAGTTTAAACGTATTGAGAAGAAGTATATATATTACATATAAATGTATGTAGCAGTACTTTTTAGAGAATTTCTTGGGTGTTGATGGCAAGTTTATACTTACTCTGGAAAATGCGGGAAGAATTGTAAAAAAATATTTTTCATGTTAAAAAGGTACTTACACATCATGATCGTGGAGGTACTGATTTTTTAATTAAGTGCTTTGGGAAATTAAAAAGAGGGTACAGCGCCTTTGTATAGTCTCCTTCTCCCAGCTGACTAAAAAAAATCAGTACTTAAAAAGTGCTCACAACTGCGCGTTTTGCAGGGGTATAGTTTCTGCGCCTCTTCACTTTGGTACACTACTTTCGAATTTCTGGATTCGTAAGAAACCTCAACAAAGTATATTAATAAAAAACTTTCAATTTACTGATTAGTTGAGGTAGGGTGGGGCAAGAGCGATTACGGGGCAAGAGCGTAACTTAGCCGTTAAAATTACATTACTTTTGAAACAGGCGCTACCATCCATTGTTTGATATCCTTAGTACGTTTGCCATCGACTTCAATTGTTGCAGAGCTGGATTATTTAGTTCTATTTACGCTTCAGCGGTGAAAGTGTCACATGTATTTTTCATCTCTCAGAGCAAGTTCGCCGACCAAAATTAATCCGCATATTCTTATGAAATGTTTGGAGATTTTTGTTTGATTTTTGGTGAGTAAATAAATATGCTATAGTTGTTTACGTTTAGCATAATATTTTGTAGTGAATTTATCTTTTTTACAGTTTTTTGTATTGTGCCGCTCTTGCCCTTATCTTTTTCAATTCGGGGCTAGTGCGTATATCAGTCCTGGGGTAAGAGCAATACATATTACGCACATACCCCAATGTTTTCAATGTCATTTTTTTAAATTTTTATTTCCACCATGGTGAGAAAATACGTCCGAAAAAGTAACAGAGGCAAAGGATGCACCCCAGAGAGCCTTGAAACTGCGTTGTCAACAATAATAAAGTCGGGCCAAATGACTTTATAATACCGAGCTAATAAAGTGTTCTTAAGGGCAGAAGAGGACAAAAAAGTTCTACCTATAGCAGACCCCAAGTCATTTCCCAATATGAAGAAGAAAAACTAGCAAATGGTCTTCGTAGCATGGAAAAATGGGGTTAGGTTAGGTTAAAAAAATTTAAATTACTTAAATCACTTAAGAAAATGTACATTTTTCGTTTGTTTTTATGTTTATATAGAATTTTTTTGTTTTAGTTTTTAAGCTTACGTTTTGCCCTTCTAATATAAACATTTTTGCAGTAAAAAAAATTTAGCCTCATTCGACTTCCTCCTACAATATATTTCGTAGCTTTTGTTTTAAAATAAATTGCTCAAAGTTGTACATAACAAAAAAATTAATATACATAAAGGATTTATGCTCTAGCCCCGCGTGAAACTGTATGCACTATTAGCAAAAATAACGACATATTTTGCTCTTGCCCCGTACCACTGGGGCAAGTGCGTAACATGAACATAAAAAAAGGTTTTGCATATAGAAGTCACAAATGTTTTATTTTTGTTAAAATATTTTACTAGTAAATAGTTGAATGATCGCAATGATACGACAAACATACAAAAACTCGTAAATTCAAAAGGAGCAATTCTCATAGTTAATTAAACTTGAACTATGGAAATTCTCTTACGCACTTACCCCACCTTACCTTGTATTGTTTTACCTATGAAACGAAACAGAGGAGTTTTTCATAAATCTTTTTGTACAGCCGTATGCGCAACACGAAGAAACCATTTTTAATTGCTAAAATCAAAATTTTAGTCACTTCAGTCAGAATTTAATCAAGTATAATACGTTTGAATTAAAACGCTAAAATGGTAGTTTACGACGAATACATACCTTTTTGTCCATTATGCTGATGTTCTTTTTGTCTGCACCACGAAAAATGTGTTGCCTATCGTATTGGAGTCAACGAGTTATGCATAAACTTAGTCTAGTATATGTACATGTCTCTGCCTTAATTAGACTAAATAACGGGGAGCTGGCAATAGCAGGCTTGTCACTATTAAGAATTTAATTTATTTTTATAAATATACACACTTTCAAAGCCAACAAGTAGATAACTACTTCTGATTTCCTTAACTTTAATAAAAACAATAGCACATCACAATGGTTTCAACACCAAAATCATAGATAGATTACTAAGTAATAAACAAAAGAAAATGGCATTGCAACAAATTCACCAATGCCAAAGGGATAAAAGAGATGGTTCGGGATTATTTACCATAACAAACTGAGTGATAAATTAAGTAATATATTAACCAACAATTTAGATATAAACATAGTGAGAACCAATAAAAAACAAATTAAAAAATCTATTGCTTAATAATAAAATAGAACATATATAGATAAATTAAAGAAGTCGGGTACTTATAAAATAAAATGCGAAGATTGTAACGCAGTTTATATTGGAAAAACAGGGCGTAATTTTGATATTAGGTATAAAAAACAGGTAAAATCGATCATAGAAAATAAAAATTCAACTGGTTTGGCCCAACACTGCAATACAAGCGGGAATTTTACAAATAAGGAAGACATCAATTTTACATATAATAGAAATCAGCAAAAAGCTAGACCTATTAGAAAGGCTTGAAATTCAGAAAGCCATATATTCAAACGAAAACGTCATTAACGATCAAATAGAGGGATTTTCCAAACCTATATTTAGAGCCTCATTTCAGCATACCTACTAGATAATAAATACCTGTTTGTGCATCTTATTGTTTTGTATTTATAAACACATTTTGTTTTTCAATTTACTTCTATTCTTGTGCTCTTTGACAACGATTGAAAAATCGAAACAATTGTTAGTTATTCTAATTAAAAATTTTGTGAAAATAAAATGTTGTTTTTCTTTGATATCATTAATTAAGGATATCTTGTAAGGTTCGTTGAACATTGTGGTCGATTGACTGAGCTTTGTTCACTGAACTGTAACATTAGTTACTATTTATAATGTAAAATTTACGGTTAGCCTTTAGTTCACTTCAGTCCCTGAATTAGAAAAGTTTGTTATCGAAAAGTGCTATTTAGAACGTTCTACAACACCGCCAAAGTTTCTCTAGTTTTGCTCATTCATTGCTGTAACTCAGTATATAAATATTTTAGTAGAAGTTGAGGTACTAATTACATGAATACTGTATGCGGTATTTATATTATTTTTGAATTTATAAAGGTCTTTCACCATCTTGATGGTGAAATATGGAAATTAAATTCAAGTCCTACCGATGAAGCAAAAGTTTCTGTTTGTTTTAACTCAGTAAATGGTGAAAATAGTTGTACTATGAAAACAGCTATATATAAAGTTCCTATAGATACACAACATGATAATATAGAGAGTGTAAAATTGGTAAACAGTTTCAACTCTGAATTATATGGTAATGATTTGAAAACTAATGAGTTTCATCCATTAGATCAAACAAAATGTGTAACTGTATCAGAGAGCCATATTGTGTATTGGGACATTTTAGAAAGTAATGCAAATTGCATTTCTTCTATTGCTTTGGAAGGAAAAAATAATCCGAAATTCACAAGCGGCAAGTGGAATCCTCACCAAAACTGTGATCAGGTATTGTTTTTGCTTCAGTTTGTTTTATTTTAAATTACGAAAATAATACTTTTAGTTTGCAACTACCATAGACACACATATTAAATCGTATGATCTTAAAAGTGGCCAACTATGTTGGCATATTGACAATGCTCATGGACAGTTAATTCGAGATATAGATTTTAATTTGAATAAACAGTATTTTCTTGCAAGTTGTGGAGACGATGCATTTGTTAAAGTATGGGACTTTAGACATCCTACCAAGCCTGTATACGCACGAAGTGATCATTCTCATTGGTATAAACTTCTATTATTTTAATTTTCTTAATTTGTAATATTTTTATATTGAATTTTGTTTTCATTGTAAAGTTAATATTTTCGAATACTGGCTACTGAAGCAATGAGCAAAATAATAAAAGAGAGAGAACGCATAGAACCTAACGCGAATACGGGTGGTTACAAAACAAAATAATGCCTTAAATTCCTAATACTGTAATTAGGAAAATTCTACTATTACGGGTTTCCCGTGGGGGCCGTTTGAAAGTGCTCTTCATTAGCTATAATTTTCCGGAGTATTTTTTCTTAATATTCTATATTAGCTAAGGTATAAAATATACATATAAAAAAAGGAACGACATTTTCATCTGCAGTGTTCGTGCGTTTCTTAATTTTTTATTTACAAGATTTAAATACAGAAACATAATTTATATATACTTATTTAATAATAACTACTTAAAAACTTAGATTACTATTTATTTACAACACTCACGTATATGCGCGTCTCTATTTATTTGTCTCTTCACTTTTAACACTGTCGATTTCTTTCCGAAGTTACCACTGTCACTGTCAATTTATTACTGCTCACTGTCGAACGTCTCCGCTTTTATAGCGTCATGGAACAATTCCAGAAAAGTCTCGAAGTTTGTTTACATTCTTTACGTTTCCAGCGTACCGCTTAATTACAATTCTGGAAAACAGGTACGGGACACACGTACACAAATACAACGCACTGTCGACACCGGCCTTAGCTAGTTGGGCCGGCCGACAACGCACACAAGCACGCTCGCGTTCGCTACAATACCGTTTGGATGTAATTCGCTTCACTGGCTTTTCAAATATAAGCAAGAAACAATAAAATGTCATTTTTTATAGTTTTTTGTGATTATTTTAATGCCACCAGTGATGGGGCAACAGTATTCGCCAATTACGTGCCTGCTATCTGCGTACTGATCGGAATGCTCACGTGGTTACGCTCCAAAACTAGGAAAGGTGGCGCGGGTCATGCGCGGAAATCGTTTACTTATAATCTAATACGTGCGTGCAAAGTTTAAGCACGTACATGATGGTCCGAAATATTCCAGCGCTGAACGAATTTAGCCGAGTCGTCGCTTCGCTTTGATTATGTATCGTGAAAACTGCTGTCGCATATCACCAATACATAAATATAAACTCAATAAAGTCAATGAAACTATTTTATTTACAACATATGTACAGTAGATTAATCCGGTGAATAACATAAACGGTTAAAAAAAGAAAGGTGCGGAGCGCGCTACTAACTTTTAACTACTGGTAAAAAGGCGAACTTATTTCTAATAAGAGGGTGAAAGGAAACGTATAGGGAGAGAAAGATGCGTAAAATAAAGGATAGGAATAGAACAGATGAAGCGTTGGTGGTGAACAGGGAGAAGTCAACAATTGTCGGGAACAGTAGAAAATATCAAGAAAGAGACAGACAATAGGGTGCAAAGGCTTACAAGATGGAAGTAATAAAAGGCTAATACTATACACATAAATTAGTTACAACACTGTGGCTTTTTCGTTTCATCGAGTTTCAAATCACAACGATGCTAAAGAAGTTTTCACTTCAAAACAGCCGTAGTTAAGTGGCGGTATGCAGTCATTGAACGCCGTGTTTTGTTTTCGTTATGTTTTGATTGACAGAGAAAAACCTTGGACCAAAACCGGAGTAACGGATTTAAATTTTGTGAAACGAAGTGTTGAGTTAGTGTAAATCATCATTACTCTAAAACAAATAAAGACATCTTTGAGAAAACATTTTGCCAGGAAAGACTGTTGGCGTTGGCTATGCCCTCCATTGAAAGAGAATTCATTACAAATATTGAATATTTTAACAACGAAGTAATCGAGCAATTTGCACAGTGTAAAAATTGCAAAATTTTGCTCATGTACAAGGAAAATTAAGTATGTAATGCATAATTAAATATATATTATTATTTTTGTGTGGCAGGCGCACCCTCATCTTACGATCACACACCGCTTCTGAGTATAACATAAAGCATTTTTGAATATTAGAAAAAAAATAAGAATAGCGCTTTGAAATGTTTGAAATTTGGGTTACTCCTCTTCAGCACAGCTAGTTATTTTTCGTTTTTAATTCACATGAGTAATAGATGCTCGTCTTTTAAATAAAACTTGTGTGTTCTTTGTATATATACATTGTTATGATATTATGTAGATGGGGGCTTATAAAATATGTGTTATGATCTGATGATAACAAAACAATTTTTTTAATTTTAATTTAATTTACTGAATTCAAACATTAAATTAAAAAATCTTTAAGAGCATGAATAACTCTTTTTCAGAGTAAGTTCCATAATATTTAAAAATTACAATTACCTTTATATTAAATTAAATTCTAAAAATTCTAAATTATAACTAAAACTAATTTTTCAAAAATCAATCAATGTCCACTCCAACACAGCATTTACCAAATACTAAGCCACTCCATATCCATATCAATTTTCTATTTTTTCTTTTAAATTAACTTCATCTTCTTCTACTTACTAGGTACGCTGCTTTTGTTAAAATCTTGAATTATCCATATAAACTTAAATTGTTCTTCAAAATATCATTTATTTTCTTCACAACTTAATAAGTTCTATTTTGTAGATTATATTTTTAAATTTTAAGTTATTTTCTTTTCATTTCATAATTTTTTGTAATCAATATTTTTTTTTAAAAAATGTCTAATTTAATAATAACAAATTCTCCACTCTCTAGATCTTTTTCTTTAAATAAAATTTAATTTTTTATAAGCAATCATGATTTGTATTATAATTTTGAAATGCTACTGTCATTTCAAAACATTTTTTTAATATTAATTAAAATTAAATTTTATTTGTTACATCTTAAAAATTTTAATAAATAACTAAACGTAACTAATAATAATACATTTTTCTTTTTAATGTTCTTTTTTTTAACATATTTTGGAACATTTGTTTCATTTTCTAAATTTGTTAATTTTTTTAAAATTGTTTTGTAAGCATCCTTCTATCATGACAATATCTACTTCAATTTATTCGAAAATCAACTCGTTTTCCAGGGTATGGTCTGTAAGATTCAATTTGTTTCATGATCAACTTCTATTAAGTGCCAGTTCTGATACAAGAGTATTGTTATTAAGTGCAGCAAGTGTCAGTTCTGAAAATTTATTAAGCGAAGCCACACTAGAAGACAGTTCGGAATGTACCGACACAAAACAGGTGTAAGTGTATTTTTTATTTTTCAAATTTTTATCCACATATGTTTTGTGATAACGAAGGTTGCCTGATGGTCCCTTACAATGGTGCGAACATGAGGACAGCGTCTATGCCGCTGAATGGTCTCCAGCAAGTCCGTGGATTTTTGCATCATTAAGTTATGATGGACGATTATTGATTTCTAGAGTTAAAAAGAATTTGAAATATCAAATAATATTATGATTTTATTCCGTATTGTTATTAATATATTTTGGTTTGTCTAATTGTAATAAAACAAATCAATTTCAATTTTCTGTAATTCCTACCAAGAAAAGAGTTTGATATAGCGAACAATAAATAGTATTGATGTAAATATTAAAAAAAATTATAAGATGAAATATTATTGAATACGTATACGTTATTACAAAGCTGTGCTAAATTTGCTTTTATTCTATATATTCCTATTCCTATATTCTTATAAAATCTATTTTTTCTTTTCTTCGAATGGATTTAAAGAGGTAAAATTATAAATTTCAGGTAGGTACTATGATTTAAGTAAGTGCCTATCTTAGTTTATTAATAGAAAGTTGCTTAAGTTTTAGCTGCGATGACCGCGAAAGTTTGAAATCAGTCCGTAAGTTTCAAATTGTTATACATATAGTACTTTTTGATTTTGAATGTAAGTTATTACCTTCCATTTCTTGAATCTTGTCTGTGAAGTCCAGAAGAAAGAATCGTATCGCGATCTAGATAGTATCTGATACATACACGAAGCCAAATCCACATTCAGTCTAGTACTGCCTCTACTATCGCTCTTTTTTTGGCACATTTGCCGAGACTACCAGTACTCTCAGGGAAAATATTGTCGTTAGCATCTTTAATCTCAATAATTCTGCTTTCGAGATTTACCAGAAATCAACACCTGGAAGCATCATCCAAGTTCGACCTACAGCCGCTGTGTGGAAGAAAATTTGGCAATGCTTTTCGTCCTAGTACTGTAAGTCCTTTTGTTTTTTCCTGTTTTCCATACGTATAGACAATCGTTTGTTTCTCCATTTTTTAATTGATGTTAAGAGAGAGATCATCTCTTAGAAGTAATAGTTCTTCTGAAGACTATTCAAATTCAGATTCGTCCGAAATATTTTTATCTTCTACAAAAATTAATATTCCCACTTTTCAAATAAAAATTGAATCCAAATTTAAACAAAATGTCAAATTTTCAAGAAATTAATATGGCTAAGGAAATGATTCCTGAATACAATGGAAATTCACAAATGCTTTCATATTTCATCCAAAAGGCTAAAAAATTATTAGGTTGTATAATGTTCCTACTCCTGGTCAAGAAAATGGTTCGGTGAATCAGTTGATATTAGAATTAGTATTAAATAAAATAGCAGGTCAAGCGCGCGAAGCTTTAATGATAGAATCCCCTGAAAGTTGGGAAGAAGTAAAAAATACATTAGCTGATAAATTCGGAGATCCTAGGGATGAGGGACTTTTGCAAAACGACTTGTTTACTTGTTTTCAATATTCGAATGAAAATTATGAAAACTACTGTAATAGAATAAAATCTAAGTTACATGCTTTAATAGAACATGTTAATTTAAGGGAAGTTATTAAAGATATCAAGAGTTATAAAATCAATCATTATACACAAATGGCATTTAATACATTTAAGGCAGGTGTTCTACAACCGTACAGATCTTATTTACGTTACACAAGGCCGCGTACGTTAGAATCTACTATACAAAGTTTAAGAGAGTTCGATAATAGTGAACGGCAATTAGGATTTTTAGATCATATCCAAAGATCACATAGAAAACCTACTACCAATAATAATACACCTAAGTCACCACAAAAACCACAATAATTTCCCATACCAGTCAATTCTCAAAATCGAAATGCACCCGCTACTTATCAAAGAGTAATGGATAACATTTTAAAAGAATATTTGTACAAATTTTGTTTTGTTTACATAGATGATATTGTAATATTTTCCAAATCTTTGCAAGATCATTTAATTCATTTCAAATTAGTGTTTGAGAAATTAAAAGAATATAATTTGAAAGTTCAGTTAAACAAATCAGAACTTTTTCGTAAAGAAGTTACATTTTTAGGACACGTCATAACGACCTTAAATATATAGAATCATTTAATTTATGCAAAACTCTTTTAATTAACGCACCCATTCTTCAGTATCCAGATTTTAGTAAACCGTTTATCCTTACAACCGACGCAAGTAATGTCGCGATTGGCGGAATACTTTCACAAGGTCAAGATAAACCCGTAGCATATTATTCTAGAACTCTAAATTTAGCTGAGCGTAATTACTCAACCATAGAGAAAGAATTATTAGCGATGGTAGAATATGCAAAGCATTTTCGACCCTATTTATACGGACATAAATTTATTGCTGTTACTGACCACAAACTTTGGCATGGCTTTCATCATTAAAGGAACCAAATTCGCGATTAATGAAATGGCGCTTACGACTTGAGGAGTTTGATTATGAAGTAAAATATAAAAAAGGAAAAGAAAATACGATTGTAGACGCACTCTCCCGTATAGAAATTAATACGCGTACCGTGAAGGATACAAATAATCAAAATAATGATGACTTTTTGTCAATTTTACCACAAGTAGACGAAAATGAAACACCACAAATAAATGACATAGATGACGTATTAGATAATGGTCCTTTTAATGAATCTGAAGACATTGAGACACAACACACATCAATAGAAAATCCCACATTTACTATAGCTATTTCGGAAAGACACTTGAACGAATTCCATAACAGAATATTTGTTAAAAACGGTTCAACAAACGAACTACAATTAACTAAACCTTTCGGCAAGCTTAATTATGAAATATTTATTCGCAGAAGAAATGAAAAAGACGACACAATTAAATGGTTAAAAGAAATTATTAATCCAAATAATTTATATGGTATTTATTTTGACTCAGAGTTACTAGAAAAAGTATCTCGCGTTACTTTATCTCAATTAATTAACGAAAATACAATAAAACCAGTTAAATGTTTTTTTTTGGCTCAAGATATAATTAGCACTGAAAAACAAATACAAATTATTAACAACTATCTTAAGCAAAACCATAACGGTATAAACGAAACATACGAACATAAGAAACGAAAATATTATTGGCCCAATATGAAATCATAAATAAATGCGATGTATGCCTTCAATCAAAATAGGAAAGACATCCATATAAAACAAAATTTTTAGGACCCTTTCTTGCTAAAAGACCTTTTGAGATTGTACACGGTGACATATTTAAATTTAACAACTATAAATTACTTAAAAAACTTGATTGAGTTGGCCTCTACTATGTGAAAGTTGATCAACATGTTGAGGAAATTAATAATAAATAAAACAAACACAAACATTTTCACTTAAAATTTATTGTATTCTTGACAAATTCGTTTCAACCCACAGGGTCATCTTCGGAAGAAGAATTATAAATTTCTTACTTTAATGGATTTATTTTCAAATTATACTCAAACTTATCTAATCGAAGATCAATCAGCAGTAACAATACTAAGTAAATTAAGACATTTCTTTGCACACCACAATTATCTGACCGAATTAGTTTTTGACTCAGGACTTGAATTTAATAATGTACTATTAAAAGAATACTGGCCAATGTTTAAAATAGAATTACATATTACTACAATCGACAATCATACAAGTAACTCACCAATAGAAAGATTACATTCCAGTTTATTGAAAAAAATTACTACGTATTTTGTATGCATGCCAGTCTTCCAAGTAAAGATGTCTTTATTTATTTATAAAGTTGTTTCTGTGCTTGTAATTAATAAAATATATTTTTGTTACTACGCCACTGAGAAGGAATATCTGTAAATCATAAAAGTAGGAGCCTATCCTAAGGGTGTGTTTAACGAAATACAACAGTACAGACTTTTATTTATGACCGTGACAATAACTTGATGGTTTGCGACCTCACAATCAGAGGACAGTTTCAATTTTACTTTTTACTTACTATATTTACTCTACTACGCAAGACCTTACAAGTCTGAACTAGTTAAAACACGGTACAATGAATAGAAGGTAGGCTATTCCCAAGTACGAAACTCGTCCACTTCGCGCAATGACGTCAGCAATTGAGTAAAATTTGAATTCATGTGTGCTGCTTAAGTGAGAACATAATGAGAATCATAAGAGTATTAACTTAATCTTAATTTTTTTAGTTACTTAGACACTGAGATGTGTTTATAAAGAAAACTGACAGCTGACTGTGATTTGTAGATTATTTTAGATGTCAATTATCCGTTTTGGTTAAAGTAACACAGGAAATATGTACTAAAAAGAAGGTACCTACTGATGAGAATATTATAAGAACCATAAAATTTCAATATCATGTAGCACACTTGGTATGAAAAAAGGAAAAGTTATCACGATTACAAGAAATTGTTAATGAAAACCAATGTTGCAAAATCATTAAAAATCGACGTTTGCATCTCACTAGACAAGAAAAGTAGGTAAATCTCTCTTCAGAAAAGAAAAATAGGGCCGTTTACAGGCTGGGAGTAAAGAAATTATTACAAAATTCCAAGCCAACAGCTTGTGTGTGTGTGTGTGTGTGTGTGTGTGTGTGTGTGTGTGTGTGTGTGTGTGTGTGTGTGTGTGTGTGTGTGTGTGTGTGTGTGTGTGTGTGTGTGTGTGTGTGTGTGTGTGTGTGTGTGTGTGTGTGTGTGTGTGTGTGTGTGTGTGTGTGTGTGTGTGTGTGTGTGTGTGTGTGTGTGTGTGTGTGTGTGTGTGTGTGTGTGTGTGTGTGTGTGTGTGTGTGTGTGTGTGTGTGTGTGTGTGTGTGTGTGTGTGTGTGTGTGTGTGTGTGTGTGTGTGTGTGTGTGTGTGTGTGTGTGTGTGTGTGTGTGTGTGTGTGTGTGTGTGTGTGTGTGTGTGTGTGTGTGTGTGTGTGTGTGTGTGTGTGTGTGTGTGTGTGTGTGTGTGTGTGTGTGTGTGTGTGTGTGTGTGTGTGTGTGTGTGTGTGTGTGTGTGTGTGTGTGTGTGTGTGTGTGTGTGTGTGTGTGTGTGTGTGTGTGTGTGTGTGTGTGTGTGTGTGTGTGTGTGTGTGTGTGTGTGTGTGTGTGTGTGTGTGTGTGTGTGTGTGTGTGTGTGTGTGTGTGTGTGTGTGTGTGTGTGTGTGTGTGTGTGTGTGTGTGTGTGTGTGTGTGTGTGTGTGTGTGTGTGTGTGTGTGTGTGTGTGTGTGTGTGTGTGTGTGTGTGTGTGTGTGTGTGTGTGTGTGTGTGTGTGTGTGTGTGTGTGTGTGTGTGTGTGTGTGTGTGTGTGTGTGTGTGTGTGTGTGTGTGTGTGTGTGTGTGTGTGTGTGTGTGTGTGTGTGTGTGTGTGTGTGTGTGTGTGTGTGTGTGTGTGTGTGTGTGTGTGTGTGTGTGTGTGTGTGTGTGTGTGTGTGTGTGTGTGTGTGTGTGTGTGTGTGTGTGTGTGTGTGTGTGTTATACATTTTGTTATTCAAAGAAGTTTAATTAGAATAAAGAAATATCTTCTATGATGTTATTTTCTACGTCAACATCTTCATCATTTTCGTATGTAAAATCGAATGGTATCATTTCATATCCAAAATGTTTATATGAAAATGATGTTCCCAGTCGAAGTAAAGGTGTAACCATGCAATAGTGGCATATCCATTGCATACTTTGTATATCTGTTATTATTTCCCTAAGAGTTAAATATGCTTTGTAGTATCGCATACATGTAAATTTGTGCAATGGCTCGTTGAAAGCTTGTTCTTCTACAATTTCTTTTTTGAAGTGATTATTCCAACATTGTTTACAAATCATTGAACAGTGTTTTAGGGGAGTTTTATAATAATTAAATTTTGCATACAATTTAAAATAATCAAAGAAAATATCTTGCGAATGCTTAAATAATGTAAGTATTATTTTAATTTTTGGTGAAAATCTCCAACTACTTATATAATGATGGATTACTAGTACGGTTGTAAATGCTCTTAATATACGTATTACAATTCAATCGTCTTTCAAACAACAATAATTTTATATTGTATGGGATTTCTAAGTTATGTATTTCCTTATATGTTAATAAATAGGTATTGAGTAATTTATCAATAGAAAGATTCAGCAAAGATGATGGTAGGGCAAGCATGCTTCTCTGAAACTTTCCGCTTCAATCTAAAATTATATTGTCAATAATTAAATGGAAAAAAAAAAAATTAAATGCTACCTTTACAGCCCCATGGATATGTATCTGTATAAATATAATTTATAATTCGTTTATCGTCGTGTGGACTAAGTGCCACTTTATTATGTCTTACCGTGTAAACGTTATGTTTTTTAGATACAAATATATTTTGAGTCGTTTCAATAATTTTGTTATTGAATAAACATTGAAAATAGTCCTTAAATGTAATTTTCCTGGGCGCAACTTTTTTAATCCCTTTAGATTTTTTTGTGAATTCTACATTTTCCTCTGTCACTATACATTTTTATTACATACATTTTTGAACGCAAACCAATAAATTCCCACATTATCTTCCCTTGACATTCATCTTTCATAAGACCTAATTTTTTCTTATTTTCTAGAGGTATATTATAGATATTGTTTGGTGGGTAGTCAGATGTATCAAATTTATGTATATCACTTTTTATATATTGGTAAATATCATCAACAGAGAAATGGTAAATTAAGGAATCTGTATCAGTATAAAGTAATTTCGCCCTATCGGAAAAACGTTTTTGGATATAATTGTAGTGAAAATCGTATAGCACTGTTTTTGAAATGTCAAGTATACTGAATCCTATAAACATTGGCTTATTAAAATAAATGTTCAATCTTTTCATTTCGATGAGTACCATATCATCACCTAATATTGTACAACTATGAAAATTGGGTTGGGAAATATAATAGTTTGCCCCATATCTTCCATGCCATTTATTCACTAGTTTAACATCTCTGTATTTTCTGACATCTTCTAAAGTTTTACCAAAAACTGCGTTATTCATCAGTTTATAGAAATTTTTTTCAAAATCGTTTTTACTCGTCTGTCGTAAGTTTGCATTTAAATCCACATATTTTTTTAACCAAGGTGATTGTTTAAATTTTAATATTCTATGAATCTTTTTAATTTCGATACCCAAATTTAAAGCTTGTTTTAAATTTCTATAATGAATAATATATTTTTTCTTATCATAAAGTGTAGTCATCAATTTAGTTATTTTCGAATTTGATCCGGGTGGAATTAAATGTTCCGGAAGCAATGGTAAATCTCTATGTTGCTTATGAAGTTTAGTTGGATAATGGAAATCAATTTCAAAAATATACCCAAACTCACCATTGTCAGGGATTTTATCAATAACTACAGAATAAATATCAGTAACCCATTCAAATTGTCCTTCCGGTAGTGGGAATGTCATTGCATAACCGTATAAGTTGTTTACATCATAATACATTAAATATGATATAGGTTCGTTTGAATTAAAATTGTCTCCCATGTATTTATTATTTGCTTTTCCATATCTATTACACGATTGTAACACTCCCCCTCGTATGCCTCGTTCTAAGAACATCATCATATCAATATCAGTAAATAGTTCTAACTCTATTCCTGTAATTTTAAGCATACTATCAAAAGCGAGTCCTGGTGCTGTGTAATAATTGAAAAAGTCTAATTTATATGTGTTCCAACACGTTAAACGGAAATATTCAAATACATCAGCCAGTAACAAAACATCTGTTTTCAAGTAGAGTTCAGCATATTGCTGTAAAGTTGAAATTTTAAAAGTATCCCAAACTAAGCACGCATGCTTATAGTCCGCATCAGAAATGTGACATTCATTAATTGTGCTGAAGAAACATTCTTTAGGTGGTAGTTTTATATCCTGGAATTTTTCCCAACAGCTTAAATATTCATATGGAAAGACACCCTTACGCTGTACCAATTCAAATTCGTTTTCATTTTCATAATATTTCATAGTTATTATTTTCCGTTCTTTATCTAGATAAGATGATAATTTATCTAAACTGCTGGACATAAACAGAAAAGAATCTAAAAATCTGAAATTTATTTTGGCATTCTCTATATATTTCGTGAACGAAATGTATTTTTCTTTGTTTACAGGTAATAATGATATTCTCCCGTTTACTTCTAGAGTTAAAGCTTTAATTAAAAAATGACTATCGTATCCAGATAAATTGTGAAAAATAACAGGTATTGTATGAGTGTCTTTGTAATTTAAGTTACACCCTACATGGGATGGACCGCGGTAATTACCTGTTAGATGACAGTGATCCTTAACTTTAACATCATCATTTTTAAACGGTTTAGAACAAATATGACACAGTGTTGCAGTAATAAATTTATTTTCCTGCTCGAAGGTTAACGGTTTCATAGGAATAATATTAGAGAAAATGCTATCTAATTCTTCAGCAATTTTTTTAAGTTCCCTAACAAACATGTAATACAATCTTTTCCGGTGTTTAATTTAAATCTGGAATATGAATCGTCATAAGTACACTTTAAATAATATGCAATACTGAAAGGTTCATGTCTTTGAATTTTTTGTGTTTTGCTGGTAGCATTATTTATACCTTCATCACAACTAATGAGTAAACATTCCAAATCAGCATAAATCGCAAACGGCACTAATTCCTTATTTTTAAAATTTCTAAATTTAAAAGGATTTTCCGATTCAGTGGGTAAAGTAATTTTTGTTGTGTTTAAATTTTTACAATCGATCGTATGCCTTTCCAGTATTTCTTGTGATGAAAAATGATTTAGACATCGATGACAGAACCACTTCTTTTGACTAACTCTATTGGTTTGTTTATGCAATAACTTAGATAAATTATTAATTAAAGCAAAATGGAAAGTCCTATTTAATTTTATGATTGTATCATTTTCTGTTAAATTATCTCTAGAAGAAGGGACATGTGAAACAGCTAATAAATTAATATGTGGTGTAAAATCGTTTTTGCTGAGACAAAGAGGTACAATTTCCTTTCTCTCTATAGTAAATATATTTATTGATAATTTATTCATTTCTTCAAATTTATTTATATCTTTAAATTGAACAGGGAAATTAATTCCTTCATATTTAAGAACTGTACTAAAGTGTGGATATGATGAGGTTCTGTTACAGTTTTTGTTGAGGGTTGTTGGATGGAGTGCAGCAACAATACTCCACAGGAAACAAAATTGGTCATCATTTTGAATATTGAGAACAGACTTAGTTTTTTTAATGTAAGATGGTAAGTCTACATAAGTTGATATTCCAAAGTTAATTGGTGTGTACTGATTAATGTTTATTTTAAGTTGAATAATTTCAAAAAGTGCCCAACCACTGTCCCTCTCCAGAAAATCATCTATTCTGGATAAAAGCTTATCATTTATGTGCTGATTATACCAGTCTCTTAAATTCGTAGCCCAATCAATTATATTATTTTTAGTTGAAAAGTGTTTGATATCTGTTTCTCCAGTTGAAGGTTTAAAAAGTTAGCGTAAAAGATAGCATTTACTTTTAGTAGTGTTTTTTTTAATTCTTTCTTAATTTGGATTCGAAAGCTGTTAAACGCTTTTTTAAAAAACAAAATTGGTTCTTTAATACTATAATTTAATATACTTCCTGTCCTTATTCTACTATCGAAACAACTTTCTACATCAATCCATTGTTGTTTCTTGCTTTCTTTCTAATTTTTTTTTGAAGTTCATTTCTGAATTTGTTTTTAAAATATTTTAATAAAGATAAATTAGCTTCTAACTGAGATTTATGTTTGATCTCACATTTTTTTTCTTGTTTTAACAATTTCATAACCAGTAAAATATTAACATTTAAAATTTTTATCCACTTACGATATTCCATCCTTTTCTTAATTAAATTGTTAACTTGCTCAATCTTCTGAATGAAGTCTTTTAAAATAGAATTAGCTTCCATACCTAATACATGATACACGCACACATACACAAGTTAACAGGATGTTAATGATAAGAATCTAAATATAATTTACTACGTACTCGTTAAATTTTGTGAAAAAAAAAAAAATTAGTAAAATATGTAGGTAAGTCATACGTATGAACCATTTACCTGATACTAAATTTGTATGAATGTTATAACGATGGTATATTGACCCTGTATAGCACACTTCTATGCACCGCACGAAGCTTCTCAAATGTCAAAGCTGATACAGAGCGACACCCAGGAAACTGTTTTATTCATCAGGAACTAGGACAATCCATTGCGTTCTCTATTTTTCGGAAGTATTTAGACAAGTGAGTACAATTGTTCGTATCATTGCTTTCTAACCTTGCTTCCCTTGATTTACACAATGACTACCACTCCAGCCACTGCAACAATTTCTCTTACTGAATTTAAGACTCGTTTCGACTTTTTCTTTAATTTAGTTCTAAATTTTGATGGCAAAGAAAGTGAATTAGCCCAGTTTATCAGATCAGCTGATAACTTTTGGACAAATGTTTCTACTTCGAGCCCAGAATTTCAAATTTCTAAATTCTTAGCAATAACAAATAAATTAAAAGGTGATGCTAGTCTATTATACTCAGTTGAAAGACCTGAGGACTGGCCCACTCTTAAACAATTGCTTAAGGATCGTTTTAGCTGTTTAGAAAACACAGATTTGCTTTATAATCAATTAATGGGGTGTGCAATGTACCAAAATGAGCACTATGAAAATTACTATCTGAGGGTACATTCCATTCTCAGTAAATTAAATGAATCAGTTGACGGTCAAGTTGACCAACAATATCGTAGGGAGCACTATAAGCGTGAAGCTACAAAAGTATTTTGCTCCGCTATAAACGAACCTTATCGCACACATTTATTATATAGACGTCCTTTTAATTTACAAAATGCTTTAACGTGTTGTAAAGAATTAGAAAATCTTAACCAATCAAGTATGATGTATCAACAGATGCAACGTATACAGTCAGGAAACAAAATAACGCATACACAGAACACTCCAAAAACTCCAAATGCACCACCCAAAGTAAATAATATTTTCTCATCATATCATCCACAAGCAATAAGAAGGTCATTCTTTTCCCAACCACAATTAGTCGTAAAACAACAATCGCGACCCATGTTCACAACAATGGGACAAGCCCCGAAAGCCTTTATTGCGCCAAAACCTCATCCTGCTTTCCTTCAACAAAATAAACCACAAGTTCAGAATCAATTTCCCAAACAACAATTTGTTCCACGCAACCCATTAGGTACCAAAGACGTTTCTATGCGAACTGTATCACAGTTCAGAAAACCTTTTCTTAATCATATCCAAAATGTTACACGTAACCAACATCCAAATTATAAAATTGAAGAGGTAACAAATTTAGAAAATGACTCGCAAATAGTTTATGACGAAGATGGAAACGCATATCTTCCTATTAATCCCGAAACATTACCTGAAGAATACGACACATACCCCGAAAATAATGACGAATTAGCAGAACAAGACAATTTTATACAGGAAAACGAAAATTTTCCGAAAACAGCCTCGAACCAACATCAGAATACTTAGATTTAGATGAGCTAAACAATTTATTAATTAAAATACCAAGACTACCGTATATACAATCATATACTTTCAATTGCAAAATTCTAATAGATAGCGGAGCTTCTAAATCAGTAATGAACCCGAAATTGGCTGAACAATATTTTTCTGAATATCTTTATTACAGCCCATTTGAAATTAAAACAGCTCACGGTAAGACTAAAGGTCAATATCGTCTACAAATCCCACTTTTATACGAATTTGGTGAAGAAACAATAATCGAATTTTTAATTTTCAATTTTCACGAAACTTTTGACGCTCTCATTAGTAATGTTGATTTAAAATTAATAAATGCTATAATTGACTACAACAATCAAACAATCACCACGCCTAACAACGTCATTCCATTTTTGGAAACACGAGATAAAATAATAAACACATACACACTTAAACATGTACCTGTTTCAATACATAAAGGAAACTTTGTCATCACAGACAACCATAAACATATATTACCAGGAATTTATACGGCAAATAATGGATATGCTTACGTACACTGTTTGAATAATTTTAATACTATTGAGCAGACAAAACTTACAGCAGTTACTAATGTAAAACATCATATCCGAACTACAGACGACGAACCCGTTTATAAGAATCCTTCCGATATCCTCAAAAACTCAAGGAAGAGATACAAAAACAAATTATTAAACTTCTAAATGACAATATTATAAGACCTTCTATTTCTCCTTACTCAAGCCCTGTTTGGATCGTTCCAAAAAAGATTGACGCATCCGGACGAAAGAAATGGCGGATGGTAATTGATTTTAGGGATTTAAATAAGAAAACAATTGAGGATAAATATCCATTACCCAGAATAGACGATGTATTAGACGCTCTCGGTAAATGTTGTTATTATACAACCTTAGATCTTGCTTCTGGTTTCCATCAGATACCTATGGACCCGCGGTCAATAGAAAAAACGGCAGATTACGGCCACTACGAATATATTCGTATGCCGTTTGGCCTTAAGAATGCACCCGCCACATTTCAACGAATGATGGACGAGGTTTTAAAAGAATATTTGTATAAATTTGTGTTTGTCTATATGGATGACATTGTCATTTTCTCTAAATCTCTCCAAGAACATATTAATCATTTAAAACTTATTTTCGAAAAGTTAAAATTGGTAAATCTAAAGGTATCTCTTGATAAATCAGAATTTCTCCGTAAAGAAGTACCTTTTCTTGGACACATTATCACTACAGAAGGTATACGACCTAACCCCGACAAAATTAAAGCTATTAAGGAATTCCCTATCCCACACAATATTAAAACATTACGCGCTTTTCTCGGCCTCTCTGGATATTATCGAAAATTTATAAAAAACTACGCCAAAATTGTCACTCCTCTTACAAAGTGTCTTAAGAAAAATTCAAAAATAGAATACCAATCTCCTAATTATATAAATGCAGTAAAACAAATAAAAGAATTAATAACTAACGCTCCCATATTAGCCTACCCCGACTTTACGAAAACATTCATTATCACCACAGACGCATCTGATAAAGCTATTGGTTCCGTTCTTTCTCAAGATAAACATCCGATTGCCTTTTATAGTAGAACATTAAATAGTGCAGAACGTAATTACTCTACCATTGAAAAAGAGCTTCTCTCTATAATTGATTCCTGTAGACACTTCCGTCCTTATATTTTTGGTAGAAAATTTATTTTGCAAACTGACCATCAGCCCTTAGTTTGGATACATTCTTTGAAAGAACCGCAAAACCGACTCTGTCGCTGGAAAATTAAATTACAAGAATACGATTTCGATGTAAAACATATAAAAGGAAAAGAAAACTATGTGGCAGACGCATTGTCTCGCGTAGAAATTAATGCTCTTGAAGATGACTGAAAATTTAGATGTTGACTCATTATTTAATAACGCTCCTGAAATAACTCCGGAAAATGCTGATGAAATTTTAAACGATTTCGACCCGAATTTATTTGACGATCTACAAACAATACATTCTGCACAGGAAAATCCTGTACCTGTGATGCAAATCTCTGATAGACCCCTAAATTCATTCCAGATAATCATCAACGTTAAATTGGGATCACCAAAATTTAAATTAATAATAAAAGGTAACAGACAAACCCTTAACATCATTGCAAATGAACATGTCGATCATAATTGGTTAAAAAACAAGTTAAACGAAGAACTTAAAGGTAGGATATGTAATCAAGTAGGAATATATTTCGAACCAAAAATTACAGAAAATTTTCAACAACAAATTTTTGAAGTACTTTACGACCATCTCCACACAAAAAACAATCAACTAAAAATTATCAAAACTTCTAACAACCCGCCTACTTACAAGCAAGAAAAAGCTCTAGACGAAATCTCTAAATATCATGACGCTAACCATAATGGCATTGATGAAACCTACTACCATTTAAAAACACAATTTTATTATCCAAACTTAAAGAAACTAATAAGCCATTACATTAACAAATGTGATGTCTGCCTTCAAGCTAAATATGATCGTAATCCATATAAACCTCCTTATAAAGGACCCATCGTATCTTCTCGTCCTTTCGAGATAGTAATGTTAGATACATTTACATTAGCTAATCATAAATTCCTCACCTTCTTTGATCATTTTTCAAAATATGCTCAAGCCTATTACCTACAAGACACCAATATAACAACTTATATAAACAAAATTCGACACTTTATCAATCACCATAACCTACCCGGAAAAATTATTGTTGACCAAGGCACAGAATTTAACAATGTACATTTAAGAGATTTTTGCCGACTTTACCACATAGATTTGCATGTTATAAGTATAAGTAACCCTACGGGAATAGCTCCTCTCGAGCGTATTTATAGCACTATCAAAGAAAAGGTAGCCGCCCTCAAAATTACCAACCCTGAAGAAACTATACCAAATTAAGTGCTACAAGTAATCTTTATGTATAATAACTCAGTACAATCAACAACTAAATTAAAACCTTTCGAAATAATTTACGGTCCGTATAAACAAATTACAGAAAAAGAAATACCCGAATTTAATAAACCATCAGAATATATTACTAGGCGCATTGAAGAACTTCGATTTTATTATACCCAAATTGCACAAAAATCTCAAAACAAAAATCAAAAGGACTTAGACAGACTTAACGAACACAATAACGATCCTTTACCCGATGAACTTCCTAACATCCTTTATGTTAGAAATGAACAGCGCACTAATAAAACAAAACCACCATTCAACCGTGTAACTTTATTAGAAAATAAGGATACACATATAGAAGGAATGTCCCCTAATCAGAATACTCCTAAGAAATATTCCAAGAGGAAGATCAAAAGAATAAGAAAAAATATCTCTATACTCTAAAACACAATTACTACCGCATTCTGAAAACAATCCTATTGTATATCTAAATTTCAACAAGCAAACAATGATATCAACAGATGATTTGATTATTGGAATAATTCAGTTTCCCATATCAATGTCAGTGACATTTAAATTATTTCAATTATATCCTATTTTGAGTGCAGACGATTCTCTTCTCCTTATTCCTTCCAAACTTAATGCTCGCTATGAAACAATTTCTAAATGGTATGAACATTGTACTCCGATAGAAAACTGTAGTTATTTTTGTAAAAATGAGATAAAAACCAAAATTGTACACGCTTTTGAAAGTCCTAGTTTCCAAGTTAAACAATACCACGAAGTATATCAACTACAGAATGGAAGTCTTCTCGTTACTACAAACCAAGAGTGGATCATTAACTCCCAAAAACATGGGAAAGGCAGCTTCATCATCGACTATGAAGACAAAACCGTCATCGATCAAGACCTATTCAAGAAAAATCTCGATGTTATAACTAATACCAAAATACAAGAATATCATATTGAGATGCCGCAACCGCATAAGAAAATACATCTTCTTGAGAAATTCCCAAATAAAGCGGAAGATGTTAATAAATTACTAGAGGAAATTGAGAAGACGCCAATTCATTTGAAACCAATCACCTTCTACGGACATCTCTCTATTTCTGCTATTTCTATTATAATTATAATGGCTTTAATGCTCTTACTATGTTGTAGAAAGCGCATTATAAAAACATATCAGGCCCGGAAGACTAACAAGAAAGAAAAAACAGTAGAAGAAAATGGAGCGGAGCACCCCGAAATTAAAATGGTCCCAGCCGATCAAATATATCCCAAGATTATTTAAACTTGATGAGGACATCAAACTTAACGGGGGAGGTGTTATAACGATGGTATATTGACCCTGTATAGCACACTTCTATTCACCGCACGAAGCTTCTCAAATGTCAAAGCTGATACAACAGTTTTAGTTGTAAAATACCTATGTAATGATTTTTGTTCAATAACTCAGACAAGTAAAAAAGAATTAGAATTAAGCTAGCCGTTGTAGTGATAAGTCATATTGTGTAACGTGTATTTCTGTTCAAATAAATTGTTTTTTTAAAATCGTTATTTCGGCATCGACATAACTTGAATTCAACTAGCTCAGCTTTGTTGTTTTTTCCAAAGTCTTTGTTTCCTCGGTAGATAATTGCAATTTCGATTTATTCGCAATCTCTACTCTCTCGTCTGTGAAGGCATCATACATACGTTTTGGCAAAAATATAAGATTTTCTGCAGTTTCTACAGCAATTGCATCTCCATGACGCGTTTTTCTTCGTGACAGGTGCACAACTGGATATGGTTTATCTATAATCATATCCTTTATATGTAGGAGTGGTTTTGAGTCACATAAACCCCGTTGGTTGATAGCTTCCAAAAAATGAGCCTCAATTTCATTTTGAACTGATGAAGACATAATTACTCGTTTCAATAGCAGAATAATAACAGGAAGTACGTTTAGAAAGGCACACTCACCACAATAACTGATAAAAGTGGATGAAACTTAAGAAAATTTTCTCTTATTTATATTACATTATAACACACACACACACACACATTCATGTTTTAACTTTTAAATTTTTCTTCATATTTTGTCTAAGAATTTTATCAGTTTTGTGTTCATGTTCTTGTTATTTTAAATTATACATTCAGTTAATTTAAATAATTTTTTCTTATATTTGTTTAAGCATTTTATCAGTTTTGTGTTCATGTTTATGTTATTTTAAGTTATGCATTCAGATAATTTAAATATTTTTTATCAGTTTTACGTTCAAGGTTTTGTTATTTTAAAATTATACATTCAGTTAATTTACATAAATTAAAATCGATTGTGGTTTGCTGTTTACTGTTTTCTTTTTTTTCTTATCTACTGAATATATTATACAAATTACACAAAAAAAATTAAAGAACTTTTTATTTACTCACTATAACGATACTTAAATAATGTATATAAATTGCAAATGATTAGACCAATAACTTTAACAGAAAGAATTATTATAGCAAACACAAAATAATAATTTATATTCGCTGAAAGGTTTACAGCTACGGAAGACCATTTTTCTCCTTGCCTTGTTGTCATATTTTTTTGATGTAAGGTGAATCCATTGACTATCCACATATTTTTCATTTTTTAGAAAATACCGTATTTGAACATTTTCATTAGAGCTAAGGTTTTTATTTTTTATTTTAAATGCGTAAGTGTTATACAAGTCATACGATGCTGAAGTTCTATTCCACCCGTCTGGCCATGTACATGTCTTTAATTGAGGAGTATCATTTTGGAAACATGTGAAGGCATAAAGTGCATCATACGGCCGTGAGATAAATAAAGATCCATTGTAGATTGATGCAATAGCTGTAATTGTTGTTAGTAGAGCAGCCATCTCTCTTCCGTAACGTTTGAACTATGACTGATTTGAGATACAAGTAATTCGTTTTATTTAAAAAAGCAGCTATTGAAAAACTTGAGATAATGACAAGTTTCCTTCCCATGCACCTTCTTGATCATCATCATCATCATCATCATAATCTGCAGTATTAAACAAACCTTTTCCCGTTCTTTCATTATTTGTGATATATAATTTGGAAACTATTTTGTACAATTTAGATAAAATTGAATTTGTTGTACATTGAATATCTATAACATTAACAAATATCTCAATACCAGAATTTTTTATTGATTGTATAACACGTCTAGTAAATGGATCAAATTCAAAAATGAAATGCTTGGAAAAGAAATAGAGATGACCGTTAGTAAATCGAAAAACTGCTCTAATGTTATTTGGTATACCTGGAAACATCTCTTTTATGAAACCTGCAGATTTAACAATCATAAGATCATTACAGTCGTTTAATTCTAAATAATAACCTTTTTTGGTAAACATGAAGGTTCTACCATCATAAGAGTTCACCAATCCGGTAATTTCTTTTTTATTTATTCGATAATTAAGGGCAAAGTCTATAGTAGAATTATTTTTTAACTTTAATGAGGGGAATTCAATTATATACATTATATTATTGCTAAGTAATACGATGTTGGTATTAGGTTTTTGATAGATTGCATTTATCTTACTAAAATTTCTTGGAAGGAACGGTAACCATTGTGTAATTAATTCTGGTTCTTTATTATATATGTCAATTGCACCGTTAATTAAAGGAATCGTCCACACCCACACAGCATGAAACACAAACAATTTTCCGTTAAGAACCAAATAAGTGTACAAATTTTTTATACTGCATAAATCAGGTTTATTTTTAGGTATTTGTCCACCTGGTATAACAGATACTGTTGTATGTGTAGGTAAAGCTGATGTATATACAGGTTTAGCTGTTGTACTTGCTGTTTGAGCTGTTGTATGTATAGGTAAAGCTGATGTATTTACCGGTTTAGGCGTTGTAATTACTGTTTTGATAGTAGATGAAATAGTTGTTGCAATGGATGTGGGTGGTGACAGTGGATAGTAACTTCCACTAGAAGGTTTTCCATATAAATTTTGAATTGCTTTAATATCATCTTCATATAAATCAAAATAAATAAGACTTGAAATATTTTGAGGTACAAAATAAAAAGGATTCATAATGCTTTCATTTGCGTCAGAATGAGCAATACCCAAAGTATGTCCAATTTCATGTAAAAGTACCAAGTATAAATTTATTGTATTTGTATTATCAGCAGGCGTAATCAAAGATGAATTCCATTTTTCTTCAGCATCTAAATGTATTTCTAGTTGTATTTTATATTGAGAAGGAAAACTTGCATGAGCAAGAACCCCTCTCTCACCTTCGAATGAAGAGCATTGCCTATTGGGAGTTTCGCTATAATTATGCTGTCTTGAAAATTTACTGATAACTATATTTGCGTTCTTTTGTTTCATAATAAATCTGATATTAGAATGTTTTGACCACAACTGAAATGCTCTTACTGTTATAAATTGTTCTCGAGCGGTTGCGTTATTGAAGTACCAGGTTAATGTTGAATTAGACCATTTATGAGGAGACGTAGAGTATTTTTGTTCAATTTCACTCGTTATTCCACAATGAGGTCTTTTAATGTATCGTATCACTTCTTGTGTTATCTTTCCATCAGTAGGTTTTAAATTGTTGTTTATTTGAAAAGCTTGAACTGCCGCAATTAACGAACTATTATCTCTCTTAATTAAATTATTTATTTCATTCAATGTTATTGGACCGATAATGTCTGTAAAATACCCTAATTTATGTAAATGATTAACAACAATATTAATATCATTTTCTTCAGATGTTGACCATGACGCTGAATTAAATGAACATACTGTATGTAACACCAATAAGATATATACAGCATCCATGTCTTACTGACCGAAAACTCTATACAACTGAGAATTATTAAAATGTACTAACATTTTAATAGTCTTTCCTTTAATTTTCTTCTTCTTCTTCTTCTTTTTTATTTTTTGATTTTGAATACAATGTATGTATGTAGATGTGTATTATGTTTTGAAAGCATTTACATATCAAGTTGCATTTTTTTTTTTTAATGCAGTCTAAGTAGGAAACCACTACTGATAACAAATTCATATATAAGAGCTGTGAAATTGTATATTAGTTAAAAAACCATAATGAGCACACGAAGCGATGTGGAATTTTTAAGAAGGGTACTGAACCCAAATTTACTGGTAAGTCTACCTTATTATTTTAATTTTGTTTTCTTATACTAAATAGAGATTTATTTGTGCTTTCAGTATAAACCGTTAATAGTGCTAGAGTCACAAGTGCCTCCACCGGCACCGCCGTTTCAATATATTGGGATGCAGGGAGAATACATTTATTTTATGGAAAACGGCACGTTTTTTATTGAAGTTTGGAAAATGTAAGTAAAGAGAATATTTTTTTAATTGCATTGACTGTAACATTGATAGAATTTTCTTTTTATTTACAGACGTCGGTGAAAAAAAAAATGTATAAATAAATGATCAAGCGATATCTGATGTTTTAATCCAACTGTTATATTTGTCTGAAAATCCTAACCATTTAACAAAAAGGTTATTACTTTTTCGTTTTAGTACTTTTTCAATTAAATAAATGTCTGGATATTTAGTTTTCTGTAATTCTTCGGTATAAAAACCTCCACTTATGGCATTGCCGTTTAAATCTTCTAATAAATATGTATATGGGTTAGTATAATTAATTTTTGCTACTTTAAATAATTCAGTTGTCCAGTTGGGTGTGTAAGACTTTGAAAATATATGTTTTGCTTTACTTATTCGTACGATATCACCTAGGTGAAATGTAGGTTTTCCATATACCATTTTTATATGACTGTACGCTGTATCGAGTATGTACTTTTCATTTTTGTTTTTTTATCGCTTTTGAGGGTGTCATTCTTATTGTTCTATGTACGGTGTTATTATATTCATTAACCACGTCATCGATTACATCTATCCATCTATATGACCCTCTATAATGTAACGCTTTAAATAATTTAGTTTTTATCGTTCTAATTACACGCTCAACAATGGACGCTTTTTTCACTGAGTAACTACTATAGTGATTAATTTTATATTTTTCCATCAAAGATTTAAACTGACCATTATAATACTCCTTACCATGGTCAGTTTGTAAATTCTTAGGAATGGAATCTAATGTTTTCAGTATTCGTTTCATACCATTAACAACTTCAGTTGCAGATTTGTCTTTAATAGCTTGTACCCATACATACTTAGAGAAAAAATCGATAACAATTAAAATAAATTTGTAATTATCGTTAACTTTTGCATACTCTCTTAATTCAATTAAATCACTTTGATATAAGTCTGATAGTCATTTGATAATCACACGTCGACGTTTAAAATTCTTCCTAGCATGTCTATGAATTTCATTAACTAATCCTCTTTTTACTATGTTCACTTTTGAGGTCATTTTTGAATTCTTTTGAATTGCAGATATCACCACTTATATATGTATTACAACCCATACAACATTTTTTTGGTGGGGCAGGACCATCAATCTGAAGTCGACCTTTATTGTAATGCTCAAAGCAAGGATATTCCTGTTTAAATTCTTCATCTTCTTTTAAGTGATTCGGTAATTTATTCCATGCATAGTAGCGGTCTAAGTAGCTCACGTGATCTAAAAGATACTGTCTTGGTAAAACTCCTATTTCTTCCGCTGTTAAGTTATCTAGAAAATAATTTTCTTGTCTTAACTTTTTTAGAGCTTTGTTAATATTAAGCAATTCTTTTCTTAACTCGTCCATGACTGGAGTTATACTGTTGTTTTTTGCTATTTAAACAATTACTTATATACATACACATATATATATATGTATAAAAAATAAAAAAATTGGTCTAATGGATTGCTGACGTTGAAGGTTTTGTTCGTACACTGTTGATGGCAGTAAATAAATCCTCTCGCAATGTTTGCAGTTTTAGATTTGTTTCGCTCATCGCATCCCGTTTCTCTTTTTCACATTCTGCCCTTATTTAATCTTTAGTTGTTCTATCCTTTTCATCGACATAAGCTTTATTTACAGCGTGGAAACCAGCAGTCGGTGTGGGAATATGTATGATGCGCTTATTTTGAAAATCAAGGAAATACTCAATTTTATCAGTTTCACTTTTCAACTTTAACATTAAAATATTTTGTAAGATCCTTTTGTTTACTATCAATCAAATTCAAAATATGTTCTTTCTCGCTCTCAATGTTCTCGTGAAGTTCACCCTCAATAGATTTTTTTAAATTGGCCAATCCGATACTCAGCTTTTGATCAATCATTTCCGGTACGTTTCTGATAATAAGATTGACTTTATTCTGCTCAAGTTTTAACTTATTGTCAACGTAATCTTTATTTACTACATCGTTAGAATTAACCGGAGATTTTACGTTGCAAACACGTCTATTTTCTATATCAAGGTCACCATCGCTGGTAAAAGCGAACCCAAACCTTCCAGATTTTTTGAAATATGACGAAGAAGAGAACATGGATTCGTCTATGGAGGCAGAGCGTTTCGACTGTCCAAATTTGTTCACACTCATTGTATCGTTCAATTTAAATGAAATGAGAGATAAGATACAAAATCGATAATTTATATATTTAAAAAATTACACCTCCCTCCCTCAACTCGGAAATTATTGACGCTATTTCATTTGTGTGAGCATGATTACCAGATGCTTCTGAAGACAAAAGTAATCGCAATCGATCTACTATTTCGTTGACGTCATCAAAATAGACATACTCTGTAGGTTTTTCGTTAAAAGTCATATCCAAACTTTTCCCCCTGATAGCAGCAAACCCCTCACCACCTGGTGTAGACTTATTTCGCTTTCTTTCAGTGTTACCAACATATCTAGGTAATTGAGTTGGAGTGAGAGTTGATTGAAATAAAGGACGTATTATTTCCATATATTTGTATGATTTGCCACCGCGCATTTGTTTTTTCGCATCATAGTCACGATGAAGGACATTTGTAAGTTCTAAAATCTGTTTATATTGTTTCAAGTCGTCTTTTTTGTAACCTGTAGGCTGCCGTTTAAAAATCAATTCATATAAACCTGGTGTTCCACGAACGGAATATTTTTAATAATCAGATTACTTTCTTTGTCAATAGTCATTTCACTGTCTCCCATTGTCCATTTATCAACTGCTGAATTGAAGTTAATTCCATAAGTAGTATCATATTCGTTAAGATGATCTTTAAGAAATCCCTCTATATATGTTCTAGCTAGAGGTGGATATTGTTCTAAATATTCCGTAAGCACTTTGCTATCTGTCATTTCCATGTAACGAATTTCATCAAACGGTGCATTTTCCCAATCTGTTGTTGTTGTTGTTGTTGTTGTTGTTGTTGGTGTTGACACAGCAGCTACATTTTTGAATGTCTCTTCCTCCTCTCCTCCTCCTTCACCAACAGATGCATCTGCATCATCTTTCTTCCTCTTACTAAGGTATGGTGAATAGGAAGAGACGTAGGTTGTTTGCAGTTTCTTCTTAACTGGTGGTGATAATTTTTCTTCTTTTTTAATATCAATCGTCTGATTCAACGTTTTATCAGCTATCTTAGAAAGAGGTTCGATCACTGGTGTCAATATTCGTTTAATAGATTCATTTTCCTGTTCTCGCCCCAATTTTAAACTTGTATATTTTTGTCTTACGGCCTTTGATAACTCTATTAATTTCTTCTTGAGTAATTTATTTTTACTAATATTGTCAGCTTCCATATTTTTTTTTCCTTTTTTAACGTACACACACTGCTTACAACGAAACAGAAAGAGATGAAATGACAACTAAGACGAAATCATAATGTATTTATCAAATCCATAACGGTAACGACCATTGTTTAAATCGTAATCTTTAACAATAACCAAAACTCCATATTTATTTTGCTGCCAACAATTCATACATATACCTTTGAAATTATCAAATGACATGTCTGTATTGACATGATCATTGTAAACATGTTTTAAGTTTAAATCATCCTGTTTGAAAAGAACTAAAAAATTGGCATTATCACGAATCAGGTGCTTCGGTATGCAAGTGTACGTTTGACAAAGATAGAAGCAATCGATATTCTCATGCCGGGACATGCTAAAGTAATTCCGTATTTTATCCTGTTTCGAAGAGGCAATATCATCGAAAATAAAGATTGAATTTTCTCTCGCTCCCGACGGATCAATTATTGTTTCGTTATCATCATATGGAAAATAGCCTATTACCTTGGTTTTTTTCATAATCTGCTTTAATAGTTCATATTTGGTCTGATATAGCGATTTAGAGTAAACGTAGATATTTTCAAACCTTAAACCGTTCGGATCGAAAAGCAAGCTGAACATAATATTAGTTTTACCGCACCCGCTCGGCCCACTTATTATCGCTCTTATTGAATTAGGTAATAAAAGCGAATGATGATGAGAAGATGGTGGCAAATTGTCATTTTCATCGAAATTGATTAGGAAAAAGGAGGTAGGCTGTTGCACAACTTTCATTTTAACACTAATGCCTCTCAATCAACACTTGTCCTTTTATACATAATTACCTATAAATAGAAGTGACATGCAATGGGTGAAGTCAGTTCCAATGATAATTCATAAAGGTGAAGGTGTGTTAAATACGCTGATTAACAATCTACAGTTTGAACTTCATCTTCCAGGCGGTTATCAGTATTGTGGACCAGGTACGAAATTATCAAAACGTCTAGAACGCGGAGACGCCGGAATTAATCCGCTCGATAAAGCTTGTAAACAACACGACATCGCTTACTCTAAAAGCAAGCACCTTTCAAATCGGCATTTGGCTGACAGAATATTAGAAGAGAAAGCGTGGCAACGTGTTAAGGCGAACGATTCAAATTTTGGTGAGAAAACTGCGTCTTGGTTTGTCACTAACACAATGAAAATTATAAGGAAACTAGGAATGGGTTCACAATTAAGAAAACCGAAACGAAAAACTAGTACCAAAGTACGAAAACAGGCGTTCCGTAAAGCGATCGTAAATAAAGTTCTTGATAAAATTAAAAAATTGCATAATACTGATGATATCAAGTCATTATCTAAGGATGCCATTAAAGCTGCACGGCAATATGTAAAAGAAGCCGGCGGCCGTAAAAAGATACGAATACCAAGAATTATTCCAATACTTAAAAGAGGTGGATTTCTACCACTAATTCCAGCGATTTTAGCAGGAATATCGGCTATAGGAGGATTATCAGGAGGTGTAGCAAACGTTGTTAGAACTATCAATGATGCAAAGGCGGCAAAAAGGCAACTTGAAGAAGCGCAACGTCACAATAAAACTATAGAAGCCATATCTCTCGGCCAGAAAGGAAACGGATTGTATTTGAAACAGCACAAGTCCGGTATGGGATTATATCTAAAAAAAACTTCCATTGAATCTACCCTCTCGAGCACTAACGAATGATGAAGTGGATAAATACGCACGAAAATTAAAAATACCTCATTTTAGAGGTGTATTCATGAGAGACGCTCTACCGCAATATGGTGCTAAAAAATATGAAAGTGCTGTAGTAAATTTGGATGAAAGCAAAAATCCTGGAACACATTTTTGTTGTTATATAAAAAGAAATAAGGAAATTTTTTATTTTGATAGTTTTGGTAATTTAAAACCACCACCGGAGCTAATCAGATATTGGCAAAGTGACATTGAACCTAATAATATTCACTATAACTTCGCTTCTTATCAATCTTTTAATTCCTACAACTGCGGTCACTTATGTCTTGAATTTCTCTATAAAAATTCAAATATATAAATCCATATAGTCAGTCATGTCACAAACGTTCACCTTAACAGGTAAAACAAGTCTTCTCTCAGTAGATTTTTATCCTCCAATCGAATTAGACAATCGCTGTGAATATTCAATTGCTTTAATTGGCTTTCACACCTATAACAGTATTCCCAATATTCAAGAGGGTAATAATAAATTTTACTATATAGATAAAAGTGAGAGTAAAAGTGACCAGGTTATAACTATTCCTACAGGTTCTTTTGAAATTTCTGATTTGGAGAACTATTTACAATTACATTTATCTCCAGCGAATAGTAATTATACAGTGCGTAACAATTATTTAAGTTTAAAACCTAATAATAATACATTAAAGTCAGAATTAAAATGTAAATACAAAGTAAACTTCATTCCTACAGACAGTATTGCGAAACTGTTGGGATTTTCTCCGAAAATTTTAGAAGAAAACACTTTACATGAATCAGATTTACCAGTAAATATAATTCAAGTGTCTACAATTCGTATAGAGTGTAACATTGCTACTGGTTCGTATTGTAACGACTTATCTTGTCACACAATATATGAGTTTACGCCAGCCGTGGACCCTGGTTACTCAATTAATATTGAACCGAAAAATCTTACATTTTTACCTATCGATAATAGACGATCAATAGGCAATATAACAATTAAAATAGTAGATCAAAATTCACAATTAATTAACTTTCGAGGAGAAGATATAATCGTTCGATTAGAATTAAGAAAACAAAATGGGCCTGGTATTTAATCAGGGAATAGTGAACCAACACTTATATAAAGCAGCTGATTTGAAACGAGATATTAAAAAAATATATAAATCTTTAAATAACAACAATATTCAGTCATTTAGTGGTGGACCGTTAAATAAGCGACATCATCATCATCGCAACCACCACCACCACCACCTTTCAGCAGAAAATCGTAACTTCTTAGAAAGTATAGGATTAAAAATCAGGAAGAATGGAAAGTAAATTACAGCTGTTTGCCAATCCCATTTACGATGAGTCAATTACAAAAGAAGAAACACATACGTACCCAACGGAAACAAAAGCTTATAACAGTAGCGACGAATGTGAAATAAATATTAATCAACAGGATGCATTTTTGGATATGAGTAATGCAGCGTTAATTATCGACGTTACTGTTGAATTAGTTGGAGAAGCACCTCAGGCTCAAGTAAGATTAACCAACAACGCAGGTGCATTCCTCTTTGAATATATAAGTTATGAATTAAATGGCATAGAAGTGGACAGAGTGCGTGACCCTGGTATGACAAGTACAGCGAGAGCCTTGTTATTGTATAATAGAAATCAATGTCGTGCACTTGACATTGCCAGCTGGAATTACATGGAAAATATTGAAGGAAGACCAATTAGTGAACAAAAACAACAGTTTTTATTTCGTATACCTTTGAATTTCCTTTTCGGTTTATTTAGCGACTATCGAAAAGTTTTATGCGGTCGTCATAAAATTCGATTAGTTCGTTCACACACAGATGCCAATTGTTACAAAACGAGTGACATTGCAAAGAAATTAACCTTCACAATTTGAAACATTGAGTCACATGTAAAACATGTATATTCAAACGATACAGTTAAATTGCGACTTTTGGAACAAAAAGGTCAGAATAAACCCATAATTATTCCGTTTAGACGATGGGAATTACATTAGCTACCGGCGTTACGCAATACTGATAAGGATATTTGGGTTGTTAAAACAAGTATTAGTATTGAAAGGCCACGTTATGTAATCGTTATGTTTCAAACTGCAAAACGGGATAATACATTAAGAGATATAACAGATTTTGATAATATAAATTTAATGGATTTACGTTTATATTTAAATTCTGAATGTTATCCGTATGAATCTCTTAAAATGGACTTTAATAAGAACCGCTACACTGAAGCTTATCAGATGTATATGGATTTTCAAAAGAGCTTTTCTAATAAAACGCTCCCTGAACCGTTAATCTCCTATGCAGCATTTAAAGATAATCCAATATTTGTCATTGACACTACTAAACAAAATGAGGCAATCAAATCGTCAACCGTTGATGTAAAATTAGAATTTCAAAGCAGAGAAGTTTTTCCCCCTAATACAAAAGCCTACTGCATTATTATACACGACTGCATAGTTGAATATCTCCCTCTTACCAATATTGTACGAAATTTGATATAAATAATAAATATATTCATCTGACTAGTTAGTCTCTACTTAGAACTCAAAATGACTGCTGTCTAGAAAGACATACAAGAATTTCATATCCATGAACTTAAAAAATTTGTAGCAAAAGAACTATGTATTTTCGATGGTGATCGTATAGCTCATTTTGTTTTTCAACCACCTTGTGAAATTAAGCAACTGTCATCTGCTACAAGAAAACAAATTCAATGGTTAGAGAGGAATTATCATGGCATTCAATTCAATGAGGGTAGTGTAAATCTAAACCAAATACCAAACATTCTGGAACGATATTTATCAAATTCACATGCAATATATGTAAAAGGATGTCAAAAATACTTCTTCATAAAAAGCTATTTACCCAATGCCAACGTAATTGATTTAAGTCTAAATAATTGTATTGTACCTAAATTGGAAAGGGGACCAGCCCTTTGTATGTCACATAGAAATTATAAAAATACCAAGTGTTCTATATCTAATTGCGTACATATTTATGAATATATATTTAATAAAAAGGAAAATAATGTAACAACTAGTTGTACGTACACAAACACATAACAGGAAGTTACTTCTGTAGAAGTGTACAATGGCAAACGTGCACAATAAAATGTATAATTGAATTATTGCATTTTCTAAAAATATAAATATATGTATTAAACAAAATTATTAGTGTTTTCTTTTTTATCTATCACCACTATCGAGGTAAATTATTTTTAAAATCGTATTATTTCAAAATAAGTATTTATACAATTAATAAAGAAAAAGAAACATAATTTAGTCTCGATTTTAAATATCACCAGCGCGCCATCCTCCATTCAATAGCGCTGTATTGACAATATTGTAAACAGTAACAAAATAAAAGTAAAACAAATACACACACACACACACACACACACACACACACACACACACACACACACACACACACACACACACACACACACACACACACACACACACACACACACACACACACACACACACACATACACACACACACACACACACACACACACACACACACACAACAATATAATTTTTTTATCCACCGTTTAAACACAGTCGAGCGGTACGGCTGTTGGCTCAGCGAGTTAGCGTCCGTGCCTGTTACAACGGCAGCTCCTCGCGCAAACGGTTCGAACCCGGGCGCACCACATACACTTTTTCTCAACAAAAAAAAAATTACGTCATCAGCCTCTAATACACACACACACGTCATCGCCACCTCCACAGCAGCAGCAGTGCCCCGAAGACAACCCTCTGCGACCACCATCACAGCGACGAAGACAAACCCCTTCTTCACCAACACCACCATCAACCACCCAAAGAATGACCTTGGAAGGCCACGACCTTGGAAGACATGTGAAGAATGACCTCGGAAGACGCGAAGAATGACCTCGAAAGACATCAAAAAACACCATCAATGGTAAGAACTGGATGGACACGCCATCCTCGGTCGCAGGACCGACATAGTATACCTACTTCCAGGAATTTGCCATAATTCTCTTCGGTTTGGAACATGTTTTGTCAATAGTTACATAAATTTGGCATAAAATTGATAAATAAAAAATAACACTATTTCAAGTTCAAATATTTAATAAGAAATATCATGATTAAAACAAATTGCATAGAAAACATTATATTTACTTTTTTTACAATTTAGTATAGGTAACATTACTATGACACTTCAAAAGTATAGTAAGCGGCGCGATTCAGTGACGGTCAGATTGAGGGGTAGGTAGGCGGAAACGTTTAGTACAACAAGAAATGGAAGAGCGAATAATATCGTAGGACCGAAGTGATAGAGTGTTATTGGACTTCCAGCTGATGCATTTTAATACAAAAAGAGTGAATAATAACGGTGGTATGTTTGCTTGATATTGTACATAAACATAGGACAATTAGTTGTGTATCTTGCCAGTTCCTCATCTTGTGGTAAATGGAAAAATTTAACACTAGGACAAGGATTCTTTTTTGACTGGTTGTCAGAATGTCATCCATACACTGCACAACGCATTTTTCAGCAACCAAAATAAGTTTTTTTCTACTAGTGATCTTGATGAAACGTTTTAAATAAACTTATAGGAAAGAAAATAAAAATAGTCCTTTGAAAGTTTCAACTATTTATTATCGAAACTCTGACAATATTGTTTCGACCGGACGGTCATCAACGAAGAGTAGTTACAAGTACTGAAATTAAAGATTAACATCCAACCCCTAAGTACTAGGTAACACATGACGTCATTTGACATTGGAAATAAATGAGTAATTAAATTTTTTAGATTAACTTTATTTCGTTATTACCAAAAAGTTAACTTTAAAATTTACCGAAAACCAACAAACAGACTTAATGCTATACATTCTTTAGCCAATCAATCTTTGAAAATTAAACTTTCAGTTTTCCATAGTCTCATTCATAGATTAACTAATATGTGTACCTATGTCAACAGATAACTTCAACGCAGAATTGAATATCATCAAGCAAAAATCTACAGCAAATGGCTATAACACAAAAATAGTGGATAACATTTTAAATAGAAAACAAAAAACCCATGCTAGATTAACTTTAATTTCCGGTTTCCAAAACACCACTGATAAACCCTCATTTTGTGCGCTTAATTTTATCAAAAATTAAAATTAAATGCAATAGAAGTGAATAGACACACCACAGCACAGGCTCCTTTTTAGAAAAAAGTGGTGTATCAATGTACATGTTTATAGTATAGATAATCAAAAACAAACTATGGGCTTCTCGGAACCAAAGTTCCCTCTAAGCTGCCCGGCCGCGCACTAATTTTTTGAAGGTTGTACAGTCATTTTTATATTTTGCGCACAATTTTTTTAATCATTTTATGAAATGATTGTAACTAAATGTTACAAGAGTGTTGTAAAATCTCGTGCAGATTCCAGGATTCTGAATTCTGCAAAATGTTTGTTTTGAGTGAGAGTGGTCAGTTACCAGATGTTAAACCATAAATATTGGACAAAGTTTAAAGTATATTACCCTATAAAGGTTCAAAGAAAGTATATTTCTTAAGGCTCGTCTACAACGTAAAGAGCATTGCTTTTTTGTTTGCATCCCAAGTTTTGTACTTTTATTCGACAGTGCAAATATTGAAGATTTAAGGTAAACTGTTGCAACAATTTGTTGAATTTCTGTATTATTGTTATATTAATACATATAATACAATATTATTATTACTATTATAGTAGTGTTTATAAAACATAAACATAGAAGGCAGCACTAAAATTTATTCGAGAACCTCGACTTTGCTTCGACCCACTTCGACCCAAACGAAGTCATTTAAACAGGAATACAGAAATTTGTCGAGGTTATCGAATAAATGTTAATGAAGATCCTGTTTTTTATTTTTTATTTTTCCGTTGTTATAAAAGTAAATTTTAAAATATAAATCTTATAATAATTCGCCTTAATTAGGCACATATTTGCATATAGGCATTATTTATTTTAGATAAAAATGTCTAAACGAAAATTAAACGATTACAAAAATATGGACAAGATAAAACTATGTATAATGTAGAAATCCTTTTCTTGTTCATGTATTAATTAAAATACTTCAAAAAGTAAAATATGTTCTCGGTCAGTATTCTGTCGAAACCACCAGACACGGATCGCGATTTCGAGCTGGTTGGCTCTCATCAGCGTGCCGCAGATGATTCCGATAGAATGCCGACCGACCAAAGTCTCTTCTTACCAGAAGTGGATTTAATAAGGACCAAATTTATTTTGTTCTATTTAGGTATGCGTGCCTTTCACGCAGTCGTAGCTATGCGGGAGGTCTGTTTCAGCAAGCATTACCTTAATGAAAAAGGTATCTTGTTGAACACTACAGTACCTGTTATTAAATAGCATTTACCATAGATGGTGCTCTAGTGTCATCTTTGGTCCTTATTAAATCCACTTCAATACGTAATTGTTAAAAAAACTGTGGCACCGGACTACCCTCTCACTTGCACACTTACATACGTTTCGAAAATTTTTGTTACTATATAATTTTGAACCGCGCAGTCAACATAAAGATTAGAGGGAACATTGCTCGAAACATTGCATAACAAATAACCGCAATTCTTACCTAAATAATGTTAAAGTTCTCCACATAGAAAATAAAAACCATGTATTAGGATTATTAGAGAATTCAGAAATTAAGAAAACGTGAAATAATAAAAAGAAGGTGAATAACCAAACAGAACTTTGCACAAATTCCGTTGTCAAATTTATACAGTATTATTAGTTTTTTTCCTCAAAAGTATATTGGGTTAAGGTCAAGCAGTGACTGCGAACGACAACGTTAAGCTTCTGTGACGATTCGCTTTCAAGGAGCAACCGCGTGAGTAACCACATTACGTCATCCTGCTTAAGTAGTTGTAACGACTTTTCTAGTAGAACTTATTTATTTAACGGATATTTATTTTACAACTATTTATTTAACACTTAAACACTAATAGAATACCTTAACACTAATAATAATTCAACGACTTATTTATATCACAAGGAAAATGCCTATTTATATCACTCGGTATATCGTAGTTCGCTATTTATATTACTTGTTCGGAAGCTCACTGTGAACTGACTCTTACTGGCCACGTCAACAGGTATTTATACTGATTAGGAACAATCCAGAAAGTTCCAGAATGACATACTAGACTTTACTGGAGTGCTTATTGTGTTCGTCTAATTTATGGCCTTGTTTATCGTCATCAAAGCGCCGACCGACGCCGGCATCCTTTGACCTTGACAATTTTTTTCTCCACATCCCACAAAACAGCTTTATGACGAGGATAGCTGAACATAAACACTGCTGCCGACTACTACAGCCTAATAAATCTGCTTTAGCTGAACATATTTTAAATAACGACAATCATCTTGTCAAGTACAATGAAACTTCTGTATTGTCTACTACTTCGGACTATTACCCCCTATTGCATAGCGAAGCCATCGAAATTCATAAACACCCTATGAATTTCAACAGAAAAGAAGGACTTCATTTGAGTAAAGTATGGTACCCGGCTCTAGAGAGAACGACGTAGAAGGCGTCGGATCCACCTACGAACCATTCTGACACTGGCACGCCCACCGCCGCCCGGGATAGATATCAGCGCGCAGCCAGCACTACAGTCAGTCGCTGTCGAGACTTCGAGGTATAATCTTCGCTCTCATCAACACTTCCACTGAAGATGTCAGCCGCAGTTGCTATGGACCACGGCCTACAAGCTCGAACCCTAGTTCTTGTATGGATTCCGGCCGTGAAAGCTTATGTTCTTATATTATCACAAGAATGCTTCCGAAGACGCACAAAACTATAAAATTATTTATGAAAAAAAAAAAACCGACATTAGGAGCGCAATCGACAAAGGACGACAACAATTGAAGCATGAAAACCGACAGAAGCTCGTTAGCATCATTCGAACTATCCTACTTTGTAGTAGGCAAGGACCTGCACTTCGAGGACATCGGGATGACGGACTATTATTAACGAATATGCCGGCGGAGAATGACGGGAATTTCAGAGCATTACTTCGTTTTTCTGCGCAAAGTGGGGACCTCGTTTTGCAACAACATTTAAAAACAACCGGTATGAACGCAACATATCTGAGTTCTCGTATCTAGAATGAAATTATCGAGGCTGCAGGAGAAGTAATCACTAAAGATATAGTGAAACTCGTAAATAATTCAGGGTACTTTTCAATAACAGCCGATGAAACCACGGATGTCATCGGAATCGAACAACTGACGGTTGGCGTTCGATACGTCCAAAAAATTGGAAAAGACACAAAATCCGAGATTTCCTGCGTTTTTTCCCTGTAGTGGATATAACTGGAGCGGGCCTTACAAGGACGCTGATGACCTCTTTAGAGAAACTCAGAATAAACATTATTTTTATGAGAGGGCAAGGTAACTTTATTATGTTATTACGTGAATCAATTGATGTTTATAATATGTACTGTATGCTTTAAGGTTATGATGAAGCCGCAACTGTGAGTGGACAGTTTAAAGGCTGTGCAGCTGTTGTGAGGAAGTCATCCACAAATGCTATCTATGTTCATTGCGCCAACCATAATTTAAATTTAGCCATCACACAGGCATGCGATATTTCTTCAATCCGTGACTGTATGGCAATGGTCAAAATAGTGGTAAATTTCTTTCGTCAGTCCAAAAAAGCTGGCGATTTGTTAAAGAAACATATCCTCGCAACAAACACCTGTGCTAAGCAGATTCGCCTTCAAAAATTTTGCGAGACACGTTGGGTAGAACATTTTGTTTCACTCAATTTGTTTCACGAAACTTTGGAATCTATTTGTTAATCACTGGAAGAAATGCAAGACAGCAAGGTAAAATCGGAAGGTATCCAACCTGATGCTTTACTTGCTTCAATCCGCACGGCTCGATTCATCGTAGCACTGAAACCCATCTTCAGCTTAACAAAATACTTAAGCTTATTTTTACAAAAAGAAGACTGCGTATTGAGCCGATGTGTCAGTTACGCTAACGATGTCCACAAATAAATTAAGGAGATGCTGCAAAGGCTGAAGAGAAATTTAAAGAAATTTTCATCTTAGCCACTGACACTGCCGAAACAATTGGTGCTGAGGTGATCGTTTCTTGAAAAGTAGGACGCCAAAAGAATCGGGACAATTATAAAGGAAATGCTGAAGTGCTTTTATCGCAGATCGATTTTTATTCCGTTCTTAGATATGTAAATATTTGGAAGAACTTGAATCAAAATTTCTGGAACACCGACAAGTTTTTCTAAGAATTGAAAATATAATTCCAGTGAAATGTACAGAACTTAGTGAACCGGAAGTACAAGGAACAGTTCTTACATTTGAGGCAGAATGGCCAAACGACATCCTTGGATTTCCTGAAGAATTCGTAGCTGAAATTAAAATGTGGCAAAGGTAATTGTTTCCACCTATATTAGAAAAATATCTATACTAATAATAATTAAAAATTTCCTAATGAAAGGTAATTTTCAACTATTCCAAAAGAGAAGCGGCCGAAAACATTTATTGATGGTCTTGACATTTGCGACGAACAACTTTACCCGACTGTATACAAATTTCTGCAGATCGGAGCAACATTGCCTGTAACAGTAGCTTCTAGAGAACGCTCCTTTTCGACGCTACGGAGGGTAAAAAGCTATTTGCGAAATAAAACGGGAGAGCAACGATTGAACGGTTTAACTCTCCTAAATATTCATAGGGATTTAGAAGTCACCAGTGACCAAATATTAAACGTAATGGTTAAGGAGCCCAGAAGATTTGATATTACATTATAAGTAACAGAAATTTTATTGTATTTTGATACATAAGCATACTATCCACTTTTTTTTTAAAATAATTCTTTGGTTGACATGCTAATTACTTAATGAAATTATGCCAAATATCACAATCCGCTCGCCAATAGTTACATCTGTACGTGGAATTCCGTTTGTCAATGGCCACTAAAGTTGCTTTCAAAATTAATAATGATTGTTATTTGTCAGTAGTAAATAAATCAACATCATTTTTACAGAAATATCTGCTAATTTAAATTTCTTTTTTTTTTTTTTTTGAAATACAATTATAGGCACTTACATTAAATTCTTGACCAAGAATTTCACGGTCAGTCATTACGACGCATTTCAAGCAGGAATATGATACTAATACCTGAAACAAAAGTAAATCAATCTCTAATAAAATTTATAATGTACGTTCGCCACTATCTGCAAATACCGCTCAAAATTACTAGATTATTAAAATATCTACCATTTTCTCTACTCTGGTTCGTTATCGTCCAGAATGCTTTAACGTTCTAGAATGTTCTCGAAAATTGAAATAAACTATTTCTTATTTCAATTAGTTAATAAGTAAATTGATTTTATGTACTCCATAAGGGTATAAACCCGACATAGATTTTACATTCTGAGATGTAATATGAAAGATAAATGTGTAAATTTTTATGCCATTAAAAAGTTTGAAAAAATTAGAAGAAAACAGTAAAAGTCTGGAAACTAAAATTGGAAAATAAATTAGAAGAATAAAATAGTAAAAGTCGGTAAAATAAATTAGAACAAAAAAGTAAAAGTTTGGGAAGCAAATTGGAAATAAAAATGTAAAAGACTGGAAAATAAATTAGAAGAAAATAGTAAAGGTTTGGAAAGCAAATTGGAAGAAAACAGTAGAAGCCTGGAGAATAAATTGGAAGAAAATAGTAAGTTTGAAACATGAATTGGAAGAAAAATTTAATAATGAACTTCAAGAAACAGAAGAAAAGATAAAAGTGCTGGAAGAAATGATTTTTAATATCAAGATAAAACCAATCGAAGTGGATGTTGGCGCATCTAGTACACTTAACAAAGCCAGCCAAATCAGCCAAGGAAGCGGTGTACAGTCAAAAACACGAGTAAAACCACTAACGTTTGACGGAAAGTCCCCATGGACCACATACCACAAGCAATTCGAGGCGGCCACCAAGGCGAATAACTGGGGGCCTAAAGAAAAAAACCACTGCATTGGCCGTTGGGCTTCGTGGAGATGCATGTGACATTTTGAATATCCTATCCCCGGAAGAATTATGAACGGATTATGAACAGTCGGAGTTGCGCTACGGTGAGGCTCACTTAACAGCGGTGTTTCACATCCAACTGAACGTCTCTTTGGTACATAATTGAAATCGCGGTTAATGACAGGTAGCACATCCTTTTGTGAATCCGCATATTAATAAAGTATTGAAGAATTAAAGTTGCCGACTGCTATTTTATAAGCCAGCAACTCTGGATCAATGGGTTTATCAGTAAAGGAAAGCTGAAAATGAATTCACTGCTACTTTCAAGCAATAAATGAGGAAGACACGACGAAGTGGTGGTATACTTAATACGCTTATTAATTATTTACCGTTTCAGCTGCTTGTCCCTTATTATCAGTTTTGTAGGCTAGGTCCTCGGCTTTAGAAAAGGCTGGCAAGAGGGGACAATGGAACCCAAACTAACCTAACCTAACCCATTACATTTACACTCAAATTCTACAAATCTATAGCAAAGACAAAGTATATTGTACTTTAGCAAAAGTAGCTTAAACAAGCACATTCATCGGACGTAAACTTTGGGGGACGTTCAGCAACGCGAGCAGTTGCTTACGCTACGAATGTAAAAACAGTTAGTTATGGGAATAAGGGGAAGTACATTAACTGCTAGAAGTGGAAAATGTCGTCGTTATCGCCGATCTCACTTCTTGTGTATAGTACTGTACATGTCAATTCCGCATGGCACTGTACATACTCAAGAAGTAAATTTATTTCATATGACGGCCCGTGCAGATCAGCGCGCTACCACCGTGCGGTCATCGCCGCGGCGCTCGAGCGGTTAGCGGCGCGCTACCACCACCACTCAGTAAGTTCGGCGCACGCAGCGACCACAGCAACAACCCCACTACTGTCCTTCCGTGCATCAACCCTCCTACACCCAACCCCTTCCAAGTTCGCACCCCGGGATTGGAATAAAAGGCGCCGCACAACCACGGAATGGCAGATTGCGCTTGACCAAGCAGCATCTCCTCTGACCTAAGGATCGCGCTTGTGCGAGCTGCATCCCTAGTGTCGTTCTTAGCCGGTGCTTGCGCCATCCCAGCGTACCAGCCACCCAAGTCGAGACCGAAGCCCTAACGTCTCGTAAGATCTCCGAATATCCAGACGTGCAATAACCCTACCACCACCCATGAAACGTGCCGGCCGCCGCCAACGACAGCCAGCACCGTACCACGAGAAACATACCACGGTTCCCGCCGATCGGGCCCCCCTCGACGAGCTCTTCGCCTTGTTGGCCGTCGTGTACCAACCGAACCTAGGGGTACGCTTCGACCCCAGGCTTTTGTGCACCGTACCAAGTGATTTCCCGTCGGAGTAGTGATAGTAGTGTAGATAAACTCATAAGGACATTGACAATAGGTGAGAAAGTGTGACCAAGGAAGTTCTCCGTTCATTCCCCCCCTGAAGTGACAATTTTTAGTTTTAGTTTAAGTATTTGTATATATGTTTATTCCTTAAAAATCTATGTAAAGTAAATTGTTTCACCCCAGTAGTATCTCCATTCAGTGGTACGACGCGCTAAGCACATTTTTTTAGTGTTAGAAGTTAGGCCTGGATAACTAAGGTAGTCTAAAGAGAGAGAGAGACTCCATTGTCCGTGAGTTACGCCGGTGACATTTTGGCGCTCAACGTGGGGCCCAACGGGACTTTCAGGGAAAAGCCACCTACGCCTTGAAAATGACTACACCGTTCCACCGCCAAGTGATGGAGGAACTACGTCGCCCAGGGAGTAATATGTCGACACCAGCCGTCACCACTACAATTTGGTCGTGTTCCACGAGTCCTGTCACCGGGATATTCAACCCTGCAAATCGAACGATAGATGCATGGGGCGTACCGTCACCACAGCCGCCTATATCGCGATTTCTGACGGCGAGTCAGCCACCCACACAGTCGTCTCTTCTGGGAGAGACTCAAAACACCCAGTGGCGCCCAACTAATCTAGAAACCTTTTATGCTGAACTCATAGCACGATTGCAACAACCGCAGGCTCCGCCGTCGTTGCCCAGGTTCGGCGGGGCACCAGAGGAAGATCCTGTCGCTTTCGTTACCAGTCTACAGCGACAGGTGCAGCAGCCGCTACCTGCCTGGAAGGACCCGCCAGAAATTGGTACAGTCCGTACCATTCACTAAATCTTCCTCTGGCCGAGTTCTGTAATTTGGTGTTGCAAGAATTCAACAGTGCCGCTAGACGTAGCACCGCCATGGCAAAATTCTTCACAGAGAAACAGAACCAAGACCCAGTGTTTTGTTTCTTACGGCGTAAGCAACTACTGGCACAACGACTACACGTTCAAATGACCGACCAGGATTTAATCGCGCACGTGTTAAATCTACTACAGCCCCAGTTGGCCACATATATAGAGGCGATTCAACCACGCACCTTTATCGAACTAATAAATATGTGTGTACGATTAGAATCACGCATTAAGAATATACGCCCGACCCCCGTAGGCACAACCACCGCTCCAAAACCTCTGCCACCTTGCCAGCACTGCCCCGGACATCATTATAATCGAGACTGTCCAATCAAGAAAGAAGAAAAATACAGGGAATATGGAATCACCAACCGATCAAGTGAACCAAGACCACTACCACCTTGTCAACATTGCCCTGGTCGACACTTCCACCGGGATTGTCCCGTTCTGAAACAAGGACGACCCTCTGTCCCCCAAGGACGTCGGGAACCATTCCGAGTTTCCAACATCCATTCCTCGCCAGAAGAACAACCAGAACCACAACCATAGACGTCGGGAAACGAATAAACGGCCGGCATAACGTTCCGGCCGACACACAGAAAAATTCGTTGCCCCGAATTCCCGTACGCATTGACGGCTCCCCAATGACAGCACTGGTAGACACAGGTTCATCGGTGAACCTACTAAAACAAAACCATCGAGGTACAGCACATCAACGAATTTCTTTCGCCACCACCGGCGATCATTCGGTCCAAGTTTCTGGACCTACCGAAATGGAAGTCGCTTTCGCCGACACCGCTACAAAGACGCCGTTCTTTACTTGTCCGCAGTTGCGAGAGGACGCCATTCTCGGCCACCCCTGGCTGCACGATGGTAACGCGGTGATGAATTTCCAACGACGGTGCATCCATGTGGGAAAGCGAAAACGCACTACAGTATTCTGGGAAACAAGAAAACCGGAAAAGAGGTCAGCCGCGCCGCTGGATCTCAGCCACGTTCCGGGGGTTTTCCGCGCCTTATGTGCGCAGTTAGTAGAGCAGTTTGAAACCGTGTTTACCAACAACGCTGGCACTACCACTCCCACTACCAGGCATACAATAAAACTCAAACCAGGAGCCAGAGCCTTCAAGATTCCGCCATATCGACAGTCGCCGGAGAAACAGCGGTTTCTACGCGAACATTTACAAGACATGTTAGCTGCCGGTATTATTGAACCGAGTACCTCCGATTTCGCATCCCCCGTTGTCCTGGTGAAGAAGAAAGATGGCGATTACCGGTTCTGCGTGGACTATCGTCGCCTAAACGCAATAACAGAAGACGAAGCCGCCACGCTACCAAACATTCCCGAAACACTTAAGAGCCTCGGAAGCGCGACCATATTTAGCGCGCTCGACCTAAAACGCGGATATTGGTAAGTTCCGATGGATGTCAACAGTAAACATTTAACCGCATTCACCACCACGGGTCCGCATATCAGTTTAAAGTTATGCCTTTCGGGCTAAAGAACGCGCCGTCAACATTTTAAAAGTTGATGTCCCAGGAAGTACTGGTTGGGCTACTGGATTTCGCTCGGGGTTACATCGACGACGTTATCATCAAGTCATGCTCGCACGAGGAACATCTCCGCCATTTACACCTGGTGTTAGAACGGTTGCAAGTACATGGCCTACATTGCGCTCCGGAAAAGTGTCGTATCGCGAAAACTGAGATAAGCTATTTGGGTCATCATATTACGGCCGATGGAAACTATCCGACAGAGCATAACATCAAACAAATATTGGAGATACCCCCCCCCCCTTCAAGCAAAAAGAAGTTGCGACAGTTGCTCGGCGCGTGTAACTGGTTGCGCGAATACATCCCGAAGTTTTCCGAAATCACCGCCTCTTTGACACCATTGCTCTCCAATCAGTCACGCTGGATATGGCGAAGGGAGCACCAGGACGCGTATGACAATCTCCGTGCAGCATTAAGTCGACCTTTAAAACTCTGCAGGCCCAGCCTTACCGACAAATTTATTTTGCAAACCGACGCTAGTCACCAGGGCCTAGCGGCGGTTCTCTATCAACTAGGGCCAGACAAAGAAAAGAAGATTATTTCCTTTTCGAGCGTTCGGCTTACCGCAGCGGAAAGAAAATATCATAGCAACGAGTTAGAGTGCCTTGCAGTCGTCTGGGCGATAAAACGCTATCGTCCTTATTTAGAAGAACGTCCGTTCTTGCTTAGGACAGATAATAGGGCGCTAGTGTGGTTGCAGAAAAGCAAAGACGACAAGGCAAAGTTCACTCGATGGGCCTTGCTACTACAAGAGTTCGCGTTCGAAATAGAGCACTGTCCAGGCACGCAGAATCTACTTCCGGATTTACTAAGTCGCGTACCCGGAAACCAAGATGTTCCTACTCAAGAATCTCTGGAACAAATCCCGACTGTAAACCAACTCGACCTACAAACTCACCGAAAGGGTCGAAACCGCGCAACTACAGGACCCGGAAATACGAGCCACCGTGAATCGCTGGAAACGTGTCCAGCAAGCGGGTCCACAAACTCCTGGTGAAGCAGGCTTCCTGGCGTTGTATACGGTAGAACACAACATTTTATACAAACGCTTAGGACCGAGGCGGTTTCTTAGGGTCCCCAACGACATAAAACAACACGTGTTATATCATCACCACGACGCCGTCGAAGCAGGCCACCCAGGGCGCGATGAAACGTTCTTACGAATCAAGGAACAATTTTTCTGGCCGTGCCTGGGAAAAGATGTAAGGCAGTACGTTCAAAGTTGTCGACTTTGCGCTTCAGTAAAAACTCGGCGCCAAGGAGCAGCACCACAGCGACCCAGGACACCTCAAAACGTATGGGAAATTATATCCATAGACCTTATGGGCCCATATCCAAAAACCCCGAGCGGAAACCGATTCCTTATTGCCGTAAACAACATATTTTCAAAATGGACGGAAGCCACCGCAGTTCCCAAGACGGACGCTCAAGCGATCATTAGCTTCTTGGAACAACAAGTGTTTGCAAGATTCGGATATCCCAAGACCATCTTATCCGACAATGGTTCACAATTCAAAAGTCGACGATGGGAGGATTATTGCGAACGAAATCATATACGGGCCTGGAATACAGCGGTTACCATCCACGCGCCAACCCTGTGGAACGTCGCAACCAAGAACTTAAGAAGTGCCTACGGATACACGTCACACAGGCCGGACGACATCGATGGGACGAGTCTCTCAACAAGGCACTTTTTAATATCAACCGCCGGAAAAATGCGGCTACCCAATTGGCGCCCAGTGAGGTACTATTGGGATATCGTACCCCGGCTCCAGGTGATTGGCGCCAACCTAATCCTCCCAGAACCACCAACAATGCCGAGGAACGAGCCGAAATACGTCAAAGAGCTGGCCAGTAACAACAAGTATACGCCAGGCGTTTATTCCCCGAACATCCAGTCGAACCTCCTATAGTGTACCAAGCTGGTGATCAAGTTTTGGTAAGGAACGTTGGCCGATCCCATCCCTTCGATCCACTATGGACCGGACCTCATCAAATCGTCGCCGTTATTGGGCCAAACCACTATGAAGTCCTGCGGGACAATGTCCAGAACCGAATCCACATAGACGACCTACGCCCTCTTCCGCCTGCACGCCCCGTCAACTAACCCGGGGGGAAATGTCGTCGTTATCGCCGATCTCACTTCTTGTGTATAGTACTGTACATGTCAATTCCGCATGGCACTGTACATACTCAAGAAGTAAATTTATTTCATACGACGGGCCGTGCAGATCAGCGCGCTACCACCGCGCGGTCATCGCCGCGGAGCCCGAGCGGTTAGCGGCGCGCTACCACCACCACTCAGTAAGTTCGGCGCACGCAGCGACCACAGAAACAACCCCACTACTGTCCTTCCGTGCATCAACCCTCCTACACCCAACCCCTTCCAAGTTCGCACCCCGGGATTGGAATAAAAGGCGCCGCACAACCACGGAATGGCAGATTGCGCTTGACCAAGCAGCATCTCCTCTGACCTAAGGATCGCGCTTGTGCGAGCTGCATCCCTAGTGTCGTTCTTAGCCGGTGCTTGCGCCATCCCAGCGTACCAGCCACCCAAGTCGAGACCGAAGCCCTAACGTCTCGTAAGATCTCCGAATATCCAGACGTGCAATAACCCTACCAACACCCATGAAGCGAGGAAAACGTGCCGGCCGCCGCCAACGACAGCCAGCACCGTACCACGAGAAACATACCACCATAGTGATAGTAGTGTAGATAAACTCATAAGGACATTGACAATAGGTGAGAAAGTGTGACCAAGGAAGTTCTCCGTTCATCCCCCCCCTGAAGTGACAATTTTTAGTTTTAGTTTAAGTATTTGTATATATGTTTATTCCTTAAAAATCTATGTAAAGTAAATTGTTTCACCCCAGTAGTATCTCCATTCAGTGGTACGACGCGCTAAGCACATTTTTTTAGTGTTAGAAGTTAGGCCTGGATAACTAAGTGTAGTCTAAAGAGAGAGAGAGAGACTCCATTGTCCGTGAGTTACGCCGGTGACAAAAACGAAGAGGTGGAAGAACATCTTTTCGAAAATCACTAGATAAGCCTCAATTAATTAAATTAAACAATTAAAAGGGAATCAAGGAGTTATGCTCTTCTTCCGGGATAATATTCGTCCCAAAAAGCGGAGGATGGAATTCCGTTAATACCACTATTCGCTGGATTCTCGACCCTAGGTGCTTTATCGGGAAAAGCAGCTGGAATTGCAAAAACTATTAACGATGCTAAAGCGGTTAAAAGGCATCTAAACGAAACTGTGTGTGCTATGAAGGCAATTTTACTTGGAAAAGGGCTTTTCCTTCTGAAAAAAAATGTCTAGGGCATTATTTACTAGATCAAAAAAAAGCACACTAATTCTACCTTGCAGAGATTTAACATTACTTACATTATGAAGCTTCAAATTCCCCTTTTCCGTGGTATATTTATGTGCGCTAGTTTACCTAAGAAAGTGCACGACGTCGAATGTAGAGTTATTAATAACGATAAGAAAACCGAGAAAGGGACCGGTCCGGCAGCGTATAAAAAATAAAATAGTGTCGCGACTTAATCTGACGATTTTGGAAATTTACGACCACCTTCGGAAGTAGTGAACTATTTAAATTCTTCTCAACCGCGTAAAATCCATTACAATATATCGTTATCTGCACCTTCAATTAGTAGATCCAAGAGTAAGAGATGAAAAGGCGGTATTTCTAAATATAACTGTTAACGACAATACTATACTTTCGGTGATTAAGTGCACAGAGAAAATATATTTCACTAAAACAAGATTCTATAGGACGGCTTTTGGGATTTAAACCAAAAAATTCTTAAAGCTAATAGTCGTGAGGTGTCTGGTTACCCTGCGACAATGAAAATTGTCGACAGATTAAAAGGACATAAATCCAATATACGTAGAGATCCGAAATATTACAATGTAACAAGTGAACAGAAACTAAAAGTATGATCATGAATTCGATTGGGATCATTCCAAAAGTATAGAAAAATAAAACAATTTACGTAAAAGATTGATTTCCGCAATGATATATGTAAAAACTTAAGTGAAATCTATACACCAATTATTGAAAGCGAATGAAATAAGTTCATCTTGTTTATAAATCAAGTTATGGAGTGTCATGTATTGACTAATATATTTAATGTCAATTTTTAATTTATTGATGGTAGTTGTGTAACTGGAGCAGGGTGGGTTCCCAACTTCTCGTCAAAAATCGAGAAAAGAAACAAAATTTAATCTTTTCAAAAATCTTTATTTATTTATTTAAATCGAAGAATTTGGCTGTGAATGTAAATCGTCTAATGTTAGGACCTTTTAATTTCGTTGTGTTAATAGAGTGTAGTAACTTAGATTGTTTATGAGTTCCGTACAAGTTATATGTGCTAACAAAAAAACAAAAGAAATTTGAACCACATGATTTATTTACAAGTACGTATATTTACAATTGCCCTTGGCATCGGTTCGGGAAGGCAAGCACCTTTTTATTTTACCATCGAATTTAGGGTTGGGACAGATGCGCCATCAAAGACTTTTAATTACCAAATAAGATGTTGGTACAAAGTTCGAACATCGTCAAACAGTGCAACAACGAAGTATGTAGGATAAACTCTCGCATGTTCATCTTGAGCTGGGAGAAGGAAAGTCGTGTAGATCGTGAACTTTAACCGTCGCTAAAGCCACAACCGCTGTAAGCCCATGGGCTACCTTGGTAGGCCATGTAAAATACCTGTTGTGTGAAGATGCCATGTCACGGAAGTTTGTATACAGGGTGTTACTGATATAACTGCGGATATTTAAGGAGGTGATAGGGCAGTAGAAAATAAGAAAATTAAGCAAAACTTCGCAGGTCCTAAAGTTTACCGTTTTCGAGAAAAACGTATGTGAAAATACAGGCAAAACCGAGTACGGTCCTGTGTAAGACGTGTCCTCGATTGACCTGGTCGTGTGTAGTGGCAACGCTGTCTTCAATCAGCTGACCGTGAATGAGGTTACTCGGTTACTGTAACCACTGTAACGTAAACAAGTGTGTTCAAAAATGGCGTTTAGTTCATCAGAATTTTGTGATAGTTGCCAAATGTGTTGCTTAAGTCAAAGCGAAAACGCACAGGACCGTATTCAAATTAATTCATGTTAAGATGTTTTTCAAAAATTTTGAAAATTTTTTTGTTTCTTCACCGCGCTGCTGTAGTGACCATTCGATGATATATTGCATCTAGTTGACACCCTCCAAAAATCCGTATTTATATCAGAACCACCCTGTATAGTTTGTTTGGTGTGAGGAATCGGGCACACTTGGTAACCACGAAACCTTTTATATTTTTTTGTCGGACACGTCACACTTGGTGAACGTAGCCCTTTTTGTGTTTGGCGAGACACGTCACCTTGGTGAACGTAGCCTCTATTTATAAGGTGGTTCGAAATTTTATGACAGTTCAGAACAACAAAGTATGTCGACTTCCTTCTCTCTGATTAAAAGTTCTTCAATTAAGAGTTTCGCCTTAATTTAGACAAACTGCAAATCTTTCTAAACACATCTGTTACCAAGGCAAAACCTTGAGATGCTCAAACAGAGTTAGTGGTTCAAAGATCAAACCAAAACGGATACCTTCAACTGAAAGAATAGATACCGCCAAATTGATTTAATACGGTAGCTAAACGTTCACCTGAATTAATCATAAGAGCGCAAACCGTAGGGAGATCCTTCTAAACCCCTACCGCTTCTAGCTTCATGCCGGTTTGGTCAACATCTACGTTTACGTAATTTTGTAGGTAAATATACCAAAATGAGAATGAACCTATTCTAAAACAGCCGATCAAAACTTCTAAGGGCCGGTTTTACAAACGCCGAATAAAGGACGGAATAGCTATTCCAGGATTAAAGTTATTCTCCGAATAGTCCGAGGAATAGCGGGCTACCGTTTTACAAGCAACTTTATTCGCAGAATAACTATTCCTAGAGTAACAAAAAAAAAAACTAATGTTGGTAGTAAATATTTGTTTTGAGCTAGCGTTGTAAATGACAGTTTCGTGTGACAATCAGCGTTTTTTAAAAAAAAATAAATTCAATCTTGCTGTATTACACCCAATTACACCATCGCAGTTTATAATGCAAAGTGCCAAGCGAGCCCGGTGCACCAATTTCCCATTTGCTGAGACGGAGGCTTTATTGGCTTTAGTAGAAAGCTACCAGAAAGTAATAGGTATGCGTACTTTGTCATTGTGCAGTTACCGACGCAGTAAGCAATCGCGACAAAGACGCAGAATTTGAGAAGCTTGCAGATAATTTTAATGGGGTGGTTGGAACAGGCCGAATGCGAAGCAAATCACCATGAAGTGGAATGCTTGGAAAAAGACCACAAGGAAACGATGCAGTTCCAAAGATACCAAATAAGCGGAAGCGTGTTAAATCATCCAACAATAAATACAAACTGTTGCTCAACGCCAAATTAGAATTCCTGCGGCTATAGATGGACATCTTGAAAAGGGAATACGAAGCTCGAAAAGCTCGAAATACTGAGAAACATGCCCTCGAAATTTTGGCATTGCAAAATAAATGTAGGTACGCACTGTAAACAACAATTGTAGATTTAAGTTTTTATTATATTTAAATTTTTAATTTTAGTAACCTAAATTTTGTAAATAGACATTAGATTTAAGTAATTTTTTTTTATGTTAATAAAAATTTTGTTGCTGGTGAAACCGCATTATTTTGGTTAGTTTGGCTTCTGATATGATGCTCGATTTCTTCTTTCTATTTCGTCCAATACTTCAAAGTAGTATTTACTAAAAGCCAATTTGGATCATTGGTAACATTGTGTCAAGTAGATGTTCCTTTTGTTGTAAATTATGATTACCGTTTTTTGATTTTTTTAGCCCTTCTTATTCGCCTCTGATATAAATTTTCGTCATCTGAAGAGTCAAATATTTCCACATCAAACACATTCATCCTACAATCACCAATGAATAAAAAGCAAACTTTTAATTAAGGTTATACCAAGGATAGGAACTTTAAACGGTCATTCACGGCGGAATAGTTTATTCTAATGTTTATTCGGCGTATACGCTATTCGTAGAATAAACGTGATTTGTAAAACCACTTTTCGCATCTATTCGCCGAATAGCACTATTCCGTGCTTTATTCGGTGTTTGTAAAACCGGCCCTAAGGCTATATTGATTTAATAAACCAAATTAAACACCTCCCTAGTACCAGGAAGCAGTACATGAATCAGTGAAGAATTGTACATGGTCCCAAAAGGACTCGAATTAGACAATTGGATCTTAAAATTAATGACACAAGATAATCACAAACCAAACAGGATAATATCCATTTAAAACCTGAAGGGTAAAATAAAACAATGGTAGCAATGCAATTCAAAATTAAAGTAAGAATGCATAAAATCATAAATCTGGCAAAGTTAATTGACCTCAAATATACGAATAAAATATCGGTCAGTAAGTTACCCACCTTTGTATTGTATGACATCGGCATCGGCAACGTCTGGCTCGGGGTTGATGGACGAGCTACCGCTAATGGGATAGTTTATGGTACCGGACAGATCGGTCAGGCGGTGGCTTCGAACGGTACGACTCTCGGACAATGGTTGAAAATGAGGCGACAGTGGCGGGGTTGTATACAACTTAGATCAGGGTTGGTGGCGGTCAGGTACCAAATTGCGAACACGGAACCAAACACGAACAATTCGAATCAAAATATGCGCTTTGATAAATACCTATTGGACTTTACTTCCGATTGGTTTTGAACAAAAATTTTACCCTCACCAACACACGATTCTGCATCTGGCGTGCTTCCCCTCGCTTTTCTACATCCCTAAGATACCTTCGTTCGAAACTAAAGACAGATATTTCTACTTCAACTCACCGATAGTTGATTCTCACATGTTCATATTCTACTGACTTGGCAGTGGTCGAAAACACACCCTCTGGCTAAACACATGGCCTCAGATAGCATTCCGTTGTACGAAAGTTGTCACAAAACGCTAGTTTTAAAAGACGTATTCCGTCCTTTACTTACTCATTAAGTACGAAAAATATTTTAAAGAATTTATTCAATCCTATTCTCATTTCAAATAAAATCGGAAAAATAATCGAAATTTGAAAGTACGAATTAAAAGAAATATTGAGACGAAGACACGAAAAAAAAATACCTGCGATCCAATTATATAGAATTGGTTATCAAATAAATATGTATAAGAGAATTATTTATAATATTGTAACACCCGGATGCGGGTGGTTACAGTTGTTTGCCAGATGATGACTGAATTAGACGGTCGTAGGGTCGTCTCATAATTAAAGTGATTTTTAATAATTGTTGGTTATTGGCGATATTAGTTTGTATTGATTATAAATATAATTAATAAACTAGTTTTGGTGTATTATGAATATGTCAATTCACCAACAAAATTAGATTATTATAAGTGAATATTCAGCCAATTTAGTTAAGCCAAAGGTTGCGATTAAACCTAAGTTGATTTTTCCTTAGTTTTACAATAGACTATAATATCAATCAAATGGACAACAAACAAATTAGCGGAAAACTATGCCCCAGGTTTTATTTTGATTGGCTAATTACATTAGAAAACGGAGTGTGTACTCTCGGGTATAGGTAGTACATCAACCTAACAACTGTTTCTGGAAGACGGAAAGAGCAAAAACATCATTTAAGACGTGAAGGATAATTAGAATTAAAAGTACAGCAACGGCTACGCTAGCGTGATAGCACATCAGCGTAGCCATTGTCTGTCAGAAATAGCAGGAGTAAAAAAATCATTTGAGGTATCAAAATTATGCCGCAACTATCATTTTGATATTTCAGTACTAGCGAGAGATGGTTAGCTACGCTAGTGTGATGATCTGGTCAGCGTAGCCACTGCTTTTAGAAACGGCTGGAGCAAAAAAATTGTTCCATACATAGGTATAGAACAACCATACTTATAGTGCGGTTATGGCTTTGACTTTTTGAGTGGTTTACAATACCTCCTGATGTTTAAGGCAATAAAGTAATTTGGAAGGTATTTGTACCGAAGCTGTGAGGTTAATGGTCCGTACTAGGAAAAATTATTTGAGTAAAGTAAAGTATAAAAATTATTATAGAATTATTTCCATCAACGTGCTCGTTTAATTTTAACTATACCTAAACAGTAATGATCATCTTTATTTTTTTCTATTAAAAGTTTCAAGAGAAATTTATAGTTAAAATTCAATAATTTTTAAAATACGGACCTGAGATTACTTCAACAAGGGTGTTTGTATCGGTCAATTTTTATGACTGTCTGGGGTTGAGTTCTCATAAAATTAATTGAAAGCTAAACAGCAATTAAGCCATAACCGCACTATAAGTATGGTTGTTCTATAGCTGGGCTAACATGACGATCATGTTAGCGTAGTCACCGTTTCTTGGAAACGGCTGGATAAAAAAAATAGCTTTGACGGTAAAAAATTAGCAGAAAAATATGCCATAAGTTAGATCATGACCTTTTGAAGTGACTACGCTAGTGTTGCATACCAACGTTCATTTTTACTCTTTTGTGCATTGGCGGCATTTATGTTTGTAGTTGTAGGTATTGTCAAGTTTATAATTCCTTTAAAGTCATTTGCGATGGGAAATTCAGTTTGGGATTCAGGGGTTGCAGGCCGTCATTTAGGCCTTCTTAGAAGTAATGCTATTGCGCTGTAAACTTCAACTATTGTGTTGGTGTTATTGCCCTTTTTAGTTTCTTTTATGTTTGTATAGAATGCGCCCTTCACAATGTTGATTGCCACTATTTCCAATTTATTCTGTTAAGTATTTTCTGCAGTCTCGCACGTTCAAATTGTAATTCATTTTATTGGATAGGTATATTTCGGCATCTTTTGGAAATTATTGACCCCCAATAACGTTTACTGACGTTATTTCCATTTTAGGGTAGTTCTTCGAAAAGTAAATTCACAAACACGAACTGTTCACGCATTGTTCACGTGATTCCTGGTCAAGTACTGACCAAGATCCCTTTGACACCCCCACTTGTTGTTTTGATTCCTTCCCTCAGCATCACCACCCCCTTCATTAACAAATCAAAGAATTCGATAATTTTTTCTACCAATTGACTTTCCAAAAATGATTCCAACTCCACTCTAAACTTCCCCTACTCTTTTTCAAAACATTTTGGAATCTTGTTTCAATTTGGACAGTCCAGAATTTTCAGTCTTGCCGTCAGTTCACAATTTCATTTCTTTCAAAAGAATTCAAAGTTTTCATTCAGAACAAAAGTGCGTTCGGAAAAGTAATTAACATTTCGTTTTCATTTTTTGTGTAGTTTTTGTTAGTGTGTTTTGTTATATGTTTGTTTGTAAATAGATAATTAATAAACAATTTAAATAGAGCCTTTGTTCGTCATTCAAAAGAAACACTTTAAGAAACCGGTGCATTACATGAGTTCGTCAAATCACGGCGACAACAGCTAGTATGATATACGTAATGGACTGTCCTTAATTAACCTTAAATCACATCAACAAAAAGATAAAATCTATTATAATAATACCATTTCCAACTGGTCTCTTTTGTCTAGCGAAATACTATTAACAAAACTCAATGGATATCTGTTATTGTTGATTCACATAATACTAATAATAAAGTAATTTATCGGATAATTGTAGAAATGGCTGAAAATCATATGTTGTAAGATTTCCGAAAAATGAATAATGCTTTGGTAATAAAAATACCCGAAATTAATGTTAGGTAAGAAACGAATTACAATCGAACCACTTCATAAAATAATTTCGTGATACAAACACCAAAACGTTACTCTCCGTATTTACCCCACTCTCTCCTAAACATAAATTGAAATTTTTGATTTTCATTAAAATTACTCTTTATTATACTGGGAAGAGACCTCAAGGGTCGCTTGTTTGTAATTGATTGCTCACAGCAGAACGAAATTGTAAAAACGGGGGCTTAGATTTTGGGACTAATGAGCTACACGATCGAATGGTTCGCTATAACCCTCCCACCAACATCGTTCAAGATTTGTAATTCGATGGAGTTTGTAACGGACGTTCAATGATTTAAAACAGAGGGTTATGTTTTCATAATTAAGGAATTTGCTTTCAAAAAATTTGCAGCGATGACGAAACAGCCTGAATAGCCTGGTATTTACTATTATCACTATTTCCTAGGTCACAACTTACAGCCCGCTATTGAGATCAGAATGGGTGGCAGATGGAATAGTGGTAATTACGATAACCATCCATCGGAGTTCGCCGCAATCAGTGAAATTTACAAAGGCGGGATTAGATATTAAAAGAGTTCCCGCATCTATAAAATATCATCAACTTAGAGGATTTAGGATACATACTTGTGGAAACTTCTTACAGATAAAAAAACCGCTTCAGTTACTATTCTTTTCTGCAAGATTCGCACTACAATTGCGGGTTAGAAAACGTTTCTGTCCTTAAAAATTGGTTACAAGATTACAAGCTTACACATATACCAACCGTCAAGATATTAAATAAATATATATTAAAAAAGACCATGATCAACACTGTCAAAAGCCTTCTCAAAATCTAAGTAGCAGGCATCGACTTGCAGTCCTTTATCTAGCGCATTGTGTATAGTCATTGAAAATGAATAAATTCGATAAAGTTGATCTGCCCTTCATAAAGCCGTGTTGATAATCAGAGATTGAAGGGAATATTACGTCTAACATTTGGTTAAGTAGAACCGTTTCACAGATCTTGCACAAAATATTAATCAACGCGATAGGTCTGTACCGTGAGACATCCTGTTTGTCACCATCCTTAAAGATCGGAGTTACGAATGCTCTTTTCAAGGGAGATGGAACATTTTGCTGAGCCAAAAGATCATTTAACCTTTGATAATCCGCCTTAGTGAAGTCATAATTGTCAATTGAAAAATGTATGCGAGAGTGCAAGCTCGAATCCACCGAAAAAGTTACAGCGTCATGATGCTTATCCAAAGGTACCAAGTAATCTACTATTGGTATTTGAGAGATGGTGTTATGTGGAAGGGAACTAAAGAGCAGGTCTAGAGTATAATTTTTGCTTTGGTGTGTTGGAAAGAGCTGAGATAGGCCCAAAAAGGAAAAGTCACTCAAAATAACCTGAAAATTTTCCTGAATTAACGGATCGCTATCTGTACAAATCCCACTAATGATATCAGAGTTGTCCCACGTCGTGTTAGGTAGATTGTAGTCCCCAAGAAGGATAAGATCATGACAGGGATAACGCTGTTTTAGTTCATCAAGTCGTTTAGTGTGTCTTTCATATAAAGTGGTGGGAGATTTAGGTGGAAAGTAGACAATAAATTATAACATTTTTTGGTAAATTCAATGTACCAATACAAATTTCGTCCACAATTACCAAGTCACGATCTTCATTTCCTTCATAAAAACATTGAATATCAGGACTAATAGCTAAAAGCACACCACCACCATACGGAGAGTTTACATAATTGTATCTGTCCTTCCTATAAATTTTATATCCAACTAGTCCAAGTTCACCATCTTTAATTCCTTTGTGTAAATAAGTCTCCGTAAGAGCGATGACATGAGGTTGAGGAGAGAGCAAATGAATATTTTTTGTAGTAAGATCCGTTTTTGTACGAAGGCCATTGACATTTTGGTAATAAATTTTAAGTCCGTTGAAAGAGTGAACTAGCTTTTTGGCTTATGTTGAGCGTTCTTCATTTGATCATTTTTGCTAGAAACAAGTGTAGGAATACCAAAGACGTACTTAACGACCTTCTTATCAGTAGGATGCAGTTTGTTGTGGGACTCAGCTTGAGATTTCAATTCACTGTAGAGAGCCCTTTGACTCTTGGTGTTATCAAGCGATACCTTTACTCCCTCCGGTAACTTCTTCCAATTTTGGATTATAGTTATAACATCATCTCTCTTACTTAGAGTTACAACAACTAGCCTAGTTTTATTTTTATAATCTTTACAGAATTCTATTGTAAAAAATAATTAAAAGTTGGAAAAATATTTATTGTTAATAAAAAGAGAGCATAATGCAACCTTTTTGTAAACAACGCCGTTCTTCTCATTTACGATTTTTCTACAGCCGTTAAATGAAAAAGCCGATGACGCAATTGTCCAAAAGTAATATAAGTTGAACACGTGTGGCCCAATTAAAGTTCAACAACTTTTCCTACATAAATAATCGCGACCAAATACAAAAATGACAGACACATTTGTCAGTCATCAAACAAGTAGTCCCATAAACGGCGATTCTACACCGCTTTTACGAATTAGATGTTGGCCTAAGCGGTGACTCTTACGGAAAGTTCCTATATCGTGAATTCATTGATGCTCTAATGTACCGATGTCTACAAAACCAGATTTATCAAGCACCGTAACCAGGTGGGCATAGTTCACGAGCCGCTCCAAAAAGTGCCACACTGTAAAAGCCTAGGATAACTTGTTGGAACTTTAGAAATTTTTTATACCAATTCCAAATGAAAACCAGTTACTGAATATTCAGATGATAATTAGGGGGGGGGGGAGCGGTGATTCTACAGACCGCTGCTAGAGATCCAAAAAACAACAAAGAATTACCTTATCAACCACAATGGCTGAGTATAACAAAAGGCGTAAGAATAACAACAAATAACATTAAGAAATTTACATTGATCAAAAGCGAATGAAAAATTAGAACATAAAAGTTTGTCTGAAACTAAAAATTTAGAACGACAGGACTGATACTAGATATAAAAAAATCAAATACTTAACCTCAACTCAACATGACTGAAAAATAACCAAAAGCTGCAAAATAAACACGACTAAACCATGGAATTATTATAAATCGACTTGAACAGATCAGAAAATAAAAGTCAACTTGCCTTTAGCAAAATTAGACCGAGAATAAACCGACACTCGGTCAAATCGTTCCGCCTGACCTTCGCTTCTTTTAAGCTGGCGTTAACACGCTAATGAGGAAACACGGACCAATCGGACAGCGCAATTTATTTTGTAACCAAATAAGAAGAGAACAACCTGTAAGCACCGGAAATGACTTTACTAGGGGGCGCAGGAGTATTACTAACGGCTACCCAAAAAGAAACCGTTACAAAATGGATTTCCAACTATTTATTCACTGCCACCCGCAAGAAAATATTATAGAAAAATAAACTTAAATATAAACTTATAAAGAAATAAATTTCAACACTTGCAATTACAATAAAAATAACTTATTATTTCTTGATTTAGGTATATAAAATACTTTATTTACTAAATAGCTTCAAAATTCCAAAAGGAATTTACACGCCACTGAATAACCACGCCTTGTAATAGAAATTACAAGCTCTACAGCAGGCTGTTACCAATTTTTAATGAACGCTTTTCACAGTTCCGCTTGTATTGTTATTTTCAAATGCAGAAATATCAAAAGAATCTTGCATCTAGCAATTCTATGCCGTTCGAATCCGTTTATAATTATATTCACTACGATTTGTCGTCAATATAAAGTAGCAATAGTAGATGCATTACGATTACATGTTGCACAACAATAAAAGAATTTCTCGACAAATAAAATACTAAATTCAAATATTAACTTTATTGAACAATTCTCAGTCGATATTGCAATATAACATGAATGTGCATTATTTTGTCTACGAAAATAACATTTGGGTTTCTTATAGAAATAATAATACAGTAGTTAATTGTAGAACAGAGTAACAACGATTTCTTATAATACAAATATACGAACTATGAACATCTTTAAACAAAAAAAAAAAAAACTATCACTATGATTTGAGATTCCTTTGAACAATTTTAACGAAAAACATATTCTTAATTTAAATTCTATTACCAACAATAAAATAACACACCTACGAAATTGTTTCATTATCCAATAAATGAAACTGGAATAATACACATCCAAATACAATGTAATGCAAATAAAAAGTAAAAATAAATAAAAGCCAACACTTTTTCGTTACCTACTGAATAATGAATATTTTATGTTTTTAATAAACAATTTAGTAAAATAATGATATTGTATTTTCTAATAGAAACTTAGTGATTACATAAATTTAAATTATACGTAAAATAAAAAAAAAAAAAAAACAAAGAATTTGTTTTAAAACGATATTCATTGAAAACAGTTATCGAAATTTATGAAAGTAAATATGGCCCCTGCTATTGGGAAATAATGGCCAATAGAAACATGAATAAATTAATAAAGAAATCGTAAAAAAATAAACAAGTACTCTGCTATTTCGTTTTTTGCAATTTCTATCACAGTTAGCGTGAAGATTTGATATTGTGAATGATTGTGAAAAAAATAACTGTCAGATTCCTTTCCTGTTCCACCTTTTTAATTATCTATGCAAATGCTTTTCAACCAACAAACTTGTTAAATAATATTTCAAATATACGATAAGTCATGCCATCATTTCGTATTTATATTAATATAAGACGTATTGTTTTGTAGTATCACTTACTGATATGAACCATAGATAAAATTATTTGGAAAAGTTTAGCACAGATAAACCATGGCTACAGCCGTAAGAAAAACTATTTTTTTTAATGGAAAAAGAACGTACTATCTATCCTTCAAGGCGTACGCTTGCACATGGATATTATCACAATAAAAGTATTAAAAAAGTGATTTCAATTTTTTTTTTTATGTAATATTTTCACTTTCTACTAAATATTGGTTTGGAATTGTCCATAATTTAAATTTACTTGATTTGGTTCCAACAATTATCTGAAAAAAAAAAAAAACATTTGATTCTTTCATAAAATATAAACATTATATGCGAGAGCAAATGAATTATGAATATCGATCGCGACTTTTCGTTACTTTAAATATAACTGAAATACGTTCTGAATTATTTAGAAGTAATTAATGAATGAAAGCTAAGGCAAACTATATTGAGATGATGGGTTTTTACGCGTCTGTGTGCATCTGTGCGCCGATGGGTCTTGCGCGCCCCTATGTACGTGCGTCCTTGTTTAGAGGTCAACTACGTTCCGAGTAGTAGCGAGCTGGAAACAGAAGGGTGTTGTCCGCCCGTGAATAAGGTACCTAGTAGTGTCGACAAACTATAAACTATAAATTTACAAAAATTTATAAAAAAATCGTAAATCAATAGTGACTGATTTATTGAATTATCCACCAACAAATTGGACTACCGTTTACGAACCATCGCAGGAACCCTGCAAGTCATCGCAGGCTACCGAACGACAGTCGGATCAGCAACGAAAATTAAGTATTTTTATATACTATCTATTTTACTGTGAACAAGGTTTCTTTTCTTTCTTTTTATTATTTGGAAATTATTCTTTTAGTTAATACCTTATGTATATGTAAAAATAAACATATTTATTACACTGACTGGCGATTTGATTATTCAATTAAATCAAAAGAATTCCGCGAGTCTGAGAAACAAAATATAAGATCTTTTGAACCCAAAGAAAAAGAGCAACTCAATAGTAATACTTATTTATATCGTGAAATGAAAGTTGTTGAACAAAATTAGTGACAGTAGACTTATTAGATGATTTCATAGAACACTTGTAAATCTTATACATTGTCAGTAAACTCAGCGCATCCATACTTTCAACATCCTCTCCTGGACGCAGCTGCTTTAAAACTAAACCCATTGATGAGGTGAAGTTTTTATGCTTCGGTCGACGAAGTCCTTTTGTCAAAATATCGGCGATCATGTCTTCGGTGCATTTGTATTGAACCAAGATTTGTTTGGCAGCAAGCTTCTCTCGAACGAAGTGGTAGCGGATGTCTATATGTTTACTGCGTGCGTGGTAGACAGCACTTCTTGAAAGATTGAATATTTTCGACCTTTGCTTGATGAAAATCCATAATCCAGGAAATAAAAACACCACAACGGTAGATTTTCACAAATTTTATTATAACATGTAACATATGTTTCGCCAAACTTTGGCTTCCTCAGACATGTGAGTACTTACTACTAAATTTTGAGATCTTGGAAAACTGCTTAAATATCTAACTGAACAGTGGGGGTGAAAAAGTAGGTATTTAAAATAAATTTAATAGAGGGGAGTTGTTTCCTTCTATTTGATCGTTTAGTATGATATTTAGTTTTTTATATCTGTTAATTTCTAAAGTTTCTAACAAATTTAATTTTTGACTTTTGTTACATTTGTGTAAAATTACTAATTTATTATTGTATTCATGATTTTCTTCTAAAATATGGTTTGCAAAATTGGAATCATTCTTATTTTTGAGAAAACTATTTCTATGCTCTAATTCACGTTTTCGGAAGTTCCTGCCGGTCTGGCCAATATATACTTTGGGGCAAGACCCACAGGTCATCTTGTAAACACCAGAACATTTGTCATTATCTATTATGTCTTTATTATTTTTTATGAATTTTCCTAATGAGTAATTGGTTTTGTAGGCAATATTCAGACCCAACTTCTTCAACGAGGAACTAACTTTGTTTGTAAAGGGGCCAAAATAAGTTAAAGTATTGTAAATATTATTATTTGTAATAGTGATAGGGTATACGGATTGTAGCATTAACTTTTGTTGTTTTTTAAAAATTAGTTTGTCAATCAGTGATGGGTCATAACCATTATTGTAGGTTATTTGTTTAATAATCCCTAATTCAAGTGAATAATTTTCTTTAGACATTGGAATGGTTAAAAGTCTGTGGATCATACTATTGTAAGCAGCTAATTTATGTTGGAACGGATGAAAGGATTTGTTATGTATCGTTACGTCTGAATGTGTAGGTTTATGATATACGGAAAAACTAAATTTGTTATTATTATTAGTTATTGTAAGATCTAAAAAGTTAATTTTATTATTTATTTTTTCTTCAATAGTAAATTTAATATTGGGGTGGAGATTATTAATATATTTTAAGAAAATGTCAAGTTGTCTATTTGTACCGGTAAAACAAGTGATAATGTCATCAACATACCTGTGCCAAAATATAAAATTATTATTGTAACTGCTGTTATTCAAAATAGATTCTTCTAAATCATTCATAAATATTTCGGCTAATAACGGGCTTAAGGGATTACCCATTATTAGACCCTCGGTACAAGTAAACATCTTGTTGTTGAATTGGAAGTAGTTTTGAGATAAGCATGTAGACAAGCCATTTATTATTTCCAGACTTTCTTCGGTATTATTATTATGTAAATTAAGTAAATTTTTAACTAAGGTTATTACATCTGTAGGAGGAATACTAGGAAAAAGATTTTGAACATCAAAAGAAATTAGTTTTGCATTTGTTGGTATTTTTAAGTGCTTAATTTTTGAGATTAATTCATTTGAGTTTTTTATACTAAATTTTGGCTCGAAATTGCATTTACTTTTGATTATATTTATAAGGAATTTTGATAATTTTGTTGACGGTGCTGATACAAATGAAACTACTGGCCTTATTGGTAAATTTGTTTTATGTAATTTAATGAGTGAATATAATCTAGGGGGTAAAGGGTTCATAATAATTAGTTTATAAGTTTCGATTTCTTTAAAAATATATTTGGATGATTTTATTAAGGATTTAATTTTTGATTGATATTTGTCTGTAGGGTCATTTTTGAGTTGTATATATTTATCAGGGTTTAGAAATTCTAAAGTTTTGTTAATGTAATCCTTGTTGTTAATTGCTATTACTGTTTTTCCTTTATCTGCTTTAGTGAAAGTGATGTTATTTTTGTTAGCTATATTGCGAATAGATTTTATTAAAGGCATTTCTGATCTAATAACTTGTTTATTATTTTCATGCTTGTAATTATTTTTTATTGATTTTGCTAAAATATGTTTTTCTGAAACTAAATGTGGTAACTTTTTGAAAGTAAGTTCTAATTCGACTCCTAAAAGTTCTAGCATATATTTATTTTTAGAATTATTTGGTTTAATATTATGTTGAAAACCTTTTTCTAACAGATTAATTTCCTCTTTCGAAAATGTTGTATCAGTTAAGTTTACAAACCTTTTATAGAAAGTGTGATCTGAGTATTGCCTTGAGGAATTTGAATTAGTGGTAAGTAAATTAGATAATGACAAATGTTCTGGTGTTTACAAGATGACCTGTGGGTCTTGCCCCAAAGTATATATTGGCCAGACCGGCAGGAACTTCCGAAAACGTGAATTAGAGCATAGAAATAGTTTTCTCAAAAATAAGAATGATTCCAATTTTGCAAACCATATTTTAGAAGAAAATCATGAATACAATAATAAATTAGTAATTTTACACAAATGTAACAAAAGTCAAAAATTAAATTTGTTAGAAACTTTAGAAATTAACAGATATAAAAAACTAAATATCATACTAAACGATCAAATAGAAGGAAACAACTCCCCTCTATTAAATTTATTTTAAATACCTACTTTTTCACCCCCACTGTTCAGTTAGATATTTAAGCAGTTTTCCAAGATCTCAAAATTTAGTAGTAAGTACTCACATGTCTGAGGAAGCCAAAGTTTGGCGAAACATATGTTACATGTTATAATAAAATTTGTGAAAATCTACCGTTGTGGTGTTTTTACTTCTTGAAAGATTAATCGCGCTATGATTACCACAGTAAAAGGTTATAGCCTTTCAGTTCAGGTTGAAGCTCATCTGCTAATTGTTTCAACTAAAGAGCTTTCTGAATGGACAACGCTAGAGCCTCACTTGTATAAAGGGCTATAGTCTGTTGTCTCTTTAAATTCGAGCTTATTGCGGCACACTGGAATAAAATTACGTAGTCTGTGAAAGATCTTTTACCTTCAATATCATTTGCCCAGTCTGAATCGCTATAGCCTAAAATTTTTCCTTCAATATTCTTTTAATAAACAAGTTTCATGGACTTGTAGCTTTCAGATCTCTCATAACTCGTTTCAGAGCCACCCAATGTTCATTAGTAGGTTGACTGTTGTACCTACTCAGAGAATTTGCCACATAGGTAATGTCTGGTCAAGTCCGCTGTGATAAGTACAACAAACAGCTAATTATTTCTTGGTATGGAATATTCTTTAAAATTTCTTGTTGAACTTCGCCCCTCTTCTGTTTAATATTAGCGTCAGCAGGTGTCCACATCGGCTTACAGTTGTTTGTATCAAATCGTGAAAGTATCAAGTAAATGGATTGATCGATTGAAATCTCATCTTTATTTCCATCTTGTGAGACTCGAAAACCGATGCAATGTTCCTATTTTGAATTTTTCTTTTAACTTTTTTACGAAGTGTCTTCATTATTAAAGAAATAAAGTATGTCATCTACATATACTGCTATAAAAAGCGAATCATTTTCATTAAAAATACGGTGGTAAACGCATCTTTGAACGAGTCATTCTAATTTCTAGTAGAGCAGAATTTAATTTCTTGTTCAATTATCTGCTAGTTTATTTAAGGCTGTATATCGACTTGTTCAGTCTACATACTTTATTTTCATTTTCATAGCCAGGTGGCAAGGACATGAAAATTTCTTCATCAATTTCACCTTGTAAGAATGCTGTGATTGCGTCCATTTGGTATATTTTAAGTCCATATTTGGCAACAAAACCAATCAGTTATCTTATGAAAGTATAACGGACCACTGGAGCGTATACCTCATAGTAGTCAATACCTTTTACTTGTTTATATCTTTTAATCACTAATCTAGCTTTATAGCGCGAAACAGATCCATTGCCATCCATCTTAGTTTTATAATGCTTGGAATTACTGATTTTTTATTTTTGGTAAGTAAGTTAACCAATGTCCACGTATTATTATTTAGCAACGACTGATATTCTTCATCCATAGCTCTTTTCACTGTTTAGGGTTTCTTGAAGACTATGTGGATCACTGTTCAGCAAAATCATTGTTGACTCAACATTCTGACACATTAAAGATATGGGACTTCGATGAACATCATAGACTTTTCATTCTTTGCTGCAGCGGTACCAAATTTATATTTAATTCCAGCGGAGAGTCAAGTGTGCTATCAGGTAAGTATGTCTCATCATTAACATCTTCATTCTTCAAATTGATCGGAAGAATCGTTTGAACTACGAGTGTTTTCAGCCGGTGTTTCTATTCGTTCGTCAATTTCATCATCGTTGTTGGTGTTGAACCTAAATTTCGGCTAGCTCCCGCAGATGGTGTTCACATGTCATCTGTGGTTTTATATTTAACTTTAAGTGTTTGCAGGTATTTAATCGATTTAATCGAATGGTTTGCTACAAAATAAAAAAGCACGCATGACAGATTATCTTTTTTATTTAATCAAAAAAAACTTAAACAGCTGTTATAATAATGTTACAATCTTTTCTTCCAAAGTCAAGAAGAAGTATGATGGAAATCAGAAATGTCCGATATGTACGATGATTTCGCAAGCAAAGGAAAGTAGTTTTGTTTATTATGACTTTTACATTTATTTACCCCTTTAATATAATACTGTACTCGTGGTTCACTTTACGCTTATGTCACAGAGTGCTTCTTTCACGATTCCCAATAATTTATATTACCGACAATCCTAAATCTGTGTAAACGTGTAAAGGGAAGATGTTTATATAATGTACTTAAACGAATAACACCTACATTTTTAAGGTCATCAATACATAAATGTATAACAGGGGATAAAATTTCGTATATATATGTATACAATTTTTATTATCCGGTTGCGTGTTGACGAAACTAGAAGATGACGTACGCACGTAGTCTCTTTCGTACGGTATCAGGGTATCACTGTACACCATGCTAATCAATTGGAATGTATGTTAGAAGAAGGGGTTTCGTAGAGACTAAGTTGATGAGG